>CM060976.1:77819970-78444970 GCA_030765065.1 Deroplatys truncata | reverse complement strand
TGTCAAATTAAATCATAAAGCATAAACTATTTCATGAATTACCTACACCTCTTACAAAACCATAAAAATATGGTTGATATGTATTTTAAAAATAAATGTACATAATGTATTTAATGCTAAAGAAAACAGAACTGCAAAACTTCCAATTAGTGTATCCAAAAGCTCTTCGTTCAAACACTAAACATACAAGAAGATACAGTTTCATGAATAAACTGAACATATACCAATGCTAAGTATTTGAAAAATAACAAACCGCTATGTTATACGTACAGTTTTATTTCTGTAATGCTTAGGTATCTAAGATAATTGAAATATTTATTCGATCAAAAAATTCGATATAAAAAGGTCACCGGCAATGTATGTTCTGAGGTCCTGTAAACGAAAGCAAAGAGCTTCGTGCATATGTGTGTGTGTGTGTGTGTGTGTGTGTGTGTGTGTGTGTGCGCGCGCGCGCGCGCGCGCTTGTGCATATACATGTTTACGTGTTTTTAGTCTTTCAACTCGTAAATCTCTGTGAACAGCGTAACTTCATAAGAAAAGCCAGATAAATGCTAAATTTCATTCTGGAGTTGGCCGCTCTTTAAAGATACCAGTGAATGCGATTCCTTATATTTGATTTTCTGAAAAATAGCTATATTTGTATAATAAATAAAATGCGTATCAAAAGTTCTATAAAGTTTTCTTTATTTCCAGGGAATCTGTGTAACTTACTGCTGAAGAAATGAATATCTTATTAGATAAATACAATTTATTTTAAATAAATATTTTTGTGACATTAACCATTTCCGAAATATTCCTGTTCGCAGGAATTCCCCAGTAATTTAAGGGATACTTTTGGAGTATTAAGTAGCCTTGCCATGTTTCTCCTGAGCTCGTGTAGGCAATGTATAAGTATTATGGAAGGTATGATTAACTGAATGCAATTAAGGGAAAAAAGCTCGCGTATGCAATTTTTTTTGAATAGTTACGAAAATAAATAAATAACAGCGGGTAATGAAAATTGCGCAATTCTGAGAAATCAGAATTTTTTGGGAGGTGGAAACCTTAAATGACATTCTCTAGCTTTAAAGTTATTAAACACATTGAGTAAAAGTGCAGTTTCTCTCTAAAGAATAATACATAGATATCTTAAATTGCTAAGCGTTCTTAGATTTTGAGAAACACTTCTGTGGCTATCATAATTAACACTGGATCGTCCGAATACCAACATTTTGAAATGTAATCGTGGTTTGCAAATTAAAATGTACCATAGTAGTTCTAATATAGTCGTTAATGTTTTAGTACAGAAAAAGCTAGTTATGCTTGTAACAAAGTAAATATAAAACAATTCAAAACACTCTTTTTAAACAAATTTACATTCGCTGGTGTCTCCTCAGCTATACAATTTATAGCGACTTAAAATGATATGAATTTTCGCAGAGTCATTTATACAAGATTTTTAAACAGATTATTATTTCAACACAGATTGATTTTCCTCAAAACAAGCAAATTACACTAAAACTGATATTTTTCGAGCTGTAGTTGGTTTGAATTTATTACTGTAAAAGTTACTTTCTAGTTTCCTTTGATTGTATCACAACAACCAGTTGCAATATAACAACTTTCTTATCGAGTGAGGTGGCGCCGTGGTAACGTATGCGATGTCCCGAGTTCGAGACCCGCGACTCTGACCCATGGGTTTTTCGCGGTTTCCCTGGGGTTGGCAGTTGAATGCAGGGGTGGTTCTTCTTCTTCACAATTTCCTTACTCATTCCGTTTCCTTCTCATCTTTGAGGTGTGCTTTTAAATAAATAGTTTAGTTAGGGGATTAGTAACGGGGTTCCAGTTATTTGTTTCTGCATCTAGAAATTAGTTAAAATATGGATATATTATTTGGATGTTAATAATTTTATTTTTTATTTTACTTTTATAAGTTTGTTTTGTTTTATATAGTAATAAGTGACATCTGTAAAACGATAATGTAAATGACATGTTTTTGAATAATGTGAAATAAAGGTTTGCAATGCACGCCCCAGTGTAGAAAACCAGGTATCGGGATGGAGTATTTCAGATTTTTATTTATGTGCTTCTGGATATCGCAGCGTATTGCGGTGCCGGACAGATGGTGCTGATGCGTGCTCAATGGAAAGAGTATTCTCCGTGGTCACCATTGGTAGGCCGTTCTTCGCTCTCTCTCGGCGATTAACCAGTGGGTCGGGCCTGCGAGCTTGGAAATGTTAGGGACTTTGTCGCGTCTGTAGCCTGGCTGCTTACGGCCTGTAGCCTCTTGGATTCCTTCAGCTCATCCCTTCCTCCAGGAGGCTGGTAGCCGTAATACAATGTAGGTCACAGCGCGCGAGGTGTTTCCCTCCGTTGAGTCACGTATATCTACACCTCTAGAACATTCTTTACTCATTGTCGTTTACTTTCCCTGACCTGCTTATAGTTAATCATTACAAAGATTCATAAGAAATGGTTTCAGTACACATTTTGTTCTAGCTAAACAGGAGCTCACAGGAAGCTGAAAGTATGGTCAACTCTTTAAAAAGAGCCTTAGTATTACATAATCTGCATGATCTTATAAAAACAAAAGAACAGTCATTTAACGTTACAGAATATACTGCTTAAAATTTGAACATTCAAACGAACAACAGGTAATATTTCGGAACTGTAGAACGCCACTGTTTGTTTACATAAGTTATGGGTTACATCTGCATTATGTATGTACTAAGTTTTTCTCAGTCTCGTATGGTTTCCTAATCGTAGAGAACTGAACAGGAATAAATTCGATCTAGGAAACTAAAGATAGGTACCTATGCGTTTTATTTTCCGGAATCAATATTTGAATATGCGATGCTTTAATCAAAACTTACCGGCCGGGATGGCTCCGGCGGTAACGTCTGTGGTCCGCATTCGGAGGTCGTGGGTTGGATTCCTGTGGCCAGCCTTTCTGCCTCATTCAGTTCTAAACAAGGTGTTGGGAAAATTTAAAGATGAGGCTAATGGTAAAATCATTCAACGCTTTGTAGGGCTACGATCTAAAATGTATGCCTTAGATATTCAAGGCTCAATGATAAAAAAGATTAAAGGTATAAAACGTTGCGCTATTAAGCAGTACATTTGCTAGGCTCTCGTACTTATTGTCTAAGTTATGAAGGATGAAATAGTTTAGATTACCTTAGCAATGGGCTGGTTACGTGTTGTTCTTACGTTTTGTTACGTGGTTACGTGTTGTTACGTCGTGTGACGTTTCTGGTTACGAGATGTCACGTGATGTTGCGTGGTTATGTTACTTAGTATGACGTCTTGTCATGCTGTTATGTTACGTCGTGATACGTCTTGTTACGTGGTTACGTTATATGATGATAGGAATGAGGAGATCTATAGCAAATAAGGTGGCAATAGGTTAGGATGTATACTTCACTGTAAACCGATATACAGTTTGTCCCTCTCCGTCTCGCACACTACTGTTTAACGTATATAAAGTTTGTAAGATTTAGAAAATAAGTATATAAAAGCGTTGTAACGCTGGATGAGAAAAGTTTTATAATCGAATTACTCTCTATATTACCGTATAAACCTACATTCCTCCTCCTTCAACCACTGTCTACCCTTGTATCTCTCCCGTTTTCCGTATTTCTCCCATATAAGCGTATACTCTACTCCTCAACCCTCCCTAGACTAGCACCTCCCCTCGTATTCCCTACCGCTCTCATATAAATGCATTTTCCTCCTTGAAGACTCTCTCAACCTAGACCTACCTTCGTTTTCCTCGTCTCTCCATATAAACGCATACTCTGTCATTCAAACCTTCCTGGCTAATACCTCTCCTCGGTTTGCTAGCTCTCCCATATAAAAACGCTATATTCTACCCTTCTAGTGCCTCTCCTCGTATTCCCTATCTCTTCCGTATAAAGCGTATCCTCTCCTCCTTCAGCATCAGTCTAGTCTAGCACCTCTCCTCGTATTTCCCTATCTCTCCCGTATAAGCCTATATTCCCGTCCTTCAGCATCTGTCTAGCCTATTATCTGTACACGTTCCCCGTATAAACGCATATTCCACAACTCAAACCCTGTCTAGCCTAACACTTCTCCTCATATTCCCCTACCTCTCTCATATAAGATGCATTCCCTCCTTCAACCCCGTCTAGCCTATCATCGACCCTCGTGTTCCCTATCTCTCGCATATAAACGCCTACTCTATCATTCAAAACTCCTATCCTAATACCTCTCCTCGGTTCGCTATATCGCTATATTCTACCCTTCAAGTCCTGTTTAGTATAGCATCTTTCCTTGTATTCTCTATCTCTCTCGTATAAAGCATATCCCTACCTCCTTTAGCATCTGACTAGCCTAGCATCAGCCTTGGTATTCCCTATCTCTCCCCTATAAATGCATTTTCCTCCTTGAACCGTCGCATCTACCATCGTTTTCCCTATCCTTTCCCATATAAACGCAAAAGTGGACCAGATTCTGTCTATAATACAGTCTGTCTCCGTTTTCCATATATTCCTCATATAATCGTATACCGTACTCCTTAACCGCCAACCGAGGAAGGGACAAGTTTCTTTTTGAGCAGACATTCGCATGCAGACCAGGGAAAACTACGAAAAAAATCAAAGGTCTGAGCGAGTGGCCGATGGTAATCCGGTCAGAGTGCCTTAGAAGCAAGTAGGTTAAGATAGAATGATATAACATGAAAAACGTGGTAGCATACGGTGCTCAGGCATTCGCCTGCAGACCAGGGAAAACCACAAAAAAATCAAATATCTGAGCGACTGACCGTCGTTAATCTGGTTACGCGGCATTGTAACGTAATGTTACGCTGTTAGGATGGTTTAGGAGACATGATAGGCAAAAAAGGGGGCGGCCCTACCGTTTAAAGATTTGAACTTGGAGTCTGTCCCATCCGTCCTGACGTCTCCGTCTCTGTGAACAATTTCTGTCTAGATGCCTAATGTTTCAGGAGAGCATCCTTTCCCCTATAACATATTTATAGAGGGAGCACGAACCTTTTAGATCAATTATAAACTCGCTCCATAACCAGCTGTATATGATCGTTCAACGTGTATTAATCTCAACCATATAACCTCACGCCCAGAAGCAGGATGTTTATGACGTCACACCTAGAGACAGGATGTCTGACAGCATCAAACACGTTTAAACTCGTCTCATAACTACCTGCTTATGCTGTCACACCTGCAAGAGAAGTATTCCCACACGCTCGTTCAGACATATATTTCAAATTCAAGCCTACCACCACTACCACCACCATCACCACCTATTGTACCAAGGTTAATTCAAGCTGTATTATCACAATACTTAAAAGTAAAAGCTTAAAAGGTAACGTAGAAGATTTTCCTCCTTATTTAGTTAAATGTATGTATATACTACATTATCTCATGTTTTCATTCCCTTTTCAATTCTTCCTTTCCATCTTCTCACAGAAAGACCATTACATTTCACTACAATCACGAGAAAAGCAACTTTTCTATAGTTACACAGATTCTAAGCTTCTAAATCGAACCCGGTAATACTTTTAATAAATGTATTTTAGCTCCCCACATCAGCATCAAGCAATTAATCTTTATTAGAACCTGATATGATCCATAGGCATGAAGATATATGAAATCATCCCTTCGGGATTCGATCTGAGTACTTTAAAGTAATATTTGTCATTATAACGATATTTAAGGACTAGATACTCTGTTTACGTTTACCTTGACGTGTCTATCTAAATTAGATTACATGTTATTAAATTTGTAAGTAAATTTCATTGAATCGGTATTCGAACCCAGAACACCAGGAACAAAATAATTTATGATATTAGCTCAACATGTTAAACAAAGCTGTATGCATGTACATCATCGATCTAATTGATATATTCTAGTGTACAGAGGAAAATTAAGGATGTCATTAAAAGATGCGGAATCGAATCAAGCACAACTGATTGGCAATTATATACAGCATTAATCACCCTGTATAGAACTTATCAATCATGCTTTGGTCCACTCCTCTACCTCTCTTAGTTTCTGAGATAATGGTGATTTAAAAATTAAGGATCGAACCCAGGACGTCAGGTATCTAATTACACATCCACAAGATACTATCTAATAACATGAACGCAATAAAGTTTATTTGGCGTCTTTATCTTAATTAGTTTAGGAGTTATTAAATTTATAATTAAATTAAGTTTTATCGGTATTCGAACCCAGGACACCAGAAACAAAATTATTTACAATATTAGTTTGATATGTTAAAAAGAACTGTATGCTGTTACAGCATCAATCTAAGTGATATATTCTAGAGTATAGAGAAAAATTAAGTGATTGAAAGATCGGGATTCGAAAATAAGGACACCTGATTGAAAATTATATACAGTATTAATTACCCATCACAGGAGCTATCAATCATGCTTTGGTCCATCCCTCTAGCTTTCTTAGTTTCCGAGATAATGGTGATTTAAAAATTAAGGAGCGAACCCAGGACGTCAGGTATCTAATTACACCTCCACAAGCTACTACCTAATAACATAAACGCAATAAAGTTTATTTGGCGTCTTTATCTTAATTAGTTTAGGAGTTATTAAATTTATAATTAAATTACATTTTTATCGTTATTCGAACCCTGGACACCAGGTACCCAAATATACATCCACAAGAAACTACCTAATGACATTAATGTAATAAACGTTATTTGACGTCTTTATCGTAATTAGCCTCTGAGTTATTAGAAGCTGAATTTGTAATCACTCCTAGGATTCGACCCCAGCCATCCCGGTCAACTTGGAACAATTCCCTAATGACGCTGCGCATTCCAAAGAATTGATTAGTTTTTATCTCATTGTTCTACTTTAGAATGAAGATGGTAGAAGCGCGGAACTTTACTTTAGAAGGTAGATGGCAGAAACGCGCAACTAGCTGGAACGATCCTAGATCTGGAAACGTTAGGGGGACACAACGCAATAACCAAAAATATGCAAGTCAATTCATATACAATTAATTAATAAAAAATATTTAATTGTATTCATTGATCAGCGAAGCCATTTTTTATTTTTAATAACGTATGTAATATTCACCTATAATGTTAACCGTATTTATTTTTTATAACATATATAGTATTCAACTATAATGTTAACCGAATCATTTGATGAAATTTCACGTTGAAAGAATAAAGTTTGCAGAGTGCTTAGATCGCTGTGTTCTCACGATACTGTGAAAATCATTGGAAAAGCTACTGCTTTTATATAATTTCCTCCGATAAAATCTGAAGTGGTGAGAGTTGTGCAGAGCACTTAGGAAAAAACAATTACTGACATTGCCCGCTAATGACTGTATACAGATCCGGGATGCAAACTTAAAGTCTATTAATGTGGTGAAAGCGTCTAACGTTGTTAGCTAATGTATACATGAAACATTTCAGTCATCCTCAGACAGAAGTAGGTTGTTGGGTTTTCATTACATGTCCGGCTGTTCTCGTGAGTGCGCTACTTATACACGCTAACACTCGCGCTCGAGTCAATTCATATACAATTCATTAATCAAAAAACTTAATTGCTCGAGGAGCCTTAGATATGCATGCATTAGTAGTCATAAAAAATGTCAATTCTTTTTTTTTCAATAATGTTTGACGAACATTACCTAATTAATTTGCCGAGGGGCGGCAGGCCTCGAGAAAACAAATCCCTCAAGTCAGGACGCCACAGTAGAACGCATGGGGGAAGGGGTAGGACCTGTTGGCACAGACACAGTCGGCATTAGGTAAGCACACAAAGCGAGAGGGGGCGGGGCCTAACGACACGAGACCTGTCGGCATGTGAGACCTCAAAGGGAACCGGCGGGCTTGTCGGCGTAGAACAAAGAAGTTTATCGCTTGTCGCCATCTTCCTTTGTGCTCAAGTCGCTGTTTTATTTACTACTCCTAAATGTGAAATATTTGCATTCAGAGCCGTATTTAGGCACATGCAACTGCACAGGGCGCCACAATGTTGCCACAGAAGAATTATTTTTAAGTATAATTTTAATGTTCATTACATTAGCGTTCAAGCATTCAATAATGTATTGGCAAACTGTTGACAGATATTTCTACCTAGCATTAAACTCGTACTTAACCATTAGTCCACCTGTATTACGTCTTCCGTGTACAAGCGCATTAATCCCATAGGCTATGGTACGAGATAGCTCTCCACGTAATCGCGTAGCCTACGAGATCTCATGTGTGGCGTGTTCAATTCATCCATTCATGGTTACACAACACAAGTGGCTTGCTGAGTTCATCGTTCCACGTGGTTCTCAACTTAAAATTAAGGTATTAATTCGAGTACTGACTGGTTACAGTGAAGTTGGTTCTGTATTTGATATAGTCAAAGTACTCGTATGTTCCGTTTCCATTACTGTACATAGCATATTATTATTATTTTTTTTCTTTTCAGTTAACGGTAGTGGTATGGAAAAGACCTAGGTTAAATGGTGCTGCATGTCTAAAGCAAGCTAAAGAAAACACCTCGACCGGACTCATATTTTAGTGGTAAAAGTAACAGTGAAATTGCGGTTCAAAACAGTAACAAAGAACAGTGTAGCTCTGAAAGTGCAGGTGAAATTATAGTTTTAAATGGTAAACAGAATGCGGAGGTTCCAACTTTCGGAGTTCTGGAAGGATGTCAAGAATCTACATTCTCTAAAGCAGAGGATTTTTGTGTTCCTAGTAATGGTCCATTTTATTGGAAGAGCACTGATCAGACACTGGATTATTTGGTTAAAAGTGGTATTAATCAAAACAAAAATGCTGACTTTTCTATGTTCTATGGAGATACGCCGACGGATCTCGCCGGTTTTGTAGCAACAGAAGCAGCAGCAGCAGCAGCAGCAGCAGCAGCAGCGCAGCAAAAAAATAAATAAATAAAAAAGTTGCAGAGGGTTTTTGGTGAATGGAGAAGTTATAGCGTGAATATCTTGTATATTCTCCTAGCCAAGCATCGTTGTTCTGTCCATGTTGTAAATTATTCGGTGGTACATCTCATTTTGTAACATCTGGTTTCAGTAATTGGAGCCATGCTGGAGTGCTAATAGCTGGACATGAAAGTTCTACCTCTACAGAGACTGCTTGTTAACACTGAAAAACAGAGGAAACGAGATGAATAGAACTGACAAACGGTTGCTCATCCAGCATGAACATGAACTTGCGTATTGGAGAAATGTGCTAAGAGTTGTTTCTGTAGATAAGAAGCTAACTTTTAGGGGTCTAGCATTTCGTGGAGACAAAAAAGTGTGAAAGCTCTGTGAAAAAACGGAAATTTCATGTATCTGGAATTAAATGTAGAGTATGATTCTTTTTTGGCTGACCAATTAGCATGGTTTAACTCCGGAAAAGGATTTACTTCATATTTGTCACCAGCAACTTATGATGATTTAATACGTCTTATGGGAAGGTCAGTGACAAAAAAATATATAATGAAGTTATTTAGTTGTTTCTTCTAAATATTTTTCAGTCATGGTAGATTCTATACAGATATATCCCATAATGACCAGTTAAGTATAATCATTAGATACGTATCTGAAGATAGGCTCTCAGTTGAAATATTCCTATGTTTTATAAAAAAAAATGCAAGTCACACTGGAGAGAAGCTTTCTTTAGCAGTTTTAAATTCTTTACAACTACATGGACTGAAACTTGACAAATGTAAAAGACAGTCATACGATAACACAGTCAACATGTTCTGTGTACATTCAGGCTTGCAGGCAAGACTCGGAGACCGAAAGAAACTAATTTTTTTCATTCCATGTTCGGCTCACTCGCTGAATCTAGTTGGCTCATGAGCTGCACAATGCTTCACAGCAGCAATGCAGTTTTTTTTAATTAATTCAGGTTTACACAACTTATAGGTAGAGGGAACATCTTGGAAACATTTTCTGATTCTGCAAATATGACACTAAAGTCACTGTCAACAACTCAATGGTGTGCACGTGAGAATGCTTGTAAGAGTTTGGATGTAGATTGGAAAGCAATGTTTTCTGCATTAAGAACAGTTGCAGAAAATGAGAGTGGTAGAGTTAAATGTGAAGCTAAAGGTCGTCTTAGAAAGTTATAGTAGTATTGAGATAGCTTTCATGACATCAGTGTGAGGTTGTATTTTGCAACAGTTTGTCAAAGCAATGAAAAAACTGCAAGCCGAGGATGTAGAACTGTTGAAACGTAAGACATTCTTAAAAGTTTTTAACTGAGCTTAACAAACATCTTTTTCAATTCACAAGGATTCAGCTGAAAAGAAATTTATGGAGATCAGGAATCGAATCAGTTCCGCCTCCTTCAGCTGCTGAGAAACAAAAAATTAAGCGTCAAATTAAACAAAGGAGATTTTTTTATGAATCATCTGACTCAGAAGAAGAGACCAAATGCCTTGAAGAAGAAACGATAAGATTTTGTTGAGATCTGGAGAAGAATGAAAATGTTGTACTCTAAGAGTACAGGATGAGTTACACAATGAGAGTTAATATCTACAAAGAAAATAAGTTAAGATTTTCATTTCTCTCAAATATCACCGAACTAGGTGTTCAAATTTATGATGCTGCAGAGAAACTTACGAGAGGGCCATTTATAATTCTGACTTAGAAACACCCTTGGTGAAAAATGTATACATTTTAAAAGCTATCTGTTGTCCATGAAGAAAGAAGATGGTGACAAATTGTCCCCCTCTTCCATTTCTCTGTAGAATGTTGGTTTAAAAAAAAGGTGATGTCTATCCAAATGTGTACACAGCATTCAAGATTTACAACTGTACTGTAGCAACAAACTGTTCTGCTGAAAGGTCCTTTATGTTGTAAAACGGATTAACCTACGGACAGCAGAGAATCAAGAACGATTGGTCAATCTTGGTGTACTAGCCATGGAATCAGACATGAGCCAGTCTGGATTTTGAGGAAGTGATAAATGAATTCGCAAATACAAAATAAAAAACAAAAAAAAATCTGATGTGTTACACTCACATAACTTTCTCTACTCTTGTACAAACTATTTTTACAAACGCTTATTCTCCATCTACTTCATGTTAATCGAGATAAACATTTGCAGAGTTTATCTTATTGCTAATTTTCTCGTAGATGTAAGGGGAAAATATATTTACAAGGGCAATTTGGAAATACAGTAGCCTTTAAGCACATACATATTGTGACATATGCAAGCATTGTTAAGTGTGTATGTGACCTTGGCCGCCTGGATCGGGGATTACGTAAGAGTGGTGGGGGTAAGAAGCTTAGATAGCGTCCCACGCTGAAGTAGCGTGGCTTGGCAGTCAGTGAGTAGAGTCGTAGCAGGCAGGGTGTGTTGTTACGCCCTCCCCATACACGAAGATGTATAGCGTCCTCGACGAGTGGACATGAAGTCAAGGAGGTAATGTACCCACTTTTAGCAATATAACATCTTACCACTCAAGTCTTCCCTGTTTAATTTACCATAGTATAAAGCTCCTTTCTTCCATTCTGAACCATGTAGGAATCCTCTTATCAGATATTCTATAATATTTTTCATTTTCATTTAGCTGCGTCCCTTGTCGTGGCCTCGCCTTATTTAACTTCCTGGTACCTTATTAGCGAGTCGCCTACCTCCCATTAAGCATTTGTTTAGAGGTCACGACAATATCTCTTAATAGCTGGTTGCTAGGTGCAGCACCATTCCCTTTCCCACAGATTAATACTCTCTGCATATAAAAAAGTGAATAACGAATTCCCATTTGAGAAAATAAGTATTGAAAAATTTAAGGGAATAACAAGCAATATCTCGAAAATGGTTCACTCAAAAAAATGTATATGGCAAATTGTGTATTTTAACGCGATCTAATTTTTTGTGTAGTGAAATTTTGTCCATCTCTTATGGTTTACCAGTTATGCAAAAGTCGTTCACAATGAAGAATACTTTTGGAGACATTCCCAAGAAATTCAAGATATACATTTTATTTGTCATAAAAATATCTTAAACATATGTAATTTTAATCAAAATCGGTAGAGCCATTTTTGAGAAAATTAAAATTTTCGAAAAATCTTCCATGTAAAGGGTAATATGGGGTGGGAGATTTTCTTGAAAACCTTCATGTCGCATCCTTGGAAGATACTGAACCTAAATACCAAGTTTGGTGTTTATCCGACTGTTCGTTTCTGAGTTATGCTGTTCACAGACACACACACGGACATGTTTCCAAAAATTCTTTTTTTGGATTCAGGGGGTCTCAAAACATGTATTTCCGGTGAAATCTCGGTATCGAATTTTTGGGTAGAATACAATACTTCCCCTACTTACTATACGTAGTAGAGAAAGTAAAAAAAAAGAGGTAATAATTTCTCCAAGTTCGCCAAGTTTTGGAAAAGGTCAATTAAGTGGTATTCTATCGTATATTTCGGACTGACTAAATTTCACATTTAAGTGAAGTAATTTTTATATAGGTATTGAATTGTAGTGATTTTCTTTGTATTTTTACCATCTATTGCTTCCAGTTTGAACTTTCTGTGGCAATTTTTCAATAAAACGATCTATTGAACTGCAGTAGTTATTTTATATATTTTTAAATATTTAACTTGCCCATGTGCTTTGTTATACGTTATTTACATACTTTAACAAAGTTTAAAATTGAAGTTAATGATTCCGCAGCTTTATTGTGGTAGTCCGTAAACGAATAACAATGCTAAGTTTAGGAAGGGGGGCGCAACATAAATTACTCCACAGGGGCGTCACACACCCTAAATATGGCCTTGTTTGTTTTAAAAGTACAATTGTCATTTTCTTTTGTTAGAGCAAAAGCAGCCAAATTGTGTCTCGTAACTTAGGAGGGAATTTGCCCTCCCCCCAAATGACGCCCCTGGAACTGTGTGTTTTTTTTATGAACCTCATAATACTGTAGCATTTTACTATTGGATTCTTAGATGATTCGTCTAGATGCGGCAAGCGCTTGCAGTTTCCCGTTTGTTGTCATCAACTAAAAAGTCCGTGTTTATAGTTATATGTTTTCATAGCTCAATATCAAAATGCCGAAGAGAGTGCAAAGTTAAAGATGAATGATTTGAGAAGGTGAAATTTCTAAAAAGAAGTTATGTTAGCAAAAGCAATGTATTTAGGGCCCTTTACAAATGCAACATGGATTGTTCAAAGACACAGGTGACGCAACATATCGCTTAGAGAGACAGAAATATATAGGTAACAAACAAGCTACAAACTCGTGTATAGATTATTTATTTCAATTATCTACTTTTGCTGACGAAAGTGTAGCATCAGAATTGGCCTTGGTGTACAGCTCGTTAAACATCATCATTTATCTGGGAATTTGGACTACAATGTAAAACTGAATAGAATTGTTTTTTAATTCTAAGATAGCTACAGAAATGCTGTTTGGAAGGGATAAACTTTAGGAATCTGTCAGAATGTGTTAGCCTCAACTTCAGTTTTGAATTTGATAACAGATAAAATCGGTATTATTACTCAGAAGAAAGATGTAACAAGTATAAGCATAAAGGTAACACAAAATGTCTCCCGTCCTTACTAAAGTGCTTCACTCCAGAATATGATATGAACACATGTTTTAGATTTTTATGAAAACAGCGATGAATCTTTCGAGGTAATTGCTAATGACATATTATGGAAAGTGCTTAAAAATGCCTTTATACTCTGCAGACGCTACAGCGTCTCCCAAAAGCTGAAAGAAAAGAAACCTGATCTAATAAAGCCAACCATTTGGTTCACTTGTTTTGCACAACTGCACCAGGCTTGGGCGCAAGTAGTATTAGTCCCGGATGAGCCAATTGGATTAACGATAATCCTGCCGCTAGGGGCGCTAGTGTCGCTGCGATCGGCGGCGGTAAGTTTGAAAAGCGCCATGAGCGGAAGGATTATCGTTATTGCAATTGGTTCATCCGGGACGAGCTAAAAGAATTGAGGATTAGGGAAAGATGAAGGAAAAACAGGAAGTGACGTGGAGTGTTTTGATTGGTAAAAATAAGACGAAATGTGATTGTTTCGTTAATTCGGGTGGAAGATGAAGGAAGGAAGGAAGATGAAAGAGTATGGAGGGCACGTGATGGAGAGGAGCGGGGTGGTGAGGTGTTGTCTGTGCGGAGGTCGGGACTGAAAGAGGGAAAAGATGGCGAACGAGGGATAAAAAGTATAACAGAAAGTGACGTGTGAAGTTGTGATTGGTGGGAATAAGAAGTGATGTTATTGGTGGAAAGGAACAAATGAAAGTTGTTGATTGGTAAGAATAAGAGAGATTATGATTGGTGGAAAGAAAAAGGTGTGGCAGTGGGATATGTTGGAGGTGATGGGAAAGGTAAGTTTTCCTAGCAACAAGATTTGCAAAAGCCTCTCCAGAACTCATCAGCAATTTTTGAACGTTGGATGGTGGTTTTCTTGAGTGGATAGAGAGATGGGGCGATATGAGATGCGGTGGCGAAAATGGGAACTAAACAAGATGGTTGAGACAAGAGGTCTAAGGACGAGGAAATTTCGAGGTTAGTGGTCAACATGGCGGTCGCAAGAGGTGGGGACAAGGAGACGCGGTGGTGAGAATGGGAACTAAAAGAAGATGGCGGTAGCAAGAGCTTAGAAGAGCAGATTTTGAGGTTAAAATAGTGGGAACTAAAAATGGCGGAGGGTCGGCGACAAGGAGATGCGGTGGCCAACGTGAGAACTAAACAAGATGGCGGACGCAAGAGGAGGGTAAGGAGATTTGAGGTTAAGATTTTTAGGTTAAAATAGGGCGTAAGGTTGGGAACGAAATCCAAGATGGCGAAAGCAATGGTGTGGACGAGGGGATGTGAGGCGCGGTGGCGAAAATGGGAACTAAACAAGATGACGAAGACAAAAACGTGTAAGGACGAGGAGATTTCGAGGATAGTGGTGAACATGGCGTCGCAAGAGGTGGTGGGCAAGGAGATTTGAGGTTAAGATTTTTAGGTTAAAACAGGACGTAAGAAGGGGAACTAAATCCAACATGGCGGAGGCAAGGGTGGGACGAGGAGATGTGAGGCGCGGTGGTAAAAATGGGAACTAAATAAGATGGCGGAGGCATGAAGTTGAGGTTAAAAATATGAGGTAAACGTGGAGAACTTAAACCAAGCTGGCGGTGGCGTGGTGGTGAAAATGGGAACTAAACAAGATGGCGGAGGCAAGAAGTCGAGGGACGAAGAGGTTTGAGGTTAGGGTCAACATGCGAAAGATGTCGAACGCAACAGATGGTGACGAGGAGATAGAATTGAGGATTAGTGAAAGATGAAGGAAAAACAGGAAGTGACGTGGAGGGTTTTGATTGGTAAAAATAAGATGAAATGTGATTGGTTCGTTAATTTGGGTGGAAGATGAAGGAAGGAAGATAAAAGAGTATGGAGGACACGTGATGGAGAGGAGCGGAGCGGCGAGGTGTTGTCTGTGCGGAGGTCGGGACTGAAAGAGGGAAAAGATGGCGAACGAGGGATAAAAAGTATAACAGTGTGTGTGTGTGCGCGAGTATGTGCCTAGTATCCGTGCGCCGACAAGGGAAAACTTCATCATTTGCCTACCGGGCAGGGACTACCACGAAAAACCTCAAAAACCTCGAAAATTAGAAAGGGCTTCGTCAACCACTACAGCAAACGCCTACCAACCAGGGAAAACGTATGAAAAAGCAGAAAGAGCTTGCTTCGTCTACCAACCAGAGAAAACCCCGAAAAACTAGTTTTTTTTAAAAAAAGAAAAAGAAAAAAAGAAAAGACAAAAAAAAGACGGATAATATAAGTATGGCAACTGTAACGGTTTACGGCAAACGCGCGCGCCGCGCAATGCGTCACGCCGGGCAATATTTTTCAAGTTATCGCGCAGTTTGCAGCTCTTTAATCGCAGCGGGCATATCGTGACGCACATCGACTGCTGATTACCACTCTTGCGTCTGCCATATTGACCACTAACCTCAAATCCCCTCGTTCTTGACTTCTTGTCTCCGCCATCTTGTTTAGTTCACATTTTTGCCACCGCTCCTCACATCTCCGAACCAGATTGCCGGCAAGAACAGATCTCGTTCATTCGCACCTCGACGGTTCACTCGACAGTAGCTGCTGTGAACACCCACGTCGTACACTTTTTTGACCGCTTTCGACCGGCTATGAGAACCCTGCTCCTACGTACGCTAGCGACCATTACGATGGTCCAGTACCAGGTTTTTGGTATAATTAAATTACGTCTGTGCAAAGGGCGTCTGTACCGCTTTAAAAAACCTAGGTATATCAGTGCGTAGTGATGTTGGTTGATCTTAAAGCTGGTTAAGCATTTTCAAAAATAGTTTGCTTTTATTTTTTCGCGTCGCATGAAGCTGCTGCGCTTTTGGTGACGCATCAACACCAGTAAGAGGTAAGTACCACACGCATAATTATTTTTCGGGCCTGCTTGGCGTAGGAATATATCCTTTCGTGTTTTGGTACTGTAACCTCAAATCTCCTTACCCTCCTCTTGCGTCCGCCATCTTGTTTAGTTCTCACCACATCTCCTTGTCGCCAACCCTCCGCCATTTTTAGTTCCCACTATTTTAACCTCAAAATCTGCTCTTCTAAGCTCTTGCTTCCGCCATCTTCTTTTAGTTCCCATTCTCACCACCGCGTCTCCTTGCCCCCACCTCTTGCGACCGCCATGTTGTCCACTAACCTCGAAATTTCCTCGTCCTTAGACCTCTTGTCACCGCAATCTTGTTTAGTTCCCATTTTCGCCACCGCGTCTCATATCGCCCCATCTCTCTATCCACTCAAGAAAACTACCATCCAACGTTCAAAAATTGCTGATGAGTTCTGGAGAGGCTTTTGCAAATCTTGTTGGTAGGAAAACTTACCTTTCCCATCACCTCCTACATACCCCACTCCCACACCTTTTTCTTTCCACCAATCATAATCTCTCTTATTTTGACCAATCAACAACTTTCACTTGTTCCTTTCCACCAATAACATCACTTCTTATCCCCACCAATCACAACTTCACACGTCACTTTCTGTTATACTTTTTATCCCTCGTTCGCCATCTTTTCCCTCTTTCAGTCTCGACCTCCGCACAGACAACAACTCGCCGCTCCGCTCCTCTCCATCACGTGTCCTCCATACTCTTTTATCTTCCTTCATCTTCCACCCGAATTAACGAACCAATCACATTTCGTCTTATTTTTACCAATCCAAACCCTCCACGTCACTTTCTGTTTTTCCTTCATCTTTCCCTAATCCTCAATTCTATCTCCTCGTCACCATCTGTTGCGTTCGACATCTTTCGCATGTTGACCCTAACCTCAAACCTCTTCGTCCCTCGACTTCTTGCCTCCGCCATCTTGTTTAGTTCCCATTTTCACCACCACGCCACCGCCATCTTGGTTTAAGTTCTCCACGTTTACCTCATATTTTTAACCTCAACTTCATGCCTCCGCCATCTTATTTAGTTCCCATTTTTACCACCGCGCCTCACATCTCCTCGTCCCACCCTTGCCTCCGCCATGTTGGATTTAGTTCCCCTTCTTACGTCCTGTTTTAACCTAAAAATCTTAACCTCAAATCTCCTTGCCCACCACATCTTGCGGCCGCCATGTTCACCACTAACCTCGAAATCTCCTCGTCCTTACACGTTTTTGTCTTCGTCATCTTGTTTAGTTCCCATTTTCGCCACCGCGCCTCACATCTCGTCCACACCATTGCCTTCGCCATCTTGGATTTCGTTCCCATCCTTACGCCCTGTTTTAACCTAAAAATCTTAACCTCAAATCTCCTTACCCTCCTCTTGCGTCCGCCATCTTGTTTAGTTCTCACGTTGGCCACCGCATCTCCTTGTCGCCGACCCTCCGCCATTTTTATTTCCCACTATTTTAACCTCAAAATCTGCTCTTCTAAGCTCTTGCTACCACCATCTTCTTTTAGTTCCCATTCTCACCACCGCGTCTCCTTGCCCCCACCTCTTGCGACCGCCATGTTGACCACTAACCTCGAAATTTCCTCGTCCTTAGACCTCTTGTCTCAACCATCTTGTTTAGTTCCCATTTTCGCCACCGCATCTCATATCGCCCCATCTCTCTATCCACTCAAGAAAACCACCATCCAACGTTCAAAAATTGCTGATGAGTTCTGGAGAGGCTTTTGCAAATCTTGTTGCTAGGAAAACTTACCTTTCCCATCACCTCCAACATACCCCACTCCAACACACCTTTTTCTTTCCACCAATCATAATCTCTCTTATTCTTACCAATCAACAACTTTCATTTGTTCCTTTCCACCAATAACATCACTTCTTATTCCCACCAATCACAACTTCACACGTCACTTTCTGTTATGCTTTTTATCCCTCGTTCGCCATCTTTTCCCTCTTTCAGTCCCGACCTCCGCACAGACAACACCTCACCACCCCGCTCCTCTCCATCACGTGCCCTCCATACGCTTTCATCTTCCACCCGAATTAACGAAACAATCACATTTCGTCTTATTTTTACCAATCAAAACACTCCACGTCACTTCCTGTTTTTCCTTCATCTTTCCCTAATCCTCAATTCTTTTAGCTCGTCCGATGAACCAATTGCAATAACGACAATCCTTCCGTTCATGGCGCTTTTCAAACTTACCGCCGCCGATCGCAGCGACACTAGCGCCACTAGCGGCAGGATTATCGTTAATCCAATTGGCTCATCCGGGACTAATATTACTGGCGCATGAAACTTTCTATTAATATCCAAAATATCATACTAAAAATCCATTCCCATTTTTCCCATTCACCTGTAAGTGGCAACACTAAAATAAGTTTTAGGATTTCAGTAGATAGAATGTCTCCCAATACGAGACATCTTTGTTATCAAGGCTATCTTTGTTATCTGCGACAAAAACTGGCTAAAACCTGGAAACAGGTTAAAAGTATTTTCACTCGCAGGAAGAAAATGCAATGGACAGATTCTTAATTACATATTTCACAGAGAAGGATGATAGTGCTATTTTGTATGTAAGTTTTCTTAACCATATCTCAAAACTTTGCGAGACACGGTAACTGCGCTATATGACCTGACTTTAGGTTTGAAAAAAATTCAGTATCAAGGATTCGAGGTGAAGACAAGTTTGTTGTTGTTGTAAAGTAAAAATCACTTCTAGATCTCTAGATTTAGATCAATACAACAGAAATAAAATGGAAGATTTTCTTACTGGTTATGAAATAACTAATTTAAATAAGGGTATGACTTTTCAGAAAACAATTACCGCAGCAAAGTAAAGGTTCTTAATATTTACAAGTGGGTTTCATTGTAGATCTATGTGAGCCATAACAGTTGTAATCTTGATATCCCTGGAGATGGGATATATGACAAATTTTGTACTTTACAGCGCTCTTTACTTTTGTGTTGGAAAAGAAGCACTAAACTGTACCAGAAGGTTATTATTTTATCTTCAGTTCACCAAAGGAAGTGATGGTATCCAGCTACACAATCATAGATGGTAGCTTCTTTTATCTTAAGTGACACCGCTTCAAATGCACACACACAGAGAAATAATATTTTCTCAAATGAAGAAAATTTAAATGGATGTGAGGAGCAGATTGGAAATCGATTCAAGTAAACATGACTCCCTGCTGAAGGCTGCTGCTAGTAGTACAAAATATCAGACCAACTGAAGTGGTGAAGACAAATATAAATATTTCAATAGTAAGTGTATTGTATCATATCGTTTTAGTGTATCTCAAAAATATATTAATATTAGTTCTGTTTTGTTTGGTTTATTTTAACTACTCCTGTTTCTCCATATTTCCCTTTAGGCGTATGCATAGTTAAGGAAATTCTAGATACTGAACGAGTTTATTGGATGTCCTCTTGAAAAATTCAAAATCTGGTCACCCTATGACATGTAATTACAGTAGCATCAGTTTACACACACACACAATAAAACTAAGGCTAACCTCGGAATCAATCTAGAAAACACAGGACCCCTTGGTTTTACTGCGACTCGCTACGTCCCAACGGCAGGGTCATGCAGACGTGTTTTCATGATGAAAAATTCTGCGTGAAAATACGCAAAATATGGATCATATTTGAACTTGTGAGACGGGTCACAGGCTTGTGATTTCCTACCGGTGAAGAGCTATTCAGTCGCGTCTTCAAGGTTACTCGCTCGGTGGATAATGTCCAATTCACAATGGAACGACAATGGCGACGCAACCAACGAGTTAAATTAAATGCAATGGCGGCTGAAGCATGAATGCAGTGGTATTGCCAGGAATATCACCCAGAAATTCTTATATAATGCAACATACCACCACCATTTTTGTATGGTTCCCTCCTAGTACTACCCTAACCGCTGCCCGAGGTGGCGGTTAGTTTATCGCTAAGAATAACTCCCGGTTAGCTGTTAACCGAAGGTCGTAATACGAAAATTTGCTCCGACTCCTAGTTAATATCTAACCGGAATCTTAACCGGTGATCGCAATACAGGCTCTTCTTAATGGTAGAGGCACTATTATAGAGCGCACGTACACACACTAATGAAACTAAGCAAAATACCACAGTTCCCGTTGAAATCGCGCGCGCACAGCTGGCCCGGTGCAGGTGCTGTCTACAGAGTCTTTATTTCTCTTTCAATCGTCTGCCGGACTGCTGGCAGTATTATAAAAATGATTAAATTAATTTGACGTATAAACAATGGAAAATTAATGACGAATATGACATAACAAAGAACGATTTTCTGCTAATTTTACACTGCAAGTGATTGGTACCTTATTTCTCAATTCTCAGTATAAACGCTTTGTCGAGGGTATACGATGAAGTTGGTACTTAATGATTCGCATGTGCTGCCAAGATAAGCCGTAATCCAGAGGGTCCCGCACGAATATGGGCTATCCTCTTGCCCCTCCAATCCCCGCTAGAGTCTAGACTGAAAGTCCAGAGTGCTACGAATCCGTGCCAGGGCAGAAGTGGCACGGATCCATACAATAATAACATAATAGGGTTGCAAACTCGCAATTTTTAGTCGCTTCCTTCAGCTTCTATGATCTTCTATGATTGTCAGACAAGTCATTTCATTGCGCCTTTAAGAATAATGAGCATGGCCGTAATCTTGATGTAATCGTGGAGTGTACAAATAATTTCCAATACGCCTTTCTTAATTTTATTAAGGTAATGCCATGGCACGGAGGCATTACCCCCTAAGCCGCCCCTGATTAAATGTATATAAATCATTGGACGCGACATGAGACACGATATACTACTCAAAATATAGTGTTACAATAAAGCGACAGAAGTTAACTTTGTCGCGCGAAAGCACACACCCTTTGTGTGTGCTCCGTTCATATGCATACAAGCTTTAAATTCCCCTGGTAATTTAATATCTCTAGAGGTTGATGCCATCTTAACAAGAACACACAAAATCCTGTGGATGCCGCCATGCCACGCAGTAAAATTTAACTGCAATTCAACTTTCGTTGCATGGATTCTGTCGCGTTCATGCCGAATTGGTCAATCGTCTTGTCGCTCATGTTGTAAACTGGACATGAGGTAGGGTCTATTTGTTGGCTGATTTTCATTAAACACACATGCGTTCAAGCAGCTTCAATGTTTGGTAGTTGTACGGGCTTGAATTTCAATTAATAATGGATTACTTAAACGGCATAATTATTTTGCAAGTTCAAAATACTCATGTTTATATATCAATGATAATTTAAAAACTAGGACAATAAGAGGGATTCTTGGATATCAGTAACTGCAGCTGTTATGGGCGAAAATGTGGAAGATTGATAATAAAGAAAACTAATATAGGTAAATGAAATATTGTACTAAGTACCTACCGTGTTTATGTAACTATAATTCCCTGCAAGTAAAATTATTATTACTGAATTGTTTAACTATTTTTAATTCGAAAATCATATTTAGTTTATGTTTTATAATGTAGGAAGTGAACTTGATTTGACACAATAAAAATTACCCATTAATTATTATCTTTCTAAGGCAACAGCATTATTTGCCTCGGTACAAATCCTTCAGGAAAACAAAAGTAATGAGCAAATTGATCTCTGATAATTTTTCCACTTCTGTTTCCTCTGGTTCTGCAAGCAAGAATGCTTTCCAGGGGACATGAGAATGTGTCATCAAAATTGTACCCGTCCTACTTTCTCACAAAATTGTGAAGCTCGCATCTGCTTGGATGATGAGATCCGCCACTATGTACACACCAACTTCTATGTGATGATGTGACCCGCCATTTTTTGGCTAAAATGCCAACATTTCACAAATAACGCCGTGTCTTGAGAGCTTGTAAAAAGGTTATTTTCATGAGTCAAAATTTTTGCAGAATATATGGATTTAATATACCTATTTTCACTTAGGGCAAAAGCATAATCTGCTACAAATACGTAAGGAAGTGCGATCTCAGAAGGATAGCTTGATAAAGAGTCATTCGGTGGCAAATTCAGTGTTTTATTGTTTCCTTAATTCAGTGCTTTCAATATATTAGACACATTCGTGACAAACGTCCCTACACTTATAAATGCGAAAATATAATTACTGCTGTTATGGTCACTAGAACAATGGAAAATAATTTGTTTTACGTGAAGTACTTGCTGCCTGAATTTCACGGCGTCATAATTTTTATAAGCAGTATTCCACTAATGCGGTGCAACAGCAATGCGTAAGGTACGCGACCGTTCTCTCACAACTAACCCAAAACCCGTCCCAGGAGATAATGGACTCATCCAGCTGAGTAGGGCCAGGAAGAATAAATCGTACTGTATTCTGCTTTCTTGGGCTCCCAAATGGTTGCTCGTACATGTTAATAAGAACATGTACGAGTGCTAAAAATGAAAAATTAACTCTCAAATTAACAGGAAATTATACTGCATCGTGATGTTTGTACTTCTGAAAGTAAAAAATATTTTAGTCACCTTTCACAAGGCTCTCGGAACGCTGCGAGGTTAACTGGAACGTCACCGTCTAGTAGGAAGTACAGTCGTGCCATATACTTGCATTGATTAGAGCCCTTGCATTGATTAGAGTCTCTCTCTCTCTCTCTCTCTCTCTCTCTCTCTCTCTCTCTCTCTCTCACAAAATGACGGATGAAGATTTTAAAAAAGTACAATCGAACAGCCTGCTAAGTGTGGACACATTAATGGTACCATCGCTTTTTTTTTCAGAGATAAAGGCTGTTTTGTCGCCTGACAGACCTATTATAGCCAGATTATGCAAGTTTGCTAAATTGCAACAAATCTAATGCTTATGTTACAAACTGATTACTTTTCAGAAGCTAATAGTGCAGCATGGTGATTGTATTTTTCATTCGCAATGAAGTATTAGGTCAAACATCTGGCTCAAACTGTTTTTCATTAGACATAAGACTTTTTGCCAATTAATAATTTGTATTACATAAACAATGAACACCGCAGGGATAATGAAACTAGCTGCAACTTGTTCACACTATGAAACACAAATCTAATGCTTAAAATATTCCAAGTAACCTCTAATTATGGTATAAGAATAACATCAAAAGAGTAAATAAATCAGTAAGGCTTTATTCTGTTAAAATGAAGACAGTAATGATAATGATGACAAGTAACTTTAATTGCTCCTCCCCTAGGAGCCACAGGACCTTGTAGTTGGTGGGGAGGCTTCCGTGTACCAGTGATTTACTAAGCTGTGCTGGTAGAGCTACTCATGCCAGAGAGGTTCGTAATGAGGTACCAGACTAAGAAGTGGCTCAACAGAAAATCCATCCCAAAAGGGTCTCCCGGTTGGAGAACCTTGAGGGACTCCCAGCTGGAGGACCTTTCAGGGGCTCTGGTCCACCCAATCCAAGGTGGGAATGCATCGTGCCGAGGGATGAATGGCACTGGGGTGGTAAAAAATGCAGTGTCGTGAACGATCTCTTCAGGGCACCAGGCGACACCCTGAAGTAATTAGCCTTCCCAATATATACAGGGCTCTGTATTGGGTGACTTTTATTTCCCTGGTACTCGTGGGACCAATATGGACCAAAATAAAATAAATAACACCAAGGCGGGTGAGAGAGACTCTCCAGTTGAGAGAAATCTCTCACCTGACAAAGAAAAGTCAAGTGACAGAGACTCTCCAGTAGAGAGAAATCTGTCACTAGATAAACAAATGGGTGCAACAGCATCTGGAATTAATAGAATGCACCTGGACACTAAGAAGTTGTCAGGGGCAGCTAGAAGAAGAATAAAAAAAGCTAAGAAAATGAGTGAGGGCACAGGCAATGTAAACCCACAGAGTAAAGGGGTGGAGGTCCGTACTGATCCAGGGACTTCTAAAAGAACCAGGACAAGTGTGGATACTCCTCCTTCGGATAAAGCCAAACCTGTTAAGAGGCCTAGGGGCACTGAACCTGGTGTCACTTACAGGGAAGCTTTGGCCGCTTTCAAGATGGCAATTGTGGAAGAGTCCTATCCTGAGAGAAAGCTGATTGGGGAGGACATTCGACCCATTCAGGCTGAGATTCTGAGGAAGATAGATGAGGCGCCAACCAGTGAATCTCTACCTAAACTCAGGTCCTTTTCTCTACAGGATGGGGCTCTGATATACTATTGTGATGATGAGCAGTCATGTCATTGGCTCCAAAATCATATTCAGGGAGCTAAAATCAAGGAGAGATTAGTTCTCAAAGTAGTAGATCCAAAAGATCTACCTAAGCCAGTCAAGGTGGCCCTTAAGACTCGGGACATTACAACTGATGATCCTAAGGTGCTGCTAAGACGCATTCAAAGATTAAACCAGGAGCTGAATATAGAGCACTGGAAAATCATTGATAAGCAGGCAGACTCCTCTGGTCAACGCCTAATCCTAATGGTGGACCAAGAGTCTGCTACGAAGATAAAAGAGCTTGGCATGTCGGCCTATACCGGGGTGGACAGGGCTCTTTTTAAGATCCTGTCTGACCCGGAGGGGAAGGCAGTAGCAGACAAAGCAAAGAAGGCAGGCAGCGATGGCGGAGACAGTCCGGAGACGAAGATAGGGGACTCTGGAGGATCCGCATCGGGTACTGCTTAAGGTAAGTGTTGTGGGTTAATGCAATTATGAAAATAGTTCAAATTAACTTGCAGCACTGTAAGGCAGCTTCAGCCATTCTCAGTAAGAGACTTGTTGAAGACAATGTTGATATTGCTCTCATACAGGAACCTTGGCTCTTCAGAGGTTCAATTAGAGGGATCAGTTGTACTAAGGGCACTATATATAGACCTAGTAATAATAATCCAAGATCTTGTATTTATGCTAAGAATTGGATAAACGCATTGCTTCTTACTGAGCACTGTTCTAGGGATGTAACTACAATCCAAACAATAGTGGAGGAGGCAGGAGAGAGAAGAGTTTTAATACTCTCTTCCGTCTACCTCCCTTACGAAGACTCTGATCCACCATCGATAGCAGTGAGGGACCTTGTGACCCACTGCGGAGAGAATGGAAAGGAGTTAATCCTGGGGGTTGATGCCAATGCACACCACACACTGTGGGGGAGCACTGATATCAATCACAGAGGAGAAAAGTTAATGGAGTACTTGGTGAGTACAAACCTTAATATTCTAAATCGAGGTAATGAACCAACCTTTGTAACTTTGCGAAGGGAGGAAGTCATTGACATAACGTTAGGGACTAATATTATTGAGAACCTAATTTCAAGTTGGCGTGTATCATCGGAGATCACTCTCTCTGATCATAGATGCATATGCTTCAATATTAAAGCACAAGTCACTCTACCAGTGATTTACAGAAATCCGAGGAAAACTGACTGGGACGGTTATAGACGAGATCTATCAGCATTGACATCGGGTTTCTCAAGGAACATTCGTTCGATATTGGATGTGGAGTTTGCCGTTGATGAAATACAACGGTCAATTCTCCTATCCTATTATCAAAATTGTCAGCCTAAGGTAGCTTACTCGCCAAGGCTGGTGCCTTGGTGGACTAAAGAGTTAAGCAGACTTAGGAAGAAAGCAAGGAAGTTATTTAGACTTGCAAAAAGAACTGGTGATTGGGATTCATATAGACAAGCCCTCACCAATTATAACAAAGAAATACGTAAAGCCAAAAGGAATTCGTGGAGGGAGTACTGCCAGGGGATGGAGAACGTTCCCAGCAGTGCAAGATTCATGAAACATATGGCAAAGGGTGTTAAAAAAATTGTGAGCACTATTAAACTGCCTGATGGCACGTACACACAGTCTGGTTCTGAGACGCTCCTGCAACTTGCGAGGGCTCACTTTCCAGACTTTAAGGTAGACAATGACAGCAATTCTGTGAAGGGGCAACCAAATCTGGACCATCTTTCTTTGGACAGAGAGGATTGGAACCTAATCAGGAGCGTAGTCAATGTCACTAAAATACGATGGGCTGTCAAGTCGTTCGGACCATACAAATCGGCAGGCCCAGATTTAATCATCCCTGCATTTCTACAATATGGTATTGACTCACTTCAATCCCTACTTTGTGGCATATTTAGAGTCTGTCTAGCTTATGGATATATACCCATGGCTTGGAGACAAACAAAGGTGGTGTTTATACCTAAACCAGGGCGTCCTAGTTACGCCCAGGCTAAGGCTTATCGCCCTATTAATCTCTCCTCTTTTATGCTTAAAACTTTGGAGAGGTTAGTGGATAGGCACATTAGGGATTACGTTTTAATGGAACATCCATTAAACAAGTACCAATTTGCCTATCAAACAGGGAAATCAACGGAAGCAGCACTTCATCAAGTGGTCTCGACTATTGAGAAGGCGCTTAATACCAGAGAAATAGCCATTGGCGCCTTTCTTGATATTGAAGGTGCGTTTGACACGACATCTTGTGACGTCGTGACGAACGCCCTCTATGGACACGATGTACCTTCACTTCTTTGTGAGTGGATACGTTCTGTCTTACAACATAGGAAGATAACCATGAATCTATGTGGGGAGACGCTGGATGTGTCCACGGAGAGGGGCTGCCCGCAGGGGGGTGTTTTATCACCCCTGCTATGGAACCTTGTAGTGGACACACTTCTTTGCGCACTCAATAGTGATGGTTACTTCACAGTAGGTTTTGCAGATGACATTGCAATAATCATAAGAGGTAAATTTCCTCACACAGTTTCTCAAGTGCTACAAATGGGGCTTGAGAAAGTGGAAGCTTGGCGCAAGATGAATAATCTAACTCTTAATCCAAGCAAAACAGTAGTGGTACCCTTCACCAGGAGAAGGGGGCCTGATTTAACCAGACTCTCTCTCTTTGGTGAGGTAGTGCCCTATTCAACACAAGTTAAATATCTTGGGCTTGTCTTAGACAAGAAATTAACTTGGAAACATCATATGGAATTATGTATTACCAAAGCCTACAGAGTCTTTTGGACATGTAGAGGTATGCTTGGTAAGACATGGGGTCTGAAACCTAGCATAGTGTACTGGATATACACTGCTATGGTGAGACCTATATTCTCTTATGCCGCACTGATGTGGTGGCCTAGAGTTAATTTAAAGGTGTGCAGAAAGGAACTCTGTAAATTACAGAGGACCTTCTGCATTTCAATTATGGGAGCTTTCAAAACTACTCCAACTGCGGCTATGGAGATGCTGATTGGGCTCACACCTCTCCACCTATGGATGAAGGCAGAAGCCATGATCGCGTATCACCGTATTTGTCGCCAAACCAAAGTGTCTAATACTGGACATATTAATCATCTCAAGCTTCCTTGGGATAAGAATGTACAACAGATACTCAACATGGGGACTGACATTCTTGAAACAAGATTTAAGTTTGATTTGAAATTTACGGTATCCTATCCACAGCGGAGTGAATGGGAAAGACTGGTAAAACCTCATAATAACAAAGGCCCAATCTGGTATACTGATGGTTCTAGAACCAAATCGGGAACGGGGGCTGGGCTTTACGGTAACAATACCAAGATTTCTTATAGTCTTGGTACCTTAGCTACAGTTTTCCAGGCTGAGGTTTATGCAATCCTAGCCAGTGTCATGGAAAGCATTAAAAGGAGATATAAGAATAGAAGTGTTCTTATTCTCTCAGACAGTCAAGCTGCTCTTAAAGCACTTGAATCACCATCAACAAAATCAAAGCTTGTCTCAGAATGCCGGGAATCCTTAATGGCACTGGCTGAACACAATAAGGTTCAACTTATGTGGGTGCCAGGACATATAGGTATACCAGGCAATGAGAAAGCAGATGAAGCAGCCAAGATTGGCAGTGAAATCCCATTTTTTGGTCCGGAACCTGTACTGGGAGTGTCCTACAGACCAGTGAAACAGGCTATTAAGTGCTGGGCTCAAGCAGAACACAAGAACTACTGGAACTCCATTGAGGGTTGCAGACATTCCAAGTTGTTCATTACAGACCTGGATAACAGCCGGGCCAAAATACTTGCGCGGTCTTAGCAGAAGAAGACTTGCATGGGCAACAGGATTCATTACAGGACACTGTGCCCTAAAGTTTAATCTATACAGAATGGGATTGGTTAACAACCCTATCTGTAATAGATGTCTAGAAGGAGATGAGACTGTTACTCATCTACTATGTGATTGCCCTGCTCTTGCGAGTCAAAGAGCAAGTATTTTTGGCAGTCACTTTCCAAAGATAGATGAACTATCGAAAGCCTCAGTTAGCAGTCTGGTTAAGTTCATATCGAGCAACAGACTACTTAACTGATGATAGGGGGGATGCGCAATAGATCTTAAGGTCGCAGTGCTTGGGCATAAAACCCACCCCTTTTCAAAATAGAAATAGAACTTTAATTGCTTAGAATAGCATGATCAGATGCTTTGATTTTTACTTTCTCTACTACGTATAGTAAGCAGGGGAAGTATTGCATTCCACCCGAGATTTCACCGGAAATACATGTTTTGGGGCGCCCTGAAACCAAATAAAGCATTTTTGAAAACATGTCCGTGTGTGTGTGTGTCAACAGCATAACTCAAAAGCGAAAAGTCAGATACATACCAAACTTGGTATTTGAGTATAGTATCTTCCGAGGATGTAACACTAAGATTTTCCAAGAAAATCCCCCCAACCCAGCTACCCGTTGCATGAAACATTTTTCGACTCTAATGATGTTGATTAAAGTACCGTATATGAAAGATATTTACATGAAAAATAAAATATATATCTTAAGTTTTCTGGCAATAGCCTAAGGATTCCTCTTCATTCGGAGGGAATTTTGTATAATCTTGTATAACTTGCAAACGTTAAACGATAGACGAAAACGTACCACACATAAAATGCAGATCTCTTTAAAACACACAATTTACTTATAATAAGTTTTTCTTGTGACATACACTGTTTCTGAGATATCCGTTAATATAGGTTCGAATTGTTCAGTACTTACCATTCTTTTGAAGTCCCATCGATTTTCAGTTTCTCGCGATAGTATGGAAACAGTATGAAATTTTAAGGCCAGCAGCGTCCAGTTCTTAAACATTTGACTATCACTCTTCTCTTTGTATTTATAACAAAACGTGTAATGTAGATATTTTGCAATGATTTATTTGGATTAAATGTAGTATATAGAAAAATAAGCTTTATTAAAAACATTTTGTAAACCTACTAATAGAGACAGAGGGTAGAGAAAGTCATGTGAATGTATCACATCAAATTTTTAACCTATCCTTTCCTAATTTGGCATGAGAAAAGATAGGTTATGTTTGGGTAATACTGATTCATTCCTACCTTTTATTAAATATGTGTCGAGTCATATGAAATATTAAATGCAGTTATTAAAGAGGTTACAAGTGGTAGAAGTATAGCCTCAATGACTTGACATTAGAAGGAAAGGAAAAACAAAGCATAAAAGCATAGAAAAATACTCTACGTTTAACCTACATAAAAATGTACTTCACAAAAAAATATTGTAGATTTCTTTGAGGTGTTGCTGACATTTCTTCGACATGGCAAAATCCTTTTCTTTCTTGATTTTTTTTTTCTTTTAAGCACTTGAACAATTTGCAGGAGATATGCAATGAATGGTGCACAGAGGAACTATACACAATTTTTAGCTTTTCTGCTTCAGCAGCTGGTCAGAATTCATGCTGATCCCAAAACAAAAACTTTCTGCTATATATGCTACACAAAATCGTCCTTAATTACTCCATACAATAAAATAAATTGAAAATAAGTACATTGCATCCCCGTTTCAGATAGCATAACATGTTTTATTCTTTTTGCTAATAGCATCAACATAGATGGTGATGTCAGACTGCTAAGGATACATTCTCTCATGTGACCTCTTAGCAGAGTAAATTATAATTTAATCATATTTAGAATTATTTTTGCTTACTGATATTATCTTTGGATTCTATGTGAAATTTTCAATCAGAATACTCACATATAAGCATAATTACATTACATCAAAACAACCAAGGAGAAACTTGAAATGTATAGAACAGAATTAATTCGCAATAGCTAGATATTTGCAAAATTACTTCAATTTAATTATTATTAAAAATGAATGTAATAACATTTTAAAACTTTAACAGAGTTGTGAAAAATATATAACTGAAAAATGCTGAAATGCTCATATTTTCATACAGGAAAAGAGGTCCAAAAATCATGAAGGACAGTTACATAGAAAGTGTCAAAGCACAAAATGAGAAAAGTGGAGATCCTGAAGAACTAAAGGAACTTATGTATATCATAAATAAATGTCCTTTCTTCAGCTAGTCTTTCAATAAAGAAAGTAAATATGTACCTGATAAATGTTATGATTTTTGTGGTTTTTCAAATAAATTTCTTCGCTATATTATCTGCTTAAGAATATTAATTGAAAGTTGTATACTTTTTCTTTTCAGAACTTCTGGAAACATATATGTAGAAGAATAAAGGATAGCAGTGCAGAATGGGAACAGAATAGCATGTACTCAAAGGGACAAGAAATCAAATAACCCATACACCAACATATCTAAAACATAATTGATATATAAGCAATCCAATGTTCATCAAAGAAAACGAAAAACAGATACCTTTGAAGAAGAATTCATAAATGTGTTAAAAGCAAATTCAGTCCATCACACTCCAGAAAAGCCTGATCCTGATGAAGTGTTCCTTCTGTCATAATTGCAGATAAAAACAGAAATCAAGACCCTCAAATAAGTAGAACTTTAAACTGAAATTTATTCAGCTATTGCAACCTATGCATCACCTTGCAATGTTCCTTGCTTTTCTAACCTCCCCCACTGTGTATCTCCTTCTTTCTCAAATACATGTCTTCGAAACACGCATTCCCTATCCTTCAAATTACAAATATACTAGTGCTCTATCTTCAGTTGAAAATAATCTAATGTCTGATGAAGATGCATTTTTAATTTAATTTTTTAGTTTATAAAACTCACATTTTGTAATCTGCCTGTGATATATAAAATTTATACTTCAATTTTTCATTGGGCTTTTTTTTTCTTCTTTCTTAAAATAAGAACTTACCTCAAAGTTAATGCAAACTTCTCTTCTGCACTAATACATTCTTTCATATCTGGAGGTTGTTGTTTCTTTTTATTCACATCTTTTAGCGCAGTCAAAAGCACTTCAAAGGACCTCGCGGACAACTGAAGTATTACAAAAATAGCGTATGCCTTTTCTTTCAACTTCTTATTCAGGAGACAAATTTTCTATTATTGTTGCTTATTATGAGGTGGATCCAGTACTTTCTTTCATGGCTATGAAGTTGTTGATGAACAACTAATACAGCACATATTGCGACTATGGTGTTACTCAATGAGACGTTCATATTATTAATTATTAATGAGATACTGTCCATTAAAATTTGTGCGTACAATATTTGCTGCAATGAACAGACTATGTTTGTTTTCACTCACAACCTCAGCATCTTGGTATCACAGGGTTGATGAGCAACAAAAGAATGGACATACATTTCAAAAGCATATTGCTTAAAACATTTGAAAATGAAACAAATATAGGAAATATTTGCAAATGGCTAAAGCTACACAAAAGAAAATAAAAGAAATCAAAGGTCATTTAATACAAATTGCATATTTTAAGGAGTACTACCTATTTTTCTGTGGTGCACTTCTATTATTCTATTGTAATTTCCCAATAACTTAAATTCTATAAAAATTCAATGAAAATGAAGAGAACTTCAAAAATGTTTACAGAAAATTCAAAATATACAGTTCGTAATACCACTGTCTAAAATATGTGGCATTTTAACTAAAATCATTACAATTGGTTTTGAGAAACCAAATTAAAAAAAAAACGAAAAATTTTGCATGATAAGGTTGTTTGTGATGGAAGAAGTTTAAAGACACTGTTCAACTTGCATTCTTGTAGTTTAATAAGTAAACAAATTCTCAATTTTGAGTTTTAATGTTCTCTCCCTCTCTTTCTCCTAAAATGGAAAGTTAGCAATGAAATTAATAATTAAGCCAGGTAGCGTCTAAGGATGCTGGGTGAAGTTTCTCTAGAAATCCTTCAAATTTCCCCCAAAATGGTTCTGATTTTGATTGAAATTCTATGTTGGAGATATTGATATTATGAATATAATGCACATTTTGACTTTTATTTGTGCACAAAACCTTACCACAGAGAAAATGTAGATATTGTAAATATAGAAATTATTATTTTTTTGGCAGGTTTAACTCCTTTAATCAGGTAGATCATAGCAGATGATGAATGAAGGAGTGAAATGATTGTCAAATTAGTCTGAGATCCATAGAGTTTTGAGTTACCCAACATTAGTCTTCTGAGAATAAAGCAAAACCACAGAAAAAACCTTATCCAAGTAACTCATGGTGATTGGGCTTCAAATCAGAAACACTTCAATGTGAGGCAGACATGCTAACCCCACTTTACAGAGGAAAGCTATACACATTTCTCTCTTTTTTTCTTTTTTAGCAGAGGAAGGCGGTCTAAAACGTTTGTCTTGTTTGAACTTATCTCCACTTCAAGTAGAACATGTTCTTTTGTTTCTCATGAGCTCATGTGAAGAATATGTAATATCATTGCTAGCACGCACAGTGAGAGAGAAATTACTTTGACTGACATACGCTTCTCTCTATCTGCTGCTGAAGGGCTTGTTGTCCATTTACCAGTCAACTTGTTTGTCTTCCTGAAATTATTGGCCCATAAGATAGTAGGCCCTCCAGAGATGATAATGGGGTGTGCGTAAATCACAAGGTAATTTTTCCTTTATTCTTTTTATTATCTTGCTTTTCAAACAAGTGACTATTGTCTCAGTCTACAAAATGTATGCTACCATGGTAATACCTAAATGAGACTACTCCTGACAAATATGTATAATAATTAATAGGAAGTAAACAGAACTTCAAAGTTTTATATGAATGGCATCTTACCAAAAGATGACTCAAATGTAATTTTTCCCAAATATGAGCTTGTATCTTTTGCATCACCTCTACAACAGCCAGGAGGTTGGGATTTCAGGAGAGAATTAATAAACAGAATGTTTAGGAGAGATTGTGATAAACATTAGTAACACAACATGAGTACAGGAAAGATTCTAAAAGGAAAGTTTTCCAAGTTATGAATTTTATCTTTTGCACCTCAACATCTACGAGTACTTTTTTTTTAGGGGGGGGCCACACACAAACATTAATTTTTGTGGTTTCCAGTTCTAATTCTGCTTTTCTTAATTTTAGGGCACACTATTCACCGTTTTGTTTTTCTAAATTTACATTTGTATACTTTCTTGTTGTTCTGGTAGCTAATCTATCATTGTTGTTGTTGCTGCTGTTGTTGCATTTGTAACTAATGTTAGGGATGTAATCATTATTGTTGTGCTTGTATGCAGTTAAATTCTCAGATTTAATTATTGCAGTCTTTGCACCCTCTACTTCTTCTAATAAAAGCAATGTAGTGTAAAACATATTAAGTAATAATGTTCTTAGTATACAATAAAATTGTGTGCCAAACAATTACCTACTTTGTATGGCTTATTATGATTTCTCTTCATGAAAATGCAATGTATACACTTTACTTTGTTGATAAACTGTTTCTTTTTCAAGTTTATGCATTTATGCTGCATACTACTTTCCTTTCTTTTTCCTTTCATCCTATGTACAATTGCATCTTTTTTCTTACTAATTCATTATCTTTCCAATGAAAACAAAGTAAAGCACTTGATAATTAACTGCCTTCTAACATTTTTATTATTAGTTGGAGTCGAACTATTCTTGGAACTTGAACCATGATGTGCAGAGTTAGCAGAGCTACAGTAGCATCAATTTTATGTGAAATCACTCAAGCTAATCCCTTGTGGCATTCATAGTCTGGCATTCTTTGGTCAGCCTCTCAGTTGATATTTCATGTTTGTCCACAGTTTCCGCAGTGCTTGGTCTGTCTCTAAAATAAACTGTAATTAGATAAACTGGAGCTACAACAAATTTGAACATCACTTTTATAATAACATATGTTATACTACTTTATAAACTCTTGTGCAAAATTTAAGGTTACTTACATTTTCCGCAATATTTATGAAAGAACTGAAATCCTCTATAATTTCCACACAAGCCTCTTCTTTTTTTCCCAGAAGATATTATGTCTGTTTACTTGTTTTCTATTATGTTAGAGAAGTTTAGAGGTATCTCCTTAAACAAATTTCAATGCCAGTGAAATGCTTACTTCTCTTTATCTCTATTTTATAAAAGTGATTTGCTTGCATATAAATTAAGTACATCTCTTTGTAATTAAAATTGGAAACATTCAAACAACTGAATGCAGGCTCCTAAATTATTGTTTTAATTCATTTTATGAGGGCTGTCCCAGAAGTATCCAACCTAACAAAGAAAATACAAAAATTTGGGGGAAAAACATCTTTACTTCTCTACATAGTCTCCTTTCAGCTTGATACACCTTTCCCAGTGATGTTCAATAGCTTTGATACCCTGTTTACACTGAAAACCATCAAGTTCTGCAAAATAGCCATCAACTGCAGACTCCAGTTCTTCACTGTTTGCAAATCTTTTAGCACCAAGCTATTTCTTCAACTTTGGAGACAGAAAATAATCAGAGGGGGCTAAATTTGGCAAATAGGGTGCATGAGGAAGCAACTCGAACTTTTACTCATTGATTTTGAGTTGATGACGATAATGGATGTGTTAACTGGTGCATTGTCTTGCTGAAACAAAAGTTTCTTTTCCACTAAATGCGGCCGTTTTTGCTTGATTTCATCATTCAAATGCTGCAATAAGTTTGCATAATACTCACCATTGATTGCTTTTCTTTTTTGAAGATAATCAATGAAAATTATTCCACACACATTCCAAAAAACTGGTGCCATAACCTTGCCTGCAAATGGAACTGTCTCACCTTCTTTGGAGTTGATTCTCCCACTTCAATCCACTGTTTTGATTGTTCGTTCGTCTCAGGTGTGAAGTGATGGACCCATGTTTCATCCATAGTTATGAATCCACACAAAAACTCGGCTTTATTGCAGCAAAACATCGCCAAACACTCGACTGAAACATCTTCATAATGCTACTTTTGTTCCATTGTGAGTAAACTCGGCACCCATCTTGTGCCTAGCTTTCTTATGTCTAAATTTTCAGTCAGTATGCGATGTACAGCACTTTTTGAAATGCCTATGATGTCTGCTAGCTCATGCACTCAGTCAACGGTCATCCAATACCATTTTGTGGATTTTCCTCACAATTTCTGGTGTGGTCACCTCATTTGGTCGACCACTGCAATGTTCGTCTTGGCAGCTCATACAGCCTCGCTTAAACTCTGCCACCCAATATTTTACTGTTGTAAACAAAGGAGCGGACTTCCCCAGAGTAGAAGCTAGCTCAGCTTTAATATTAGTTGGACTATGACCTTTCAAATGAAAGTATTGTATCACATAACGATGACCAGTTTTATCCATGTTTACAAATTTGCTGAGAGCGTTCACTATTGATGGCTGCCAAACAATTACCTAACGATTTAGCTTCAGACTTAAGCTTTAAAAGGGTGGTACTTTCTACCACAGTCATTTGTTTGAAACAACCACCACTATCTATACATCAGGTCGGGTACTTCTGGGACTGCCCTTGTAAGTGCAAATTCTGTACTTCGTATAGTAATGAACAAAACTACTCCAAACATTGCATAAAAAGATTAGAAATGATCGTAATGATGAATGATGACACAAATTCAAGTATCATGACAATAACCTTGCGATTTCTCATAAGTAATGCTTTATTAACTCTTTATTTTGATATATTATCTATAGTTCATCTTTATTGTTTTAACTTAAATTTGCTAATTGCATATGTATACTTTGTCTATATGCCAGCCCTCAATTGAGGGAAGTGTTAATAAATAAAAACAAAGTATGTCTTTGGCCTTAAAGGTGACTAGCAATTGGAAGCTTCTTTCCAAATTATTGAGGTCAATTTATATAGAGAAAATATTCTATTACATGTTTCGTAAGCACATTATAGATGGACATTTGAATCAGATTTTAAAAAGCTGATGTAATACATTCACATGAATGTCTCTACCCTCTATCGTTTATTAGCAGGTATACAAATTATTCCCACTCAAGCTTATTTTTCTATCTACTACATTTTAATCCAAATAAACCTTTGCAGAAATAGACACATTACACATTTCATTATAGATACAGACAGCAATAATCAAATGTTTAAGAACTGGACGCTATACCCTGGCCTTAAAATTCCAAACGTTTTGATGCAATCATGAGAAACAAGTGAATGTTGAAAGATTTTAAGAAAATAACCAAAAAATGAATAATTCTAACCTTTAATAACAGATATCTCCGAAGCGGCTTATGCCACAAAAAAAAAAAAAACTTATTTTAATTAAAGTGTGTGTTTTAAAGAGCTCTACATTTTTCTTTTGTAGTAAATTTAAGTCTATTGCTTAACATTTACCAGTTATACAAGATTATACAAAATTCCTTTCAAATGAAGAGGACTTCATAGGCTATTCCCCGAAAATTCAAGATATACATTTTGTCATGTAAATATCTTTCATATATGGTTATTTTAATCAAAATCGTAAAGAGCCATTTTTTAGAAAATAACAAATTTCTAATAATGTTCCATGTAAAGGGTAATTTGGGGTGGAGGGATTTTGTTGAAAATCTTTGTGTGGCATCTTTGGTATGGCATCTTCGTGTGGTATATTGAACCTAAATACCAAATTTGGTTGATATTGTAATGAAAAGAAGCTAGAAACAGTGATGTGTATTGAATTTATTTAAAGGTGAGTCGGAATTGTTACACTAACATCACTTAAACTTAAGTGATGTTAGTGTAACAATTCCGACTCACCTTTAAATAAAAACCAAATTTGGTATTTATCCAAGTTTAAATTTTTGAGTTACCATGTTCACAGACAAATACACAGATGGACATGTTTCCAAAAATGCTTTATTTGGATTCAGGGACCTCAAAGCATGTATTTATGGTGAAATCTCAGTATCAAATTTTTGGGTGGAATGCAATACTTCCCCTTCTTATTATACACGGTAGAGAAAGTAAAACTTCAATACTGCAACTGGAACCACAGACCTTTACTTTGGCTTACCAGACCAATGCCCTACTGGATGATCAAATTTATTTGGAACTTCTGTTAGGCATCTTGAATTGATGATGTCATTATTTAAGAGAGGATGTAATATAGTGTAGCCAACCACTTTGTTCCAAGGGACCAACATGAAGGTTCATAGAGAGTCTAGGAGAACAAGAGGAGAAGGGGAGAAAGAATTTCCATTTGAAACTCCATGATATGCAAACATTTACATGGGCTGGTAAGTCAGTTTCTTGCAGTTAAACGTTATATGAATAACATTTATTATTTTCTTCACTGCCATACAACAATTCAGTTTTTCTGTCAATCTGCCATAATGATGTATTAATTGTCCATATTCTATCTACATTAACATTATGAAGTTTGCAGTATCTGATCTCACTCTCCTGTTTAGCTAAGCCAGTTGCGTGAAAGTGAGCAGCATAATTACCTATTGCAAAAAAAGCAATAAATACAAATGTATATAGGTAGATTAAAATGACTGCAATTCTAGCTGACCCATTAACCTTTTTTTTTTCTGGAAATTTGCCAAAGTTGTAGGGAAGTTAGGAGAAAACTGTTCGGACACCAGTCAACATCTAATAGCCCTTTACCATGACAACATGATGCTAGGTGATGCTCCATACTGCTTATAACTTCACTGTACAGAATATAATATATGGATCTTATAAGCAGCTTTGTTTCAAAACGAATCTCTCTCATATATATGCATGCATGCACACACCATAATTTAAAAAAATCTGAAAATATACCACCTTTGTATACATGCATATTAATACATTATTTTCAAAAAACTATTCTGAAAAGTGCTTACCTCTAGGCTCTTTTGAGCTAACTTTTTGTAGTGCCTGAGACTTTCTGTAGTGTGCAAGAGATCAGACACAAGTCTTTCCACCAATGGAAGGGAGTCCATTGCCAATGGCTGCCTGTAGCCCAGGTCATCCAATTGGTTACGCAAAGTCATGTATCGATGTTCCATCATGGTTCCTTGTGTGACAGTTTAACTCCCTTAAAATTCAAAACAACAAAATCAACAAGTATAGTGCATACGTAGATGCAATTAAAGTAATTGGTCTTTTACACTTTATTAGAAAATGTACTATGAACCCAAATAAAAATATTCTATTTTAACAATTTTTATACATTTTTAATGTCCCTTTTAATAATCCACATTTTCACGAATAAAAGAAGTGGAACAATTTTCAGATGAATCTGGGTAAAATGGGCTCAGAGTCGCCTAATGTTTTCTTACGAGGATAAAAGAAAACACAGAAGAAGCTTTATCCAGGTAATCCAGCACAGCAGAGATTTGAAATCAGGTCCTCCAAGATGAAAGACAGACATGCTCCCCACATAATGGGCATATGAGTATATTAAAATTACTGAAATTATAAATTACTGTAGTTCCAAAATGTAACTTGAAATAGGCTGAAGAAACAAAAATATATAGTTAAAAAATTCATTATTGTTTGATCATCCTTTGTAATGCTGTTTCACTGTGAGCAATCACTTCAAGCAAGCAGCATTATATAAACAAGACTAACAGCAAATGTAACTTTGAACTTTCATTTCTGTGCCTCTTGACCTTTCTTGGAGCCATTTGGAATATAACAACTTATGATTATATTTAGAATACAATTATTATCCAGTAACCTGGGTATAAAATCAAAATCTTGATGCTATTAAATGAGTTAATGTTTCTGTGTATTCCAGACTTTAAAAATGCCTCTAACAATTTCAATGAAATCTTCTGCAAAGAGGTTTTGGAGGATGAGAAACTCATGTGTGTGGGTGTTATCATCAGGACACCTCATTTTCAAGTGGTATAGGGGAAACCATTTGATGGCAGTTCCCAAGAATTAAAAGTGGCTAATTTACACTAAACTGAAGTACTGCCAACCCAATGGGCATTACTACTGTGATTTTCAAATGGGATGATGTTTGTCCTTGAGCGTGGCCAGAGCGGCAACCAATCGGAGTTCCGCTGTGTTGTCATATTGCATTCGCTGTAAGCTAAGCATGATGTGCGCTAAGTGAATCTGTTTCTAATAAATATAATTTGTGCTAAGACAAAAATTCAAATTTTGCAAAAAGTAACCCACTAGAAGATAGGGAGTAATTTTCGTAACACAACCGTAAAAACCACATATTTTTAGCTCAAATAGTTCTCATAATACAAACGAATAAACATACCCATATGTTATATCATAACCACGTAAGCACTGTAATGGTCACATTATTTGTATGTATGCATTATTGTATACATTATGTATATATATTTGTAATTATACAGAGCTACTGACTTGATGGTGATAAAGAATTATGTTGAAAAACCAAGGCATTTGTTAAAGCTGAGAGAGAGCAAACAGCCCACCCAGCTCACTTGTGTTACTTGTAGAATGCTGAATCTGCAGAACGTGAGCTGTCATATATTTATTATTGTGTGTTGTTTCTAAATCTGGGTTGGAGTTTATTTACCCTACACAGTTAATATCAGTATGCAGTTGTTCAGAGAGTAAGCAGCAAGAGTAAAATAGTGCAATGGGTTATTGTGGTGAATTTAGTGGCGAGTCAAAGAGGCAGGTATTGCAAAGTCAGGCTCAAAGTATTATATTTAGGTCTACTCGTTTTTTAAAAAAATGCAACAATGAGGAACACAGAAATCAACTTGATTTCAAAAATCCTCAACAGCTTACTGCTAAAGCGTGTGGTAAGGCAAGTGTGTCTCGCATTTGCGGAGAGGCAAGAAAATCTGTTCTCAGTGGTGCTCCAGTGTTTGTATCGCCCAGAAAACACATTGGACCTACGAAGAGGATTACAAATTTAACTGACTTTGACTAGGACATTGTACGCAGGACTGTGTTCGAGTTTTATGACCAAGGTGAATTCCCAACAATACAGAAAATAACTTGTGCCCTTAGAACTAAAATATCATACACTGGCTCAAATTCATCTACTTATAGAATTTTGAGAGGATTAGGGTTCAGGTACAGAAAGACAAATGATGGGCGACAATTTTTAATGGAGAGGAGTGACATTGTTGCGGCAAGAATAAAATTCTTATGCAAAATGCACGAAATTCGAAATTCTGGTGATACAAGACCTATATTTTACTTAGACGACACATGGGTAAATAAAAACCACACTCAAAATTCAATCCGGCAAGATTCCTCAAAAAAGGATGGCCTGAAGGTACCTGTTGTAAAAGGCAGTTGAGTTATCATTTGTCATGTAGGGTCTGCTAAGACAGGATTTGTACCTGAAAGCAAATGGATTTTTCTGTCCAAAACCACCTCAGATTATCATGAAGAGATGACAGCTGATACATTTAAAGAACGGTTTTTGAACAGATTCCTAAATTATTTAGAAGAGGGAAGCATAATTATAATGGATAATGCACCATATCATTCGGTTATTGAAAACAAAGTACCGAATACTGCCAGTAGAAAGAACCAAATTGTTGAATGGTTGCAAAAAAAGGGGGTTGAATTTTCGGCAACAAAAACTAAAAATGAGTTACTGCAACGAGTACTTCCGTTTAAAAACCAGGAAAAAGTGTATCAGCTGGATCAACTTGCAATGGAAATGGGACACGAGGTAATCCGCCTCTCCCCTTATCACTGCCAGTATAATCCAATTGAGTTAATATGGGCTCAAATAAACTGAGGGTTTGCAAACAGAAATAACACTTTTAAACTGACTGACATTGAACGTCTTATTCACAAAGAAATTGACAAGGTAACTCAACAAGACTGGGAAGCCTGCATGAGACATGCAGAAAAACTACAAGAAAGAAATTGGCTGTGATGATATTTTGGAACCTATCATCATAATTGTATTGCACGTTGGGAGCAATGACCTGCGGAGAAGTGTAAACTACGTGATGGGAGACATGTACGACTTAGTTAAACGGACAAGGCAGCTATTTCCCTCAGCGAAGATCGTCGTTAGTGGAGTTTTGAGACGACGCGATGTCAACTGGAGGAAGATAATGCAGGTAAACGACTCGTATGCATGGGTAGCGGAGCGACTGGGCGCGAAGTTTCTGGACCCAAATTCGTGGATTGAAGACTGGGACTACGGACGGGACGGTGTGCACTTAAACCGAAGTGGATCTTCGAAGTTGGCAGCTTTGTTCGGGAGGGTGACGACGTGGAGCGATGGCAGCAAGCGGCAGAAGCAACAGTGACAACAACCTCGGAGGAACGAAGATTCACAGGTAGGGGCTGGCTTTTTAAGGCTGTTACAGGTAAATTGCCGTAGTATTATGAATAAAGTTGTAGAGTTTTGGAATTTAATGGAGATATGTAATCCAAATGTAATTATAGGTACGGAGTCATGGCTAAATGTTGATATAAATGATGCGGAAGTTTTCAGCTCAGATTACAGGGTGTTTAGGAGGGACAGGGACGGAAGGGGAGGGGGAATTTTTATTTGCGCTAAGTCAGAGTTACAAAGCAAAGCGCTATGGGTAGAAGAGGATGTAGAGATTATGGCAATTGAAATTATTGATCAAAAAAACGAAGGTAATAATATAACAATAATAGCTTGCTACAGACCACCTAGCGAAACTAATCACAAAACGTTGCATAAATTAATAGAAAAAATCTCTTCCGTAAAGGGAAACGTTATTGTAGCAGGGGATGTAAATCTGCCAAACGTAAACTGGAAAGGTCAGTTAATAGGAGGCGAAGACCAAAATCTTGTTAATTTTCTGGTTTGGGAACAGGGTTTGTTGCAAGTCGTTAACACAAGTACTCGGCAATCAGCCTTACTAGATGTATTTTTATGCAGGCCTCAGTCTTTGTTTGCTGAATGTGAGGTCTTGCCAGGTATCAGTGACCACCATTGTGTGCAATTAGAAGTAAACTGGGGGGGACGATTAAACCGGTTTGAATTAGAACAAACATCAATTAGCTGGAATTTCCAGAAAGCGGACGGGGCTGCTATTCAGAATTTTCTACGCGAGCAATATTGGTCTTTCGTAAAATCTGCCACTAGTGTAAATGAAGCCTGGGCTAGTTTCAAAACACTTACTTCGGAAGCAATTATGAAACATGTACCTTTTAAAGTTATGAAAAATAACGCTGATCCAGAATTTTATACAAAACGTATTAGGTCACTTAAAAGGAAAACAAGGCGCGCGTATCATAAAAGGAGGAAATCAGAATGGCATTTTATTAAATTTAAAGAATTAACCAAGAAATTACAAAACGAAAAGTTGCAAGCGCAGGAGCGGTTCTTAGAACAAATTTTAAATAAGGAAAGTGATGGATGGAAAGCATTTTACAATTATGTGAGGAGACGCAGGGGTAATAAAGAAGGCATACCAGATATCAAAGTTAACGGGACTGCCGTAATAAATGATAAGGAAAAGGCGAACATATTAAATGCACATTTTGTATCGGTCTTTCATCAAAAAGATGATAGTCCTGAACGGGAAAATAGGAGTGGTGGAGAATCGCTTTTTCAAATAATGGCGCCAAAACTACGTAAAAGGATCAAGATGCTACAGAATCGAAAATCAAGAGGGCCGGACAACGTACCTACTGAATATTAAAAATAGGGGGAGAAGCCATGATTCCCTACCTAATGCTCTTGTTTAACATGTCAATTAACAACCGTGCACTACCGGAAGACTGGAAATCCGCTATTGTAGTTCCAATATACAAAGGGGGTAATAAAACAGAAATAAATAATTATCGGCCTGTTAGCCTAACGTCGGTAGTGTGTAAAGTAATGGAGCATCTAATTGCAGAATACATACGAGAGGATTTAGAAAACAAACAGTGGTTCAACAAAGCGCAACATGGGTTTAGATCCGGATATTCATGTGAAAGTCAAACAACTTCATTAATTCAAGATTTGGCAGATGAGGTGGATGCAGGGGGAAGGACTGATGCAGTGGTGATAGATTTTTCTAAAGCTTTTGACGTAGTGCCACATAGTTTACTCATCCGGAAACTAGCAAATGCGGGACTTGATAATCGCGTTGTATTGTGGGTAGAACAATTTTTGAAAGGGAGGACGCAAAGAGTAAGAGTAGGTAGAGAACTGTCAGAAGGGGGGACCGTAAGTTCGGGCGTGCCCCAAGGCTCGGTACTGGGCCCGTTACTGTTTCTTATCTTTGTTAATGATATCCATATAAACATTAAATGCCAGATAAGACTGTTCGCAGACGATTGTATTATTTACAATAAGATTAGGAATTCCATGCATGAGACTGCTCTTCAGGACGACCTAAATGAAATCACGTGGTGGGCCGAAGCAAACAAAATGACAATTAATGCTGGGAAAAGTAAGTCCATTGTTTTTAGCAGAACTAAGGGGAAGATTATACATAACTATCAAATGGGCGGGGAACCAATTCCACAGGTGGACAGCTGCAAATATTTGGGAGTGTGCTTGTCAAGTAATGCTGGATGGGGGGAACAGATAAATAGTACATCTAGGAAAGCGTGGAAAGCATTGCATTTCGTAATGAGAATACTGAAAAAGGGGAGCGCAAAGACCAGGGAATTAGCCTACAAATCTTTAGTGCGGCCGGTTATGGAATATGGAGTAGCATGTTGGGACCCATACAGAGTCAATCAGATTGATTCCTTAGAAAAAGTGCAGAGAAGGGCTATAAAATTCATAAGGAGAGGTAAAGATTTTGGGTTTACAAAAGGTGAAGAGAATGAATGGGAACCGCTAAAAGTTAGGCGTAAAAAACATAGATTAGTTGCGTTATTTAAAGCTTATACTGGTTCAAATGCTTGGGCGGATGTTAGAGAAAGGTTAGAGAATCCAGCACACTACGGTCGAAACGATCATCTGTTTAAAATTAGGGGTAGAAAGTGCAGAACCGACGTGGGAAAATTTTCTTTTGTTAATAGAACCATTGAGGAATGGAATGAATTGCCTGTAGCAGCCTTTCAGGGCTGTCCTCTGACCTTAAAGCAGTTCAGAAATAATATTAGCAGAATAAATGTTGGTTAATTAACTAGTGTACTCATTTCACAAACTATACTATTAAAGTTGACACTACCAGGTTGAAAATACTGGTAACTAAATATAAGGACCAACTGTAAATAGTTAAGTACCTCGAAAATAGTTACGTACTTTGTAAATTGTTAAGTACTTTGTAGATAGTTAAGTAAATTGAGAATAGTTAAGTAAATTGTGAATAGTTAAGTAAATTGTGAATAGTGAAGTAAATGGTGAATAGTTAAGTAATTGTGAATAGTTAAGTAAATTATAAATGGTTCAGTAATTAGGGATTTTAAAAGCTTTGTTAATATTTAAAATTAATCATTTTGTATTGTTAGTCTTGTTTATTATTATTATTATTATTATTATTATTATTATTATTATTATTGTAAGCTAGTCATGGTGATGTAAATTTTGTACGGTTTAATTCTGCCACCGGGAAGTACCCAATTGCAGAATAAATAAATACATACATACATACATAAATTTGCAAGACTCAGACGATGAAGACAGTGACAGTGACGAATTGCCTCTTCACATAACTGATGACAGTGATACGGATGAGCCACTGGCAGTTCCATTGGATTAAAAGCACAGGTAATTCATAACCTATAATTATATAACACTTAAAAAATATGTATGTAACATGCGAGTATATTCCCAATTATGAATTTAAACACCAGGAAAATTATAAAAGTTTAGAAAATTCAGTTTGGGTTGCTTTACATCGACCATTCTAGCGCCAGGCCGATGTGTGAGGGAGAGGGAAATATGAAAAGAGTGGGGGTAACAAGGTGGCAACGCTGTGTATGCAAATGCACCTCATTCGCTGTAGAGCAGAACTCTTCCCATTTGAAACTAATAATAGTTCCACGTCACCCAGTAAGTCAAATCTTGTTTTGGAACAAAATGCATGTATTTTAGGAGCAGTTGCTGGTATTGATGTCAACTGGATAAACAGAATGTCACCAAAAGCAACCAGAGGGCATTATAATGGGGAAAAATGTCACACTGGCTTTTAGTGAAATCCAATAGCTTGCGTTCTGTATATTGAAAAGTATACCATGAAATCTAAACAATGAGCAAAAGGCATGAAAAGCGCATAATGGTTGAGTGGTTACATTGCTTGCTTCTCACAAAGACATTTTGGTTTGAATTCCAACTGCCTCAGAAGGACTTGTGGCAAATGAATTGTGTTTAGGTAGGTTTTCTCTGGGTTTTCTAGTTTCCCCTGCTAATCATACAGTCATTTTCTCCATCATCTCCACAATCATCCCATCGTTTAGTGTAATATAGTCTGCTGAAGCAAGGTGCTTGATTTAGAAAACTGATGTGAACACTTGCACGACTTTTCCTATCCATGACAAATTCACATATATCCATTATATACAGGGAGAGCCAAAAAACTACGAACCGGCTGCGCAGTGTTTTTCCTATCCATGTCCTTGGCACTCGCCATCTGCCACTATCATAGAAAGGCACGGATGAAACCATACAACATTTTTAAAAGCATTACTTACCAACTTTATGAAAGGAGATGCTGAAACTGGCCACCATTGTTGTCCATATATTTTTGGCACCTCTTTAGGAAACTGTCCATCACTCGCCTTAGTAAACGTTGAGAAATGCTGGCAATTTTCTGGTGGATATTTTGTTTTAATTCTTCCAGGGTGTATGGGTTTATCTTGAACATTTTATGTTTTAAGTTACCCCAGAGATAAAAATCGCAGGGGCTTAGGTCAGGGAACCGAGGGGGTCACAAATCTCTACAAATAATTCTGTCCTCAAACACACTTTCAATTGTTCTCATCGATATATTGGCTGTATGGGCTGTTGCAGAGTCTTGTTGAAAAAGGCAAATTCATGCTCCCTGTCTGTTAATTCTCTATAAACAGCGGGCAAAATTGTATTCACGTATGCATGGGCTTCAACTATTGACTCGAAAAAAATTGGCCCTATAACTCTTTCGCCGTCTTTTAGATTTCACTTCCTGTGGCCAGAAATTTATTGTAAAGTTCAAGAATTGTTGTATGGTCTGGAACTTTTACACCTGGAAATCTTTCCAGAATTAAAACAAAATATCCGCCAGGAAATTGCCAGCATTTCTCAACGTGAATTATGGCGAGTGACGGATAGTTTACTAAAGAGGTGCTAAAAATGTATGGACAACGATGATGGCCAGTTTCAGCATCACCTTTCATAAAGTGGTAACTAAAGCCTTTAAAGTAGTTTTAAAAATGTTGTATGGTTTCATCTGCACCTTTCTATGATAGCGGCAGACTGCAATGAGCACCGAGAACGCGGACAGGAAAAACACAGCGCAGCCGGTTTGTAGTTTTTTGGCTCTTCCTGTATTATAATATTCATATAAACACATTTGAACCTTGCTTATATGTTATCCATTACTACTTTTTTCAATTATACATTTTCTTATTAATATGTCACATTTTTGTGGTCCCCATGTATGAAATATATTATTCATTGATTTATTCATTTATAAGTTGTTTATTATATGTTAAGATATATTATGCATGGTTTCTGTATATTGTAGATGTTCATTCCTTGCTATCACAGCATAAAACAGTAGGCATGTGGGCAAGGTATCAATATTTTCGAATGCATTATTGTATAGTGTATTATGTTTATTTTTTTTATGGGTTTGCTTCACTTATTATTTCTTATATTAAATAATACATAAATAGCTTGAGTAATAATCTAATAAAAAGTTTAAGTTTCATATGAAAATTCACTCTTACGTTTTCTCATTTATACATTACTTTCGCTGTCTCCCATTGAAAACATAAATCTTCTACCCATGTTACATTATTCAAAACACATTTTTATCTAGGAATGATGGTTACATAGAATTTGGAGGAAACAGCATTAAAATGTTTAGTCAGAACAACAGAATGGGCTCTTGCAATGGGAAGAAAAAAGAATCGTTAACTTTCAAACATGCCCACAGATGACACACTTGGAAAAGTGTAAACATGCAATATGCAATATTTTGAAAAATGGCTAGTATTAAGAAGAACTTTGACACAAATTGGGTATTTTAATTACTTCTACATTTTTCTTGCAGTAATTTCTTGCCCGTCTCTTATTATTTTCCAGGTATATGAATTAATCAGTATGAAGGCTCACAGACTATTCTCAGAAAATTTAAGATATATGTTTTATTAGGCTCAATTTTTGAAGATTTAGAAGCTTGTAACAGTGATGTGTCATAATTTAAAATAGAGAGTTGAGGGTTGTTACACTACATCACTATGATAAACTTACTTGAACGCGTTTCGGGAGACGGCTTGTCCCCATCGTCAGCATTCTCTCTCAACTGTTGAGAGAGAATGCTGACGATGGGGACAAGCCGTCTCCCGAAACGCGTTCAAGTAAGTTTATCATAGTGATGTAGTGTAACAACCCTCAACTCTCTATTTTAAATGTTTTATTAGTCTTACACATATTTTAAACATGGAATTTTAATCAAAATTGTTAGCAATTTTTGAGAAAATCAAAACTACACAACTTTTTCCATGCAGTAAAGTGATTTTCAAGAAAATGTGTTGCATCATTGGAAGATAGCTGAACTTATATATTAAATTTGATATCTGACTTTTCATTTTTTTTTAAGTTTACTTTACAACATTATAAAAATTATTATTAAAATTCTTAAATCACACCGAGCTTTTTGACCGTGGTCTAAATGATAAAACATTGCCTGACGTTTCGCCCGACATTCCGGCTGGCATCTTCAGAGGACACACTGAGCGGCTTCTGGCACCGACTGTTCGTTAATCAGTAACCAACCTGTATTTATACCAGGGACAGTACAACGCACACTAATCTGATTGGATTACAGCTAGTCATTGGGTTACCAGGCCTGGAATTTGGCAATTAGAGTGAATGTGTTTTTGTGGTTTAATATGCAATTTCTTCAATGCCGGTAACCAGACTTTATGCAATTGGGTTAATTCTTCTTTTTTATTGGAGTTGTTACGATGTTTAAATATTTCTATGGCCTCGTGATATAGCCTGGCATGATAATAATAATTCATTTTAATAATAATTTTTATAATGTTGACACCGGCTGTAAAAGCTTATGTATATTACTTTACAACGTTCCCTCAGCCAAAGCTCATAATCTGGGAAAAGTAAAAATGAAATGATTGTCGGCAAACAGCCCTAAATTTAAAATACAATACTGTAATAAGAATAATAATGTACATAAACATTATCACATAAAAAACATGATGTGTTTACATTCACATGATTTTCTATACCCTCTATTGCTTATTAGTGGGCATACAAATTATTCTTACGAAAGTTTATTTTCTATCTACTTCATTTTAATACAGATAGCCTTTGCAGAAATAGTCCACTACACATTTTGTTACAAATACAAAGGTTATAGTGATAGTCAACTGGATGCTATAGGCTGGCCGTAAAATTCCATACTCTTTTCATGCAACTGCGAGAAACAATTGAACGTTGACAGGACTTTAAAGAATGACGAAATAGTGAATGATTCAAAACATTAATAATGGATATCTCAGAAATGGCTAATGTCACAAAAAAGTTATTTTGAAATAAACTGTTTTAAACAGTTCTACATTTTTTTGTGTAGTACATTTTCATCTATCACTTAATGTTTACCAGTTATATAAGATCATATAAAATTCCTTCTGAATGAAGAGGACTCCATAGGCTATTCCCTATATATATATATATATATATATATATCTTGAGTTATACATTTTATTTGTCATGTAAATATCTTTAATATATGGTATTTTAATCAAAATCATTAAGGGTCATTTTTCAGAAAGTAAAAGATTTCGAAAAATGTTCCATGTAAAGGGTTGTTTGGGGTTGGAGAATTTTCTTGATAAACTTTGTGTCACATCTTTGGAAGATACTGAACTTAAAATACCAAGTTTTTTATTTATCAGACTTTTCGTCTTTGAGTTATGCTAAACGCATGCCCACAAACACTGAGGATTCAGGAGGCTTCAAAACATGTATTCCTGGTGAAATCTCGGTATCAAATTTTTTGGGTGGAATGCAACATCTTTTCTACCTCTTTGTATGTGATAGAAAAAGTAAAAGGAAGATGAGATCAGCAGCAAATTCTTATACAAGTATAATATTGTGACGTACAAGCATTATTGCGCATGTGACCTGGCGGCCCAGATCGGATATTGCGCAAGAGTGGAGGGGATAAACCAGTTAGCATAGCGTTACCACGCCGAGTTAGCGTGGGGTTTTTAGTCAGTCTCAGTTGAGGCGAGTTACTGTTCGAGGCAAGTTGTGCGCGCTGTCCATACCAGCAGTATGGCGTCCTCACCAACAGACAAGGAAACAAGGAGGTAATGTAATCCCTTTACATCAACAAACCCACTAGTCATCCATTCTCATCATGTTTAAATTACTATAGTAGATAGTCCCTTCCCTCATCCACACCATATAATAATATTATTAATAAGTATATTCTGATATATTTTTTATAATTTCCCCCAGCTGCGTCCCCCGTCTGACAAAAATGCTGGCTCTACTGGCCCTCTCCATCTGCTGGTTATTCCAGAGGCACTGAAACATGAAATTCTATCTTTGTGTCATGATGATCCTCTTTCAGGTCATTTAGGCTTTTCTAAAACATTTGCCAAAATTCACTCCAGATACTATTGGATTGGGATGAAAAAAGATATTGAACATTTTGTGCGTACCTGTCCCAGTTGTCAAACAAGAAAAGGACCTAAGAATCAAAAGCCAACAGGTTTATTACAACCAATTCCTGTTACGTCTGTAGGCGAGCGGTGGGGTATTGATTTGCTTGGGCCTCTCCCACGCTCTAATTCTGGACACAAGTACGTCGTCGTTGCAACCAAGTATGCTTCTCGCTGGGTCGAGTCTGCGTCGCTTTCTTCAGCAACAATTCCACAAGTTGCTAAGTTTATTTTGCATAACATCATCTGTAGGCATGGAGCCCCTGCTGCCTTGTTGTCTGATCATGGCTCAGTTTTCCTAAGTGAAGTGACACAAGAATTGTTGAGATCTCTATCAGTGTCTTCTAGTTTTACTAGTGCTTACCATCCAGCTTGTAATGGACTCACTGAAAGATTCAATCAAACCCTTTTGAATATGCTTAGCCATTTTGTTGACACTAATCAAAAGATCTGGGACTCAATTTTGCCCTATGTGATTTTTTTCTTATAACTCAAGTGTTCAGGAGTCTACTAAATTCTCACCCTTTTCTCTTGATATATGGTCGGGAGCCTTCTTTACCTAATAAGGTTCAGCTGCAAGCTACATCTAATGACCTTTTTGTGAAACAAACTTTACAAGAGATTCAGAAGGCACGTGAGGTTGCTGTTGCTAACATTACTAAGCAACAAGTGAAGCAAAAAGAAGCATTTGATGCCAAACATAGAGATGTGGTTTACAATGTAGGTCAATTAGTCAAAGTTTTTACTCCTATAAGAAAGAAAGGTAAATGTACAAAGTTGTTACATAGATATTTTGGTCCTTTTGAAATTATCCAACAGATCACTCCTGTTACCTACCTTGTTGGTCGACCTCATGCTCCTCGTACCAAACATCAGAGTGTTCATGTGTCACGCCTTCACCCCTACTATGATCCTGTGGGTCCTTATAGACTGTAAATTTTGAGTTTTGTGATGCTATTTTTATTGTTTGCCTTAATGTTGGCATGAAGTATGTATTACATGAAACTGGAAAGTTGCACCATTTTGTAGTAAACAGCATAAGAAAAACAACCTGTAAGTGTGTACTGTGTGCTTAATTAAGCTGTGATTTTCAGGAATGTTATGTGACAGTATTGTTTTGGTAATGATGTGCTTTGTTCTATTGCATTTGTTTGATTTTGGGTTTCATTATGATGCTGTGATCTTTTTCTTTGCAGAAAATTGTTGCATGAATAGGGTGTGTGTATGTTTGTGAGGTTATGTGATACTATATGGGATATTTGCCTCGGTGGAAGTGCCTAAGAGTAACCCCAACAGTGTTAGTGTGAGAGATGAGTTAATATTTGCCTCGGTGGAAGTGCCTAAGAGTAACCCCGATGGTGGTAGTGCGAGAGATGAGATGAATTAATGTCAGCCTCGGTGGAAGTGCCAAAGTGTAACCCCGATGGTTGAAGTGTAAATGTTTGATTTTTCAGGAGGGCTATATGTACCTGAAAATTTGATGTGATGAGTTGAGAAATATTTTGCTTATTGGTGTTGCTGAAACGTGCCCAGTATAGCGTGTGTGATGTATTCACACGAGAGTAAATGCAATGAAGTGAATGCAATGAGAATAATTTTTTTTTGTGTTTATGCAACAAGTTTAGTACCATCTTACATAACGAGTTTTAATACCATCTATTTTCCAGCTTAATTTTGATTCGGAGGATGTGGATGCAACAGTATGATGCCATGTTATTTGTGTCATTCCTGAAATGTTAATGTGATTTCTTTAACTTTATGCCTATGTCAGGTATTTTTGACTTAGCAGCCAGTTGAATGAGACACGTCAGTGAAGATGTTTTATTTTCTCAGTAATTACTGTGTACGATGAAGTTGAAAGCTAAGATGATGATGATGATGTTTGAATTGATGATAATATTGATCATAATGAGGTGGATGAGATAGTAATGTAGAGGAGAATTTGTGTTAGTGACAGTAAAGCATGAGTTTTGTAGTTGAAAGAATGTAATGAGGTGTAGTTAGACGTATGTAATGTGGGTTTATTTTTGTAGTCTGTAGCAATGCACATAGTAGTTTTGGGTAGTTATTTAAGTGAGTGTTGTGTATTATTTGGCCCAAGTGAGTGTTGTGTATTATTTGGCCCATGGTCAGTATGAATGATTCCATTTCATTGTCATGTATGAATGTATTATAAGTGCACTTATCCCTTTTCTTCATTAGTAGTACCAGCTGGTCAAAAATAATATTGGGATCCTAAAAAAGTTACTATATTTGTGTTGTGTTATTGTATGTAAACAGGCGGCGCCGTGGCTGAGCGGTTAGACCGCTCGCCTCCCATCTAGGCGGCCCGGGTTCAATCCCAGGGACCTGCATGTGGGATTTGTGGTGGACAAAGCGGCGTCTGGGCGGGTTTTCTCCGGGTTCTCCGGTTTCCCCCGCCATTCATTCCACCAACTGCTCCATCATCACCTTTCCTTTCATCCATTTCACCAACATTTCGTTTCATCTACTTCCTTCATCCCATACCAGGCATCGGGCTGATCATCCATCCTGGATGCTCTGTCTGATCCATGAGTGTCTGCTCCTCGACGGGCCTCTGACCCCAGGCACCCGCTTGTAAGTCCTGGGGGTGTAAGTCCTACATAAGAGGAGGGTAAACAGATAATGAATGAATGAATATTGTATGTAAACAATGAATGTAAGTGATATAATCTTTATGTATTCTGGCCCTTTTATGTCTCTGTATTTGGATTCTAAAGCAGTTTTTGTTAAATTTTGGATGGTAACCCCTTGTAAAATTCAGTTTTTATGTCAATGTGTAGTCATTTTTTTTTCTTTGCCCCATGCTAAAAAAAATTGATTGATTGTAAACTTTTTGGCATTTTCAAATCTTATTACTGTAAATGACATATACTTGTTTTTTATGTATGATGATCTTCTGGAGCACAATTTCTATCCTTCTGTGATTTATGTTATAGTGATTTTGCTGATTCCGGAGCTCGGGGGTTCAGAGGAGTAACCCCGCTCTACAGACATGCCAGAGGTTCCAGATACACCAGAGGAGAGCTGTCTTTCATCCACTACACTGCAGTGGCATAAGGAGCCACTATTTTGGGGGGCAGTCCAAGCTAGCGATTGCTCCCCCCACATCTTCAGCGACTTGCAACACAAGAAACACTGCAGCTGAAAGTTCGCCGTTGTGGGTGATGTGGAAATTCCACCCACAAACAGTTACGTCGGAACAACCAGGTGCAGTGTAGTGCGTATGTAACAGTGGCAGTACGGTGTAGTGTGCGTGTGCGGGGTACTCATAATTAGGCAATATGTCAAACTAAATCGTCGGTGGCACTCGAGACTCCAAAATGTTTGAATCCGTCTCACATATCTGTAACATGTGTTTTAGCAAACCTTTAACTTCTCTGAGAGACATTTCTGCTCCATATTACCTTTGTAAATACCCAGATAGTGTTAATTTTTTTTTCTAACGCATGTCATATATTTTTCTGTCTTTCTGTCTTTGTAATTGTCTACACATGAACCACAAAAAAATCCTCCTTGTGTCGATGGGGACGTCGATCTGGGTAGCCAGGGGGAGATGTGATGTACGAGCATTATTGCGTATATGACCTGGCAGCCCAGATTGGATATTGCGCAAGAGTGGAGGGGATAAACCAGTTAGCATAGCGTTACCATGCCGAGTTAGCGTGGGGTTTTTAGTCAGTCTCAGTCGAGGCGAGTTACTGTTCGAGGCAAGCTGTGCGCGCTGTCCATACCAGCAGTATGGCGTCCTCATTGACAGACAAGGAAACAAGGAGGTAATGTAATCCCTTTACATCAATAAATCCACTAGTCATCCATTCTCATCATGTTTAAATTACTATAGTAGATAGTCCCTTCCCTCATCCACACCATATAATAATATTATTAATAAGTATATTCTGATATATTTTTAATAATTTCTCTCAGCTGCGTCCCCCGTCTGACCTCGTATAACGTGAATTACTAACTTTAAGGTCCTCGTACCCACTCTACCCCCCATTGAGCTAAAATAACAAAGAGGTCACGGCAATATAACAACACTATGGGAGAGAATGCAGAACACCATGCAACAATTTAAAATACAAATTTAATATGCTTCAGGAAAAGGAGATTTTGGACTGAAAATGAATTATTGTTTTCTCTCTCTCACACACTACGCCTTTTACTAAAATTTATTTTCCTTTTGGTTCAATGGCCCTCCAAATGTGTATTTCTGAAGGAAACTTGATTTAAAATTTTTGGTTGGAATAACAATACTTCTATCTAATATAAGTAGGTGGGGAGGGAACATGATGTGTAACATTCATATCACTTTCTCTATTCACTTTTCTTCAACCTATGCTTACAAACCTTATTATTCTAGCTCCTCCTTGTTAGTTCAGATATGCTTTCAATTCACATTTACACATTTTGTTGTGCAATACAGTAGGTAAAGCAATAGTCAGATTTTTAAAGAGCATGCTTGCTATTTCATGGTTTTGAAATTCCATACTCTTTCCATGACCATGAGAAAAAAATGATTAATGACTTTTCATTCGAGAAAGTGTAAATACAATAACAAGGAATGTCTTGGAAATGGTTAAGTGAAAAAAAAGACAAGTTGTAAGTTTCAACAAGATGTACATCTTTTGGTAATAAGATTTTGTCTATCTCTTACAGTTTACCTCTTACACAAAGGTCATTCGGAATGAAGAGGACTTCAGAGATTCCCAGAAAATTCAAGATATACATTTCATTTGTCATGAAAATACCTTAAACATGTGCTATTTAATCAAAATCGTTGGAACCATTTCTGAGAAAGTCAAAATTTTCAAATAATTTTCCACATAAAGGGTAGTTTGGGATGGGGGATTTTCTTGAAAACCTCTGTGTTCCATTCTTGGAAGCTGCTGAACCAGTTTGGTATTTAAGCACATTTTCTTTATTTTTAGTTATGCTGTTCTCTCTCTCTCTCCCTCCCTCTCTCTCTCTCTCTCTCTCTCTCTCTCTCTCTCTCTCTCTCTCTCTCTCTCTCTCTCTCTCTCACTCACTTGTACGCACACATCTTTTTTCTAACAATGCTATTTTTTGGATCCATGGAGTCTCAAAACATGCATTTATGGTAAAACCTCAGTATCAAATTTTTGGATGAAATGCAATACTTTCTCTACTTAAAGTAAAAATGGACGACTATATTGATGTCCTGTAACCTTTGCAGGGTACTCCAATATATTATCAACAGCTGAGCTGAAAACCATCAATGATCCCAACAGGGTCATTCCAAACAAAACTATTAATTTTTTTTTTTTTTGAATTTTTTATTCTTTTTTTTTTAATTTTAGTATATCAACAACAACATAAAGAGAAGTAAAACTGCCTACATAATATAAAAATTGCAACATCAGTGGTTTAGCCTGCAATGTAGGGAGGCAGCTTGGGGGTATTGTTATGCATATTCCAAAATAAACATTTATAATAGTGATCTTACAGATGTGCCAAAAAATAATATGTTATCCGATTGTAAAGAGGAATGTACACATTTAAAATCTACTATGGAATTTTAAAAATGTGTTATAGGATAAGGGTGAAAAGTGAGGTTGAAATAAATACTTATATTTTCAAATCCAACCTTTTTTTTTTACATTTGATATTTTATTTTCCACAAGATAAACATATGCCAATGCTACATTTAAATTTCATGATGGAATAGCCAAACTGTGGTAGTTATTATAAAAATAAGGATGTTTTGTGCTTAAGGTTTTTACAATTGCATGCGACATGATGCAACGGATGGAATACAACATGGATAGCAACTACACACGTGCGTGACACTTGTTGTCCATAGTGAAAGTGTGAAATCCTCTCATGGCTTTTCTCCTAGTTGGAGATCGGTGTTGAATATCATGTTCCTTTGCAGCAGGATATTGACAAATGCAAAATAAATGAGTTTAGTTGTAGGCGATATGAATATGTGATCATTGTTGTATGAAGGTATATCAAATGACTAATGAAGAAAAACTGAAGCAGATTATAAGGGCGAAAATTAAGTGAAGAGAAAGCAAAAATAAATAAACAAATAAATAAATAAATAAATAAATAAATAAAGGATGCTAATGAGTTTGCAAAAAATAAGCTATGATGATGAAAGTGAAATGAACAGTGTTAAGGTTTAAGATGAAAAATGGTTTGTCAGAGTCCTCCTTCAAATGGTTATCTGGACAGATGTGAAAAATGCCCAGAGAGTGTAATTATTTCAGAATTTCTAAATTAATTATTGGAGCAAAATCTAATAAAAGTTGTGTATAAAAGTGGAAAATAACAGATAGAGCAGAGAGGTTCCTGGAAGTAGCTAATACTGAAAATGTTATCATTTAATTTCCTTATTTGTCTGAAAAAATTTAAAGCACGCAATTTCATAGCAGTAGCTCAGCCATCGTACCTGAAACATCTGAAAACGGCAATCCAACTTATGGAACTCATTTATATTGGTAACTGTTCTGAAAATTATAGTTCTGTTAAACAGGATGCCATACAAGGATACCACTGGAACAGGGCTGAAACAACTATACATCCATTTGTTATTTACTACAAGGAAGCTAACCATGATCTGGAACGTAGATACGTTTTTCAATTATATCAGATGATTTAGTTCATGATAGTCCTGCAATTCATCTTTTTCAAAACCAACTGATTACCTGTCTACAACAGTAATTTTCACACATAAGTAGAAGAAGCAGCCCGGATATTAAATATACAAAGATTTGTGGGACTGAGAACTTTGTCAGGAACACACAGTATCCACAGAAAGATTTCAGTTTCTGAAAAATAGATTGCCGTAAAAACATTTTATGGTTTGTATGAAATTCCTTGAGAAGCTGCCGTAAATTCTCCAAGATCTCATCGTGGGGAGACAGAATAATGCGTGCCAGACAGCTGAACAGGTTCAACAGTAGTGGGTTTGGTGGGTTGCGGACTATATGCCTTGGTTCTAGACAGCTATTTATGTAACTTAAGTTTCTTTTGTGGTTACATGTTGAAACTTTTACAGCTTAAATAATATGTTTATCTCTATTTAATTTAAAATTTCAGCCAAATTAAGAGGTTGTCTTTGGAATTAGAACATTTTAAATTATGCACGTGTATTCTTTTCAACAGAAAATAAATAATGTAAATCTAATATTTAGTGTATAATAAGATTTAATAATTTTCATAAATGTAAGAATGATTTATGCTGAAGCTCCTGTAGAGCCTTGAGAAAATTATGAACAGATGCACGTTTTCGGACAACCACAAATTTCATATGCCCGTAATTCCCATACTATTGCGAATAATATTTTCATACTCTATCTGATGTATATAGACAATACGGAAAGTAATATTCTAAAATATTTTCACATTCCAAGATGTAGCAGTTTAAAGTCATACTTATTTGCATAGACTGACCCAATAGTCATTAGAGCAGTTCTATACAAAACATTTCACAGATTACTATCTGGGAGATGAAGGTGGCTATAACCTTTATTAAAGTGGATTATTCAACAATGCTCTGTTTCAGAGAAGTATTTCTATATAATTGCGCCGTGGCCGAGTGGTTATACCACTCGCCTCCCACCGAGGCGGACCGGGTTCAATCCCAGGGACCTGCATGTGGGATTTGTGGTGGACGACGTGGCGTCTGGGCAGGTTTTCTCCGGGTTCTCCGGTTTCCCCTGCCATTCATTCCACCAACTGCTCCATCATCACCTTTCCTTTCATCCATTTCACCAACATTTCGCTTCATCCACTTCCTTCATCCCATACCAGGCATCGGGCTGATCACCCATCCTGGATGTTCTGTCTGATCCATGAGTGTCTGCTCCTCGACGGGCCTCTGACCCCAGCCACCCGCCTGTAAGTCCTGGGGGGTGTAAGTCCTACATAAGAGGAGGGTAAACAGATAATGAATGAATTTTTATATAATTTTATAAATTCATAATCTTAAGGCAGGTAAACTGTGGCATACTGTTTCATTATGACTGAAGCTTGTTACAGCACATCTTGTTTTCTTTTTGGTTCTCGTATGAGGGATTACTGCAAAATTTCTGAAGTGTTTCCTCAGAAAGCTCAAAATATCAACTTGCAAGTAACAATTAAGACAAGGAGCAATCTAAATATTCACAACCTGTTTTCCAAATAACCTCTATACAGACTGATTAATATTATTGTCTCTGATTTTCAATCCAATAATATATCATTGAGACAGTGCTCTTGAATCACGAAAGTCGGCAGACATGAAGATGAATCTTTTTATTAATATACGTTTAAAAAACAAAAAAAAAAGAAAAAACCTGATTTACATTCACTCTTCACATCATCATTTATTGTTTCATTCAAAAAGAATGTTTTGGGATCCCTGAATACAAAATAGTCATTTTAAAAAAAGGGTCCATGTATGTGTGTAAACAGTATAAATTAAAAAAAAAGTGGATAGGTATGACACCCAAAAATGTTCAGGAATTTGAGAAATGCATTGTTGCTTCTCTGTATGGAAAGGCAATTTGAAGTAGGTTGTTGTATTGTATTTTGACTGTTGGGGAGCCGAACTTGAAGTTGTTGCAACAGCACATATGGTAAAAAGTTTCCAATAGCCCTCGCCCCAAGTTTAAAAATATTAACTTTGTAATGTGACTGTTTCTTTAAATTTTATATATTTATGTTTGCCTCGGCTGCGTCAGTATTATTGTTAGAGGCATGAATTTCTTAACAGGGTGTAGTGCAGCTGAAGAATGTAGGCTTACACAGAGTATGATTTTACTTCACTCTATTTATTAATGCTTGACATGATGTAAATGACCCTTCACTGTGATAGAGAGCTGTGAGATTATTTATTAATTACTTGCACTTTTTAACATGTAAACTATTTTAGTCTCACAGTGAATACGTATTAAACTTCTTGAGGATGTGTCTCATGTCCGGTTAGGAACGCTGTCTGCTAGCAACTGACTTTTGAGTTTGTACAATTTGCCCTATTTCAGTTTCTGATTGGCTAATCCTACTCCAATAGAATACTTTTATTTAACTTAAGATTTTTTCTGGTTGTTGATTGGCTATTTATAAACTGTCCCAAAATTTACATTATTGTTGCTCCAATAATTACAAGTAGCATTATTAAACATTCTAATTCATTATTGCCTCAAGTTACCTCATTGTTAGCAACTTTTAAGCTATTATTCTCACAGCTCCTACATTATTAAATTATGTAGTACATTCACATAACATTATTAAACATGTACATAATAATATAAACATTAATACAATGACTGTTACATGCATTTTATATATTATATTATACATACATATATTGCTTTAAGGCGGGCTGTTATTATATATTATATAATTAGACTGAAATAATTTTAGAATGTTAAAAATACTACCTCAAATTTTACTCCACATTATACTACCCTTTATACAGAAAACTTAATTGCTAATCGCTTATTTACTCAAAACTGGCTAAGAAATTTTAATAAAGCACGAACAATTTAAGGCATATGTATGACTAATGAAATACGTATCTTGTTGAATTTTCTGCGAATAACCTGTTATTAAAGTCTCCTTTATTTGATTTAATTTTGTATAACTAGGAAACCATTAGAGATAGGAAAAACTTACTGCAGGAAAAATGTAGAGGTCATTAAAGCGCAGAATTCGTGTGAAATAAATCTTTTTGTAGCATTACCCATGCAGCATTCCATGATGCAACTTTACACTTTTCTCAAGTGTTAATGCGTCATCTAACATGCTTGAAAGTTTGAGATCCTTTTCCTCTTTCTATCAATTGCTAAAGCTTCCTACCACACAAACATTTGAATGCTGTTTCTGTGTTATTGTAACTAAGCACTTCTTGTTTAATTTGAAATCATTCCTGTGGCAAAATATTACAACCTTTCATATGAATATTTAATATAAGTTGTCATTGATGGAGAAAGTCATGTGAATGTATCACATAAAATCTTTTGATATAATACTTGACAAGTCACCAACTTATTACTTAATTGGAGAAATAAATTTGTGAAGTGGCAAAAACGAGGCATTAGTGAGGAAGATCTGTAAAAATGTTGATAACTACTGACTTTTTTCCTTAATCAGATAAACCCTATTTTCAATGCAAGTTCAGGTAGGTACTATACCAAAAAGTTTCCTCTACTGTAAAATAATTTTGTAAACACTACACATGAAAAAATGAAAAATCAGTGCAATGTCCAAAAAATTATAAAACTAATCACATGAAAAATCTTGAAAACCACCAGAAAACATACATGCAATATTGTTTGTTCTTTCTGCATACTAAAAATGAGAATTTTCTCTCTGTTAATTTAGCCACAACTTTTTGAGGTAAAGAGAAATGCTTTCTGAAAGCACTGCAAAACTCTTTTCTTTCTTTCTTTTTTCTATAATTAGGACTTACTGTAATACTAAGAAGGTATTTGAAAACTTCAAAAATTTCACATGATTTGGTTAAATCTTTGTTCTTGATCGAATGTGATGTACATATATTTTGGTAAACTATATGCTGGTAGTAGCTCAGGAACAGGATGAAAAAGGTGTTTGAAAAATACAACATACATTGCCATTCTGCTCCTTAAGAGTTTTAAAGTTACAGCCTATTCCAATGAAAAAGCAATTCCTAGTTCTGTGAATAATTTTTTGTGTCTCACACTTTGCTGTATCCTGCCCAACACGTTAACATCACTAACCATCTTTCATTTTTTAAGACTTGAGTTCTTCATAATCCTACAGAAACATTTACTGCTTTGAATAAATGGCTATCTGCAAATAAGAAGTGGGCCAATGTATTGAAATGGGTGCGACATTTAGTAATCCAACAATTAAATTTACAAGCTGCATTTTTTAAGAAAGGCAAAAGAAAAAATAAGTCTAAACATAACAATGTCAAAATTAATGTTTAAAATTTATTCATCACCGATTAATGGTAACTTAAAACCATTTAATGGGTGTGACAAAATATAGCCATAGCATTTAACTTGAATATAATCTCTGCGACCTAATAAAACTTGAGGCTAGAGATAAATGTTGATATTATCAAACATAAAATTTCAGTACTTTCCCACAGGCTATGGCAAGGAACTAAAATCATTGAAAACAAAATTATTTGTAACTAGCATTTAACACTGGAATTTGGGTGCAACTGTGGAGGGAGGGAGGGAGGGAGGGAGGGGGTTAAACCCCTTCCAAAGCCTCACAGAAAAAATAAATCAAGGTACATTTCTTTTTAATTGTATTTATTGTTTACCTGTAAGTTAAATTTTTGTGCAGTGACCAAACTTACATAGATACAGCCACTAGCAATGAATGTAGACACATATAAAATATAAGATAGGTATTTGGAGGAAAAAAATAACACGTTTTATTGTGCTTATTATCAATAAAACATATTAGTATTTCCGATTACTACTTTTATCGTCTGCCAGGTTTAATATGGATTTATTACAAGCTGTGATTTTGTCATCAGAGCAGTTCTATTTATAAAAGATCTTATCTCACCTTGCATTTGAAACTATTCATTATATTTTTACTGTAATTCATTGGGGCAATTGATATAAAATATGATATTCACTAAAACTAAAAAGTCTCCCTCAAAATGACGTGCAATTTTGAAATATAGTTTACTCTAGAGAAATACAGTCTGGAATAATTTCAGATCACAACTACTAGATATGTAAAACACACAGAGACACGCACAGCAAGTCTGCCCTTGTTTTACCCCTTTAAAATGATAATTTTAAACATTCTCATTTAAAAAAAATTTCTAAGGCTATGTTATATTAATCTTTTCATTCAAAACATTCCTTCGAAGGTTGCAAGTGCACCAACAACAATTATACAAAAATGTGTTAGGCATTCCTACGTGGTTATCCTTATAATAAGGATACTACACGTATATCCACAACTACATTTTCAGAATACTCATGATTTATCTCGTATCATGCAATGTCACCGTAAAAATGACTTTTTAATGCGGTGTAACTTTTTATTAAGAATTTGAACCAAAGTTGCGTTATACTTGCAAAAGAAGGCGAGTGCACTATTTATACTCTTTGACTATGCTGTATTCACAAAAATATACTTACTATCTAAATTCCAAGAGTAAGAAATAAAATTGCCACAGTTAACCTCCTATGCTGCTGAACCAACATCACCTTTTCATATTAACTAAAAATTGAAGCCCACATCTCACCGTGCTTTCAACGCATATCTATAGGCTCAAACATATGCCCGACTTACTCATTAAAAATTTCGTTTTTCATATTTCATAGTCCCGAATTTGTACGATATTACTGCAATACATTCAAATTTCACGATGACATTTCCTCGTTTTTTTGTTTCTTTTCCGCCTCCAGGGTGATAAACATCGTGCCTTTGAACCTAATAGTCAGTCCGATTTGTACAGACTAGAAATGTTAACTGTTGTTTTCCTTTGTAGTGGCAACCATTAAAAATGCGTCTGCTAGAGAAAAGGAAAGAAAACAACGTTTGGAAAGCGGTATATTTAAAATGGGTGGCTATCCCCTTGAAAAAAGACCGCAGCGCCACGCCTTGACATCTTTTATACAATTCAATACACTTTGGTGCAGCGCAATAAAATCAACGGAATTGTGAGCAGATGTGATAAACGTGTGCAGACCTCACTTAAACCGAAAAGAATTCCAATGTGTCATAAAATACCTGTTTGTTCAGTTACTTAATTTCAGTATTTTCGCAACCATCTGAGACACGTAGCTATTAATGTGAAAAATTTGTAAGATGCAGATTCTACTTACTATTATGTAATAGCTGTCAAGATAAATTAATAGCTCCCAGCATTTCTCGTAGCTCCTATGTCTCACACAGTGCTTTAAATTCTCCTGAAGTTTCCGAGCGGCGTTATGAGAGAAGTGGATCCTTTGTTAGTGATTTTATCTGGGTCAACCTTCTTCTCTGTCCTTCTTTCCCTCTTTCGTAATCTGGCATCCCTTGTGTCCTTTGCTTGGGACTGAAGTTACTCTCAAAATTAGCTTCGTCAAGTGGGTTTGAAAAAAGACATTGTGTCTACTTAGCAATTAATCATTGCAAATCTGAGAGTCAAGTAACACGCCTGATATAAATTTAAACTGTGTTTCAAGAACGTTAGCCTATACGGTACAGTATAAACGTCTTCTGTTGAGATTAAGTGAATTCAATTACAATTGTTATGACATTTTCATCTAAGTATGATATTCATACTTTTTGAATCGCAATAAGAATATATTATTTATAAAACTTATCGCACTTGTGTGCTATACTGTGGCCTCCTCCCCGCTGATCTTGGAAATGGTTGGTTCGCTATTTTAATCTCCTTACAGTCTGAACAAAATATATTATCTGATTTTACAGATTATCCAATTATATTCTTAATATAGTCTAGGGACGGGCTCAACAGATGTATGAAATAAATTCTCGAAACATGACGTAAACTCCAGTCGGTATCCGTTTCAAGAGCATACTAATTATAGGAACGCACAACGGATGCTTGAAAGCTCTTTTGGAATAGAAACAAAAACTGGTCAACAACAGCAACATTATCGTACAGTAATTCCCAGTGTTTTGTTCTACTTCTGTGTTCTAAATTCATAGCTTATACGTTGGGCTGGAGAGGTAGATAACGTTAGGAACAGTGACGGCCTTCATTTACTAGAGCACAGCCCCGCATGTAGACCATAGTGGGCCCTTTGTGCTTCCAACGTGAACCTTGGGAAGAAGGGATGGAGGGGAGTTCGAAGGGCGACAAGATCCAGAAAAAAAATTGAAATTCAGTTTTATTTGTGGACGCTCTTTAACTGCTGTGATTCTTAGCGTCCCATTCTATATTGGGCATGAAAGACCGGTAATTTTGCTCAGAGGCCCCTTTATCAGACTTGAGGTTCTTTTACGTGCCGTAAATCTACGATACGGGACCACCGACTTTACTTCCCTTCCGAAGGAAGCCATGCTAAGGATTTTTACACCAAAAAAAATCCATCGCCCTCCGGCGGGTTTGAACCCGCGACCTTGGTAACTAGAGGCTAGCACGGTACCACTAGTCCACGAAGGACGACACAAGTTCCGGACGATGATGTGCGATAACGATTCCAACATGACACCAATCTTGTTGTCGGCTAGCCCTGCAATCTGGAGGTCCCGGGAATAGACGAGACAGTTTCTAGGAAGGAAGGGGGGCATAGCAGTCCTGCCAAGTGCAGAGACAAATAGTGCAAATTCCACCGCCCTGCCGCAAAACACCGATCGCCGTCGCCTGGTCCAACAACCCAAGTATACAAGGTGAAACAAATGAAAGTAAATAACGGGGAGAGGAAATTTGTGGTAGAAAGGGAACCACCCTAGCATTTGCCTACCGACCCGGGAAAAACCACGAAAAAAAATTTATCAGAATGGCCAGCCCGACGGGAATCGAACCTGGTATCTCCCGAATGTGAGGCTCACATGTTTCCGCGAAGCCATCTCGCTCGATGGTAAATGACGTAGCTTAGATGTACATCCCCTCTTTCCTTCTTTCTTTTTTGATTGAGATCAATACCGCTGCCAGTTCCAATATGATTAGTGACCCTCATTGTACAAACCCAATAAACTTAATCTATTGTCAAGGTCGTCGTTGTTGTTGCTCTTTCGGTTTTCGTGCACGACGTCATCATCATCAATGCAAATAAGAAAAACTTCAAGCGATTACCTAATTTGAAAAAAGTGTTGTTTACCGTTGTTGGCTTATTTGTCAGAGGCATGGCGTTCCCATTACCCAAGGATAATATTTTTTAACGTTCTCACTATTAAGACGTTTAACTGAAAAATATCTGATGCGTAACACTCGAACAACTTTTCTCATTACAACTTTACATAATCCCTTGCGTATTATTGCAGTATTCATAAAAAAAGCTAAACTCCCATTCATGTTTGTTTTTAATAATGAACTTATCGCGGGAAAAGAATAATCGCATATGCTTTGTAACTGCCACATGACAGTTCAATGAGGAAGAACTTAAAAAAATGTTACAAAGAATATTTAGAAAATATTAACTCACTTAGGTACTCAGCTTGGAGCAAACGTTTCACTTGAGTCACTTTTGGCACACTCGGAACACACCACAATTGATCCGTCGAATCTCAACTTACAACTAAATTGCACTGGTACTATTAATGTCGCAACTTCTTAACTCCGAATTGAACTCCCAGCAAGAGCAGCCCTTATAGGCCTCGCATACAAAGTGTAAGGTTCTAGAAAGAGAAGCTACTAGAACATGCCAAAAGGAACATGTCTACTACTCCTCTAAACTCGATGAGATATGACAACAGCGTTACGAGCACAACCTTATTTGTGCACGTTTTAGGGGCTTTTGCGCATGCGCAACACCTTATGAGTGAAACAAATACGGGTCGTGCACGCTTGAAGACGTGCACTGGCCCTTACCATGCATCTCTCAGCAACAAGTTTACGTCAACGCCACTAGGTGGTAATGCACTACTGCACAAGTTTCCTTCATGCGAGAGTGCAAGGGTGGAAAGTTGGGAAACCTCGCTTTTCAGTTTGACATAAATCCCGCTAGATGGTAGCATACTAAACTGTTATATCAGTTCACTCACTGCACAGAGAAATTTAGATGTGATGATATGTTATAATCATATGGATAGAACATTTATTTTCTCTATAAACTATGGATTTCTGGGTGAGTTATGGTATATTGTGTTATTATAGACTTCAATCATATTGTGGTAAAGACGTTTGTATGATTGAAAAACAACACATGGTTTTTCTTTATAAATAGTGTCAGCCATGATGACAAATAGACAAACTTTCCCTATCTAACGTTTAACGTGTACCTACAGTGCAGCGTAAGGTGTATTTATATTGGTTAATTTTTGTGTAGACTATATGGAGGGACAGGAAAGTTTATAAGAAGAAATTATGCCGTTTTCCTGCTTCAGAAAATGAGAGTTGGTGAGTGCTAATAAATTAGTAATATTAATATTTGGCTGACGAAAGAATGTAAATGGAGAGTAGTGAAAACGGTATCGCGAAAACTTACACATTACCTCGCTGTTGCTCTAAACTAATTATGTACAAAACAATAAAAATCCACAAAATAACCAGTTCATTTGTCAAATAAGTTATACATTATTATTATTATTATTATTATTATTATTATTATTATTATTATTATTATTATTGAGAGCGGTTGCAGTTGTACCAATTTGTTCCTAATCATAACCATTATGCAGCATGTGCTATTTCACATTTTCAGGGCTGTCTGAATCTATCATTTTATGAACTCCCAAAATGTATACTCATGAGCCGCCACTGGAGCTGAGTGTATGTGTTCTCTGAAAATCTTTGCTCTGATGAAGAGGATAGGCTGCTGCTTCAAACTGGACTCTAAGATTCTCGCATGAAGTGTTGGTCACACAATGACCCTCTTCCATTTGTATTTGATACTTCAACCCGACAAGGAGCTGTTTTTCATAGAAATTATAGGGATCTCACCAACTTCATCTGCTGAGTCCTCGTTAATCAAAATATTGGAGTCAGGAGGACCAATAAAACTATCTTCTATGCTGTTATGTTACTCACAAAATAATGTGTCACAATATCAAAAACTTCGCTGACCATAAATTCAGGTTCAAGAATTTTAGCAAGCTCCCTAAAATGATAGAAATTAATTTATTCTAATATTTATTACACGCGAACCATAAACATATAAGAAAATACCCTTCAAGACATTTCCCGGGAGTACAAGGAATCCAACCCAGGATCTCCTGATCAGCAGACAGGCATGTTAACGACAAAATCATGAAAGCAGTCTAATTTGTAATGCTAACTAGAATAAAATAAGTTTCTTTTTTAAACATATGTATAAATAATAAAACAATATTTGCGCTCATTAGAGCTTAGCATTACTTTTAAGTACAATCAAAAGTTGATCATTTACCCCATCCATTCCAATAATAGCTGACATGTATTTCAAAGATAGAATTATTCCATTTCTAAACCTCATGCAGAAAATGGACTCAATATATGTAATAGTTCAATGTGCTTGCTTTTATTCCTAGATGTGAAGAATGTTTCAGAATGTAAATATGACATTAAATTACTACTCACTGTCTCACAGTATCGACCTATATCAGCAGTTGCGTTTAACAGAATGAAAGATTAGTATTTCTAGAACACAAAAATATGGGTTTCAGATTTAAACATGTCTAACAATGAACCATGGTAAAGGCGTCAAAAATGGATGACATGCGTTACATGTAAGTAACGTTGGGCACAAATAGGTTAAGCTGTGGCTACAGCAGCTGTGTTTTAAATATTTATGGAATTCTTTCAGCTATCTATAATTACTGTCCTTTAATCAGGCCTGTAGCTAGAAAATACTTCAAAATTAGATGACCGGTTTTTCATCTCAGACTTTATCACAGAGTTATTCAGCATAAGCATACTTGACAAATAAATACTGGACTTTCCTGAATAAAATGGTGTAATTCCCCAATTTCGCCCCTGTCTACCAAACTTAAGTCTTAACGGATGTACTTCGTTTGTTTCCAGGACGAAACTCAACAGTTACTTGTGTTTCTTTTCGAAAAACTGCAGTCATTCTAGCGAGAAAATATGCATCAATTAAGGAAGTCCCTTGAAATTCACTTCCCTGTTTCGATCATCTGGAGAAATCGTAGGGGTGTAAAGCCCCGACCTATGGAAGTGTTATTGACACTATTGACAGACTAATCAGTTTAAATCTTTCTTGCTCTTGCCTTTACAGATGATGCATTGTGTAACTCCTCGGTGCATTCTTCCAGCTGAAAAATCTTTTTATTGACGAATCTATTCTTTCCGTCTGCAAAAAAGTTTCAAAATTAACACGCATGTGGCCACTAAAGGCATTGAAACCCCCATAGTTCTGTTGACATTTGTAGCACGTCAGCAGAGGTGAACGAAGAAAATATTGGAGAGTGGGTTCTATTCCGCAGAATTGTCATTACAAAATTATTATTGTAGTTATCCGTCAAAACACATTATAGTTAATGTATTGCATAACATAATTCAAAACATTGGGTCTTCAAAAATAATTAATGTCCAAAGATTGACAGAATTAATATCATTATTTGGAATATTAATGTTTTGACAGTTAACATTTAACATTAATATATTAGTTTAACCTTATATATTATGTGCATTATGCATACCCGTACCCAGAAAAAAAATTCGGGGATAACTATCTAAACTTAAGTGTCCTACACAGTTACATGTACCTACACTGTAGTGTACAGACGTTATGGGGGGAAGAAAATTACTTGGAGACATTATATATACAGGAAAAACTCACCAGGATGAAAATACTCCACCTTACAGCACGAAACGCGAGACTGCTTCAAAAACCGGGACATATGGTCACTTTCTTTGTAAATGTGCCACTAGCAGTAGACCTACTGTTATATAAGGAAATTTTCCCATATTGATTTGATATGAATTTAAATAAACAAAACTGTCAGAAGTTTTTTTGGGGAGGGGGTTGAACCCTAAAAACCCTCCCCTAAATACGGGCCTGCCCTTATATATTACTATGTCCATGCTACATTAGTAGAACGTATTGCGACCGAAACGAGATAATCGTGTTCCCAAAACAAATTACCCTGTTTGCACCAGGGATTATATCTATATGTATCTATTATCTTGTTTGCAAAAATAAAAATAAAACTAGCAACAACCCCACTTAGGATCCTCAGATCCCAGGTTCGGCGTCCCTGCATTCAGCGTTTGAGCCTTGTTTTTGGCACTTTCCTCAAATACAGGTTGAGCGTGGAACTTAGAAAAATGCCATTTCAAGGCGAAACGCCTTTGAAAGGATTTGTAACACAACGTGCAGGTTAATGGTGGAGGCATTATTGTTGACAAGAACACACATTATTCACATAACCTATCCACAGTATGAAGCTGTCAAAACTAAGCCACAATACCACAGTTCCCGCTCAAATTTTCTCCTGAGAACATGAGCAGTAAGCTAGTCGTCTGTTTACTCAAAGAGATGCGCGCGCAGGCACAAGTTGGGCGCAACCGCTCTCTGTAGATCTTTATAATGGTAGCAATAACAGCATTTTAGCGCTTCGTGATACACAGACATTCCTTGGTTGTCTTTCTCAGTGGCGGCTGGTGGTCTAAACGATAGGTGAAGCTCTTTCACACAAAACAGGACATGCAACCTACCTACTTCTTCCACCTTATCCTCTCTGTTGGCGTACTCACTATTCCATAAGTTTTACAGCGATGTAACACTTCGCACCTCCCCCCTTCTTTATGTGCCGATACACTACGAATTGGCTTAGGTCTATCCGTTAATATCACGTCTCTTTTATCGTCCTCAGTCACCGCGAAGAAGATTTTTGTAACACGCAACACACTAAGTCATTTTGCGGATTCATTGCAAATCTCAATTGTTTAAATGTTTTAAAAACATAAACTTATTGTTGATATTTTAATTCTCACTAGCGAACTTCCAAGACTCTTCATACAACTACAATAATCGCTACGTACAGATTTTTTCACATATGAACTGAATTGACACCAAAGCACCAGTCCGAGAACTTTGAGTTTGAAAATTATTTGAGAAGGAAAACATTCCGTTATCCAAGGGAAAGGATGTTTGCAAATCTACAAAATATTTCACAAGTGTCAGTGACCATCGAATAGCCTCTACAAGGGGTTATTCTACTCCAAAGAATCCAAAATTTTAGCTTCACTCTAACCTCGAAGCAGGTAGATTGTGGGAGTACGCAGCACTCATGCAGTCCAAGCTTGAGTTGGTTGTCATGGCAACCAGACGTAAACAGTGCAGCCGAAAATCCCAGCTACTCTCGGCAGGTAAAGAGCAGCCGAGAGTAGTTGCTCTTTACCTGCTCATGGACACTGCGGCTTCCCATTTCGCTGGTTTACAAGTCATTTTCCTTATTCACTGTTATTGCTGCGGTAACACTTCGGAATGGCGATTTTCACTCTTAAAGCAGTGATTCGTAAAATTACATTCCTCTACGTGAGTAGTGGCGCTTCACTAGCTTCATCTGAGGAACCGCCCCTGGTCTTTCTACACCGACAACACGCAAAGAACAATTGATGATAGCTAAAAATAATAATAGGACTGTAAATTGATTTGGACGTGATCAACATGTACGTAACACAAAGTTTTATGTTGTGATGCTCATAGAGAAGGTTACAGGGCGATACTGAAAACTTTTAGAATGCTATGTTTCTACACACAAATGAAATTTGAAGTGGTATACTTGTTAAGTTATATTTATTTATTTAGCCCTACGTTTGGGAGCCAATTTGCGGCGGTATTACTTATAATGTTTGTGTATTTGTGTTTACTCCACGTGGTGAAGCCATTTTGTGACGTGATTCTTTGTTAGGTTTGTAGCTCCATCTGGTGTTAGCAATTTGCGGCAGTATTAGTGTTTGTTTTAAAGAATGCTACTGTTATTTTATTTAATTTTGGTTCTCTGTCCTCCGGCTAGCTATGATCTTTTTGGTCGAGCACTTCTCTTTATACAGGTTGTGTAAACGGAAAGGAATCTTTTATCCAAAGATAACACTGATGAGGGAATTTGTTTTACACTTTTTATTGTCGAACACATTCACTATCAAATTTACACATTGATCTTGACACTCACCAAACTGAAACTGTTATAATAACTTCATTACTGATCATTCCTAATTCGCGTACTTCAACTTTTTGTATAATTAACTTTACAACACTTTAGATTTTTCATAACTCTGCTACGCGTAACTTGTGAATCGATAACCGACGTGTACTTTACAAATATTTCTGCTGAACTGAAGGCGACGTGTAACGTACAAATATTTTCGGCGAACTGACGGACTGAAGGCGACGTGTAGCATACAAATATTTTCGATGAACTGACGGACTGAAGGCGACGTGTAGCATACAAATATTTTCGGTGAACTGACGGACTGAAGGCGACGTGTAGCATACAAATATTTTCGGTGAACTGACGGGGTCTATCTCTAACCTAGCCCTTTTTATACTCCTACACCCCGATATGCCTAAAGATTATAACTGAGCTGCTATTGGCTAGTAAAACGCGCCAACATTAGCGTCTATTTTTATATCCAATGAAAATTATGAATACATATGCTTTAGGAAAAATGTTCCAGCAAATTCTAAGAAAAACGCGCCAACATTACGTAACTTGCTCGTCTCTAATAATGATAAACAGCTCACCCCCTCGCTGCATTATTGCACGCTATTATTGTCAGTTTCAGTAAGGCCGTATAAACTTACTTCTCAACAATAATTACAATCAATATACATCTCAAATCAATGTCACATAAAAATGCATATTCATATTACAATCATTCTTTACATTTAAGTAATTTGTGATACAAATTACTGCATCATATGCCCCACTAGAAACATAATTATAAATATTTACAACTTGTTTACTGCATCAAATTTGTTTATATTTAAGGTTACTTTCTAATGTTTTGCAAGTTGACTATCGTGTAGTTTATTCGATTTGAACTAATAGTTTGTTAATTATCACCATTTAAAGATTTTGTGTTCACCCAAAAATGAATTTGACTACAGAACGTTTCCGGGCTATGATTTTTTACGATTTAAATCGTCATTAACGTCTAAAAATGTGAAGAACGGCTTAGAAATGCATTTGATGAAGAAGTCCCATCTAAGGCAACAATTTATAATTGGCACAGGGGATTCAAAATAGATCGGTTTTTTTCCTACTGATGAATTTCATGAAGGACGCCCAAGAACTGCTGTTATGAAAATATTATCGCTGTTCGAGCAATGCTTGAAGACATCTTATGAATTTATTGGAGCGACAATGGGCATTTATATGAGTCAAATCCAAAACATTTTACATCAACAGACATGAGTAAGCTTTGTTATCTATGCATTTCACATAAACTGACTCCCAATCAAAAACAACAACGCATTGATTGTTGCACAAATATTCTGGAAAAATTCCAAGGCGGCACTTCAAATTTGCTTTGAGATATCATTACTGGCGATGAATCTTGAATTTATTGTTATGATCCTGAAAGGAAAAGTCAATCGGCTCAACGGGTCTTTTGAACCAAACCTAAGCCTACAAAAGTCAGACGAATTCACAAGGCTGGTACGAAGATGGTTGCTACTTTTATTTTCTAAAACGGGCCATATTGCTACTGTAGCATTAGAAGATAGACGTACCGTTACTGCCGTTTGGTACACAAATGTCTGTTTATCGCAAAGCTTTGAAGGAGTTCGTGAAAAATGCCCAAAAGAAAAAAAATATGTTACATCGTGAAAACGCATCGTCGCATACAGCAAAACTAACAATTGAGTATCTGGACGCCCTAAAGGTCAGCGCCATAAACTATCCACCATACAGCTCTGGCCTAGCACCCTGTGTTTTCTTTTTGTTTCCAAATATTAAAGATAAAATTCATGGAATCACCTTTTCGTCATCAGATGAAACAGTGAAACACTATAAAACCCTGGTTTCTGAGGTGCCTCAGGAAGAATTGGTTTCATCAAATGCAAAAAGTGTTGATGTTAAGGAGAATATTCTGAAAAGCAATAAAATCATTTGAATGTTTTAAAACTAATCCTTGCCTGATTTTATAACAATTTTCAATGTTGCCCTCGTATACGTCATACATACCTTGTAACCGTTTCTAATGGGTATATTTTGCCCTAAATGTCTGTGAAAAAAATAAATGAAAATAAAACAATTGTGTGCATATTCAAAGCGTACAAAACACACGCCTCCCGTTTATTGCGGACGCGAGTCTGTGCAGGTAGCCACCTAACCACGGGAAACTAGTTCGCCCTTGGAATGTGTCAAAAGTGCGTGTTCTCTCCATTTCTGCACTTCATCACTAGTCCATACCTGTTTTTCGTGATTTAAAGGTTTAATTTTTATATTCTAGCATTGGAAATCATGTTGAGGAATCTTTCTTCTATATAGGTATATCACAAGAATTACAACAAAAGATAACAATGGAATGGCAGAATCAGACGACTGAAACATTCAATGCCATAGCCTGGATTTGAAGCACAGATCTCCCGGTTTCAATCCGGTTGCCTCTAACTACTGAGCTACCATGGCAACATGCTGGTAGGACATTAAATTCTCCAGCTGACTCCCATTTTTTCCGCTAAATCACAAGGAGGTTTCAAATTGTTTTGAGATGACACCCCAATGGCGACTTACAATGCCGTGAGTACTTTTAAGTCCCGGGCTTTATAGTTTAGCCCCTATTACTTAGTTAATGAATTAATTGTTCTTCCAAACTAGCCATGCGTGTAGGGCAAGGTTGGAAAAGTAGAATCAGACGACTGAAACATTTAATGTCATAGCCGTGATTTGAACCATGGATCTCCCGGTACACGTCTGGGTGCTCTAACCAGTGAGCTACCATGACAACATACCAGTAGGACATTAAATTCTCCAGCTGACTCGCATTTTAGCCTGTCATCTCAAAAACAATTTGAGATATCCTTCTAGTTTACCGGAAGAATTTTTTTTTGTGTTTAAGAAAATGTATAAGAAAGTCCCCGCAGCCCAAACCTCCAACTACCGCTTATATGGAAAAAATTTCGAAATCTTTTACTTTCTAAAAAATTATAACAATTTTGATTAAAATACCATATATATTAAACGTATTTACATAACAAATAGAATGTATGTATTGAATTGTGTGGTAATAGCCTGTGAAGTCCACTTCATTCGGAAGGAATTTTGATTATCGTGCACAACTGGTAAACGTTACGCGATAGACGAGAACATACTACACAAGAAAAATAGATCCCTTTGAAAACGCACAATTTATCTCTAAAAAGTTTTTTCGTGGCATAAACCATTTCTGAGATATCCGTTATTAATTCGAATTATTCATTTCTTGATAATTCTTTAAAGCGCTTTCAACATTCAGTTGTTCCTCGCGATTGCATGGAAACAGTTTGAAGTTTTAAGGCTAGCATACAGCGTCCAGTTTTTACACATTTGAGTATCGCTGTTCCCTTTGTATCAATAACAAAATGAGTAATGTAGCTAATTCTGCAATGGTTTATTTGGATCAAAATGTTCTAGATAGAACAATAAGCTTTAGTAAGAATAGTTTGTATACTTACTAATAAACGATAGACCCGGTCCCCTCGGAATATTTTGCTATGACCGGGAGGATTAGCTTGAGCGGAAACCGGGCGTGTCAGCAGATGATGGATAGCCGATGCCTGTTTCTGGGAGGCGGCTATCGGTTTACCTCTCAGGGCGGATTGTCTCTACGGAGACCGCGAACAACTCCCATATCCCAAGGTGTAATGTGTGGCGTAAGCCTTAGTCCGTGCCGAAGGGATGAATGGCACAAGGGTATTGTGTCTCTAACGGAGCCCCAGGGATACCAGGCGACCTCCGAGTATTATAGTCTTGCTGGAGCACAGCGGAGCTCTGCCTCAGTCGACCTTATATTTTCCGCTACTTGTGCGGCAAAAATGGAACGAGACTTGAATTCAAAACAAACCCAACAAGGAGAGATAATTTCCTCAACTTGACAATGGAACTTTCTGATCTGGAGGCAAAGATTGTAAAGGAAATGGTTCACTCCATAGGCCCGTCAACTAGTTCCGCCTATCCAGTGAAAGAAGCTGAACACCCCGAGGAGGACATAGTGTCGGACGTCGACCAGAAGACTGAAAACTAAGAGACCCTCGGGCGCTCAGCGTAAAAAAAGAAAGAATCCCGAAAGAAAGGAAAATGAAAGAGGGAGCTTGGGCTGTTGAGAACCCGGTCAAGAAGACCTCTATTAAAGTGAAGGTAACTGAGCCCAGTGAGAGAAGAAAAGACATCACTCGGACTCATGCACCCTTACCCAGCAGCAAAAAAGCATAGGAGCTCACAGCAGTGGACTATGTCTTTTAAGGAAGCTTTGACTGGAATAAAAATGACCATCCTTTGTGTGGACCATAAAACCAAGTTGGATCAGACAGTCAGAACTGATCCAATTAAAAATTTTGGAAGCTGAGGACACCAAGTCCCCGAAGGAGGTAAGTCCACAATTTCTAAATGCTAGTTTTTTCGCAGGGGATACTTCGGATAACCTGTGCAAACGTGGATATGAAGTAGTGGCTGGTACGCACTGTTGCCGGACTTGGGGACCTTTGGGAGGGAATGGCGTTACAAGTTGTAGATGCCATGGACCTTCCGAAGAGACCAAGGGCAATTGTATGGATCCTGCCACTGCTGACATTCCAACCGTCATGCTCAGGATGAAAAATCAAAACACAGGCCTCAACATGGACGATTGGCATGTTACGAGTCGCAAGGTGACTGATGAGGAGCAAACGCTGGCCTTATCACTAAACTCGTTTAAATGGCTAGAAAGTCGTAACTTCAAGGCCTTCTGGGGGTTCGGAAGGATAAGCTTTTGACTCCTGGAGGAAAAGATGGAGAAGACTTCAGGCCAAGGCCAAGGTGCTACAGATTAACCTCCAGCATAACAGGGCTGCTTCGCTGCCTTGTATGTGCTAATGAGGGGTTATGATGTGGCCCCATACAACAACCTTGGTTTTCCAAGGGGGACAATAGAGCTCTGAAGGACGTAGGTGGAGAACTAGTTTATAGTAGATCTAACCAGACTCCAAGGACCTGTATCCTAGTAAAACAAGGAATAAAGATATTGTCGCTTATGCATCTCTGTTCCAGAGACCTGACGGTAGTAAAACTGCAGTTATCAAATATGGAAGGACCGAGGGAGGTTATCCTCGGATTGGCGTGCTTTCTATATGATGATCCAGAGCCTCCTCCCACAAAGGAAGTTGAAGGGTTAGTCGGATGCTTAAAGGACGGCTCCCACCTAGTTAGTCAGTGGATGTGATCAAACTCCCATCATACTGTATGGGGGAGCACTAATATCATTCAAAGAGGTGAGTATTTCTTAAATGTTATTATGTCTAGTAACTTAGATATAATGAACGTAAGAAACAGCCCGACCTTTGTTACAGCCAATATGGAGGAAGTTTTAGGCATAACAATAGCTACCAATTACATTGGTACTTTGTAAAATCATGGCATGTATCTTATGAGGTGAGTTGTTCAGACCACAGATACATAGGCTTTGAGTTGTCTGTTTTTTCCTGACAATTAAAACCATATAGAAAACCTAGGAAAACTGACTGAGATGATGTAGCTCAGAATCTGAGCGAAATTGACATTGAAGCAGAGTTATGCGGACTTAGAGACCCGCATCTAGCCTTTTTCGGAAGCAATATCGGAAGCCTTTAATAGCAGCTGTCCTTATGTGCAAAGACGTTCACGAAGAGATGTCCCGTGGTGAGATAATGACTTAGCACATAAGAGGAAAAAGGTAAGAAGGCTCTTAAATAAAGCAAAATATTCAGGCCTACGGACTGAATACAAAAAGAGCTTAATTCAATATAATAAAGATTTAAGGAAGGCCAAGAGGGATTCTTGGAGGGGTCATTTTGAGGATATTAATCAGACTCCTGATTGTGCCAGACTCCAACGAATTCTCTCTAAGGGAGGATCAACCCCAATTTCAACTCTTTAAAATGACGATGGAGAGTTCACTAACATTGCTGAGGAAACTATGGAGGAACTTCTAAGAGCTCATTTTCCCGGCTCAGAACCTATAACAGAGGCTTTTGGTGGCTGACGCGGTCTCAGACTTGAATTCCCGTCGCGGACCTCAAGGAAGGAAGGCTAGCAAACAGCTAAGAAGGTAATATGTTATGAGAAACTAAAATGGGCTGTGCTTTCATTTGAACCTTACAAATCCCCTGGTAGAGATATTATGCCTATCACGCTTCAAAAGGGTTTTGAACTGTTGGCAGGGGGTTAATAAAATTCTCACTGGGTACTGGGATACATTCCATCAGACTAGAGGCATGTTAGGTTAATATTTATACCAAAACCCCGGAAATCTATGACCCAGGCTAATCCTACAGACCAATCAGTCTGATGTCATTCATGACAAAAACTTTGGAGAGACTGCTGGATAGGTGGGAGGCGCTTTGGTAACCAGACCTTTACATCAGAACTAGTTTGTCTATAGAGTAGGATACTCCAAGAAGGTGCGCTGCGATTGATTACAATCTGGAAAACCTAGGGACTTGGGGAAGTGCCGTTGGGTGTCTTCATGGACATTGAGACCGCGTTTGACAATGCATCCTTCAGGGTAAATTCCACAGTTGTTAGAGATCGTGAATTTGTTGAAATCTCTTGTAGGTGAATAGAATCCATGCTCAAAAACAAAGTGGTACATGCATCCCTTGCTGGCAGCAATTTTGCTGCAATAGTCCATGGGGGATGTTCACAGGGAGGAGTTATATCTCCTCTCCTGTAGAATCTAGCTGTAGACGGATTGTTGGAAATGGTCAGCGGACTGGGCTTCACATTGTATGGCTATGCTGATGTTATTGTCATCATAGTGGAAACATGAGTCTGTTTCTCAATGGTGAGGAATTAAATGTGTCGGGAGAGATTAAGTACTTGGGAGTAATTCTCGACTACAACCGACTTGGAACCAACATGTGGAAAAAACTAAGCCATTACTACCTTTCTTTGTAATAAGAGGAATGTACGGTAAGAGATGGGGTAGAATGCTACACTGGTTATATACTAGGGTAGTCAGATCATTACTGTGCGGTCTGGCGGACAAGAACTAAGCAGATCCAAATAATGGCCTCTCTAGCAATAACTGGGGAATGGGCACGACCCCTCCTCAGCAATGGAAACACTTTGAGCCCGAACCCTTTGTATATTTTGATAAAGGGGGAGACTAGGGTGGCTTTCCACAGTCTGCAGCAAACAAAAACAACTAAGATTCCTAGGTTTGCATCGGGAATCTTAGCCGTAACGAAGGAGGTAGTAGATCCTATAGCCAAGACGGAAACAGACTACCTCGGAAAAACTTTACATCAGCATGAGAAATTCAAGGTAACAATAATTGAAGAAAACTTATATTCAGAAATTACCTGAGTGTTCTTTAATCAAGTTAACAGACGGGTCAAAAACAGACTCAGGCACGAGTTCTGGGGTGCTTGGTGTAGCTTTAATAATTCACTGGTACCCACGGTATTTCAAGCCGAAGTATTTGCCATTCTACAATGCTCAAAAGAAAACTTAGAAGAGAGTATACAAATAAACAGATCTTATGTTTTCATACATCTAGTGTCATCTAGACTGGTAGGGGAATGTATTGCTGCCTTATCCAACCTGGCAGAACATAACAAAGTTTGTTTGTCATGGGTCTCAGGGCATAAAGAAATTGAAGGCAATGAGAAAGCTGACGAACTTACAATGCAAGGATCGACACAGCTGAAATCTAAATCAGAGCCACCTTTAGGGACACGTAAGTGTTCCATTAGAGCGGCTATAACAAACTGGTGTAAAAATCAACACTCTTTGACCTGGAAAAGGATTCCAGGAATTCGGCATGGAAAATTGTTTATCAAAGAACCATGCAAACCTTTAAGTGACAGACTGCTTAAATGTAGTAAGTCTCAGTTAAAAACAATAGTAGCATTTGCCACCGGGTATGCACCAGTGAGAAAGCACCTACTTATAATAAGAAGGTTTAGGGCAACACATACTGTAGATTGTGTGGAGCCAAAACTGAAACAGCCCTCGTATCATATATGCTCCTGTAAAGCGTTGGCGTCAAGGAGCTATAACATCTTTGGAACATTTTTTATAGAACCAGAGGACTATGTAATCTGGTGAACGACATAGGACTAGTGTGAAGGCGTAGCAATCATTACAGGATTAGGACAATAAGCCTTTAGGCTGTAGTGCAACTGGTGCTTTTGCAGACGGGGCCAAGTTCTCAAAAAGAAATAAATAAAAAATAAATGACAGAGTGTAGAGAAAATGATGTAAATGTAGCATAAGATTCTTACTTTCTCTCCTACTATAGTGAGTAGGAGAAGCATTGCATTCCACCCAAAAACTCAATACCGAGGTTTCACCGGAAATGTGTTTTGAGACCCCTGAATCCAAATAAAGCATTTTTGGAAAAATGTTTGTGTGTATATGTGTGTGTGTCTGTGAACACCATAATTCAAAAACGAAAAGTCGGATAAATACCAAACTTGATACTTAAATTCAATATCTTCCAAAGATATGACGAAGACTTTCAATAAAATCCCCACCCCAAACTACTGTTTACATGGAACATTTTTTTAATGTTTTTTATTTTCTAAAAAGTTCTAAAAAATCTCCAACGATTTTTTCTAAAATACTACACATTAAGGATATTTATACGATAAATAAAATGTATATCTTGATTTTTCGGGAAAAAGCATATGAAGTCCTCTTCTTCCGGAAGAAATTTTGTATAATCTTGTATAACTGTTAAAAGTTGTGTTACACGAAAAGTACTACACAAGTAACGTAGAATCTCTTTAAACCGCACAATTTATTTCAAATAACTTTTTTTATGGCATCAGCCAATTCCGAGATATCCGTTAATAATGTTTCCAAATGTTCATTACTTGGTCATTCTTTAAAGTCCTTTCAACATTCAGTTGTTTCATGCTATTGCATGGAAACAGTATGGAATTTTAAGACCAGCATATAGGGTCCAGTTCTTAAACATTTAACTATCACTACCACTGTTCTCTTTATGCCGAAATGTGTAATGTAGCTACTTCTGCAAAGGTTTATTTGGATTAAAATGAAGTAGACAGATAAATAAGCTTTGCAATGAACAGTGTTATATCCACTAATAAGCGATAGAGGGTAGAGAAAGCCACGTGAGTGTAACACATCAAAATGTTTTCTTTGCACTAACTTTAGCACACCTTGTATAAAACCAGACACCACATTTCAAATATCTGATCATAACCTCTTCCCTACTTTATCGCATATGATGCAGTACCAGCTACAGATTATGTTTGATCTATTGCAGGTCTAGCAGCTTTCTTAATACTAACACCAGCAATATTTGTGCTACCCAAGAGAAATTTTTTATAAGGACTACTGGCTATTACAGCAGAGGAAGTAGTTACTCGAATTTCTTTTCTTTCGTTTCTGCCAAAACTGGAACAGGTGATAGTTGCTACGGAGTCACTTTTAACTGTTGATGCCACATCTAACGCTGGAGTTTATGAGTAGCTTGTGATGGAAGAAAGAGCACGATCACTCCATTTTCCCTGGCTAGGTTTATAGCTTGCAGATGATCTTTCCACGTCTTCCTGATTCCTGAGGTCATACATCTTTCTTTCTGCCATCTAAAAGATCATCCAAGAAACTATTTGGCATCGTTAGCATCATTCTTGGTGTTATAGCCAAACATTGGTTCTGAGCATTAGTTAATACAAATCCTTTAAATATTATTGCAATATTATAGATTGTACAACAATGCGAAACGAAATATATTATTATATCATTACACTCTCTCAGTACAGGAACAACAATTGTCAGCTTCAGAATTAGAAGTCATTTAATTCGATGCTTATAACATATTATAATATAATATTCCACACACAAAACTTCATTGATATCTAGATCGATAAATGTTGCTGACAAATTGTTATAAATTGTACCAGTCTAAAATAGAAGAAGCAAGGTGGTAAAATGTATGTGAGTTGGTTATTTTATACGTTTAACGTTATCTTCCCCCAAAACAAAAACTATTTCAAATATTATTCCCAGCTATTATTGAGACAAGCAACAACAAAAACGAAATCATGCATACCAGTGAGTCTGCATTCCAGATGAAAATTAATTCACAGAGCAGAAAATCAAACAATGAACTGTAAAACTCTTTGGCTTCCATGCTCACTATATTCACAACGGCTTCGCGGTTTCTCGTAATACAAATTCCCTCCGCTTGGCAACGTCATTATACCCAGTCTCCTGGATATTCGATAAGACCGGTACAGTTAATATGCGATACAATTTATGAACCTTATCCGACTTTGCTGTATGAAGGATGTGGAGATAACACTCGATATACAGAGAGAGCCAAAAAAAAAAAAAAAAACTATGAAACGGCTGCGCGGTGTTTTTCCTGTCCGCGTCCTCGGCGCTGTTGCCGTCTGCAGCTATCATAGAAAGGCGCGGATGATACCATACAACATTTTTATAACTGTTTTTAAAGGCTTTACTTACTAACTTTATGAAAGGAGATACTGAAACTGGCCACCGTCGTTGTCCATACATTTTTGGCACCTCTTTAGGAAACTATCCATCACTGACCGTAGTTCACGTTGGGAAATACTGGCAATTTCCTGGCGGATATTTTGTGTGGGTTTGTCTTGTACACTTTGTTTTAAGTTACCCCAGAGATAGAAATAGCAGGGGACCGAGGGGGCCACAAATCTCTACTTATAATTCTGTCCTCAAACATACTTTCATAAAGTTGTTAAGTAAAGCATTTAAAGGTAGTTTAAAAATGTCGTGGTTTCATCCGCGCCTTTCTATAATAGCGACAGACGGCGAGTGACGAGGACGCGGACAGGAAAAACACTGCGCAGCCGGTTCGTAGTCTTTTTGCTCTCCCTGTACATCGCGGATGTATTACTTTCTCTACTACGTATAGTAAGTAGGGGAAGTATTGTATTCCACTCAAAAATTCGATACCGAGATTTCACCGGAAATACATGTTTTGAGATCCCCTGAATCAAAAAATTTTTTTTGGAAACATGTCCGTGTGTGTGTCTGTCTGTGAACAGCATAACTCAGAAACGAACAGTCGGATAAACACCAAACTTGGTATTTAGGTTCAGTATCTTCCAGAGATGCGACACGAAGGTTTTCAAGAAAATCCCCCCACCCCAGAGTACCCTTTACATGGAACATTTTTCGAAAATTTAAATTTTCTCAAAAATGGCTCTAACGATTTTGATTAAAATATCATATGTTTAAGATATTTTCATGACAAATAAAATATATATCTTGAATTTTCTGGGAATGTCTCCAAAAGTATTCTTCATTGTGAACGACTTTTGGTAAACTGGTAAACCATAAGAGATAGACAAAATTTTACTACACAAAAGATGTAGATCGCGTTAAAATACACAATTTATGTCATATACATTTTTTTTGTTGAGTGAAGCATTGTCGAGATATTGCTTGCTATTCCCTTAAATTTTTCAATACTTATTTTCTCAAATGGGAATTCGTTATTCATTTTTTTGTCTTGGATATGCAAAGAGTATTAATCTGTGGCAAAGGGAATAGTGCTGCACCTAGCAACCAGCTATTAAGAGATATGTATGTGCTTAAAGGCTACTGTATTTCTATATTGCCCTTGTAAATATATATTCCCCTTACATCTACAAGAAAATTAGCAATAAGATAGAGTCGGCAAATTTTTATGTCGATTAATATGAAGTAGATGGAGAATAAGCGTTTGTAAAAATAGTTTGTACAAGAGTAGAGAAAGTCATGCGAGTGTAACACATCAGATTTTTTTTGTTTGTAGTGAGCTGACGTGGAAGAAAGTAATATGTTCAAATATGTTGCGTAGATTGCGCAATAGAAGAGACTTCGATCTGGCCAAATATAAACACATAACAACGAATGTTTCGGAAAATACAAATACCACAACAATATTTATTCCACATAAAGTGTGTATATTTTAACCAGATCTGCACCTTACCGCTATAAGTTTGATGTATGTTAGGTTTTCTCATTACGCAAAATTATAGTGCCCACTTCCATTGTGTGTAGAAATTAAATTGAGTTTTATTTATGGACGCTCTTTAACTAGTACTAGCGTCCCATTCTACTGGGTTGAATGACCGGAAATATTGCTCAGAGGCCTCTATCAGTCTTGAAGTTCTTTTACGTGCTGTAAATCCACGACACAGGACCACCGGCTTTACTTCCTTTCCGAAGGAAGACATGTTACGGATTTGTACGCCCTGAAAAATCCTCCGAGCTTGAACTCGCGATCTCGGGAACTAGAGGCTAGAATGATACCCCTAGACCGCGGAGGACGACTCCCATCCATTGTGTGTAGCATGTTTGCCTTGCATTCAAGAGGACCCGAATTCAAACCTAGGTAAGAGTGTGTACTAGGATATGGTTTTCCCGCGGTTATCCCTTATCCTCGGAAGACGAATGAAGATTGAATTCTAAGTTCTATGGACCCCGGCTTATTTGAACAACATTTCGCCATTTCTTTCATTCACCTCCAATATGAACTATCCCGGTAGAGGACGTTAAGCTTAACAAACAAAAGTTAAAAACCAATGAAAAGGTGTTGGCAAAGGTATATACAGGAAATACAAGATGTACCTACGTTTTGTTCTACGTGTTAAGTCTCAAATCCACTATATTGTAATCAGAATCTTTTGAGACGTTTCAGAAAACGAGAATTAAAAAGTTCGTAATGTGTTATTTCGGATATAATTTACCCGGCTTAAGCATGCAATTTGATATCTACGCGAATCTTCATTTTTGACAGACGGACCTTACTGTAAAAGTATCATTTTGGAATCAGGGAGCCTGAAAACGTGTAGTCTCGAATTTAGCGATCTAGTTTCTAATCGAATAATGCTTACCCATTTTAGATAAGCGATGGAGGAAGACAAAAAAAGGGGGGAAACACACGCTTTGAGCTTTACAGAGAAATAAAAAGGAATTTAAGAATATTTTTAGGATGTGTGTGAGTAAGTGTGAAAGAGAGAGAAAGAGAGAGAGAGAGATTGTATGTGTTGAGACAGTATTTTATATCACAACACTGTGAATGCCAGAGTGATTGTAGTGTAATTTAACATTATTGTATGACAATGATTTTAGATGTTTGTTAGCTATAAGCATTGTTAGGAAATAAGTTTACACGGCCTCACTGAAACTGACAATAGGAGTGGGTAACAATGAAGCGATGGGGTGAGTTGTTTATCAATTAGAAGAGACAAACAAATGACGTCAGGGTAGCGCGCCTTTCTTTAGAAATGGAGGGAATATCTTTCTTAGAGCATATGTGTTTGTAATTGTGATTGGATGACAAAATAGACGCTAATGTTGGCGCGATTTAGTAACCAATATATTATAATGTTTAGGCATATCGGGGTGAGGGCGTATAAATTCTTAAGCAAAGGCAGGTATCGCGCAGTTCTACAGAATCATTCACAAGGTAAACGTCGCGCAGTTTTAAGAAATCTCTCTCGCGAGTTACACGTCAGGCACATTACGCAATTCTACAGAATCTCTCGCGTCGTAAAGTTAGTTACAAAATGTGAAATACGTGAATTAATAGTGCGCGGCAAATAAGTGATTGTAGTTACATTCGAAAATATAACAGTTTCAGTCAGGCGTGTATCAAGATTAAATATGTGAAATTAATTAAGTGTGACGGCAATAAAAGTGTAAAAACAAATTCTTTTATCAGTGTTATCTTTTAGTAACAACTCCTTTCCGTTTACACACCCTGTTCAAGAGATATTTGCTCGACTGAGTAATAATAGCTAGCCGGAAGACAAAGAACCCAAAATTCAAAATAGTAAAACAATAACAGGTGCTCAGAAAAAAATGACACGACAGAATACTGCGACAGTGTGTGTGAAAGTGAGAGAGGGAGAGCCTTATAATTAAAAAAGTCAATGGAATTTTGTATATAAATTAAGCATCATTTTAAGGAAGCAGCCAACTTAAACGACCCTTTATGAGAAAAATTTCTTTTTTTTTTCTAAAAAAATGGGTCTGGTTACTTTGATTAACCATGATATATTTAACATAAAGGCATGACAATTAAAAATGCACATCTTTAATATTTTGTTAACGGTCGACGAGTTCCAATCCATTTTCGGACAAAAGCTTGCTAGAGGTAAATTACACGTGAATCTCGTTAGAACTATAATTTATGTCAGCTATTTTTTCGTAGCATTAGCGATTTCCGAAATGGTTGTTGCTGTAATTTTATGCTAGGTTTATAAATCCAACGTACATTTTTAAACTTTTAAGTGTCCATTCCTTTGCTTCTTAGTAGCTCTTCCATACATCGGTGTATATGTTGGTGTTGAAATTCAAAGCCCCCAAAAATCTGTGAATAATAATTGGAAAATTCAAACTAATAGCAACGAATATTTCGGAAATGGCTACTGTCATTTTTATTTTACGTGAATTGTGTATTTTAACAATATCTATGTTTTTCAAGTTTTAATTTAGCTCTACAAAACTGAATCAGAATGAAGAGGACTACACATGCTACTCGCAGGAAATACAGAATATGCATTTTATTATTCATTTCAGTATTTCAAACGTATCTTTTAATCAAAATCGTTAGAGCCATTTGAAGTGAACAAACATTTTCTATATACAGCATAAATTTTGAGGGCGTATTTTCTTGGAAGCAATGTCGTATCCTTGGAGGATGCTGAACCTAAGTTCCATGTATAGTGTTTAATCCAACATTTCGTTTTTGAGTTATGCTGCTCACAGACACACATACGCTCATGAACCTCAAAAAATGCGTTTCTAATGAAATCTCGGCATCGAATTTTTGTTTGGAATATAATATACTTCACTAATCTACCGTTCGTAAGGAAAGAGAAAGTAGCTGAGCTGTTGGTGGGATGGTTATGAAGTAGTAGTTATGGGTAAATAACGGTGTGACCGTTATGTATAAGATATTTTATAGAAAGTTAACGAAATGACAGAGAGGCCTGCAACACCTGGATCCTGGCCTGACGCGAGGGAACAAGATGCATTCTGAAGCTTTCGTCTTCTCTTTGGGAAGCTCCATATAGAGAATCAATAATCTCATTGTCATGAACCACTCATTCCGCCTCAGCACTAAAGCACGCACGCCTGAACACACATAAACACACATGCACGATCTTTCCATTATCACTGACAAATGATCTCACCAGTTTAGTGCGTAACGAAGGCCAAATTAATGAAGAATGACAGGGCTACATTTGTGAACTTTAATTTAAGATCATGCTCCGCGTGTGAAGAATTTGGCACAAAGAACTTTTGCGCAACTCTTGCTTGTCATCGCAATAACCCACAGTAGTATAATAAAATGACGTAAAACTTTGCGAGTATACTATTAGTCCCTAGCTTGTATCACTCTGACGCAAGAATTGGGTGCGATAAGATAGCTTGTTATGCGTACTTTCCTAGATTAAAGTATCTTAATGTGATCCTGAGATGGCTAAGATAAAACAGATATCATTTATCTGTAGTTTTGAGTTGTGAGGGCTATGTGTATGAAAATTGGTAAGGAAGACTCGTCCTCCGTGGTGTAGTGGTTACCTCTAGTTCCCGAGGTCGCGGGTTCAAACCCGCGGAGGCGATGGATTTTTTCGGGTGTGAAAATGCTTAGCATGGTTTCCTACGGAAGACAAGTAAAGCCGGTGGTCCCATGTCGTAGACTTACGGCAGGTATAAGAACCTTACTGATAAACAGGCCTCTGAGCAAAATTACCGGTCTTTAACATCCAAAATACAGGGTGATTTATGAAAAATTAATTATTCTATTCGAAATTCTCTCAATGACCTAATTTTAAAACCAAATTAAGCAGAATTTTCTGAAGTTTAGATTGTCTGTCATTAGATGAGCAGATGTTCATGTTTTATTCGTAATTATTAGTTTTATTGTCGGCAATTGTTTTTTGAGATTTTGTTCTAGTCAACGTAAAAATGGAGTACATATTAAATGAACGACTCTTCCTTGTAGCATTACTGGATTATAGCTACTCAAAGGGCATACCAGAGAGAATTTGGTGTTCGGAATCCTCCCCAAAGGAACACAATACTGGGACTGGTAAACAAATTGGAAACAACTGGATCTCTGGTGAGTGAAAAAGGGTAAAACTCGTTCATTTAGGCTTCCCATGGTGGTTGTTGACGTAAGACATTTGTCGCAGGAGGCAGGGTACAGTTACTCAATGTGTCAGAGAATTGTGAAAAGTGCAGACCTAGAGCCATATAGGATTACGGTTGTCCATCAGTTACAGGAACCAGATAAGGATAAACGACTGAATTATTGTCGTTGGTTTCAGGGGTTCATTGTGCAAAATCCTGCCATATTGTCCATCATATGGTTCACAGATGAAGCATGGTTCCGTTTATCCGGCTATGTGAACTCAAATAACTCACGCTATTGGGCCAGCGAAAATCCACACGTTATTCATGAAGTACCTATGCACCCTGTTAAAACCGGAGTTTGGTGCGCAATATCCGCACAGAGAATAGTGGGACCATTTTTTTTAAACAATGTGAACACTGCAGAGTACCAACGGATTTTCATGGAGTTTGTTGAGCAACTAAACGATGTAGAGCTGAGTCAAGGATATTTTGAGCAGGACGGCGCTACATGCCATACATCAAATGAATCCATCGTACTAATTGCAAGTTTCTTTGACGACCGGATAATGTCCAAGAACCTGTGGCCACTGAGACCTCCGGATTTGACATTGCCAGACTTCTTTCTATGGGGTTACTTAAAAGACAGGGTTTATGCCACACGTCCCCAGACTTTGGTCTATCTGAAGCACAACATTACACAGGAGATTCAAGCTATTGGCAACAGAGTCTTCCAACGAGTGGCCAGTAACATGGAACGACGTGTTGAGTTGTGCCTTATGCAGGATGGAGGACCTTTTCAACATTTGCTATAGAGGTAAATAATCTCCCAAAATTCTGTGCGTTTCAGATATAAGTTATCGCTAGCATAACTCGTTTTGAAACCACTAAAGAAATAAATATGTCAGTTCTTCATAAATCACTCTGTAAAATAGGACGCTAATGATCACAGCAGTTAAAGAGGCCCATAAATAAAACTCAATTTCAATTTCATTACAAGAAAGAATATTGCAACAACTTGATGCGTCAAGTTCGTACAACTTTCTCTACACATTTAGAGCTTCACATAATCCCTTAATGTCTGGCTTGGTGACTCACTCTTAATCAATACATTTACCTACTCCGGTGACCAAAATCTGTGAATCCAGCAAAAACAAATCAGAACTTAAGACGTGGAAATATTTGTTCCTTCTTTACAACTGTTAGTTTGTGTTTAGGCGTCAAACTCCGGTCACAAGCGTGGTCTACAGGTATGCCTAATGCCGTATGATTTCCATAATATGGATAGACAAGATTATTATTATTATTAGCAGCCTTGACCAACTATAGAGGATATATAACCTGCGGCACTATCAAGATAAAAAAAATGCTGCCAATTGGAGAGAGCCAATCAGGAACAATTTTGAAAATATCACACAAAACAAAATTGGTCACTTGCGTTTATACATAGAAAAGTACTAATAAGAACATAATTCAGTGTACAAGCCTTTATATTTTTTTTATAAAGTGAGTATCGAGTATCGCAGTATCGGTGCTCAAAACCAGTATGAATATCGATTATTGGGAAATAGCGGTATGTCCCAACATTATAAACTCGCCATGTTATTGATTAATATCCAGGAGAGTCGTTAAACAAAAACAAAGAAAAACAAACACAAAAAAGAAAGAAAAAATACAAATGAAGAAAGAGATTCAGGCGAGCGGAGGCCGTCAGGCCGTAGCGAGTCGCAGTGAATTGACAGAGCCTCTGGTTTCGAGATTTACCCGAGGTTAGGTTTAGATTACTGTGTGTGTGTATGTGTGTGTGTGTGCGCGCGCGCGTGCGTGCGTGTGTAAATTGGATTCAAATAATGGCTATGAAATCAGAAATTGCACAGTAAGAGAGGCGAGAGCGATCTTTAGACGCTCCAAATCTTAAGCTTAATGATGATGAATGCAGATGAATTCTTAACGAGTGTATTCAGAAGAAGAAGAATAAGTAGAAACATCGCTATTTTCACGGATTACGCTAATACAGATGGGTTGGCAGTTTCTTTGCGCAGAAGTAACAAAATGGAGTACTTTGTTGACATATCGCTGAGTTTAGTATATAGAAAAGTTCCTTATGAAGGGAGGCTGGGTGCCTCACAGGCCGAGTAGTGCTCACATCTTTTAAAACCACTGTTATTTGCATTTTCGTTCCTTAAATCATTATTGTTTTGGTATCTTAAGTATAAGGTACATATGGGATACCCAACTCTGTCATTTTTAATTTTTTTTATTCTAAAAGAGCAAACTTTGTTTTCAAAATAATATGTACAGATTTTTGCGAATAGACAACTTGATTAAAGAATATATGTATGTTTGTTTTGCTATCTTCCAATAAATAAATTCTTATCCAAGAATAATACTGGCTTACCTAGTATTGCACGAATGGCTTTTTAATGCTATATTAGTATTATAAAGAGAGAACATTTGTGTGTGTGTGTGTGTGTGTGTGTGTGTGTGTGTGTATGTGTGCTTGTACTTGTGTGTGTAAGCTAATCTCAAAAACCACTCCATCGATTTTGAAAATTCTTTCACCATTGAAAGCCGTCTTTGTGACGGATATTGGGGTATAAAACACTACTAGGTTTCATTTCATAAATTGCTAAAATATTAAACAGGATTTACAAAGCCCTTATACTTGAATACGAACACATTGGAGTTATACAAAAGTATGCTTGCGAAGATGGTGTTGACTTTAGTTAAGAATGTCATGGAATAGAAAGCAGTTGTTATTCTACAAAGTATACATATAAAATAAGATAAATGCTGCGGATATTTCATACCATATATGTATATGCAGACTGTCATGGTTTAGCAATTAAGACACAGCAGCTAAAGAGAATCGATTTGTTTATAACGTTACAGTACGCATGCGATGCCAATTCTAACATATTTTAATAACCCTCACGTAAGAGAGTTTTGCTTTATTTCCTTTGTACTTAGCGTAATCAACTTCGTTAGCAGGGCATGCTAAGTAATTGTTTAAAGAGAGAAACTTTCTAATATTAGAAATTAGTGAACCGATATTTTTTAATTAAAAAGTGAAAGGATTATTTTTCTGGCTGGTCGCATAGTATATGTCTTTTCCACAGAGGTTAATTTGATGACCAGGGAGTGCGGAAACTACATATACATCAGCATCACCTCTATTTGGTTGTAAATGTTATGAGTTTCTGTATTTTGTGAAAACTGTGTATCTTTTAGGTTATTAAATAACAACGGGAAGTGAAGGTACAACGATTTAAAACTTCATCCACTGCAATTATCTAACAAGTTACTCGACATTCTTACAGGTATAGACGGTTGTTCCCCGTCAAAGCGTACTTATAGGCTATCCAGCATTTCCAGAACTTGGAAGACTGTCGAGGGAGGTTAAGGAAGTCAGACGTTCCGTCGATGTTTCATATCTTTTGCGTGAATATCGGGGGATTTTTCATCATTATTTGGAATAGAGTGCGATACTGAAAATTTTTAGAATGCCATGTGCTAAAAACAAATCAAATTTGTTTGTATTTGACAGCTACTTTCTAATGTTTTGCGAGTTGATTGCCATGTAGTTTGTACGATTTCGTCTAATAGTTGTTAATTATCATCATTTAAAGATTTTGTTTTCACCCAAAAATGAATTTGACTTGAGTACATTTCCAGGCTATACTTTTTTACGCTTCATTAACGCCTAAAATGTGAAGATTGACTTAGAAATGCATCTGGTGATGAAGCCCCATCTAAGGGAACAATTTATAATTGGTACAACAATTCAAAATGAATCGGTTTTTTCTTAATGATGAGTTTCGTGAAGGACGCCCAAGAACTGTTGTTACTGATAAAATATTGTCGCGCTTCGAGCAATGCTTGAAGAAGATCAACGGGCACCTTATGAATTTATTCGGGTGACATTAGGCATTGGTATGAGTCAAATGCAAAACATTTTACATCAACGTTAGACGTGAGAAAACTTAGTTGTCGATGGATTCCACATAAACCGACTCCCGATACAAAACAACGACGCATTGATTGGTGCAGAAAAACTGGAAAAATTCCAAAGCGGCAACTCAATTTTGGTTTGGAATATCGTTACCGGTGATGAATTTGAATTTATTGTTATGAATCTGAAAAGAAAAATCAATCGGCTCAATGGGTCTTTCGAACAGAGCCTAAGCCTATAAAAGTCAGACGAATTTGCAAGGTTAGTACGAAGATGGTTGCTAGTTTTTTTTAACGGGCATATTGCTACTATAGCATTAGAAGATAAACGTACCGTTATTGCCGATTGGTGAATAAATGTCTGTTTAACGCAAAGTTTTGAAAAAATACGTGAAAAACGCCCACAAGGAAAATTGTTACATCATAATAACGCATCGTCGCAAACACAAAACTAACAACTAAGTATCTGGATGTCCTAAAGGTCAGCACCATGGTCCCTCCACCATACAGCCCTGATCTGTTACCTTGTGATTTCTTTTGGTTTCCAAAAATTAAAGATGAAGCGCGCGGAATCACTTTTTCGTCATCAGATGAAGCAGTGGAACATTATAAAAACCTGGTTTCTGAAGTGCTCCAACAAGAGTGGCATCATTGCTTTAAGGACTGGTTTCATAGAATGCAAAAATGTATTGATGTTAAAGGGGAATATTTTGAAAAACAATAAAATAATTTAAATTTTTTAAAATTAATCCTTGTTTGATTTTCTAAAAGTTTTCAGTGTAGCCTTCGTAACCAGGTCTGTACGAAATTACAAAAGGTAAACGAGAGAGGATTCATCATAAACGTCTAATAGATCACTGCAAAACACTCACTACAGGGTGTATCTTTATTGGTGTTATATATTTGGGGGACGTGTTCCTGACATCAAAACAGTAAAACAGTTCACATGAACATGGGTATGAAAATCATTTATTTCAGAGTTACAACACAAAATCCAAAGTTACAAAAATTGCTCGATGTGGCTTCCTCTTGCTTCGATGCATGCCGTAAGCCCGCGTATCATTCTCTGGCGTACTCTGTTGAAAATTCCTGCTGTGTTTCGTATTTGGTCAAATCCAGTTTGGATACTCAAAATGTTAACATCAGGTACAGGAGTCGCATAAACCAAGGACTTCAAATGTCTCCAGACGAATTGGATTCAAATCAGGCGATCGAGCAGGCCATTCAATGGGTCCCCCTCAACCAATCCATCTTTGCGGAAATCGATCATTCAAAAACTTACGAATTATCATACGAAATGAGCTGGAGCACCATCGTGTAAAACCACATTCATTGGATGATGTCCAGAGGCACATTATCAGTTAAGCGATGCAGCTTATTTCTGAGAAACAGGAGATAGGTTTGTCCATTTAGACTCGGAGGGAAGAAGTAGGGACCAATAAGGTGATCATGAATGATTCCACCCCAAACGTTGAAAGAGAACCTCTGTTGATGATTGTCCTGTCGTACTTCATTAGGTTTCTCAAATGTCCAATTATGAGTGTTATGAAAATTGAAGATGCCGTCGCGAATAAAACCAGCCTCATCCGTGAATAAGATACAGGCTAGGAAATTGATGAACACAGTGCATTCCTGTAACATGCGTTGACAGAAACGTCTTCTTGGCTCAAATTCCGCCTCATTTAATCCTTGCTCACGTTGAAGGTGATACGGGTACAGAAGATTTTCATGCAGAATTCTCCAGATAGTCATGTGATTAACTCTTTCCCTTATGGGCATACGTCTTGTGCTTTATGATGTGTCTGCATCCACAGCACGAAGAACTCATTCTTCAAGCTCAATACCTCGTACCACCTTTCAGGGTACTTTTCTGCATAAAGTTCACGTGCTCGTGCTGCATTGCCGTCTGCACGGCCATACGTATAGTGCATATCCGTTATTCACTCATGGAATGCATCTTCTTTGACCTACAACGAAACGCTTGAATTTCAGACTCATGTACATATTAATTTTTTTACCGTTTTGAAGCCAGGAACACGTCCCCCAAATATATGGCACCAATAAGGATGCACTCTGTATATACCGAGAGTGTTTAGTTCTGTATCATCTTACTGTAGCTATGTAACCAGTGTAGCCTGAGTTTAACAATAATCTGATGATGCAGGTTAGGTGTATGACTTAACGAAGTTTCCAGGCCTGCTGTAACGGAGAAAAAGAAATTTTTTAAGAGCAGGTAGCTCGCAAAAGTACGTACAGGGTGATTAAAAAAATCACATTTATGTGAAACAGATTATTTCTACTACTTTTCTGGCGATATGTAAGCTGCTTACTACTGAAGCCCGCTGTGGTCTGTTTAGTTGTGAGTGATTACCATAGCAAAAGATTCGTACAGACTAAACAAGAACATTCCACAAACCCGCTCTCACACACTACCAAGACAACAGGTTGTGTGCAGGATATTAAACGTCTGTGGAAGACGCAACACGGCCATCCCATAATGTATTTTTGTCACAAACGTGACAACATAATACGAAAATTATTTTAACGCATAAACTATGATAATGTAAATAAAACCAATTCTGCAGCTTGTTCATATTTTATTTTAGAAGAATGATATTATTACTTTTGCACCTCAATAGAGTGAGAAATTATATTTGTGATGTCATACACGTAACATCAAATTGACTGTTACGAATCTTTTAAAAAGTTCTTGAATATGCTATACAAGTCATACAAATTATTTCATTCTTTTCACATTTTTTTCAAAGGTAATTGTAGAAAATTTGCTTCTAAGAGTTATTTTGAAAACAATAAAAAGTGCTGCTATGGGCTTGACATCAGCGACATGATACATTTGTCCTTGTGGAATGGTATTAAACTAAGAAAAGCAGAGAATGTGAACTAACTTATCTAATGAGACATGACAAGCAAAATTAATACAGATTTTAGTTGCCCATGTACTGCTTTTCCATTATTCAACCTAATCAGTGGTAACTCAAACTTGTCTTATGAAGACCTAGTTTCTCTACCACTTATCTATGTTAGGGAGAATATTGATTGCATCAAAAAATTCGATATAGGTATTTCACCGATAATGTACGTTTTGAGATCCCTGAATTCAAGAAACATTTGTGAGAAAAAGCTCATTTGTGTGTGTGTGTGTGTGTGGGTGGGTGGGTGGGTGGGTGAAAACCATAATTCATAAATGAAAAGTCTGATAGACTTTGGTATTTACCTAAGTTCAGCATTATCTAATGATCCAATACAAAGATTCTCAAGCAAATGCTCTCCACTTTAAACTATCCTTTGCATGGAAAGGCTCTGTTATATTTTATTTTCTCAAAAATTATTTTAACAATTCTAATTAAAATTTCGTGCATTTTTCATATCGGTAAGAAGAATAAAATGTAGGTACATCTTGAATTTTATACGAGTAGCCTGTGAAGATCCCTTCACTATGATTTCATTTGTGTAACAATGAAACCATAAGAGATAGAAAAAAACTTATTTGAACAAAAATTAGAATCATTTAAAATATGTTTTTGTATTAAATCACTATAGCTTAGCCATTTATGAAGAGGTGCTTCCTGATGTTGGTCAGAATTTTCCAGCACTTCAAAGATTTCTAATGACACACTTCTGAAATGTCAGGCTCGTTCTTTTGTTCCCTTCAGGCAATGTAAATAGTATTCATTATAAGAAGGCAAGCATATAATTATACAGCAAGCCTCATTTTAAACATTTGGTATCCGTGCTTGTGTATTGTTGGCTACTGTGTAGCTAAAACAAAATCTGTATTGAAATCATTTCGAAAAACATTTATAATAATAATAATAATAATAATAATAATTTTGGGTTATAAATATATACTTATACAAAATCAAAGAAACAAATAACAAATTAACTTACTACAAATAATTAAATGGATGAATAAATTCCAGAAATAAAAGGTATAAAGGCAGAGGTGCGACATGATTTAGTGAATAATTTTGTCAATGGCTGTGAATAATTTATTTCACAACGTTAGAGATGTCCTAGTAGGCATCTTCTGATCTGTTGTCGACTGCACTGAAACATGTAGAATATTGTTTCTTCTGACATTTAAAATTTGCAAATAAAACCATTTGGTGACTAGATGCAAACGTTGCAGGTAACTTTTAAACTTATCGTGATTAACAAGCAATAGAAAAAATCATTTTCTATACAAATGGACTGTAAAATAGATGTGCAAATGAATTACACTGGTAGATAAAGACATGTATTGTAACGCATCATATGATGTCTGATTTACTGTGAAATGACCCACCAGGGGGTGAAATTCAAAGAACTCTACAGGCGTCAAGCCAAGAGCCTAAGGTGGGAGCTGCATGTATCACAGTCGATTGTGTGAAAAATGTGTTACACTCTCAGAAATCTGATGTGTTGCACTCACATGACTTTCTCATCTCACTCTTCCATAAACTATTCTTAATAAACCTTATTGTACTATCTACTTCATTGGTGGCAAAAACGTGACTCGCGAGACAGTGTGACTCGCAGGCGCAACTCCTTTTCTAGCGGTCTATTCATTTGTTTTCAATGTGCTACTGAGTGGTGTAGTGCGTGCTGCATTTGATGACTCGAGAGAGAAAGGCATTTTCGCCACCCTTGATGTACTTCTTGATAATCGAAATAAACCTTCATTACATTACACATATTTTCCTTTTACAAGTAGGTGTAAGAAATATACATTAAATTAAAAGGCAGTCAATTTTTAAAAAGCGAATAGCTATACAATGGCTTTGAAATGGCATGCTCTTTGTATGACCTCGATAAAAAAACGAATTGCGACTTACTATTTCAAGAACTGAGCGAGATGGCTCCGCGTTAATATGTGAGACTCGCATTCGGGAGGTTCCGGGTTCGATTTCTGTCCACCGCCAACTCTGAACTTGGGTTTTTCATGGTTTCCCCTGATCGGTAAGCGGATGCTGGGATGGTCTCTTATTTACCATCTTTCCTTTCGATCATTTTCCTTTCATTCTGTTTCCTTTTCATCTTTCAGATGTCTTTCCAGGTTTCGTGGCATATGGCAGCACTGGACAGATGTACTCCCGTGGATACCAGAGAGCTGCTTGGTCGACGGGTTGTTCATCGCCTTCTCTAGGAAGCTCCAGCAGTGAGACGAGTCTTCGAGCCAGGAACTGTTAGGGACTTCCGCGCGTTTCTATGGCTTGTCTGCCTGCGACCTGTGGCTTCCTGTGGTTCCTTCACTTCATTCCTTCTTCCTGGGAGGTGATAGTCACAATAGATCTATGTAAATCGCAGTGTGCGAGGTACTCCCTCCGGTGTACAGTGCCTTCGTTTTATGCCAAGTCCACAACCGCTTTATATGCGTATCGGCCGAGAGGGCAGTGACCTCGGTATTATGCCACTGCGCAAAAGCGGCGCAGGACGTGTCAAGGATACATCTATCAGGAGCTGTCTTAGTCGTTGCTTTGTCTTCGTGTTGCGAAGTGTTCCGACAATACGTGTGTTGTGTGTGATTTTCTTAGGATTGTTATTCTCTTATTAGTCTCCGGAAATGCCTGCCAACAAACTCAGACTTGAACAGCGTATTTTTATGTACGATACATACGTGAAAACTGAATCAGTAGTCAGGTTGTAGACAATTTCAGCAGCAATTTCCTGATTATCCAGTTCCGGGTAGAAACATTGTGAGATGTTTGGTTCAATAAATTTAGAACAACGGGATCGCTAAACGCTAAAAAATAAAATTTATAGGAACAATCCGCACGCCGTAGACGAACTTAGGACAATATAAAAACAGAAATTATGAACATTACGCAAGAAGAACTATGCGTGTGAATGGTAATTTCATCCGACGATGTCAAGAATGTCTTCGCGCAGATGGACACCACTTTCAACAACTTATAACAAGATTAGTACTCATTACATATATATTACTAACACTCGTGAGTAAATAACGCGGGAGTTACGAAACGGAAAACCCCGCAGTGTAACAGATTGTGCGGAGCATGCATTCGCGCGATCGCGGCCTTGGCATAAAACGAAGCACTGTATAACGTATACCTGTACTACTACAAGAAAGTATATGTATTTGAATACGGAATATTTCGCAAATGGTTAACGCAACAAAAAGCTTTGACATAAATTGTGTGATTTAACAAAATCTACATTGTTTTATCTAGTGATATTTTGTCTATCCATTAAGGTTAATAAATTTTAGAAAAGTCTAGCAGAATGAAGAGGACTTCACAGGCTATATTATCCGAAAATTCAAGATATACATTTTATTTGTTATGCAATACATTAAACTTATAGTATTTTAATAAAAATCGTTAGAGCCATTCTTGGGAAAATATAAAATAACGAGCATTTTCCATGTAAGGGATAGCTTGGGATGGGAAGATTTTCTTGAAAATCTTCGAGTTGTATCCCTGGAAGATACCAGGTTTAATGTTCATCCCGAGATCTTCATTTTGGATCGTGCTGCTCAGAAACATACACATTACGTGAACCTTTTTTCTAAAACTTCTCATGTTATATTCACATGGCTTTCTCTACCCATTCTTCAACAATTATTATTATTATTATTATTATTATTATTATTATTATTATTATTATTATTATTATAAAAGGTTATTCTTCTATCTACTTCATGTTAATCGAAATAAATATTTGCAGAAATGGTTTTATTGCATATTTCTTTGTAGGTAAAAGGGGATTAGGGAATAGTGATAGTCAAATCTTTTAAGAGCATGAGCACAAGAAGAAAGAAAGAAAAATAAAAAAAGATTAGCTATTTTCCTCTTGAGAAACATACAAGTATTTGAAAATTCAAACCAATAACAAAGAATATCTGGGAAACGGTCAACGACACAACAAATTTTATTTGGCATAAAGATTGTGTGCTTGAACGAGATCTAATTTATTTTTGTGTAGTACTATTTTGTCTATCTGTACGGTTTACCAATTATGCAAAACTCATTCAGAATGAAGAGGATTTCACAGGCTGTTCCCAAAAAATTCAAGATATACATTTTAGTGTCATGGAAATATCTTAAGCGTATGGTAATGTAATCAAAATTGTTAGGCACATTTGTATGGGAAGATTTTGTCAAAAATCTTTGTGTCGCATCCTTGGAAGGTGCTGAACTTGAAAGGACTATGTTTGGTGTTTATAGAGATCTCGTATCTGAGTTATGCTGCTCATAGACATACATACACACATAGACACACACGCATACACGGGACTTTTTCTAAAAATAATTTTATTAAGGGGTCTCAAAACACGCATTCTTTTGAAATCTCGATATGAATTTTGAGTGGAATACGAAAGGTACTTCCTCTACTTACCTATTATAGATAATCAGTAGAGAAGGTAAAAATGGTCATTCAATCAGAAGCCACTAGTTGGAAAGATAGAACTATGCATGGTCCTGAGTCATGTGTGGAAACTTGCTGTAGCCAGTGGAACATGCGCTGACTCATGGAACGATCAACAGACTGACCCCTATTCAATCAGTGGTTGGAGATCACAAAGACAAAGTATGTGAAGCTTTCATCTTTGTAGAGTGCAGAGTGACAGCAAACACTATTTCTTGATATGCTGTGCTTGTTCTTTCGACCATAGTTGGAGCAACATGGTATTGTGAAAACTGTCATTTTCCTAAAGCATGGAATTCCAACATATTTCGCAAGGACATTCTACACGCACATTGATCCAGTAATAGGATCATTCTGAATTTGAGATTTTCTTGATTCCTTGACTTACATTTTTTTTGCTTGTTTACGTAAAGTCACAGGTATACGGCAATAAGATCGACTCCATAGACCAGACGTACCTTTCGGCATGCGCGTGAGGAAAACTTCAACGCTCGAAAGGATCCTAAATATAGCTTTAGACACAAATAGGGGGTGGAGGAGAAGTTTCAATCTGAGAAGCACACACCTCGCGGGCCGGGTTCGGTTTAATTTGAAAAGGGTTTGTTGGGCTCGGGACGGGCTCGGGTGGGGCTTGAAAATGAAGACGAAAAACAAATAGTTTATCACATTTTCCCGTAATAGATTAATTATTGCAGCATGCACTCATCCATAGCAGTAGTAATCTATAATAATAAATAAATGCTCGCTTCGGCCAATTACGAATAACGTTATAACAGCACGGCAGCTGCAAACTCCGCTACCCTGTCCACCCACACCCAGGACATCCCTAGCAGAGTCCAGCAGTGGGGGCGTCATATAGTCAATAAGGCAGTATTGCTATCAACATGCCGCTTACTACATGCGGATTCCAGGACCTCAGCCACCATTTTGTAAAGTGGTTTCTCAATTGGTTCCAAGGACCTGAGTGCCTCCCCTAATGGGTTCCCTAACATGGGAAAAAATTAGCATGTCGATGTCAGAATTCAAACTCAAATCCCTTTGCACCGCAGGCAACAGTGCTTCGTGGACTACTGATGATGATAATGATAATAACAGCCAATAACTGCAAAATAAATTTTATTTAACACAAAATTAGACAATCGGGACCGGGTCAGGTGTGCAGATAAGGTATTCTCGGGATCGGACCGGGCTCGCACTCGGTTTAGATCGGGCCGTGCAGGGCCTACGAATTTCTATCCGTGCAGACCTCTACTGTGAAACGCGACGTTTACTCTCTCCCGTTTTCATACGAGTGGAGTGTTTCTAATTCATACTATTGGTGACATCAAAACAATGCTTTTTATCAAAATTGAATCGAAACTTTACAATCGGCCTATATTATTGGAAAAAGTAGTATTTTGCACTCAGATGTGTTTGAGTAACTTAATGTACTAATAGAGTGATGTTAAATTAAGCAAAACTTTAAGAAAGTAACTGATGACTTCAGGCTTCTGCGTGCGTTTATACCTGAGCCTTCACTTCACCCATCACTAGAAGAATGTGTCATGGTTTGATTTTCAGAGAGATTGGTCATTCTAACTAGAAACATATCCACCGAGAAATGTGTGGATGACAGCTGAGAAGAGTTAATCTGTTTCAGTTTATGTAACAAATGGGTTAAGTGGGTGCAACAGTTTTCCCTGCTATAGTCTGCTGTTATAACACTTGCCATCCATATGACGTCATCGTATGAAGAAAAACAAAAGAATGGAGACGACATTGATCAATTGGAGTCAATGTCAAGCGATCAGAGCTTGAGAAGGGGCATGCATGTCCGACTATAAACCTTTATATAGTGTTTACATATTATTAACATTCGCTAACGCAGTAATACCCTCTCTGACGTGATTGGCTGGATGAAATGGCGCGATGAAATGCATACAATCAACCAAGTACGTACAACCGTCAACCATTAGAGAGTTGCTTTGAAATGCCACTGCACTTCTTTATGAATCTATCAGGCTGTTAAAATGATTTGTGAATTAATAGTTGTTTATGCAATGCATGGGTGAAGTGTTCTCACAAGTTCTCGAGATCTTCTTTTTTGTACTAACATAAAAAGTTATAATTAAACGAACATTTCAAGTTTTTCGAGTAAATTTGGGAGAATTATGAAAACTAGACAGGAAAGGTATAATGGTAGAGAATTTTTTAAAATTAGATTATGATAATGCACACAAAGAACGTCTAAAGTATCAAAGATATTACATAAAGGAAAAAGAGTTGGCCTGTGTAAAATCTACTGAAGAGGCTGGATTAGTGCAATTTGGCAATTGTTGAAAGCAGTATTAGGGATTTTTGCAAAGAAATGAGGTGGGTGGTGAAATGCATAGAGAAGAAAGATATCTGCATTAGCTTTAAGGAGAAAAGTAGTTTAGATGTGCAGAAAACAATCAAAAGAATTTGGGGAAAGACATGTAGATGATTGCAATAAACTTGGAAGGTTGGGTTTTACTTTGATACGTGCTGAGACACTACTAAAATGATTAAATACTTCTTTCTAATATTATCAAGACTGCCTCTGTGGTCTGGTGGTTAGCATGCTACCTCCTCCCGGTTGGAGGATGGGACTGTTTCTTTAACCAGGATTATTCTCTACCCGCCCTAGGGACTGAGAGTATGAGTGAAATAGTAAACGTGTGTTTGCGTGTGAATTTAATGTTTAAAAAACCAGAAATACTCAATTGCCGATGAGCAATTTTTCCAAAGGCAAAGCCGATATGACATTAGATGTTAAAGGCGGCGTATAAATGGAAAGAGATTTGACATAAATAGGAAAAGTTTTTATGTATGTGTATGTAGAGGAATCTCAAAAACCATTCAACCGAGTTTGATAATTCCTTTATCATTGATGAACCATAAAAAGAATTTACAAAACTAGAATACGAATACCTTAGAATTATAAAACAAAGTACCTACTTGCGAAGAATGCTTTGACTTTCCGTTGAGATTGCCATGGAATAGAAACAGTTGTTGTTACTCCGAGGAAAATGCATGTAAAATAACAAAAATACAGCCGTTATTTCATTTCAAATTATTTATATATATATATATATATATATAACGTAGAAATCCTTAGCATGGCTTCCTTCGGAAGAGAAGTAAAGCCGATAGTCCCGCGTCGTAGATTTACGGCACGTAAAAGAACCTCAAGCCTGATAAAGGGGCCTCTGAGCAAAATTTCCGGACTTTCACGCCTAATATAGAATGGGATGCTAAGGACCACAACAGTTAAAGAGTGTCCATAAATAAGAAACTAAAAAAAAGAAACAAAAAAAGAACAAATAAACCCCAAAATATTAAAAACCTTATGTAGGAAATTTTGCTTTATTTCCTTTGTACTTTCGTTGCAATCAAGTTCGCAAGCACGGCATATTAAATAACGTATAAAGAGAGAAAACTGCTAACATTAGAAATCTGTGAACCGATATTTTCTAATTAACAACTGAGAATATTATTTTTCTCAATGGTTTCAGATTATGTAAAGTCTGTAGAGAGCTTGTTTAGGACAGCTTTCCGAAGAGCTTGACTTGGTGGCCTGTGAGTGGAGGATCTTCATATCACCAGCTTCATCTCTGTTTCGTTATATATGTCAAGGGTTTCTGCATTATGTCAATTAACTACGGGGCCAAAGAGAAAGTACGAAGGTTTAACATCTACTGTAATTACCTAAAGCATTACTCAACCATACTGACCGATGATTATTCCACCACCAATGGGTACTCATAGGCTATGCAGCATTTCTAGAACTTGTAAGACTATCAGAGGAGGTTAAGGGAAGTCAGACGGTTCGCTGAGTTTCACATCCTTTTGCGTGAATATCAAGGGCTGTTTCATCCGTTATTAGGAATAGCCGGGACTGTACGAAATTGCAATAATAGGTAGTAAAGGGGAGGATTAGCCATAAAAATCTAGATTATTGTACAATTATTTCATAAAGAACCGGGGATGTAAATGGAATTCGTCATTCGAATTTAAAAGGCTAACCGTCATGTCGGGTAAATCAGCTAGTATTATTATGTACTGGAAACTAGATTATGTTTTTCATATTTTAGTAGAATAAAACAGAGTAAAACTATACAGAGACAGCACCTGGAAAGGGGTGTGTGCAAATTCCGGAGAGATATCCTGACTTATATATCTTGATAATATTAGGGGCTTCTTACTACAACATTCTAGAAACTGCAAGTTAGACTAGTTCAGAGAGTGCGGTCAGCGCCACTTGTCGAAATTCGTAACAATAACAACTCGTGAATAGCAATCTCTAAGCTTGTAATCTTGGGGACCGAGTACAAAGTTGACTGCAGTACGGTCCTATACACAGGTTTACTCCTGCCTGCTGGGATCATAAACACGTACTTCATCAAGCGAGCAGGTAACCTGAAAGCACAGCATTGCTCTTTATCGCTCCTGAAGATTACAAGTCTAAACAATCACCAGCGTGGGTTTATATGCAATAAAATCATGAATATATGCATACATTTAGGCAGTAAAATTTGAGAATATGCTCTAAAATGGAAAAATATGGACCAAAATATTTTAATAGCATTATAAACTATTTACACAATTTTCTTACATCGCTTTATGGTTTATATGAAGTAATAAGTGTACTGATTTTTTATCTTTCATTAGTTATTGCAAATAATAATTATATCTTGTATTGTTCGTAGTCAATAATCTAGCATGAAATATTACTCAGTCTTTTAACAATCATTCTATTAATTGTATATTACAATAACCAAATTTGTTTCTAGATTTCTAGATTGTCACATAATCATTTTGTATGAAGAAACTGCCCTCTCCGCTTCACAAGGAGTCACGGGTAGTACCACAAACAGGCCATGGCTCGCAGGATATGAATGAAACTGCTTTTCAGATTGGTCTTGTAAACAAATTGTTAACTTCACGAAAAAACATTGTCCTGAATTCCTGCTTCGATATTTTCCTTTTTGTGATGCAGACTCAATATTGTTTGTCCAATATTTTTCCAAGAATCCTCGAAATTCTGAACTGAATTTTCAATTTATTTAGAGGAATGTTGACTGACACTAATGTTTTGCACAAATTTGTTGAAAAAACATTTACACAGTTTCTTGGCTGGAATCCATCTTATGGAAGCGAAATTAACATTTTAATAACTAATAGAAAAAATCTAATGTGTTACACTGATGTGATTACAAACGCTTATTCTCCATATGCTTCATGTTAATCGAGATATCGAGATGTTAATCTTTTGCTAATTTTCTTGTAGATGCAAGGGGAATATGGTAGGCTTTAAACTATAGTCAAATATTTTAAGAGCTGGTTGCTATGTGGAGTACTCCATTCTCTTTGCATTACCAGGACAAAAAAAATCTGATGTGTTACACTTACATGGCTTTCTCTACTCTTGTACAAACTATTTTTACAAACGCTTATTCTCCATCTACTTCAGGTTAATCGAGAAAAACATTTGCAGACTCTATCTTATTGCTAATTTCCTTGTAGATGCAAGGGGAATATATATTTACAAGGGCAATATAGAAATACAGTAGCCTTTAAGCACATACATATCTCTTAATAGCTGGTTGCTAGGTGCAGCACTATTCCCTTTGCCACAGATTAATACTCTTTGCATATCCAAGACAAAAAAATGAATAACGAATTCCCATTTGAGAAAATAAGTATTGAAAAATTTAAGGAAATAACAAGTAATATCTCGAAAATGGTTCACTCAACAACAAAAATGTATATGGCATAAATTGTGTATTTTAACGCGCTCTACATTTGTTGTGTAGTAAAATTTTGTCTATCTCTTACGGTTTACCAGTTATGCAAAAGTCGTTCACAATGAACAATACTTTTGAAGACATTCCCAGAAAATTCAAGATATACATTTTATTTGTTATAAAAATATCTTAAACATATGATATTTTAATCAAAATCGTTAGAGCCATTTTTGAGAAAATTAAAATTTTCGAAAAATCTTCCATGTAAAGTGCCTCTGGGGTGGGGTGATTTTCTTGAAAACCTTTGTGTCGCATCTCTGGAAGATACTGAACCTAAATACCAAGTTTGGTGTTTATCCGACTGTTCGTTTCTGAGTTATGCTGTTCACAGACAGACACACACACGGAAATGTTTCCAAAAATGCTTTTTTTGGATTCAGGGGATCTCAAAACATGTTTTTCCGGTGAAATCTCGATATCGAATTTTTGGGTGGAATACAATACTTCCCCTACTTAATATACGTAGTAGAGAAAGTAAAAATTGAATAACGAATTTGAGAAAAAGTATAAGTATTGGAAAATTTAAGGGAATAACAAGTAATATCTCGAAAATGGTCCACTCAACAACAAAAATGTATATGACCTAAATTGTGTATTTTAACGCGATCTACATTTTTTGTGTTGTAAAGGTTTGTCTATCTCTTATGGTTTACCAGTTATGCAAAAGTCGTTCACAATGAAGAATACTTTTGGAGACATTCCCAGAAAATTCGATATATATACGTTTCATTTGTCATGAAAATATCTTAAAGATATGATATTTTAATCAAAATCGTTAGAGCCATTTTTGAGAAAATTAAAATTTTCAAACATGTTCCATGTAAAGGGTAATCTGGGGTGGGGGGATTTTCTTGAAAACCTTCGTGTCGCATCTCTGGAAGATACTGAACCTAAATACCAAGTTTGGTGTTTATCCGACTGTTCGTTTCTGAGTTATGCTGTTCACAGACACACACACACACACACACACACACACACACACACACGGACATGTTTCCAAAAATGCTTTTTTTGGATTCAGGGGTCTCAAAACATATATTTCCGGTGAAATCTCGGTATTGAATTTTTGGGTGGAATACAATACTTCCCCTACTTACTATACGTAGTAGAGAAAGTAAAAAAGCATAATATATGCATACAACTCAATTAGTGAAATTTGCACTAACTCCTCGAATATGTATTTGTGTCGCTATACAACTTCTCTAGTCGATTCCTCATATCATGAAACACATTTATCTCTCCCATACAGAGTTTAATTTTCAGGAATACTAAAAAAAGAAAGCTCAAATAGGCAAGAATCCGCTCTCTAGTAGTCACACACAGAGTGCAGGTAACCACAAATTAATCCTAAATCTCTAGTCCGGATATCAGAACACTAACTACTAAAAAACACCTAAACCCGTGCTTACAGGTTTTATGTTACGGTATATAGGCAAAGCATTGCGGACAATCAAGCAAAATAGCAGCATTTTAAGCTTTGAACGATAGATGTAATTATAAGAGGAATAAAGGTAGCACTGTAGCGGAGCAGGTTAGTGTCGTTCATGATTTGAACCTTGCTAACACATATTTCACTAAAATAACCGATAAAACATTTAAGGTCAAACAAAGAAAGAATTAAATAACATATGAGAACAAAGCATAATATTAGTTTTATTGCCATGACCTAAGCACGCATCTGTCGGTACATTTATCTTGCATCAATCATTCCCTAGTTGTATTTAGCAGACAGCTCAAAGTTAATTGTTTATTCTCAGCCATTTATCACGAATTTGCTCTTAACTGCAATTTACAAGTGATGCTATCCACACTATTAATAATTTTACTTATAATTTGTAATTTCTTTTCAGTTTTATAAGTTCCAAATTAATATTACTATTGCTAAGAGTATTAGCGTTGTTGTTTATTATGCAACAGGCCTCTGGAGTTAAGATACGGGAGAGCCTGGTTTTAGTAGATACGGCTGGATTCATAAATATATTTTTTCATAGCTATAAATAAGTATTAGCTATACAGCTTTAACTAAATTTAATGAAGTGCTAATTGCATTATCAAATCTTGACTGGGTGTAAAAAAGTAGTTAAGTCAGAAAACCTTATACCGAGAAAAATTTAATTAAAGATTAAAATAAATTTCAAAATCTTCTATGTGCCAAAACTCTATACAACTTGAAGAAAAAAGCTCCTCGGTTAATACTATAAATATACACATGAAGGTGATATAATTCCTGTACAACTTAATCTCTTATTAAAAATTATCTAAAGGATTGGAGGGTGGATCCGTGACTTATCCGATTTTGTATAATACATTTTGACCCACTTTCACACCAATGTTATATTAATATTATCAGCAGATTTATTATTTGCTACTAGAATTTACAGTAAAAATGACATATTTAAGTATGTAAGCAATTCCGATTGTTTTCTCGAGAAGAAAACAATGCATATTTGTATGTATTTTCAAATTCAGCTGTGTATTTCGAAATAATATAGCATAAAAATGGTACAACAGTAATGAAACAAGACATAACATTATAATGTTTGAAAATAATACCTTATAATCAGTTACACATATTAAATGTTATATTTTTAGCCTTTTATAAAAATATAAGGTTAAATTTAACAGAATTTGACAGAATATAACAAATATAATACAAAGTAAAGAAACAGGAAATGTTATTATTATGACTTTAATGACGCATACTTTCTTTAAATTTCCATGAAATTGTTTTCACCATCCAAAATATTAACTCAACAGTAAAAACAAATTAACACATCATCCTCATCGGTATCACTATCTGGAAAAGTATTAAGAACACTTTCGGATGTTTTCAGGCTTCTGTAGAATTCTCAGAATATGGGGAGATAAAGTAGACCTAGCAAGTCCTATTTTGCAGGGTTTATTGCATTTGGACCGGAATATTTGTTAAGTGGTTTGACACCTGTAGATTTGTTTCCTTTTCTGAGAAAACTGGAAAATCTGAAATCATCTTTCCTCAACGTTACTTGAAAGAGAATTTCCTAAAGGAACCCTTTTGAAAAGGGAGCCACTGTATGTCCCTCCAAATATTCTTTCTTTATTTATAACAACCTTTCGTAACACAAGTTATTTTCCCAACAACACTGAAAAGTCATAAAAGTCCTCTCTTAGACATCTCACTAACCACAAATGGCTTGTTCTTTCTTGACAGGAGAATAAGTTGCATCCAGTCGTAGGGTGATGAACAGGAATACCATACTTCTTTTTCTTTTTCTCTGCGATCTCATGATCTCCATCGCTCTCCATATGTGTATGGTCAAGTATTAGGAACCTGTGATCAATAGACCGGAGGGTTAGATGTTGCTGAATTGCGACCATACACATTACACTGTTTTTGTTTTTTCCTTGGCAAGAATCAGAATACATGATACCGTTTACATCTGGATGAAGCTGTTTAAGCTACTTGTAAAAGCAAAAACCTATTTCATTAACCCCTTTTAAGGTTTGTCCTTCATGCTACTGAAGCAGTATGCTTGCCGGTATCACAATCGTGGACTGTCAAGTTATAAGTCTATAGCTATCTTTTATAGAAGGCAATGGAGCTACTGACCACTGGAAGTGGCAAGCACTGTTGTAAGTCGAACGTTAAGGTTTTTGTAACAGGATCATCTCTTGAGAGTGACTTGTCAGTTGACTTTTCTTCATATGCTAAGTCAGCCTTTTCCTGATGGACTTCTTTATGCAGTTGGAACCCAAGCTTTCTTCACCTTCAGAAATCTCTACCTTCAGCTAAAGTCTGTCACATGTCTGGCATGTGTCCACTGTTGATTTTTTTTATAGTTAAAGATCACATGTTTTCCAGGAACGGCATTTAAATAGTCTTCATATAACGCACTTAAGAGTGACAAGTGAGATGGTAAAGATTTTCTCTGTGACTTTTTTTCTGCAATAATGGCTTTCATATGTTGTAATGGAAAGCTAATGATTACGGGCAGAGACAATTATCTCACTGTCAAATTTGTTACCAGGCTCATGCTTGCTCCTTCCATCATCATCTAAAATACCAGAAACGTTACTCCATTTCTTCTGAATTACAGTTACTATAAACCCTTTAACCTCACAAAATACTTTCAAAAACAGGATTTACACACTTGTTCCAATTTTCTATTCATATATAAATGATAATTACTGTAATTTGTCAAATATGCTGCTCCTGTATGTCCTCTGTTCTCGGTCTTTTAGTAGCTTTGTCTTTTATTTGAAAGCAAATTACATATGTATGACACCCTTATATCAAAATTATCCATCTTTAGTAATCATTATTAACTTATTTTATAGTGTCATCACATATTCATTCATTGTACTTCAGCCTACATGGCTCAAGGTGCTTTAATAACTATAGCCTCTATTACTTTTCCTTTCTGAGTAGTGTAACTTTTTCCACCGTTTCTTGCACATTTTCTTTCTTGCCTGGTTTTTCTCGTATACCCCTTCAATCCTGGCTCCTTTTCTACAATTCTGATATCTTCATCCGCTAATATTGCTTCCACTTCGCTTATTTCCTTCTCCAGTAACAGTCAAATCATATTCCACTTTACGTTTATTATGTTCACCATCATTTACAACACTAGTTTTGTTGGTTAAGTCCGGCATTATTTTGGATTTTTTCTTCCTTATTCCTTGTGAATCTGAGCTAGAGTATTCTTCAATGTCGAAGACTGGATCTTTAGAGCTGACACCTGAATTCTCTGTAGCAGCTTGTATAACATCCGCGGGTAGTGAATAACTCTTCTTCTCTAAAAGAGAAAGGTAATTTGTTTAGGTTGTACTGTATATGAGGCATATTTCTTGTGCTACATTTATACACTGCCTTTAACTGCAATGGCCATAGAAGCGGCCTTTCAGCTCTGGAACACATTGCCTTATTGATAATGGTGTTAACAAGTATGCACTTGTCGTAGGACTTCTAGATTACGTTAGGTTTTTGTACATTAGATCTCACACTCATTCACATTCTCATTCATATTTCCAGATCCTGTGAAGGATAGGGAATAGCCTTGGCTAGAAAAAAATAACCACCCTGCAGCCGTGAATCGAACCCGGGACCCCTCGCACAGCAGGCAGGAGCTCTAAGGACTGAGCAATGGCGAACAGGCCTAAGGCCACTATAAAGATGTGAATCAGTCTCGAAAGCAGTGAAATAAATATTTAAGCTTAACATTATGACCAGTAGCTTCCTTAGTAGCCAGTTCGGCTAAATTGTCATACTTTTGTCCACCTAAATTAGCAATAAGGAAGTGAAAAATAATGAAATAAATTACCTTAGGAGTGAGTTTAGAACATGATGTGGTCTCTCCAATATCTGGTGCCCACCTACCCACCCGTTTTAGGTGTTTCACTTATATAGGCAAATAGCGTGAGGAAAACAACAAACATAGCCATTTTTCCATGCAAAGTGGGTACTGCCAACGTAAATAAGAAGTGAAATGCACTGAATATGCGATGTGCTGTTGTTTCTGCGAACGTGAATCATTCCAGTTTTAGACGCGCAGATCCCTCGGCTATGCCCTGTCGTCGCTTCGCAGTTGCGGCCGATCGGCCGCAACTTGCTACACTCCTCTCCTTCTAAAAAACATCCCTCGGCTACGCTTTGAGGCTGAGGGCCCTCAATCTCTCGGCTACGCTTTGAGGCTGAGTATCTTACCGGCTTCGGTGGCATTATTCATATGTTGGCAGCATTACGTTAGAGCAAGCGTAAGACCTAATGCGGTCAAAAGTGACACAAATGCGGGCAAAAGTATGACAATTTACCCGCAAGTTCAACCAGTTTCCTACTTCTTGAGCTCATGTGTAGCACCTCACTTCGCAAGATATGCATTAATAAGGAGCCACCAATCTATTAAATGTGAGGAAAATGCCGCCAGTATCAATGCTACATTACGTAACTGCAAACGGTCATTGTTGGGTTTTAGGTGGCAATACTTTACTACAGTTGCAGTAATTCCCCTTCCTCGTCTGTATTGTCGATAAATCAGAGTTAATTGTTTTTATTACCTAGTTTTCGCATCACTGCAATGAAAATAAATACCTGGTCACCAACCAGGTGTAGTGTCAAGTTGGGCGAGCCATTTAAATTTGTAGTGCTCAGTAAGTTAAGTCAACTCTATAACCGGCTTACTCATTTTACACTGCTAATTCGATGGTGTAAAATAAGTCAAGTAAAAAGTCAGATAATTAACAATCTTTGCACACCCACAACTTAGGATTTTCACTAGCTAGGACTTCTTTACATACCTCCCATTGCACACTCATTCTACTCGGTGATTATAAGTGATATGGCAAATAAGTAGAACATATAAAATAATAGCAAAGGCTGTGGAGACTTATTGCCGTGACTTAACTGGTTTAGCACACCCAGTCGATACTTAATATAAACAGCTTAAGTGTATCGAAGTAACTTTTAGAATAAGATTGAATAAGAGATGTTAAAAGTAATGCACAAAATTAGATAGCCTCTACTCCTAATTTAAGAAATTACCTTATCTCGTAACTATTACACAAGGAGGTTGTAATTGTAGCAGGTAATCTAATTGATTGATATCACTGACGACGTCAAGGCGTGTTTACATAATGTATGGGGATCGTGATCTGCTATTTCCGAATGCTGAAGGACATCAGACTTTTCTTTTCAACAGAGAGAAGGGAAAAACCTAATAATGATGATGATGATGATGATGATGATAATAATAATAATAATAGTATAACAATAATCATTGATATAATTGTTAGCATTGAAGTTTTACTAATGAAAAGATACACGTGTTAACCAGAAATTTAAAAAATCTGTTGTGTTACATTCACATGACTTTCTCTACCTCTGTTACTTATTAGTGGGTATACAAATTATTCTTAATAAAGTTTATCTTTCTACTTCATTCTAAACGATATAAACCTTTCCGGAAATAGCGAACATATTGCGTTATAGATACAAACAGAATAGCGATTGTCGTATGTTTTGGAACTGGACGCTATACGCTAGGCTTAAAATTCCATTCTTTTTTCACATCTCGAGAAACAACTAAAAATAAACAGGACTTTAAAAGAATGACTAAGTATTGAACAATTCGAACCATTAATAACGTATATCTTTGAATTTGCTTATGCCACAAAAAACTATTTGAAAGAAAGGGTGTGTTTTAAAGATATCTACATTTATTTTATGTAGTACATTTTCGCCTATCGCTTAACGTTTACCAGTTAAACACGGTTATACAAAATTGCTTTCGAATGAAGAGAACTTGAACAGGCTATTCCCAGAAAATTCAATATATACATTTTATTTGACAAATATCTTTGTATATGGTATTTTAATCAAAATCGTTAGAGCCATTTTTTAGAGAAAAAAAATTTAGAAAAATGTTTCACGTAAAGGTTAGTTGGGGTGGGGACTTTCTGAAAATCTTCGTGTCGCATCTTTGGAAGATAATGAACTTAAATATCAAGTTTGGTATTTATCCTACTTTTTAATTTATGCTGTTCAGGCATACACACAAACACGCGCGCGCGCACACGCACACACACAGACAGACAGACACAAACACAGACATTTTTCTAAATATACCTTTTTGGCTTCAGGGCCTCAAAACAAATATTTCCTGTGAAATCTTGACATTGAATTTTTGTTTGGAATATAATACTTCCCTACTTACTATAATAGTAGACAAGTAAAGAATCTGATGTCTTGCATTCACGTGACTTTCACTACTCACTCTTCTACAAACTATTCTTATAGAAGCTTATTCTGTGGATAGTGATGGAATAAAAGTTTGAGAATACAAAATTAAGAAATCAGAAAGTTTAAATATTTGGTCTCAGTGTTACAACACGTTGGGCCATCAAAACTAGAAACATGCAATTAACGGATAGGCCAAGGAGAATGAACAATTGGGATACCTATTCGTTACTATGGGGTATTAATATTTTGGCAAGCACAAAGAAAACAATCGACAAAACAATAGTGGAGATTGTGGTGCTCTATGGTTCGAAGAAATGAAGTACAATACGGAAAACTTAAGAGCCATTGATATGAACTTCCAAAGATGAGCTGCAAGGTAATTAATGAGGAAATGATACAAGATGTAGAAAGAAGAGAGACAATATATAGGAAAACATAGTTGTAATTACCAAAATAAAACACGTTACAAGGGTAAAAGGTGAAGGTGAAGGTACGTATTTCGGAGGGGGGGCCAGGGACCGGGGCAGAGCACCACAAGTAGGCCGTAACGGCCCTTATGTTTCCAACGTGACCCCTGGGAGGAGACTAGATCCGCATGCCTACGGACGCAAGCGTGGACAGGGTTTCTAACGTTTCAGATAGAACGCATCCGACTCCGCCCGATCCCTGCCCACAAGCCACCAACCTCAGGACGGATCCCATCCGGAAGAGAGACCTAACTGAGCGGTACCGCAGCGAAGCCAGAGAAGAAACCTTTACAGAGCGCAAGCCACCACCCAGCCGCAACCCGCCGAGCACAGTCGCCTGGTCCTACAACCCTGAAACAGATGACAAGGAGGATGATGGGTACAGGAAATAAAGGGAGGAGAGTCGTAGTAGAAGATGAATCACCTCAACATTTGCCTGTCGACCCAGGGAAACCACGAAAAACCCATGGACTAGAGTGGGCGGTCGCCGGGATCTATCCGGGATCTCCCAAATGCGGGTCACAGACGTTGCGTTTGAGCCATCCTGCTCGGTCATTACAAGGGTACGGCATGTTATAAGAATGCATGATGGAATACTTACAAAGGAAGTGATGAGACGAAAATAGGAAAATAAGACCAAGTGAAAACTGGATGGAGGAATTGAAAAGGTGTACGAGACTACAGGATTGCAATATGCAAATGAGTTGTATGGGGAACAATGGAGGAAGCATTGAAAATAAAAGAGAACTACATTATGTACATCACATTTTGTGTTATGTTTGGTTGATGTAAGCTACAGCATTGTAGTAAAACTTAATAACTACAAGTAGTTATAATATAATTATTATATACAGGGTAATTTATGAAGAACGGACACATTTCTTTATTTAATTATTCTATTGGAAATTCACTCAATGCTCCAATTTAGCACCAAATTAAGCAGAATGGTCTGGAGTTCGATTGCCTGTCACTATATGCGCAGATGTTCAGTAGTATAAATGCCGGTAATGTTGCTCCAGAGGTCGACGTGTCATGAAATTCCGTGAATGTGCGGCATTTGACTATTTAAATGCCCCAAAGTTGTTTAAGCACTTCCGATTTTGTATTCTGGCGGGATTTATTGAGTTGGTTATGTATTCTGGTGTGATTTTGTCAGCAGTCAACAATAAACATGGACAACTTACACATCATTGCGGAGAATGAGATCGTAAATAATGACACTGTCCTAATGGAAGATTGTGACATAGAACAACTTGCAGAAGAGCTAGAAACTGCAGAGCTAGCAAGCTTAGGAGGCAGTTCGGCATTTCTCAGGAGCTCTTCAACTCATACTTGCATGAGTTCATGTACAGCAACAGCTGTCCCAATCGGAGAGTGTTTCAGAATTTTCTTGTGACACTCTCCGAGAATTATCCTGCGGCATAGCATCTTCGCAGCTGTTTTTTGGTTCGCCTTCTCCCTCAGAACTTCCTTTTCATCTTTCGTTTCTTCCAAAATTTCATATTTCTTCATTGTCTATCTCCAGAACTTCATCTTTCTTCTACATCTGTCTCGCATAACATCTACATCTGTCTTCCTTATATACATCGATGCAAAACATCCTTTATTAAGGCTAACAATTGCATCAGAAAGAGCATATATGACCTTGGACATAATTATTATAGTGGTATTCATTATTATTTAGTTGTATTACACTTGCTTACTGCATCGCGGTAATTATTTAGTTCTGTTACATTTATTTACTGCTACGCTGTAATTATTTAGTTCTGTTACATTTGTTTACTGAAACGCGATAATTATTTAGATGTATTACATTTGCTTACTGTTGCACGGTAGTTATTCAGTTGTATTACATTTATTTAGTAGTGTACGAGCGCTAATGGTCATTACTAAACGCCAAGCATTAGACAATAATAACAATATTTTTTTACTGATTTGCGGTTAATATTCAGTTTTATTGCATTTATTCACTATTTCGCGCTTTTCTATTACGACAGCATATAACATTTCGCAACAATTCCAAACTGTTTCCGGTTTTACTAAAGAGGCAGGGTTTTTTCCGTTTAACAGTTGGTACCTGACATTGCGCATTTACATCATCCGCCATGACACGTCGACCTCTGGAGCAACATTACCTAATGCGAGTAAAGAAGTTGTCGAAATAAAGTGCGTCGCTAAGAAAATTGTCACGGGTGACGACAGTTATTAATGTGCAACATTGTGAAAGTGCCGTATATATGAGAAAAAATATAAACTATTTTTTTTAAGAGTGTTAATTTGTTGCCTTTGGTCTGCCACCACCACCCGAGGTCAACCTCCTTTTTACCAAAAGAAAATAACCATCGCTTTACCCAATTCGTTTAAGCTAGTCGGAGCACAGACGGCGGAGACAACGGGAAACTACGGAGGACCGGAGGAACCACGAGGGGAACTGCGGAAGCTTCAAGTGAACGGCGTCGGTGACTTTCAAAGGTGAGGTAAATTAATGACCATGACCGACGTACCGCCGCAAACTGCATTTATAAAACTTACATTTTACACTATGCGCATTTTTATCAACACAGAGGTGGCGACAAGGTGATTCGCTCCGCATCGGTCTGATTTCCATTTGTAATGTATCTACTGCTTGGTGGTGTGCATATTCCAGTGACTCGGAAAAAATCGTATTTTTGTAACGCCTAATATTGTGGCGAGCACATGTCAGGTTGGTAGGCCCTGCATTGAGTCAAGTCTTCGTAAGAGTTAGTGTGGTACACATGATTGTTATGTTTGTATACCGGAAGGCTTGATTCAAATGTTGGTTCTACTGAATGGTTAATTTGATGTCTGGGATGTTCTAGTTCGTTCCAGTAGATTGGGATTAACAGGAAGCTGGGGTGGGGATAATTAATTATAAAATGAGTTGTAATAGCCAGTGTTGCCAACTTAGCCATTTTATGGCTAAATCTAACATTTTTACAGTAGCATTTAGCCATATAAAATCGTAAAATGCTTATAGCCTGAAATTTAGCATATTTAACAAATCCCTTAGCAAAAACCTAGCCTAATAGCAAAATTTCATCTGCGCTTTAGCTATGCAAAGGAAAAATGGTTAGGGTGAATCCCGCTACCTGTTATTCCCCATGTAATTTAAAACTGAACTGTGTTGCACTAACTCCATGGTTCCATTTCATGTTTACATTTTCGTTTGTTCTGCGAGAAAAGGAGAGGAGAAAAGACGTAAACTTGTAGATGTATACCAGGCCAAAAACTACCTACAGTGATGCCAATTTAGCCCTTTTATGGCTAAACCTAGCCCTTTTGAAGAACCTGTTTGCCACTAGTTTGGAAAAAAGCCACTAAAGGCATTTCCAGGCATTTCACATAATGATTCAGCCAATTTTAGCTATTTTTCTAAATGTTCCACCATTTCTAGCTATTTTTCAGTTTCTGTTGTCTAATTTTTAAACTAAAATCACCAAAGTATCAATGAGAAATATACATATATAATAATGCGTTAATGAAAAATTGATCGACCAGGTAAAACATGTGATTCACAATCTTTCATTTGTAAATTTCCACACTTCGATGTCTGTGTTTGAGGGGTGGGTACAGGGAGGTTGCAGCCTACAGCCTACAGCCTACAGCCTACAGGCATTTGCAAGCTTCAAGTTAATATTTGTGTAGACAATTGCTATTTATATGTGGCATGCCACATGAAATTTGTGACCGGCGAGAGTTCAATCCCAATGTTTCATTTCTCTTTGACTGTTTGTCTAGCATGACCATACTGTACTATTCGTGAGCATTTTGAGATGAGAAGTCAGAAAGCATTTCCGAATAAAATAAATTGCTTTGACAAGCCAGAAAAATTATTTTACAGAGATGCGAAAAATGCTGCCATGTCTTTTATTAATATTAAATCTGATTTGCGTACATGTGACTATTTATAAACTATTCCTACTTAGCCATTTCTGGTCTTTTTGACAGTCACTTTTAGCCACTTTTCATCACCAAGACCTGGCAACACTAGTAATAGCGTCATTCACTCTCTTTTGACTTGAGCATCGTTAGCGTGAAGAGCATGTGAGTGTACTTTGACCTTCATCTACCCCATGGCAGGAAATGTCTTCAGATTGGCATGGAACGTTGAAGGTACTTGCTTTTATTAATAAATTGTAAATTTGTTTGTAAATTGAATCACTTTCTTCATTTAGGCTTCAAGTACAATGTTTCCTGGTCCTCTGTATCGCATAGCCAAGCGGGTAGGTGTTAGTTCTTACGTCCCCTTTGTCCAGCTTAGTTAAGAGGTTAGAATTTAGAATAATTAAAGCACAGCTGTGACAAGATTGATGTAGGCGATTGGTTATGGATAATATTCTGCTAGTTTTAAAGATGCAGTTCTTTTGGGGTAGAAATTGTAGGTAACGAAGTCATTCTCATGACATGGAATTTTTGTTTCTCCTTTGCTATTTTGGATGTATCTATCTTTCTTGCTAACGTGATCTTTATTGTAGTTTCCATTTTAATGCAATAAATTTCAAATTCTGCTATCTCTGCTGATTTTGGTGTGGTAGTTTTCCTTTATAATTCCATGTATCGTGGCTTTGGCTCTCCACGTGGTTGGAGTTCCTTTGTGTTTCGCTTCAAAATTTTAAGTTAGCATTGTGATATAAATTTATTATAGAATTTCTGTAACACCAAAGTTATATAATTATTCTATTTTAAAATTCTCTCATTATTTTGCTCCGGTGATAGGTTATTTGTGCACAATATCTTTAGCACCTTTTTTTAAATCTTGTCACAGCTATACTTTAATTATTCCAAATTCTAACCTCTTAACTAAGCTGAACAAAGGGGACGTAAGCACTAACACCTACCCGCTTGGCTATTCGATACAGAAGACCAGGAAACATTGTACTGGAAGCCTAAATGAAGAAAATGATTTAATTTACAATTTATTAATAAAAGCAAGTACCTTCAACGTTCCATGCTAATCTGAAGACAATTCCCGCCAAGGGGGTAGACGAAAGTCAAAGCACACTCACGTGTTCTTCATACTAACCATGCTTAAGCCAAAAAGAGAGCGAATGACGCTATTATAATTAATTTTATAATTAATGATCCCCACCCCAGCTTCCTGTTAATCCCAATGTACTGGAAGGAACTAGAACATTCCAGACATCAAATGAACCATTCAGTAGAACCAGCATTTGAATCAAGCCTTCCGGTATACAAACATAACAATCAGGTTACCACACTAACTCTTACGAAGACTTGACTCAATGCAGGGCCTACCAACCTGGCATGTGCTCGCCACATCATATAGCATACATATTCACAGACCATAATTAGAAACGATTCTCTAGCCATATATAACATCTTTTGCATATTCGTGTATCGGTTTACTGTAATTACAATTTGTTCATTTTTACTTAAAGAATTGTCTATATTTAAAATGTCTTAGTCCATAGTATTCGCCTAACCTCCTCAAGTATAAGCTTAAAATTCGTGACGATTAAGCCTTATGCTAGGACAGCAGCAGATCTACATTTTATATCTTCACTTTCTTCACTAATACCTAATTTCATCTAAATGTAGCATTTTTGCTTTGCATATGATGTACATATGAGCAGGAGCGGAGAGGGACTTAGTAACCCGACCTAAGCAGATCTTTTCTACCTAGGCCTCTAATGAGGTGCCAACGGGAATGAGGGGCGAGGTAAGAGGAGATAGAGGGCGTCCGGATCAGGAGACACGACAGGTGAAAACTCCCCGGCGACAGCTGGTACAACCAGCTCCCCTCTCCCTGCAGACTTGCACATCCCACTGGGTGACCCTGGACTCGGAGACCACCCTCATTCCGGAGGACGAAGTTGTACAGAGAACATCCTTTTCCCCTGCCATGCACCACTGAGACTTGCAGCCCTGAAACAACCAAGATGAAAGGTGAAGTGAAAATGAGAAAGTAGATGAAATGGAGGGACAGAAAACTCGGGGAATGTAATTAACCAGTGACCCAGAAAAACCCCGTGGGTCAGGTCGACCGCGGGAATCGAACCTCGCGCGGTTTTGTTGTGTATAAATCATAAGTCTCGCTAGTGTTAAGTCGCTGCAACTAGATAATGAGACGGAAGAATATCATACAGACAATAATTTGTGCTATCACTCGCTGGGGAAAGCGTTGTTAATACTGTACGTAATATAATTATTGTTCTATTTTGTTTATTAAACTAAAATAAGACGTTTGTTTTCTTGATCTCTTCTATTCAATATTTAAATAAAATAAGTTATTTTGATTTATTTTAGTTTTTATAAATTGCTGAATAGAATATCGAATTTTCTATTTTTTCTTCTTCTTGTAACACTCAGACAAATACGTGTTATCTGCCGATTTGCTTCTTTTACAAAACGTTTTGCTTGGTGTTCTGAGAGTGGGGAATCCTCATACTTACTAGCTTTATCTCTATTTCGTTGTATATGTTAAGGGTCTATGAAACCTATGTAGCTATAACCATGCGACTAAAGAGAACCAACAAAGGTTTAAAATTTCACCTACTGTGATTATCTAAAAATAATTCCACCATTTCTACCTAGGATTCTTTCACCGACAAAGGGTACTTATAGGCTATGCAGCAATTCTAGAACTTGTAAGACTGTCAGGGGGGACGTAAGAAAGTCAGACCTACTGATGCTTCACATCCTTTTGCATGAATATCAGGGGGATTTTTTGTGTTTATTAGAGCGAAATTACAATTATAAGGTTTAAATAAAAGGACTAACTATAAAATATTCTATATCGTTGTACAATAATTTCATAAAGAACGGCGGGAGGTTAATGAAATTAATTAAATCCCTATTCACTTTAAAAAGCTGTCTGTGCAACGTCGGGCGGCCAGATAGTCAAGGTAAGGTTTTTTTTGGTGTTTATTTTTAAAAAAAAATCCGAAAAATATATAAAAATGTCGTACTTATAGTTTGAAATATGGTAAACGTTTCGTGTTAATTTTTAATGGCATAGACTTCTTATACTTCCGGTATTTACTTATACATATATATTCGCGATTTCTCATCTTGGTCACAGACGGATCAAACCAGGGTGATATATTAATTCCGGGCGAGAGGCCACAAGGAAGGGATGCTCAATAATGCTCTCATAGTCGCATCTGCTGTGTGATGTATTTGAAATTCTGCTGGAGACAAGTTATTGTTATCGATTGTTGATCACGTGCACTGCTTATGGTCACATATCCGTCAGTTTATTTGCTAGTTTCTACGCGGTCGATTATTTTTGCGCTGCAGCTATTACCTCGAGAACTTCAAAACGAAAGCATTTCTAACGGAATGTTCCAAAAGCTCAGGAAATCCCTGTTAGCTGTCATGGATGGTCCTGTAAATCATAAAATAGAACAACATAGTCTATTCTTTCGGGTTAATGTACCTTTTCAAATCAATTCTTATTCCCTTAAAGCCAACATCTTGAAAATTAATACATTTTTTTAAATGCCATTTTTTGTTTTTATCGTAAAAACGAAGATTTTTGCTGAAACGATCAATTTTCGCGAAAATTTGTGACAAAAGTATAGCCATAAATCGGCCACATTTATCATAAATCCTGCGTATACTTCTTGCTGCATCTATCCCTTACATTTCGCGTTTATCGTTAAAAAAATCTGATGTGTTACACTCACATGACTTTCTCTACTCTTGTACAAACTATTTTTACAAACGTTTATTCTCCATATGCTTCATGTTACTCGAGATATCGAGATGTCAATCTTATTGCTAATTTTCTTGTAGATGCAAGGGGAACATGGTAGGTTATAAGCGATAGTCAAATCTTTTAAGCGCTGGTTGCTATGTGGCGCATTCTATTCTGTTTGCATATCCAGGACATAAAAAATTGAATAACGAATTTGAGAAAAAGTATAAGTATTGGAAAATTTAAGGAAATAACCAGCAATATCTCGAAAATGGTTCACTCAACTAAAAAAATGTATATGACATAAATTGTGTATTTTAACGCGATCTACATTTTTTGTGTAGTAAAACCTTGTCTATCTCTTATGGTTTACCAGTTATGCAAAAGTCGTTCACAATAAAGAATACTTTTGGAGACATTCCCAGGAAATTCAAGATATACATTTTATTTGTCATAAAAATATCTTAAACATATGATATTTTAATCAAAATCGTTAGAACCATTTTTGAGAAAATTAAAATTTTCGAAAAATCTTCCATGTAAAGGGTACTCTGGGGTGAGGAGATTTTCTTGAAAACCTTCGTGTCGCATCCTTGGAAGATACTGAACCTAAATACCAAGTTTGGTGTTTATCCGACTGTTCGTTTCTGAGTTATGCTGTTCACAGACACACACACAGACAGACACACAAACACAGACACACAGACAGACACACAGACACACACACGGACATGTGTCCAAAAATGCTTTTTTTGGATTCAGGGGGTCTCAAAAATGTATTTCCGGTGAAATCTCGGTATCGAAATTTTGGGTGGAATACAATACTTCCCCTACTTACTATACGTAGTAGAGAAAGTAAAAATAATAACTGGCCTGCAGGTAGTGCTTATGTGTTAGGAAGAAGCAGGATTATTCACTATTTGTCTGAAATCTCTATCGCGTAAGCAATGAAACAATGAAAATGTGATACGTGTTAGTCGAGGATATTCTCATGTATTCAGAGAAAATGTCTACACACATATTTTTACTTTCTCTACTACGTATAGTAAGTAGGGGAAGTATTGTATTCCACCCAAAAATTCGATACCGAGATTTCACCGGAAATACATGTTTTGACACCCCTTGAATCCAAAAAAAGCATTTTTGTAGTCATGTCCGTGTGTGTGTCTGTCTGTCTGTGTGTCTGTCTGTCTGTGAACAGCATAACTCAGAAACGAACACCAAACTTGGTATTTAGGTTCAGTATCTTCCAGAGATGCGACACAAAGGTTTTCAACAAAATCCCCCCACCCCAGAGTACCATTTACATGGAACATTTTCGAAAATTTTAATTTTCTCAAAAATGGCTCTAACGATTTTGATTAAAATATCATATGTTTAAGATATTTTCATGACAAATAAAATGTATATCTTGAATTTTCTGGGAATGTCTCCAAAAGTATTCTCCATTGTGAAAGACTTTTGCATAACTGGTAAACCATAAGAGATAGACAAAATTTCACAACACAATAAATGTAGATCGCGTTAACATACACAATTTATGTCATATACATTTTTTTTGTTGAGTGAACCATTTTCGAGATATTGCTTGTTATTCCCTTAAAGTTTCCGATATCTTCTCAAATGGGAATTCGTTATTCATTTTTTTGTCTTGGATATGCGAAGAGTATTAATCTGTGGCAAAGGGAATAGTGCTGCACCTAGCAACCAGCTATTAAGAGATATGTATGTGCTTAAAGGCTACTGTTTTTCTATATTGTCCTTGTAAATATATTTTCCCCTTACATCTACAAGAAAATTAACATTAAGATAGACTCTGCAAATGTTTATCTCGATTAACATGAAGTAGATGGAGAATAAGCGTTTGTAAAAATTGTTTGTACAAGGGTAGAGAAAGTCATGTGAGTGTAACACATCAGATTTTTATCCACGCTACGCTACTGGTTCTACCTTTTGGATTTTAACAATAATGCAGAGCAAAGACGGTGTTGCTCGATGCTTTCCTGGAGAGAAATAAACATATAATTACTGTGAATAAATAATTTCTGTGAACGGATGCCTTTCCATAGAATATCAAAGTCTAGCCCTGCTTGTGATAGGCTACAGTGAGACGTCTGTTGACTTTCAATGCACCAAAAGTCATGAATTTTTCATGATACCTCCAGTTAAATTCATTATTTCAAGGCAATATGTGCTGCAGAACGACGCCCACTCCAGACACAAGGATGGATCTCTAAGACGAACTTCGACCGCGGCTTTCAGTTTCGAATTTCCTTCCGAAGTTTGCGACATACTTCGTAAGTTCTAATGAAACTCTGTTTCCCTCTTAAACTCACTACCACAGTTTAGGAAGATATAACGTCACTATTTTGCATCTAAGAAAGTAAATCGCCTCATTGCTCTTAAACATTCCACATTTTGAAATAAAAACATGCGTTTAAACCTGTCAAAGGAGAAACGAAGTTTCTGAACTTGATCACCCAGCACTTGAGCAAATGTTGGGTCATAATTTTATTGTGTCATTATTACTTTCTCTACCTAGTATGTAGGGAAGGCATTGTGCTCCACTCGAAAGTTCTATATCGAGATTTCACCGTAAATACATGTTTTAATGCCCTCTGAATAAAAAAAAGTTACTTTTAGAAAAAGGTTCGTGTGTGTGTGTGTGTGTGTTTCTGTATGGGGAAAACGAAAATTCGGATGAGTACCAAACTTGGTATTTAAGTTCAGTATCTCTCAAATGGGCCACAAAGATTTTAAAGAAAATTACCCATCTCAAAATACCTTTTACATGGAAAAATTGCAACATTTATGATTTTCTCAAAGATGGTTCTAACGATCTTGATTAAAATAGCAAATATTTAAGATATTTACTTAAAAATAAAATGTATATCTTATAGTCTGTAGGAATAGCCTGTGAAGTCCTCTTCATTCGAAAGAAATTTTGTATACTGTTATATCACTTATAAACGTCAAGGAATAGACAAAAGTGTACTACAAAAATAATGTAGATCCCTTTAAAACACAATTTATTTCAAATAACCCTTTCTGTGGCATAGCCATTTCCAATATATCCGTGAGTATTGAATTTTTCAATACCTTAAAGTGCTGTCGCTATTCGGTTTTTCTAGAAATATCCTGGAAAGGGTATTTTAAGGTACTATAAGGCAGCATATGGCTACTCGTTTTTAAATATCTGACTATGGATTCGGTTTGCTCTGTTACCCTTGTATCTACAACGAAATGATTAATGAAACTATTCCTGCAAAGGTTTATCTCGATTAACATGAAGTAGATAGAAAAATAAGCTTTCGTAAGAATAGTTTGTAGAATCCATGTGGAAAAAAAACGACAATGATAGAGAAAGGTATGTGAATGTAACACATTCGAGATTTTAAATATAGGTGAGTAATTATAACCCCGCCGGTTACATAGAAGCAGAGTTAATTTAATAAACCCTCTTATTCCTTTCTGTTAACTGTTCTTGCAACTGATTATGTGTAAGTTAAGGTTGGAAGGTTGAACCAAATGTGAAAAATTCAATGCTACGGCTGGGACTCGGACCTCGGATCTTCAGCTCTTCGTGTCTACAGACTAAGTTAATAATGGAAGAACTTTTTCTTACTTCCAAAGTGTAAATATCGAATAAATGTTAAATGGCCCAAGATGTATTTCCTCTTTTATTTATCTTCAAAAAGGACCCCAGGACTATAGCAGTACAAGAAAAAATGCCCCGGCGAATCATAAGTGATGATCTCATAGGCGCGATGATCTCATTACTTTAAACATAGAGGTGTTTAACGTAATCATTTTAAAATGTAAACAAATAAACCGATAAACTGATAAGAACTAGATTTCTTGATTACGTGTTCATTAGTCAGTGTTCGTCAGAACTGATACAAGGAAGGTATTTCGAAACATGTAGCAAGAGTCCGATGCTCTCGCAGCCGTATATTGCATGTTACTAAAAGTCACGTGGTTGGTTATGTATCATATGCTTTCATTGTACATGTTAATTTATATAAAGGTAAACCAAATCCTCGGTGGAGGTATTACAACAGTTTCATTTAGATAACCCAACAAACAGGCACCTAATATACGGAAGCAAATTATTTCTGTTTCACTATTTAGGGGCAGATGTGACGAAAATGTATTTGTTTACCGAGGCCAGTAACGTGCACAACATTCCCATAGCAGCTAAATTAAAACTCGAAACTTCCGGCCAGATAGTGGGCGGCACAGGTACAAATGGAATCACGAGTCATATTTTCGTCACGCATGGGTCTGATTTACAGCAGGGGCCTATAGTCTCTGCAAATTGCTGCGCAGCAATGACAGAGAAGTTGCCGATGTAGCTCCCAATAATGACATCGGAAAGAGAGTCTTTTGTTGCTTAAGGCGGATCTCCATGCCTCAACAATCAACACACAACTCAACGCTAAACATAAATAACTTTAAAAGCATACAATGCAAAACATGTTGAGTCATACATGTTGCAGTTGGAATTCCCATCAACATTCCGTCTCCACTGCATTGACAAGTGAAGCGAAGTATAAACACGTTGCGTTTGTTAACATCAATATCATTTGGATTCTGATTATGAAGATTTAGCCTTTGTAGTCACAATATGTGATTGGTGAAAGAGGTGCATGAATAAAAAATCTAATGCGTTACACTCACATGACTTTCTCTACTCTTGTACAAACTATTTATACAAACGTTATTCTCCATCTACTTCATGTTAATCGAGACAAACATTTGCAGACTCTATCTTATTGCTAATTTTCTTGTAGATGTGAGGGGAATATATATTTACAAGGGCAATTTGGAAATATAGTAGCTTTAAGCACATACATATCTCTTAATAGCTGGTTGCTAGGTGCAGCACCATTCCCTTTCCCATAGATTAATACTCTTTGCATATCCAAGACAAAAAAATGAATAACGAATTCCCATTTGAGAAAATAAGTATTGAAAAATTCAAGGGAATAACAAGCAATATCTCGAAAATGGTTCATTCAACAAAAAATGTATATGACATAAATTGTGTATTTTAACGCGATCTACATTTTTTGTGTAGTAAAATTTTGTCTATCTCTTATGGTTTACCAGTTATGCAAAAGTCGTTCACAATGAAGAATACTTTTGGAGACATTCCCAGAAAATTCAAGATATGCATTTTATTTGTCATAAAAATATCTTAAACATATGATATTTTAATCAAAATCGTTAGAGCCATTTTTGAGAAAATTAAAATCTTCTAAAAATCTCCATGTAAAGGGTAGTCTGGGGTGGGGGGATTTTCTTGAAAACCTTCGTGTCGCATCTTTGGAAGATACTGAATCTAAATACCAAGTTTGGTGTTTATCCGACTGTTCGTTTCTGAGTTATGCTGTTCACAGACAGACACACAGACAGACACACACACGGACATGTTTCCAAAAATGCTTTGTTTGGATTCAGGGGGTCTCAAAACATGTATTTCCGGTGAAATCTCGGTATCGAATTTTTGGGTGGAATACAATACTTCCCCTACTTACTATACGTAGTAGAGAAAGTAAAAAAGAAAATTACAGGTGCGCTCTTTTATAAGTAATCGAAACAATGCAAATAGTATCTCTTTTTTTAGTTCCAGTTTTACCCCGCCTTTAACTACACAGTATCTTGTCTGAACTAAATGCTAAGGATAGATTCGGCTTCAAGAATTTTCTAAGGATGTCGAAAGAAGATTTCAATTTGTTGCTGACTATAACTTCACCAGCAATTGTAAAACAAGAGACGAATTTCAGAGCAGCCAATCACCTGAATTTTACGGTGGTACTGCATGGGTGGTGCTGTGCGCCAACTTGGCGGCATGGTCCCGGGTTCGATGCTAGCTCAGGGACTCGCATGGCTCTTGGATCTAGGGTTGGTGGTTAATACGACTAGTTCATTTTCCTGCCGTTTATTTCCCGTCACGTTTTTTAAAGTCTGAATCCTGATATTACCTCACCACACACACACGCGCGCATTCCTTTACTGCTGTGCTTCATACAATCGCGCCTATCCGGTGACACTCACACTTGTTTTCATAACATCCTCCCAGAAAATATTACAAACAAGTGTTTTCTAAACTCTGTTTCTTTATTTCGAAATTTTCCTATCCCCCCATTTCACTGTCACATGATCTCTACCTTCTTTATTATTGGTTGCCTGCAGCTGTCAGAGCACTGACCTTCCTTTTGTATGCACCTGTTTTTCAGGCGACCTAACGGTACACTAACAAAGCGTATTCTGTTCTCACTTGGCTACAATGGTAGGAAAAAACCAACCCCGTTTCCTGCCTGCTGCTGGCACTGTCTTTTCAACCCATATTCACCTTTACAGTAATACTCGCTTCCCAGTCTTATTTAATTACACCATTCCTACTGTTATTAATATTTATTTTCCCTATGGTTATCATTTTATTTTTACGCAGAACGTACTGTCTCAATTTAGATTAGCCTTAACCTCCTTATTTTATTTCTGTATAAAAATACCGGCAAGCTCACGAAAACATTCCCTTTTCTTGATTTTATTTTCATAGACTTTTTGGGATATATCTCAGATGACGGGTCTTGCACGAATCCCATTAATTACCTGTAGTAGCTTTTCTTTCGTCCACTTCATTTTTCTCGCTAGTGAGCAATAAATAATATGCATGGGCCAGTTTCTATATCAAGCCTGACTGAAGTTAGTTGGGTCTGCACGAAGTGAGCCGAATATACATCGCACCCAATATATTTTCCACTGCCGGTGGAAAACGTTTTGTTTAGCCAGGGCATGTTGAATCAGCATGTTATGCAAAACATGTTGTTCAATGGGGAGACACTCGTTTACCGCCGACATGTTGAGCTCATCGTGTTGAATCAAATGTTTTGTTGATTGTTGAAGCAGTGGAGTCCTACCTTTACACTACCACGCATCAGAGCACCGCCCAGGGCTACTTTACTGTCATTTCGGAAGTTGCCCTGAAATAAAATATAGAGTATGTTATCTGGAAACGTGATTTGAAGTCCATTATGCCATTTTTCTTATAGAAACTGCACATCAAAACCTACTCGGATCGACACGGGTAGCTAAGATATTTGAAACACAGGTTCGTGAACGGGAGGTCTACGGTTCAAATCTCGCCAAGACCGTCCTCGCTGACTGAGATTATTTCCATGTTGTCGTCAGTCCTCTTAGCTGACAAATGTCGGGGAGGTATCCCAAACGTAGGCCTAGAACGTTGAAATGATACCGAAATGAACCCGAAGTATACTGAGCTGAAAATTACGTTTTATCTCGTGAGGATAAGCAAAAACCCCTGTAAAACCTTATCCTGATAACTCACCCTAACTGAAACTCGAACTCCAGACCTTAAGTTGGAATGCCGGCACGCTGTCCCTACACCACGAAGGCGGGCACATGCCAATCCACTAAAATAGATACACAATATGACCTATCAATTAAATAAATAAATAAATAGGCAGGAAAAGAAGTTCGCCTATCGTTGCATCTTAGTTCCTGAAATGTTATATCAAAGGAAGGATTTGAAGAAAACCAGAATTTCATAAGATGTATGAAACTGCAAGATACCAGACACCAAATAAGGTATGTAAGTAAGTACACCACACTTAACAGATAAGTGTATGAGAGATAGCCCAAATACCTACTTTATAGAGTTACATAATACTTATCTTATAATAACTGTGTATATTTAATATGTCAAATCGGATGTGACTATTCCAACAGAGATAAAATCTATCCCAAATCCTATGAGCATAAAGTGCTCATGTATCGTTTTGCATGTTGTTTTTCGCTAACCTTCAAAATTGCTTTTTTCCCTTTGTGGGTTTTAACTTTACTTTTCATTGTACCTTTCGTTTAGTTTTCCCCATATTCATTGCCGAAGATGGCCTAAGAGTAAAGCCGAATTCCATAAATATATGCCAATGAGGTTATCTCGAAACGACATTTTCCTAAATATATGTCATCATTTTCTCAAAAAGTATAAAATACACAAAGCTAAAACTTTCCATACTTGTCTAAGATAATGTTACATATATTGAACCATAAATATATTCTGGAATATTATAAGTATTTTAATGTTGATTGTTTTCTCTTAAAGTTACAATTTATTTTCTTCACTTGGGAAGAAACACTAAAACGAGATAATTTTAGCAGCTCAACTATTTAGTTTAGTTTCATGGCAAAGAATGTTTTAATACATAGTAAAAACCTCAAGGCTTTGCTGCAAATAATTTCTTAAAATAGTACTTGAAATGCTAATAGTTTTGCTATTTTCACCCATTTTTAAGTTTATAATTTCTTCAGGCCTTCTACCTACAAATGGCTAACAAGCTTCATGGAGAGACAGCTGTTTAAATAATATTTATATAATAATATTATTATTATTACGAGGTGCTACTGAAAACTATTAGAAAACAAATGAAATTTGTTTATATTTGACAGCTACTTTCTAATGTTTTTTCGAGTTGATTGCCCTGTAGTTTATTTAACTTGCTCTAATAGTTTGTTAATTATTATCATATAAAGATTTTATGTTCACACAAAAATAACTAGGGAACATTTCCGAGCTAGGAATTTTTACGATTTTCAATCGTCATTAACTTCCAAATAATGTGAAGATCGGCTTAGAGGAGAATTTGGTGTAAAAGCCCCATCTAAGGCAACAATTTATAATTGTACAGCGAATTCAAGAGATATGAGGTATTTCTTAGTGGTGAATTTTGTGAAGGACCCCAACAACTGATGAAAATATTGCCGCTGTTCGAGCAATGCTTGAAATAGATCGACGGACATCTTATGAATTTATTCGGACACATTGGGCGTTGGTATGAGTCAAATCCAAAACATTTTCCATTAACATTTAAGAGTGTGAAAACTTTGTTGTCGATAGATTACGTATAAACTGACTCTCGAAAAAAACAAACAAAAAACAACGCATTGATTGGTGCAGAAAAACCTTTGAAAAATTCCAAGGCGGCGCTTTAAATTTGATTTGGAATAGAGTTACTGGTGACGAATATTGGATTTATTGTTATGATACTGAAAAGAAAAGTGAATCGGCTCAATGGGTCTTTTGAACAGAACCTAAGCCTACAAAAGTCCATCAAATTTGCAGTACTAATAAGAAGATGGTTGCTAGTTTTTTCTAAAACGGGCCATATTACTACTGTAGCATTAGAAGATAGACGTACCGTTACTGCCGAGTAGTACACAAATATCTGTTTACCGCAAAGCTTTGAAGAAGTTCGTGAAAAACGCCCAAAAGGACAACTAATGTTACATCATGACAACGCATCCTCGCATACAGTAAAACTAACAACTGAGTATCTGGATGCCCTAAAGGTTAACACCATAGACCCTCCACCTTACAGCTCTGGCCCAGCACCTTGTGATTTCTTTTTGTTTCCAAAAATTAAAGATAAAATGCGTAGAACCACTTTTTCGTCATCAGATGAAGCAGTGGAACATTATAAAAATCTATTTTCTGAAGTGCCTCAGGAAGAGTGGAATCATTGCTTTAAGGATTAGTTTCATCAAACACAAAAATATACTGATGTTAAAGGGGAATATTTTGAAAAAAAAACAACAATAAAATCATTTAACATTTTTTTAAAACTAATCCTTGTTTGATTTTATAAGAATTCACACTGTCGCCCTCGTATTATTATTAAAGTAGTATTAAAATAATGTACAATGCTGATCTATTAATTACACAGATAATATTTATGGGCCCAGTACATGTCTAGATAAGCATTTACTTTCCGGTTCGCTGTATCGTATATCACTGTGCACAAATGTATAAACGTAAACTAGTTTAGAAACGAAATGTCAGATGTTTAAGAATTTTACCATTTCACTTCTTCGACACGAATGCAAACACCTTTGCCATTGTGAGAATAAAGAATTAGGGATCATTCACAATGAAAATAAGCATTAACGTAACGACATAAACCTCAAGCATAAATTTAACGCGACAAGTTGTCATTCACATCGACAAATGGGAACATAAACAGCAGCCAATAGCAACACAACGTAAAACAGCTGAGCTAATATGACAACCGACAAAAGAGATTATGTACATGTATCAAAATGAACAAGGCATTTGCCTGCTGTACAGGGGTCCCGGGTTCGATTCCAGCTGGGGAATGGGATTTTTTCCCTATCCTCCCTAGAGTCTAGAAGCATAAACGAGAGTATGAATGTGTATGATCTAATGATTAAAACCCAAAGTCGATTAGAAACCCAACGACAACGAATAGAAGCTAACACCATTTCCTATAGGCCAGTGGTGGCGAAAATGCTTTTCTCTCTCGAGTCATCAAATATGCAGCACGCACTACACCACTCAGCAGCACATGGAAAACAAATGAACAGACGGCTAGACAAGGAGTTGCGCCTGGGAGTCGCGCTTTCGCCACCACTGCTACAGGCAATAATATTTTCGAAATTAAAAGTCGCCGAAAAGACCAGTGTAGTTAAAGGAACTTAAAGAAATAAAAAAGAGCTAGCTACCTGTTTAAAGGACGTTAAACTCACAAAGAGTAGCATCTACTATCATAATTTGTTTCACTGCGATTTTTATAGACACCCCAGCAGTAGCGCAGCCAGAAAAATATTAAGGGGGATAATAGGGATTCATTTTTTAAACATTTTGTTCCAATTCAATTGATAAATATGAATTAATTCTGAGTTGAAACATTTAAATAAATTGATTTTATATTCACAGATTAAGGTGCAGCAATTGGAATTAAAATTAGGATAGAATGTTTTGCTATTCTAAGCGGCAAAAGATGTTGTGACACGAGAATTAATGACCACTGTGAAATACTTTGTTACCGCTGCAGGCCATTTTATTTCACTACAAAATAGGGTTTCTAGTTTTGTTCTATACTAGGAGATATTGCACTCATTTGGAAACCACTCAAATTTAGCACCGAAATGAAAACATGGCCCGGATGTCTTAACTTGACTGCACTCACGCCATCTAAAGCACCGTTTCTGTTGCCGTCCCCTTTGGCGATATTATTTTTAAAACATGCGATGTAAATATAGCGTTTACCAGTGGTACATTAGGAAATGTCTTGTTCCTGCCAACCTAGAAATATGCTATGATTTTTACGAAACTATTTGTTATTTAATTTTTACATTTATTTTAACAACAGGTGACTCAATCCCAACCCCCTAGCTACGCCTCCATAGCATAGTGATTCCTAAGCCCGTGGTCTTACAATATGGTGTTAAGTGAGTCAAAATATGGCGACGTAAGATAGAACGATCACGTGATTAGAATCGCTCTCTGATTGGCCAGTTTCTTATGTTTGACGTAGACAAACTTTAAAGCTTGGAACTTGCAAGTTTCTAAGTTTAGGTTTAATTCAATATTTATTACTTTCTCTACTACGTACATAGTAGATAGGGACGGAATTGTATTCCACCCAAAAATTTAATTTCGAGATTTCACTAGAAATACATGTTTTGAGGCCCCTGAAAAAAGCATTTGTAGAAAAGATCCATATGTGTGCTTGTGAATAGCATAACTTAAGAACGAAAAGTAGGATAAATACCAAACTTGGTATTTAGGTTCAGTACCTTCCAAAGATACGACACGAAGATCCCCTCACCCCAAACTACCCTTTACATGGAAAAGTTTTCAAAATTGTTTATTTTCTAAAAAATAGCGTTAACGATTTTGGTTAAATGCCATATGTTAAACATATTTACATTGAAAATAAAATGTATATCTTGAATTTTCTGGCAATAGCCTATGAAGCCCACTTCTTTCGGAAGGAATTTTGTATAATCGTATATAACTGGTAAACGTTAAGAGATAGACGAAAACGTACTATATAAAAAATGTAGATCTCTTTAAAACACACAATTTATTTAAAATATTTTTGTGGCATCAGCCATTTCCGAGATATTCGTTATTGATGGTTCGAATTGTTCAATATTTGTCATTCTTTTCAAGTCCGATTCAGATGTTCCTCGAGATTGCACGCAAAGAGTATGGACTTTTAATGCCAGTACATAGCGTCCAGTTCTCCAACATTTGACTGTCGCTATTCCCTATATATGTATAATGAAATGTATAATGCAGCTATTTTCGGAAAGGTTTATCTCGATTAAAATGAAATAGATAGGAAAATAAACCTTCGTAAGAATAATTTGTATACCCACTAATAAGCGACAGAGGGTAGAAAAAGTCATGTGAAAGTAATATATAAGATTTTTTTATGTTTACGTGATTCGTTGTGAACGGTTCCATTACAATACCTACATATCTTCTGGTCTTTAAGTTTACGTTTTGTCTGCACTTAATTTTCACTGTGAATGGGGCCTTATCGCTTCTATTCTTCCTTGCACCCAGTTTTGTTAGTGCGTCTTAACCCTTTTTCTTCAACAGACGAGAAAATTACGGTCTGAGAAATCGATACAAAAGCATTTTTGAAGAACCGCTGCTCCAAATGAATTTGTGCATGTTTTATGATAAGTGTATGCATGTGTGTGTCTCTTAAAGGGAATGAGGACCCAAGATATGACGTCTACAAACCTTTAAGCAGATAAAATACATAAAGGCAGATGGCATGGATATATTAAAGTAGGACCAGTTCCATACATTGAGTCAAAATAATAGTAATACAAAACTAAGAAATTGCTTTAAAAAGGTGCAAGTTTGCTTGTCTCTAAAGTTAATGAAAAATCACTAAAGAGATGAATTTTCATTCGATAAAAAGAAGCCTGAATTTTGTGTTAGCATCGCATTTTAATTTAGTTAACATTGTGAATCGCTCTTTAGTTTGGTAAAAATGAGTGAGTCACCTCACTTTTCACTGACTTTCACTGAAGCCAGCATAAGTACCCAAAAACTGAGTTTCGAGATTTCTCCCAAAATGTACCTTTATGTGCCTTTGAAGCAAGAAAATGTTTTTGAGGGATCAATTATATAAACTTGTAACTCGCGTGTTTCTTCTTCCTGCAGTAATTTAAAGTTTCAGTTCCACATAATTAAGCAAACGTTGTTCCATTTGCCACCTGTCACATCTCAAACTTTGACACAAATTCATTCAAGCACTCTGTACGTTACTTAAATTAATTATAGAGAATATATTTATCTTATTTACGTGGAGTTAAACCAAAAGTCTTCCTTGCGTCTGTATTAAATAACGAACTCTTCTATACATTGCCTGATTTATTTTTGATAGACACAAGAATGGAAGAAACAACAGGAGCAACAAACAAAATAGAAAGGAATATTGTAGAAGTGCCGCACCAAGGAGGATCTCAAGTAGTCGTTGGTCCTACCCATACAACATTGATGAATAGTTAAAATCTAAGACGCGTTAATAATGTGTCTTAGATTATGTAGCTTTTTATTTTTCCTTTCCTTTTTGTAATTATCTATGAGACTTCATGTTCCAGGTTCAAAAAAGAAGTACAACCGTATAGCTAATAAGTATTTGAAACATGGAATGGGATATTAGGATCGAAAAGGTAGTAAAATGCCATCAAAGGAATTTAAAGCTATTTTGGACTATTGCGCAGAATGTGCCATGTCTTTTGTCCACCAAGAGATTCAAAAAGAAATCTAGAGTTTCTAGAGTTCTAGTAAGGAAACGCAACTATTTGGTAACATCACGGTTAATCCCAAGTTGGAAAAGTGGAGAGGTATTGGAGAACACTGCCGTATGTAGAAATACAGAGTGAGCCAAAAGACTCCGAACCGCCTGCGCGGTGTTTTTCCTGTCCGCGTCTTCGGCGCTCGTTGCCGTCTGCTTAACACATACGAATCATAAATAAATACACGATGTGCAGTATAAAACATATGCTGAGCCATAATATACTTTGTGACTAAGTACAGGACAAAATAATAAATAACTCGTAATAACTGAACTACATCACATCACCGTCAACTCAAAACTGCACTTCACACAGCACAGCAAAACCACAACAGCGTGACTTTGTTTATAGCAGCAGAGCGTTATCATGTTTTTATCATATTTCCACACGCCCAGTAGAAAAACACCGCGCAGCCGGTAATATTGCTCATAAAATACCCCTCCGGGGTAACTTAAACATAAAGTGTACAAGACAAACACACACACCCTGGAAGAATTAAAACAAAATATCGGCCAGGAAATTTCTCAAAATGAACTACTGCGACTGATGGATAGTTTCCTAAAGAGGTGCCAAAAATGTATGAACAACGACGGTGGCCAGTTTCAGCATCTCCTTTCGTAAAGCTGTAAGTAAAGCCTTTAAAATTAGTTTTAAAAATGTTGTATGGTTTCATTCGCGCCTTTCTATGATAGCGGCAGATGGCAACGAGCGCCGAGGACGCGGACAGGAAAAACACCACGCAGGCGGTTCGGAGTCTTTTGGCTCACTGTGTATGTATGGTATCTCCAGAGGCAAAATGGATATACTGTACAGAAACTAACAGCGTGTGTTACTGCATTTCCTGTTGCAGACACGAGCCGAAGGATAAAATGACAGCAGAAAGGAACTTCATGAGAAGTCATATTGAAAAAAAGTCTATGTTACATTCACACAAATTTCTCTACCCATTCTTTAACAGATTATTATTACAGAAGCTTATTCTTCCATCTAATTCAGTTTAATCGACATAAACATTTGCAGAAATGGTTTTATTGCGCATTTCCAGGTAGGTAAAAGAGGATTAGGAGACTACAGTAGGTTTAAGCGATAGTCAAATCTTTTAAGAGCTGGTCGCTATATGATTGCTTTGAGACTCCGTTTTCTTTGCATGAGCACGAGAAAACACCAATAGCGCTTTTCCTCTCAAGAAAAGTATAAGTATTTGAACATTCATACCAATAAGAAAGAATATCTCGAAAAAACTTAACGCCACAAAAAATTGTATTTGGCATAAATCGTGTGCTTTAACGAGTTCTACGTGTTTTTTTGTAGTAAAATTTTGTTTATCTCTTACGGTTTACCAACTATACAAAACTAATTCAGAATGAAGACTTTGCAGGCTATTCCCAGAAAATTCAAGATATACAGTTTATTTCTTTGGAAATATCTTAAGCATATGGTATTTTAATTAAAATCGTTAGTCATTTTTAAAAAAATAAAAACATAACGAAACATTTTCCATGTAAAGGGTAGCCTGGAGTGGGGGGATTTTCTTAAAAATCTTCGTGTCGCATCTTTGGACAGAGATTAAATATTAAGTTCGGTATTTTTATTGAACTCTTCGATTTTGAGTTATACTGTTCTCTCTCTCTCTCCCCCTCTCTCACACACACACGCGCGCACACACACAGAGGGAATTTTGTACAAAAATGTTTCTTTTTGTGTTCAGTAGGCCTCAGAACATGCAGTTTTGGTGAAATCTTGGTATCGAATTTTTGCATGAAATGACCGAGCGGAATGGCACAGACGGTTACGTCTGTGGCCCGCATTCGGGAGGTCCCAGGATTGATCCTTGGCGACTGTCCATGGGTTTTTTGCGGTTTCCCCGGGTCGTCAGGTGAATGATGGGGTGGTTCATCTTCTACCACGACTCTTCTTCCTCTCATTTCTGGCACCCATCATCTTCCTTGTCATCTGTTTCAGGGTTATAGGACGAGGTGACAGTGTTCGGCGGATTGCGGCTGGGCGATGTCTTGCGCTCTGTAAAGGTTTCTTTCCTGGCGTCGCTGCGCTACCGCTAAGTAGGTCTCTCCTCAGCGTGGGGCTCCGTTCCGGGAGTCCCTGGAGGTTGGTGGTGGTGAGCAGGGACTGTGGGACGTCGGATGCGTTCTATCTGGAAACGTTAGGAACCCCGTTCATGCTTGCACTCGTCGGCATCCGGATTTTGTTGCCCTTCGGGTCTCTTTCCTCATCCTTCCCTCCCAGGGGTCACGTTGGAAGCACAATTGCCGACTGGTCCGTGTGCGGTGCTCTGCACAGGTTCCGGGGGCCCCTCCGTGATACGTACTTTTACCTTTACCTTTTGGGTGAAATGCAACACTTATTCTCCTACTTATTATAAGTACCTAGTAGGGAAAGTAAACATATCCTAAATATCAAAGTCACTACTCCCATCGTGATTCTAATGTAATGTATCTGCCCAGCCATCTAAACATGAAGAAAATCTTTGAAGAGTATGGGAGTGAAAATGATAGAATATGCTGTTGCTATGAGCTGTTAAAAATGTTTTAAAAGAAACTGCATACAAATTTAGAAAGTCAGAAATAGACACATTTAAAGCTTGCGATTCATTACGGATCAGTATTAAACAATGCGAAGATGAAATAGAAGGCGATAGCCTTATAAAACGTTATGAAGACTATGGATTATTAAGAAAAAGCAAGACATTCTAAAATGTATTGACAAAAAGAGTTTTAGTTTTTTATCTACGGCGTCCTAAATATGTCATCTATATCAGCAAATTTTTCCCAATATAAGACTTCTAGCAACTTTCATCCTCTTAATCCGAAAATAAATAAATTGAGTTTTTATTTATGAACGCTTTTTAACTGTTATGGTTCTTAGCGTCTCATATATTGGGCATAAAAGATCGGAAATTATGCTCAGAGGCCTCTTTATCAGCCTTGAGATTCTTTTACGTGCCGTAAATCTACGACTCAGGACCACCGGCTTCACTTCCCTTCCAAAGGAAGCGATGTTGAAGACTTCTACGTCCGAAAAAGATATATTGCCCTCCGCCGGTTTGAACCCGCGACATCGGGAACTAGAGGTTAGACACGGAGGACTCATAATCCGTTCCATAATTGGTTCTGAATGCTACACGTGGCATGAGGCAGTGGAGGTAGAGGTTCAGAACAAATTCCTACTTCTTCGTACAAAAAGCTAAATCCTCTTCACCGGGCGAGGTAGTGTCGCGGTAACGTGTGCGACTCACATTCGGGAGGTCCCGGGTTCGATCTCCGGCGACCGCCCCTTCAGACCCATGGGCTTTTCGTGGTTTCCCCGGGTCGGTAGGCGAATGCTGGGGTGGTTCATTTTCTACCACGACTCCCTACCGCTCATTTCCTGTGCCCATAATCTTCCTTGTCATCCGTTTCAGGATTGTAGGACCAGACGACGGTTCGGCGCGTTGTGGCTGGGTGACTATGCGCTCTGTGGAGGTTTCTTCTTGACGTCGTCCAGAGACTACTCGGTTGAATATGTGCTCTCGGGCAGGGGCTCCATCAGGGACTTCCTCCTCCATCCGGGGCGGGGGAGGGAGACTCGGGACCCAATGAGTGGTCTCGGACTGTGTTGGAGGCGTTCAATTTGGAAACATTAGGGACCCTGTCCTTGTTTGCGCCGTCGTCATCCGGAACAGGTTGTCCTTGGGCCTCTCCGCTCATTCCTCCCTCCCAGGGATCACGGTAGAAGCACAAGGGACCGGACGGCCTGCGTGCGGTGCACTGATGCGGTTTCGATGACCCCTCCGTTACCTTTAAACACCCTTCTACCTAATGTCTCCCATGTATTCACATGCTCAAATACATATAGGAGCGAAAACAGAAGTGTTAACATGGCCGTAACGCTGAGTTTAGTACAAGTACCAACTTATTGACAAAAGGTTTCTCCTGCTTGGCCATACGCATTCAGAATTCGATGCAGATATACCAGAATTTATAAGGAAAAATCTGATGTATTACACTCACGTGACTTTTTCTATTGTACAAACTATTTTTCTCCATCTGCTTCATGTTAATCTTATTGCTAATTTTCTTATAGGTGCAAGAGAAATGTGGTAGGCTTTAAGCAATAGTCAAATCTTTTTAGAGCTCGGAAATGGTTCACTCGACCAAAAAAAAAAAAAAGTATATGACATAAATTGTGTGTGTTAACGAGATCTACATTTTTTGTGTAGTAAAATTTTGTCTATCGCTTAGGTTTACCAGTTATGCAAAATTCATTAAGAATGAAGACAACATTTGGGGACATTCCCAGAAATCTCAATATGTACATTTCATTTGCCATGAAAGTGTCTTAAACATATGCTATTTTAATCAAAATCCTTAGATCCATTTTTGAGAAAATCAAAATTTTCGAAAAATGTTTCATGTAAAGGGTAGTCTGGGATGGGGGGGTTTTCTTGAAAATCTTCGTGTCGCATCTTTGAAAGATACTGAACCTAAATACCAAGCTTGGTGTTTATCCGATTTTTCGTTTTTGAGTTATGCTATTCACAGTCACACATCCACACATACGGATGTTTTTCTAAAAATGCTTCTTTTTTGGATTCAGGAGGCCCCAAAACATATATTTCCGGTGAAATCTCGATATCGAATTTTTGGTTGGAATGCAATATTTCCCTTACTTACTATACGTAGTAGCGAAGGTAAAAAAGAAGACAAATGTACCTAAAATGGTACCAAGAGATTGGTAGCAATTTGGTGTACTACAATGCTTTTAAAGCGATTGAAATGACACAACAGGATTTATTCTCCGTTGCAATAAAATGTATAAGATACGGGTAGTTTGAGTATACTTTAAACATTTATACCTACTTTAAAAACATTTGATTGGGACATAAAAGGAGAGGTAGAATTGTCAATATGAGGAACAGAGAATTTAATATGAGCTCCAACTCTCCCTTCCCTATAAAAGCTTCGAAGAAGAAAGATATTGCGAGTCTGTTGCTAGCAATCCCTCAGGAGTGTTATCACTTCTATAATACCTTAGTAAACAGTAGTCATTCACCTGGGTCTGAATCTGATGACGAAGAAACCAATGAAGAGCAAAAAGAAGAGGTCCAAAAGTTACACCATGTTTTGGTGTTTCATGGACACCACCAACGGTACACACCCAACTCGAAAACCCATCGATACACCTTCTTTGGGAAGAGCAAAACGAGTATGCCAAAGAATGCAAATCAGCCATACCTTTTCATCTTAGATTTGAAAAAAAATCATACATGAACTTAATATTAAAATACCTCCAATAATGACTAGAGATCATCATGATTTTCCACCCTGGAGGTTAACTATTCCTAGAATTAATATGGATATGAAAAATCAGCAGAAATCACATAAGGATTCTTTCATATATAAATAAACTTACCAGGAAATCCGTAACATATATGCTAAACACATATTATATATACAAATGGCTTCAAATCTGATCAGGGCAATGGCTGTGCTATAATTACTCCGGATACTAAACATAAGTACAAGCTTCCAGACTTGTTCTCTGTTTTCTTTGATTTACATACCTCAGCACAGTATAAACACAGTGCAATTCTGATTCACTAAGCACTCTTCAGAGTATCCGAGACCGCTCTACTGACTTAACATTAATCCAAGATATCCATAGTCTTTACAACTAAATTACTACAAATAATCAAGAAGTTACATTCTTCTGGATTCCGTCCCACTGTGGAATATCAGGAAATGAGGAAACACATAGGGAAGCCAAAAAAGTAACTTTGCTACCTCCAGTGGAAGAATTGCCAGTGCCCTACAGAGTTCCTCAAAGTTATTTTTTTAGCAGACCTACTGTCAAATGGAAGCAAGACTGGACCATTAAAACATCAAGCAAACTCCACATAGTTAGGAAAGCTCCATTAAACCCTGAACATTGCAGACTCTAAAAAGAAAAGATTATATCACGTTTATAAATAGGTCATTCACGCCTAACCCATTCCTTCTTACTCGCCAAAGAAAATGCTCCTCACCGCGAGACCTTCAACTGCCGTATCACCATCGAACACCTCATCACTAAATTCAGAAGTTATACTATGGAGAGAAGAAAACATAAAATCCCTGAAGAGCATTTTTAGCTTTAAACAACCCTACTCATTTTAAAAACATTATTTTTTTCATCAAACTGTATAACAAAATTTGAATATAGCTCATCACATAAAAATGTATGATAGGTAATAGGTTATACTATTCTAGCTGTGTTCAAGATGTAATAATGTAAAATATGTTTATAACAATGTGTTACATTTATTGTATTACTTAATCAATGTAAAGTATACAATGTATTATTATTGTTCTCGTATGTATGGATATAAATCACGATATGACCTAGTAGTCAAAACGGCTATAAATAAAGAAAAATAACAACAACAATTACCTACAAGGCTTACCAGAACGTATGTCATTTCTGTATTTTTTTTACCAGGTTACTTGTTTTTTCTCATAATTAGCTATAATATATGTAAAGTTTGATAAATGTAGAGAACTACCATCAAAAACAATTTCTAAGGTAACAGTGATTTTTTCTGAAAGAGTAAACTTTAAAATCGCTCTCCTAAAGTAAGGAAAATGTACATATAAGCTAATGCCATAACACCACAGATTTGACATCCTCGAGCTTCAACAAGGGCAGGATACGTGCCGGTATAGCATTGTATACTAAGTGATGGATCGACACTTGGACCAGCTTACAAGTTGCTTTACGCACGAACATCCTCTCTCTCTCTGCATTTCGATTCGGAACAGTAGAAATATTTAGAGATAGGTATTTGTGGTAACGCCCCTTGGGATTTCACTTGAATACAATAATATTCAAATTGTGTAAAATACATTTTTGTGACATTAACGATTTCAGAGTTATTCGAAGCCGTTGGTTTGAATTTTCCTATGATTTTTAGCTATAATTTTTTGAAGTGCTAAGGCATGTAAAATGTTTGGATTTCAAAGCCACTTTTTAAACAGTCAAACATCACTTCAGTCTCCTCTATTCCCCTTGTAAACGCGTACAACGAAATGTGCAAGAAACCATTTCGGCAAAGGTCTATCTCTATTATCATATACATAGAAAAAAAGCTGTTGTAAGAATAGTTTCTAGAAGAGATATAAAGATAATAATGGATAGCGGTTGGAGAAAGTCACGTGAAAGCAGCACATTCGGAAAGTTTTATTCTTACTGTATGAAACAAAGTTTGAGCGGCGAAAAGTGTGCTCTCAGACAAAATAATCTCTCCCTTTCACACTCACGGGAAAAATAGCAACATAAACAGAAGTAATTTAAATAATAGAAGAATAAAATGAAGAAGCGGTATTGATAATGGCATGGAATTATCATGAAAATTTGTATATTTGGGGTATAATTTATTTATAATGTACTGGCTGCCACTGACAAAATGTTGGTTTTCAGAGTTTGTTTGAAATAATATATCTAACGAAATGTAGGTATAAGCATATAAAATTACACACTTTATGCTTGAAACAGTTCACGTCACTCTTCAAAATTAATTAAAGAGTTCTGAAAACGTGACCACAATTCCTCACATTTTCTCTAATCTTAAAGTTCTACTAAAATCCTTTAGCTAAGGATAAATACAGGCAATTTCACTATTACATTTTCTTAATGTTTTGACAGCCGATTCTTATACTCTTATATTTTGCCAAAGCATATGTTATTTTTTGGTAGAAGAGTCTTTGTTTTGGTCCCCAGTAATACTGTGCTCAATATTAATTAGTTGTAGCTGTGTTGTTTGTCTTAAAACGCTAAAAACGCAGCGATAGAATGGATACAACCTTCAGCCTGCTTCATAAAACTTTTACATAAATATTATTAGTAAATAAGTAATAATGTTAACTGATAATATTAGCATTTTTTCATAAGTCTATTAGTTAATAATGCTAGTTATCAGTGTACTACTTAATGGTATTAATACCTTTTACTAAAAATATCAGTAAACCTTTTCATAAAAGAGCAAGGATCATAAACTCCACTAATCTTATTAGGCTGAATTTCGTGAGTAAGCCCACTCTAATAATAATAATAATAATAATAATAATAATAATAATAATAATAATAATAATAATAATAATAATAATAATAATGTTATTAGTAGAAGCCGCTTCAATAGTTGCTGTGTGTTTGCACAATAGTACTCACAAAATCAGTATATGTATAATTCTGATTCAAATAGTGATGAAGACATGCTAAATGTTCGTCGTCCAAGAAATTTTAAATCAAGAATAAGCTGTACTTGGATGGAAGAAGCATAGAAGTATAACGACAGGTTTCGATTAAATGTTTAAACATTTATGTGCAAACATAAGTAAGTTAAATAAACACACACGCGTTTACATATAAGGGTCGGTCTGGGTGGCTCAGTTGGTTAGGCGCTGGTCTTCTAATCCCAAGGTCGCGGGTTCAAACCTGCTCCAGAGTTTAAGTGTGCTTAAAAGCGACAGCTCCATGTAAGTAGATTCACTAGCATTTAAAAGAACTACCCCACGAAATTCCCGCACGCCGGCGGCGCTGATATGATTAGCGCAATTGACAGTGTCCTTAGGAAACAAAATATATACCACGTATATAAGCAATCAAATAATATAAATTACCACTGGCCTAGTCCTCAGGTTTGTCCATGTCACATCGCAAACATAAGCGAAATCTTTATCACTTGAAATAAAGTCAAATAACATTACAAAATATCTCACTTCCATTCAAGATTTCCTCTTCGTTTCTTTAGTTACTGTAGGAGAAAAGCCTCCAAAGAGTTCGACTTTTAATTCGAGCACCTTCCACAAAAAATATTTTCAAACCATTTTCACTCTGTTTTACCAGTTTTATTCAAAACATAAAAGTTTACCAACAAAAACATAACCAAGATGTCCAGTATGTAATTATTATACAGGATGTAACAAAAATGTACTGCACAAATTGCAGGACACATTCCTCACACGTAGACGAAGAAATTATGGTATATGAACATGGATCTGAAAACGCTTTGTTACCATGTTACAACTCATTTTCTCCAACTCATTAATAATGGGAAACACACAAGAATAGAACGTACCAGCATACCACATGCAACTCTTTCTCATAAATGTTCAATATGCCCTCTGTGAGCATTGATACATGCATCAACCCGCCGTCGTTGTGAATCCTGGATGCGCTGATGTATCCCTGGAGTATTGCATATGGTTTCGCAGCCTTCCATAATACGGGAACGGAGACTCTGAACATCTGGTACTGGGGTTCGATACACAACAGCTTTCAAATGCCCCCACAAATAAAAGTCCAGTGAGTTTAGGTCCGGGGAGCGTGGAGGCCAGGTCCACCTCTAACTATCCATCTGTCACTGAATCTGTTATTTAGAAGCCGACGAACATTAACACTAAAGTGAGGAGGTGCTCCATCGTGCATGAAGTACATGTTTTGTCGCACAGCTAAGTGCATATCTGCTAACAGATCAGGTAGAATATTCTCTACGAAATTATGGTAACTTTGCCCGTTGAGCCTGGGTAGAAGAACGTGAGGCCCTACCAAACAGTCACCAACAATGCTAGCCCAAACATTGACAGACAATCTTTATTGATGACTTGCTTCAATAGTTGCGTGAGGATTGATATCAGCCCATACATGCCGATTGTGATAATCTACAATTTGATCTCGTTGAAACGACGCCTCATCTGTGAACAGCACCGTTGCACTAAAATTAGGGTGGACACTTTGTTGCATAAATCATTTGCAGAAGCGTACTCGTGCAGGAATATCAGCTGCTGATAGTGCCTGCATACGTTGTAAATGGTATGGATACAGCCGGACCTCGTGTAACACTCGCCAGACAGTCATGTGGTCAACATTAATTGTTGCAGCTACTTGTCTTGTGCTGACACTAGGGTCATTGTCAACTGCCTGAAGAATTGGCGCCTCCGGTTGCGGTGTCCTCGTCCTTCTAGGCCTCCCCCGGTCACGAGTATCAGGCCGAAATGCCCCATGTTCCCTAAGACAGCGATTAATAGCTTCAAACGTTTTCCTATCGGGACACCTTCGTCCTGGAAATCTCTCCCGGTACAAACGTTGAGCGCAAGCGCCATTGCCACCTGCTAATCCATACATCAAATGGGCATCTGCCATCTTTGTACACTGTCATTGCACGAGTCAAGTCTGTGATCAACTCTACTAGTACGTAGTAAGCCGTGTGCTTACCAATGTCGTATTGCTCATTGGAACAGTTGATGTTACCTGTAAAACAAAGAATGACGTAAGTCGCATGACAACAGGGACATGTAAAACAAAACACTGACGGTGCTCCTACGATGACATCGTAATCAGACGTAACCAAGAGTGCATGTTCCCCATGATTCTAACGTTCTGTTCGTGTGTGTTTCCCAAGATTAATGAGTTGGAGAAAATGAGTTGTAACATGGAAATAAAGCTTTTCCAGACCTATGTTCATATAACATAATTTCTTCGACTACATGTGAGGAATGTGTCCTGAATTTGTGCCTTACATTTTTGCTACATCCTGTATAATCATATGAGCCTATTTAATATATTATTTATCTATGAAATAAGGATGCTGGTTTGTATACTCTTCTTTTCTTCATCAACTTCTTCAATCTGTGCAGTTGTCTGTTTCAAACGATTGGATCAACAATCAATTCAACAGAAATAAAAGGAAAGCTAAAAACAAAACACAGTCAAATGACAACTAATAATAATAATAATAATAATAATAATAATAATAGTGAGGTTATTTTATTAGTTGCTAAGAAAATTTATGAAACAGAATTTCGTTAATTAATAATTATTTTCCATTGGCCTAATAATACTAGCTAATATCATTATTGAGTTTTATGAAAAAGGTCCCTGGAATCGAACCTTGGCCTGCTCTAAGGAGTTGCTCCAGTGTTTTATTTCTCTCTCTCTCTCTCTCTCTCTCTCTCTCTCTCTCTCTCTCTTAAGAGATTCACATTTACATCTTTCTAGTTTTCTCCCCGTGTTGAGCCAAGTTCCCACAGCGTATAGTTTCCGGTAGATGTCGGAGCGACATTACGCACAAACGTTGCCGCCCATTTCCCAGAAAAAGCGGTAGTATAGTGGGAACTGTGGCGCAATCAATAGTCTCTCACTATTCGGTGCCGCAGTGTCCGCCAAAAGACCATTTCGCTGTAAATGGCGCAACTATGTCTACATTTAGCGGAGAGGCTCGGAACTTCGTAGTGATTGAAACGACGGTCTTTTGTCCTTAGATGAACACTGCGCTTATTGGAATCTTGTTGCTCATGTAGTTACGTTCAAGGGTAACTCAAACTTGTGGCGCAGAATAAAGACTGTAAGGATTTAATACAATATGAGCTAGCCTGTATGGTATGCTGATTAATATAAACGAATAGACAGCATAGCTGTTTTACTTTATATACCAGGTAGAGGTGGTATTGCGTTCCACCCAAAAATTCGATACCGAGATTTCAATGCAAATAAATGTTTTTATGCCACCTGAATAAAAAAAAATTTTAGAAAAAGTTCCGTGTGTGTATCTATGAACAGCATAACTAAAAAACGAAAAGTCGGATAAATACCAAAATTGATATTTCAGTTCAGTACCTTTCAAGATGGGGCACAAAAAATTTTAAGAAAATCTGCCGACCCTCAGCTTCCCTTTAGATGAGCATTTTTTGAAATTTTTTATTTTATCAAAAATGGCTGTAACGATTTTGATTAAAATACCATACATTGAAGTTATTTACATGACAAATAAAATTTTATATACGCTTGTATAACTAGTAAACGTTAAGTGATAGACAGAAAGGCTCTGAACAAAACATGTAGATCTTTTTAAAGCACACTATTTACTTCAAATAACTTCTTTTGTGGCATAAACTATTTACGAGATATCCATTACTAATGGTTCGGTGTAAATCTCGTCTATTTTCAGTTGTTTGTTGCGATTGCATGGAAACAGTATGGAATTTTTAAGACTAGCATATAGTGTCCAGTTATATAGCTATATATATATATATATATATATATATATATATATATATGCAAATGTTCATTTGATGAGAATGAAGTAGATAGAACAATAAACTTTCGTAAGAATAATTTATATGCCCCCAATAAACAGTAGAGAGTAGAGAAAGTTATGTGAGTGTGACATCAGATTCTTTTTTTGGGGGAGGGTGTTCCATTTATATGCCGTTTTTAACATCTAAGATCATATTGGCTGCTTTGCCTTTGGAACAACTGCTCATCGGCAATAATGTTCACTTGTTTACTATTTGCTAATCTTTGGGTTTGTTTACGTTGAGTTTTTCTTTATGAACATTAAATTCAGACAGAAATTTACACTCTCAATCATACTTCCAAACTGGGGTGAGGACGGGGAATAATCCAGGCTTGAGAAAAATTCACACCCCCCAGTCGGGAATTGAACCGGGGATCTCTGGAATTGGATGCTAACATACTAACCACCAGATCTCAAAGGCAATCGTTAACTTAATTGTATACGAAATTATTAAGTTTCATTTAAACACTGTTCAACATTAGTGTTTTGTAATCGCCGAATTCAAAATTTAAGAGATGATAGGACATTTCCAGTTTTTAAACTCGGTACTTAACAGTCTAATTGCATTTTTAACTCTGTAGGAAAATATGTGCACATTTTTTCTATCGTAAAATATCTAAGCGGTTAACCAGGTAGCTCCGAGTAATTAAAAGGACCCACTTTGTGGATTCTAATTTAAGAGTGCTCTAGTTCATAAATTTGTAAGGTGGAACACATTTTTCACGATATTTTGAAATAAAAAGAAAATAAATGTTTCTGTGTCAACATTTTTATTGCTGTTTCTGATGCATATTCTTAATCGAACCAAAGCAGAGTTGATAGGAGTAAACAAATGAACATAGGAGGAAAAAGATAATGTATTGGTCTTTTTAGCAGCTTGGTATCGATTACCTGTATAACACGATTGTCACTGGTCAGCTGAGTAAAAATAACCTCCTTGAATGTTCAAAACACGTTCTCACAAAATTAGTATTAATATTTACGTTTGGGGAATCAATATGCGAATACGAGAACCTCTATAACGAAAATAAACTTTCTTCAATTCCCCATTAAACATCGCTTAAAGAAACTGCCAGACAATATAGAAACGGCGTGCTAATTGTGCTCTGAAGATGCAAGCATTTTGTTAGAAAACAATGCGAGATCTTTATGCAGAGTCAAGGACTTTCAAAGCTAAGATGCTTATAATAAAAATTGCGCAATAGATAATAGTTAACATCTGAGAACGAAACATTAAGAGTATGAATCTCTTACAAAGAGCCTGCTTTCTTTAGCCTTCGGGAACATCAAACTGAGTAATGAAGCAGCTTTTCAAGACTTCGGATCCGACTATACTCTTTTAAGTATCCCATTGCTGTTAGAAACAAAAGAAAGAGAACAGCATTGACTGCCCACAGCTTCGTAGTTAAATTTTAGTAATCTACAAAAAACACAGGATTTTCCTCTGTCTGGATGATTTATACGATAGAGGATTTGTTATTTTGCTACTGAAAATATTCAGAGGGATTCACTTATTCTCTTGTCATTTTCTCAAGGGCTAGTTGAGGTGAGAGAGAAATTACACGTTTAAGCGCATAGGGGTGCTTGGTATGTTGATTTAAATTCATAATTGAATAGGTCCTCTGCCCAGCATCGTTCAATATTCACGTTCGGTTGTAACTCCCCTTGACGATAAGGCTGGCACTGCATGCAGAGAAGGAACACTCTGATAGAATAAATGGATAACGTGAAGAAATATCCTCGGAAAGACACAAATAACCAAAACAAAAGCAATGAAAATGAACTTGTGAATTCCAGATCAGGTAGTAAAGCAAATAAACAGCTTTTGTTTTTTAAATAGATGGGATCAGAGATAATATTAAATAAAAAGAGTGATCTAGCTTTAAGAGTTGTACGTTAACTTCAGACGAAGGACACATGGTGTCTAAAATATATATTAAAAAAATCTGATGTGTTACACTCACATGACTTTCTCTACTCTTGTACAAACTATTTTTACAAACGCTTATTCTCCATATGCTTCACGTTAATCGAGATGTTATTCTTATTGCTAATTTTCTTGTAGGTGCAAGGGGAATATGGTAGGTTTTAAGCGATGGTCAAATATTTTAACGCTGGTTGCTATGTGGCGCATTCCATTCTCTTTGCATGTCCAGGACATAAAAAATGAATAACGAATTTGAGAAAAAGTATAAGTATTGGAAAATTTAAGGGAATAACAAGCAATATCTCGAAAATGGTTCACTCAACAAAAAAATGTATATGACATAAATTGTGTAGTTTAACGCGATCTACATTTTTTGTGCAGTAAAGTTTTGTCTATCTCTTATGGTTTACGAGTTATGCAAAAGTCGCTCACAATGAAGAATACTTTTGGAGACATTCCCAGAAAATTCGAGATATAAATTTCATTTGTCATGAAAATATCTTAAACATACGATATTTTAATCAAAATCGTTAGAGCCATTTTTGAGAAAATTAAAATTTTCGAAAAATGTTGCATGTAAAGGGTAATCTGGGATGGGGGATTTTCTTGAAAACCTTCGTGTCGCATCTCTGGAAGATACTGAACCTCAATACCAAGTTTGGTGTTTATCCGACTGTTCGTTTCTGAGTTATGCTGTTCACAGACACACACAGACACACACACACAGACACACACACACACACAGACACACACACACAGACACACACGGACATGTTTCCAAAAATGCTTTTTTATATTCAGGGGGTCTCAAAACATGTATTTCCGGTGAAATCTCGGTATCGAATTTTTGCGTGGAATACAATACTTCCCCTACTTACTATACGTAGTACAGAAGTAACCCCATGGCCCTGTAAGTACATGAATGGCCTAGGCCTGACAACCCGACGCATGGCAGAGATGGGCGATCATCCAATCAGCACGGTAGTGATATGGTCAGTACCATGCATCTCCCAGCCAGAATGTTAGCCTCCGTGACCGGGATCGCTGCCTGTCGCAGCTCCTCACTTTCCTCACGATGCTGAGTAGGCACCAGTTCCATACCCAAGACTTAAAATCCGCACCCCTATGGGTGGGATCGAACCCTGACGCATTCGTGACCGGGCTCTAGAGCTCCATGCTCTAGCCCACAGGAACTAGAAGGAACTAAACTATAATATATTGTGCATATTTCATTTACATATTTCTGCACAACTCTAAAGCAACTTTTGCGATATGTAACAACCTTCTTTACACATTAAATTGAAACATGAAACTGATATTGGGTATTATTGCAATAATTATCGATGTGTAATACCTATATCAGCTTACCATTTTCAAATTAATTCCTTATTTACATTAAAAGAAACATTTTAGTCACCTACGTTACTTGCAATTGAGCTAGTTATCTGAGATGGTATAATCACCTTACTCATTAGTTAACATGTATTACATGGCTTAATTCGTGCATGGTTATTTTGTATGCTACGGTCACTGTCACAGTCTGCAATCATTGAGAAACGTTATCGTCTCAATCGTTAATTATAAATATCGGTTGAGTAGCTTCTGATGTTACGTTGGAAAAGTTTTTCTCTTTATTTATTATTTAAAATACGCCGATAATGAACGTGTTTACAACATACAAATAAAATAATAATAAAAAAAATTCTTTACATAATGATTATAAAAGTTTTCGTTATTCACAAAAATCACTAAATAATCTGTAGAATAACGATAAAGTTAACTCAGATGCTATAGTACTAAATCCTGCATACATCTGCAGTACTCGAATAAAATGCGAATTAGGAGGAAAAAGTATCGCGTAAAAATATCGCAGCTATATAGGAAGATTAGTCTTTTATTTTGACGTGACTTTTATTCCTTTAATTCCTAAATTGGAACCATGCATGTGGGATTTGTGGTGGACAAAGCGGCGTCTGGGCGGTTTTTCTCCGGGTTATCCGGTTTCCCCCGCCGTGTTTCATTCCACCGGTGCTCCATCATCACTTTCCTATCATTCATCTCTCATTTGCATCTATCGTCCACTTCCACGCTCTAATTAAGGACGGGTGGCTGATCACCCACCCTGGTCTCTCACTGTTTGATCCGTAGGCCTCTGCATCTGCTCCGGGCGTTGTCTTACGTCCTGGGGAGTGTGAGTCCTCGGCTCTGGTGGGTGTTAAGGAGGGGAGGCTCTGGCCCAGTTGGTCTGTTTTCGTCTTGTAGTAGTTAAAAAGGATATATTTTTTTCTAATATTTTCCACTCCACGATATTCTGAAAGAAAAGTCTGAGCTTTCTTCAAAGTATGTTTGTATCCCAGTATAAAAGCGATGTAAATCCGTTTTAGTCTTTTAGTTATTTAGGAATTGAAATTGGGTGTCTTATTCCCATGTCCATCGGAAAGACAGGCGAAATACATAATTATCGTAATTATCAAAATAGAGTTAATGATTTCCAAGATTACTTTAGATACATATAGTCTCTTTGTGATATTAATACTGATATTGATTAATAAAAATCTGATATGATACGTTCATATGACTTTCTCTACCCTTTATAGTTTGTTAGTGGGTACACAAACTTCTCTTACTAAAACTTATTTTTCTATCTACTTGATTTTATTCTAAATAAACTTTTGCAGAAATAGCTAAATTATACATTTCGTTATAGATACAAAGAGAACAGCGCTTGTCAAATGTTTTAGAACGGGACGCTATATGCTGGTCTTAATATTCCATGCAATCGCGAGAAACAACTGATGTTGGCAGGATTTTAAGAGAATGACCAAGTAACGAACAATTCTCGGAAATGGCTTATGCCACAAAAAAGTTAATAAATTTTATGTTTTAAAGGGCTCTACTTTTGTTTGTGTAGTACGTTTTCGCCTATCTCTTAACGTTTATCAGTATACAAGATTATAAAAAATTCCTTCCGAATGAAGAAGACTTCACAGGCTTCCAAAAATAAACTTCACGATATACGTTTTGTTTGTAATTCAAATATCTTAAATATGTAGTGTTTTAATCAAAATCGTTAAAGCAATTTTTGAGAAAATAAAATTTTTCGAAAAATATTCATATAAAGGGTATTTTGGGGTGGGGAATTTCTTTAAAACATTGTGTCGCAACCTTGGAAAGTGCTGAACTTAAATTCCAAGTTTGGTACTTATCCGACTTTTCGTTTTTGAGTTTTTCTAAAACTCTTATTCAGGGAGCTTAAAAACATGTATCTCCGGTGATATCTCGGTATCGAATTTGTTTGGGTGGAATGCAATACCTTCTCTAACTACTAGGTACGTGGGGGAGAAAGTAAAAGTATTATAAGGGCGAAATATGTATTTCTGCTCAACAAAAATACAGGATATCTGTGTGTGTGTGTGTGTGTGTGTGTGTGTGTGTGTGTGTGTGTGTATTGTAAATGAGCAATAAAAGTAACGCATGACACGCATTCACTTTCTGTGTTTGTTGAGTGAGACAAAAAGTTCACTGTGCAGTGTGGCTAATGATCGTTGGAAACATACTCTATGCTTACTGGAAACTAATTTTAACAATGATTATATTGCTCCTCTACGAAGCTATACAGGATATAACCGGGATTGTCTACATTGTCGCTACTACGTGAGAGACAGAATACCCCAGCGAGAAATTCCTCTGAATACTCAACTGGCTGTATGAGTTTTTTTTTTGAAGTCAGATATATGCTTCTGCAACATCTATATCCCCAACAGTGCTAACATCGACATTGCTTTTTTAAGCAATTTAATTAATCATTTACCCCAACTATTCCTACTGCTTGACTATTTTAATAGCCACAATCACATATGGGGAGCGGTAACACAGATCACAGAGGAAAGGTTATTGAATCTGTTATAAATTCTTTCGATTTGGTTCCTCTCAACTTGCCAAACTCTATCTGTTATGATATCTCTCACAACTCTGATAGTAGCATTGACCTCTCACTATGCTCCTCTAATATTGCTCCTGACTTTCACTGGACAGCTTCTTCTACACTTAAGGTTAGTGATCATTCCCCATCTTCTTAATCACGTCTAATTCTCTGACACAATATGGGATTTTTCTGGAGCATACTGACCTCAGTTTATAGCTATTCTTGACTCATCACTTAAAAAATTAGCAACATCCGAAAGTTTTTGTTAAATACATGTAAGCAATATCGTGGCTACCTTTTCTTCTGCGGTCTAGCTCTTAAGTCCCATAATCGCAGAGCTGTTCCATGGTGGAATGAAAGTTGTAGCCTAGCCATCAAAACGTAAAATGAAGCTTATTATAAAATACAAGAGACATCCAAGTATTGCTAACAAACTGGAATATCAGCGCATGCGAGCTGCTGCACGTAGGAAAATTAAACATAGTAAGAGGGAATCCTGGTTGCAGTTTCTGTCCCCTTTAAACAACAAAACATTCCAGACAGACACGTGGCACAAAATCCAATCAATCTGTACTATTCGTCGGTAACTATGTTATCTCCCTCCTTAGAACCTAAAACTTCCCGCACCGTAACAACGGACTCTCAACTTATTGCTGACACCTTAGTTACATAATTTGCTGAAGCTTCTAGCAGTTTTAATCACTGCAGAGAACTCACGCATATTAAATAAACCTGGTCTATGCCTGATTTATAAACACTCTTCATGGATGATTACCAGGATCTCAATGCCGACATTATCTTAGATGAATTCCAGACAGCTCTTCGCACCTACAAAAACAAAAGCTGAGAAATTCACAATATTCCTTACGAGTTTTCAAACAATGACACCTAGAACCTCAATGTAGCTCCTGAAAAATTTCGCTCGCATATGCTCTAATAAATGCTTCCCCAATCAATGGCACACCTCAATAATTGTTTACCTATTTTTCTTATCTGCACACTGTGCAAGATAATGGAGAAGATAATCAACAGGCGTTTAAGATGGTTCCTGGAGACAAATACTTTTTTCACAAACGCACAATGCGGTTTCCGCCAGTATCATTCTACTGTCGATGTTTTCACTACATTCGAGGCAGAAATACTACATGCCTTCGCCAATCACCAACACCTGATCTCCATTGGTCTTGGCATTGAAAAGGTCGACGACACTATTTGGCACGAACACATCATCAACAAACTAATAGAAAATGGAATCCCAGGTAACATGCTAGCATATATATACACAACTTTCTTCAGGACCGCCGGATATGTGCTAAAGCAAACGACTTTATATTACACTGTGAGTGTAAAGAGTGGCATTTCACAGGAATCGAATCTTAGCGTGACATTGTTTCTAGTGGCAGTTACTAGTATCATCTCACGCTTACAATCTTTCGTCAAGGCCTACTTATTTGCAGACGACTTAACATTCTTCTACAAACGAAACAAGATTGCAACTACCCAAGAACTACTTTAAATGAACCTTATCCGTCTCGAGAACTGGAGTCGAAAAACAGGCTTTCGATTCTCACCATACAAAAGTCAAAGTGTCTTATTTTTCAGGTCGAGAAAAGTTTCTACACCTCCCGAATTTATTATGAGCAATCACCGGATTCCGATAACCACCAAAACTCTGATTCTCGGCATGCATTTTGACAACAAGCTTAACTGGATCCACCAACCCAAAGTTCTTTGAGCATTCTGCATATTCAATATCCTAAAAACGTTATCCGCTAAATCCTGAGGAGCCGATTACAGCGTTCTTTTACGCGCCTACAAGGCAATCATCCACTCTAAACTGGATTACGGATCCATAATATACAACTCCACAAGCACCACAGCACTTTAAATGCTGGCTCTATTCAACCGACAGCAATAAGGATCGACCTAGGAGCTTTCCCAACTAGTCTAGTACAGAGCTTACAAATTGAAGCAAACAAGCCACTTCTTGCAATTAGGAGGAAAACCATTAGTCTAGCATACACTACAAAAGCCACAATAAGACCTCGTTCCATGTCTACCCTACTGTCTTTCCCAAGAACCAGAATAATCCGCCAAAGATATGTTACTTCCTCTATCACCTAGAATTTTCGGTTGCTTAAAAGAGTTCAACCTGATCCTCCATTGATTCTACGTTCCTCAATTTTCTGATTCTCCACCCTGGAACTCCAAGTCCCCACAATATGGCAGATAATTCCAAAATATACTCCAAATGGTCAGAAATAAAGCAGGGTGTTCCACAAGGTTCAATTTTGGGTCCATTATTGTTTCTAATATATGTCAACGACCTCCCCAGAGTAATAAATGAACATACACACCCAGTTCTTTTTGCTGATGATACAAGTATTATAATTAAAGAACACATCAGTCGCCTCTCAGAATTATCCAACGGTATTTTCAGTGTGTTAAATAATTGGTTCGATAGTAACAAAATTCATATAAACTTTGAAAAAACTAAGTATATCAATTTTCGCACAAAAAATAAAAGTATTGCAGACATAAGAATTGAACATGAAGGCAATGAAATTACTGAAACTTGTAACATAAAATTTCTTGGTCTTATTATAGATCATAATATGAATTGGAAAGACCATATTGATTACATCCTACCAAAACTAAGCTCTGCATGTTTTGCAATTAGATCATTAATTCATTTTACAAATAAAAGCATCCTAAGAACAGTATATTATGCTTATTTTCATTCGATTATGACTTATGGAATAACATTTTGGGGAAATTCAGTAGACGCAAAACAAATATTTCTTTTACAAAAAAAGGTAATAAGAATAATGGCAGGTGCAAAGAAATCTACTCATTTTAAACCACTATTCAAAACATTTGGAATTCTACCATTAGCATGTGCGTATATTTAAGCTGTACTTTTAACCGTGGTTGACTACCCAGAATTGTTCATAAAAAATTCAGACATACACAGCAAACAAACCAGAAATGGGCAGGACTTACACAGGCCAAGCAATAACCTACAAGTATTCCAAAAAGGGACTTACAACAATGGTATGGTATTATTTAATTCACTTCCATCATATATTAAGGAACTGAAAACTAATACAAATAAATTCAAGTTAGCATTAAAAGATATCTCATCACTCACACCTTCTATACAGAGAAGGATTTCTTTCATTCAAAAAATAACTGACTATAAAATGTTACCAAATTTTATAACTACATTAAGTATAAATAGTATTGTTTTAAAATTTTTTATCTGTAACGTACTCTACATAAGAACTACAATTTATTTACATACAAGTACACAATGTAATTATGTATTTATGACGTACTCTACATCCTAGAGTAGACTAGCTTTGTTTAAGCAGATCTAGCTCACAATAGGATCTATAGATTGAGATCTTATGAATTGTAATTCATTTTGGGAAAAATCCTAAAAATGGCGGTAAACCACCTAATAATAATAAGGAAATGAATAAAGTGAATTTTACAATTTTCTTTTATTTAATGAGTTGAAAGTTTGGAAAATATCGACCTCTCACTAGCTACGTTCCACAAACCTCACATGGATAGCTCCCTCTACCGATGCATGTTCAGAGAAATCTGCAGTGCACGCCAGGACTTCAGACACATACACGGATGGATCCAAGAGCGAAGCCGGCTGTGGGTGTCCGATAGCTTTTCCTGACAACACAATGCTTTACAGGCTGCCAAAGCTTCTTGCCATCTTCTCATGCGAACTCTTCGCCATTAAGATCGCTCTGGAACTCATTTTTGGTAAAACGCATCACCACGACTATACAATAGTCACCGATTCTATGAGTGCACTGTTAGCTCTTCAACAAACATCACCTGAAAGTATGCTAGGCTACGAAATCAGATTCTATGCCATAAGATTGCAGCTTCCGGATTTCAAGTTATTATCATTTGGGTTCCTTTCCACGTCGGAATAACAAAAAATAAATGAGCTGACACAGCCACTGGAGAAGCCACAAGACAACCATTTAGTTTATAGAATCTTAAGACTTCACGTAACGATTTACTTATCCACATCAAACGAAGCATACTCTGGCAACGGAGAAAACACTGGAGCGTAACATTAACCAGCAAGCTACACGATATTTCCCCAACTCCACACATTAGTCACCCAAAAAAGCCTCTTCCCAGAAGAGACCAATTGGTCATTACACGCCTAAGAGCTGGATTTTCCGCCTCTATAGTACCTACTAACTAAAGAACCTCACCCTCTATACATTGTCATACACAACTAACAGTCGAACATGTGATTATAACTTTCCCACTGTATAATGAAGAGAGAAGACTGCAGAGTTCCAGACTGCACCCAGACAGCTTCAGGAAACCTATCCAAAACCATAAAAATCACTCTATACACGAAACTCACAAATATGTACACAAAAGTTTAATTCTCCAACACAATGTAACTGTTCCTTTCCATGTAAAATATCTGTATCATATACTAGCAATATTATACTGTTAATTTGGTATACGGTAAGACTAAATTGTTCAAGCGATTTAAATAAATAATACTAAAAAAGTAATTTCAAACCTTAGGGATATTTGTTGAGCTTAAATGTCCATTGTTTGGTTGCATTGCACAGTTTTGCCCAAGGATCTTATATATTGTATAATTATATAAGCTAGGAAAACAAGATATGAAGCCAAATTACAGAAGATCGCATTATAGGTATAACGATTTTATGACATGAGATTACCACTGGGTGCTACACTGTGACGCTATATAAATAATACGTTCAATATTGACTGGTAATAATATTGTCAGAACACGTCTCGATTTCTCCCTTTTCCGTTTCGATAACGTTTCACGGAATCGTTAAAGTGGTAATGCACACTGATTACGAGAAAACGGAACACGGTAGAAAAACTTGACAATAACTCGGTATCATCGAACAGTATGATTTAGGCGGCAGTGTCTGAAACAGGATTCGGGAGATCCTACGTTCAAACCCTGAGGTTACCGACCATCCTGTTAGCGAAGCGTGTGCTGGGATATTTTTTTTACATACAAAGAATTTTCCTGTCACTAGTTTTCTCTCATTTCAATTACATCTTTATCATTCAGGCCGCGCGGTGGATGTGCTTTGAGGAAACTGAACATACTCTGGCATCGATCAGTTATGTTGGAAAACACAGTGAAGTTTTTTTAACATGTTGAATACTCAAAATAAGAACATAAGTTTGGTGAAGGATTTGGAGTTTGCTGTTGACTAGTTGCAACAATCAATCCTCACATCCCACCACAACAATTGTAAGATTTAGATATCTAATTCATCAAGAACTGTCCTTGGTGGTCTAAAGAATCAAGCGAACTCAGGAAAAACGCTAGGAGACTATTTAAACTGACGGTTGGTTAGTACATATATCTATAAGACCAAACTCATCTGTTACAAAAAGTCTATTAGGAAGGCAAAACGAATTCCATGGAAGGAGTACTGTTAGAATTTTGAATATCTAGCGGGACTAGACTCATGAAGGTGTTAGCAAAGAGTGCTGTAGACAAACTCGGTGCGGTAGCAACAAAATTGAAGTTAAACAATTTACACCTCGTCTTTAACTGAATTGGTTTTATTGACGGCCTTTCCTTTGGAACTTATTGCCTGTTGGCAATGATGTTAATTCGTATTCTCTTGTTGTTGGGCTTCTTGTGCTTTGGGTTTTTAATCATTAGATCACACAGAGAGAGAGAGAGAGAGAGAGAGAGAGAGGGAGGGAGATTCTGGTAGAAATATTTACAGTTCACTTTCCAGGTTCTATAGTGATTGTTGGACAAATAACTGTACAGCCATACCGTGAGTCTGTGAAGACGAACGGGGAGGACTGGACGCTGTCTAGATGTATCATAAATCGAACTGGTAAACATGGGCTAGTACTTTATTTGAACAATCAAAATCGGCAGGGCCAGGTAAACTGATACCTGCCCTGTTACAATAGAGGATTGATTGTATATCAACCCTAACTGTTACATATTCAGAGGCAGCCTGTCTTTCGGGCATACTCCATTGTCCTGGGGTATGTAAGGGTGACTTGTATATCGAAGCGTGTACGATCTAGTTATAGTGATACCAAAGCGTATCACCCAACTACTCTCTCGTGGTTTTTATTGAAAGCAATAGAGAAGCATTTTGACAAGCACATTAGGGAATGTGTATTAAGAAATAATTCCTTATACGTATACTTATCAATGTGCATATCAGCCTAGAGGCTCTGTAGAAATTGCATTTCACTAACATAGAAAAGGCTTTGAACCATGGAGAAACTGCTGTGGGAGCATTTCTTGATTTGAGGGTGCCTTCGTTAATACCTCTACTAAGGCTATCATGAAAGTTCCTTCTGAACATGGACAATGTATGGATGTATCAACTCCATATTAAGAGACGAAAAGATAGTTTTTACTTTATGCAAGTTGGCCATTCATGTCTCTATGGCAAGGAGCTGTCCGCAAGGAGGCGTACTTTCGCCACTGCTTTTGAATGTTGTCGTGGATAATTTGATTAGTGATCTGAATAATAGTGGGTATTTCATCATTGAGTGTGCTGATTTGGCAATACTAATCAGAGGGGAATTTCCTGGAACTGTTTCTGTGGGGCTACAAGCAGCTCTAGAAAGAGTAACCAGCTGGTTTGTTATTTGTGAAAATTACCCTTCACAGTGGAGTGCAAACTATGGGACCTGAAGAAACACAGCATTGGAGAGATAGTAGTGCAATTCTCCAGCCACATTAAATACCTAGGCCTAACATTAGACAAGGTATTAAACTGAAATAAAAAGATGGGTTAAAAGCATAGAATGGGCATGCAGGGCCTTCTGGACTGCAGATGCAATAGGTTACAAGGCAGATATTCCTGAAATTTCGTCCGTTATACAGAAATTAGTGGTGTGTACTAATTCTAATACATGCGGTTGGCAACTGTGCAGTATTTCAGCCCCCCGCTACCTACAGCGCTAGTTATAGGTAAACACGAATGGTGACTCGTTTGGAAAATGGTCTCGCGAAGCAATCCGCTCCGTTATTCGACTTCTGTGGGCGCAACATGCAACTGCGGCTGAAATTCACCGACAGCTGGTAGAGAATTACAGAGCGGCTATAATGTCTCGTCAGGATGTCGCAGAATGGTGTCGAAAGTTTGCTGCCGGTAGAGAAAACGTCACCCACGAGGATCGCAGCGGCCGATCCAGCACGGCATCAACATATTTGAACCAGTTCGCGTGGAGTAGCTGATTCAGGACAACAGAAGAATCACGTTACGCATATGACGGTACAATTGGGAATGTCATTCGGAAGCGTTCATCACATTTTACACGATATTCTGCAGTACCGGAAAGTTTTCTCCAGATGGGTTCCGCGAAATATGTCCAACTAACACAAGGAGAAACACATGGGGGCAAGTCTGCAACGTTTGCAACGGTTCTCTACGGAAGGGAACATTTTCTTTACAACATTGTCTTGGTTGATGGAACATGTATCCACCACTACACCTCCAGCAGTAAGCGGTCTCAGTGGAGTGGAAGCACCCCTCCTCCCCAAAGACAAAGAAATTTAAGGTGACGCCATTCTGCCGGAAGGTGATGGCCACAGTGTTTTGGGACAGTGCGGGTGCCATACTCGTGGAGGTTTTGGAAAGAGGGCACAAAGTGACCGCTGACCGATACTGCGAGAACTTGACACGATTGCATGAAGAAATCAGGAGGAAACGGCCAGGACTTCTCACCAAGAGCGTCATCTTCGTTCAAGACAATGCGCGACTTCATACAGCCCAGAGGATTACTAGGCTGTTGAAGCAGTTTCACTGGGAGATCATCGGCCACCCTCCCTACAGTTCGGACCTCGCTCCAAGCGATTTTCATATTTTTCCCCACTTGAAGGAGCACCTAGAGGTTTGCATCCGACGAAAAGGTGAAACACTTCGCGACAACGTAGCTGAACACGCTAGGCCAGGATTTTTACCAGGAGGGTATATTCAAGCTAATTCCACGAAGCGATAAGTCTTAAACCGATGTGGAGACTATGTCGAAAAGTAGCCTAATGTATGTACTATCAGTTGGCTGTATTGATTGTATGAAATAAAATGTTAAAACCTAAAGAGGTGTACTGAACATATATATAGTCAGAATCATTATATCCTATGTTGGCTGCATTTAATTCTCAGAGTGACGCTTGTGGTTTGCAGGATTCAACTACCCGTGTTGCAGAGAATAGCTTGCATCAAAATTACAGGCGCTTTTAGAATTACTCCCATTGCGGCTTTGGAAGATTTATTACATTTCCCACCTCTGCATCTCTGGGCAGAAGCAGAGACGCTGTTCGGAATGTATTATAATTGATAATTGAAATTGAATCTCCCATGGTCTTCTGAACTTCCCTGGAGTTACCTAGTTAATATTTATAATAAACAGTTACCTAGATAATATTTTAAATATGATCCCAGACAAAATGATAACTAGGAAGGCAATCGAAACAGCATTCTGTGTATCTTACCCGGATCGCAATGAAAATGGATTAGTCAGAGGTTCTGTAGTGGACCAATGTGGTTCACAGATGGATCGAAGACTAATCGTGGTACAGATGAGGAATCTTTGGATGTGGCAAAAGTCTGTCATAATATAGTCTCTGCCAATATGCCATGTTTTTTCAGGCAGAAGTATATACTATTTTGGTTGGCACATGCGAAAGTATAAGTAAGGGTTATATCTATAGGCACATTACTACACTTGCAGACAGTCAAGCAGCCTTGGAGACTCTTGAAATAAATGAAGTCAAATCAGAGATTGTCTGGAGCTGTCAAGAGTCCAACTGGCTGAACATAACACGGTGTCACTGTTATTGGTGCCGGGACATATGGGATGTCATGGCAATGAAAGGGTAGATGATTTGGCTATAAAACGATCAGCCAACATCCGTTTTCGAATTATCCTATGGATATATTCGAGGGATTATAAGTGGGCGGACTGCTGGAAAACATAAGCAATACTGGAAATCAATTCCAGGATACAAAAACAACAATTCCTACCTAAGAAAAGGCAGGACTCATGAACTACTTTCTATGAACAGAGTCTAACGGAAGGTTTACAGTTGGAATAACAACAGGATACGGCTATTGCAAGGGAACTTCTACAAGATGAGTAAAGAAGATGATCCAACTTGTGTGAGATGCAGAAAGGCAGATAGAACGGCGAGTCATCCGTTGTGTAACTATGAACCATTGCAGGTCAAAGTATTAAATACTTTAACAAAGGGTTTATGCAATTGTATGAACTTAATAAGGTCTCAGTAAGAAGCCTATCCTCCTTTATAAAGGACGCAGACTTTCTGAGAGACTAAATGGATCACCAATGGTTGAGGCTTCAATAGCCCAGCCCTTGTAAATCTAACCAAACCTAACTAACCCCGGCAGCGATACTTCCGACCTGACCTCGTGAATAGGCGTGGCATAGGAGGGACGCTCTGCCGTAATTCAAAGTCTGAGAACATTAGATATTCATTGTGCTATGCCGGCCGCCACTAGATCTTGGTGCTCCATTCCATACCTCCCGGAGGTTCAGCAGACGCAATAGGCCAGACTAGGCCTGGATGCTGAAATACTCTTCCTTCATTATCCTAACATCACAATTTGGCATATCTAAAAGCTATTTATACAGTATACGATTTAAATTAAGTTTTATGGATCTCATTTTATAGGTTTGTATATAATAATAATAATAATAATAATAATAATAATAATAATCTGAATATACACAAGAGCTTTAAGAGCATTTTTATGAAGTTATTCAGATCGACCTTGCCAATAACGTAAACAGGAAAAGCCAAGGTATTATATAAGTGCCCTGACATATTTTCGGTCTTAAAATATGCAGAACTTCCCACGAGAGCGTTGACCTGATCTGTTCCTAGTAAGACTATTACTGCGTGACGTTCAAAGATATGACTTCACCTAATTTAAAGAATGTAACTCGTTACACACACATAGAGCTTTGGAAATGTATCCCGTATACTTATTCTGCCAATCAAAATTATTATCTGGCTAGAGAAATATGCCGATAAGACGCATAATTCTATGTAAAATACACACTCGCGTTTTTACTGTCTCTTCTACCTAATGTAGAGGAACTATTCAATTTCATCCAAAATTCCATATAAATAATCTTAATTTGAAATGGGAGCTTTTTCTTCATTTGAAATTTGAGATTTCCTGAATCCAGAAAAAAAAACAGATAGATTTTGGGAAAAGGTTCACGCCTGCAAAGTAGGGTAAACGGCAAATTACATTTTTAAATTAGATGCCTTTTAGAGTTTGCAAGCGAAGATTTCAAGGAAATTCTACCCCCCAAACAACTCCTTACACTAAAAAAAATGTTCCCTGTTTTTCATCTTTATAAAAGCGAATGTATTGATTTTGGTTAAAATGCCATGAGTTTGAGATATTGGAATGTTAAATAACATGTATATCTTCTATTTTCTGCGAACGGCTTCTAATGTCCTTTTCTTTCTTACTGTGTTTTAACCGAGCGAGGTGGCACAAGCGGCAGCGCATGTGACTCGCATTCGTGAGGTCGTGGATTCGATTCCTGCGGCCTACCTTCCTGACCCATGGGTATTTTCGGGGTTTTCCCGGGTCGCTAGGTGAATGCTGGGAGGATTAATTACATCTCCCGAATTTCCTGTCTCTCCATTTCACCTCCCTTCTCATTTCACTTCACCTTTAATGTGCTTGGTTGTTTCAGGGTTACAAGTACCAGCGGGAGTCTCCGCGATGCATGACAGGGAAAAGGATGCTCTCTGTATCACTTCCTCTCCCGGAATGGGGGTGGTCTCCGAGTTCCGGATCCCTAAGTGGGATGTACAAGCCTGCAGCGGTGGGGGGGGGCGGTTGTACCAGCTGCCACCGGGGAGTTTCAACCTGTAAAATGTAGGGACCCTGTTATCTGTTGTCTTGCCTCCTGATCCTCCTCTCACATCGCCCTCCCTCCCGGGGGCACCCCGTTAGGGGCCTAGATACAAAAGATCTCCTTAGGTCGAGGTTCCCCCCCCCCCGCTCCTAGACATAAGTCATACTGTGTTTTATGTTGACAAAATTTTGCTGCAGGAATAATGCAGATCTTGATAAGATGGCACATGAAATAAACTATTTTGGGGCATTTATCAGTTCCGAAATATTCGTTGTTGGCAGTCTGAAACTTTCATATTTTAAACAACACACTTTGAAATTTTAAGTGGTAATTTTTTTGTTTGCGTTGCTTTTAAGAGCTTATGTGAAGCACAAAATATGACAACTAGCACATAATTCTGATTAATAGTTGGGTGTTGTTTCAGCCTACAAATGTGTGTTGCCTAGTATTAACTGAAACCATTCAAGGACAAATTTAACACGATTAAGAGAAAGTAGAGAGTAAAATTTTTACACCAACAATTTCAAGAAGATTAAAAATGGATGGCATGAATAGGGAAAAGGTGTGTGAATCGTACAAGGAAGACTTGGCTCTCTAACGATCATGTACGATTCAAATTTATACTGCGATAACACAGTTCAATAAATACCTATTACAAAGGCCAATAATGTTTCTTTTTAACAAAAATTAAAGTATAATTTGTAAAATGAAGAATCCTTTTCACAAACTGGGAGCCTAAATTTGAAACGCTATGTGAAGCAGCCTGCTTGAGCTTTTCTCTAGGTCTTCAGATCGGTTATCAAAACGTTTTTGCACTTTCAAGCTCTAAGCCCGTTTGCGCTTTTGTTTTTGGTTATTTATCTTCTATAATAACTTTCCAGTTAAAACAGTTTAAATTTAAAAGCAGATGGGTATAGTGAATAATTACAAATACAATAGAACACGGGCATTCCTTTACGTTTATGTCATTGGATTCATGTGTGCAAGGAAATCGTAGCCCTTTTATTCTCGGAAGTAACGTGATGGAAGACAAAACATAATTTTTATGTTCATTATAATTTCAAAAATATTCGAATGACTATACATATATTTAATGTTTGTTTTTCCATCTACTTCATATTAATGACGGTCTATAATTTTAAAGTCTGAAGTGTTGCATTCACATGGTTTTCTCTACTTATCTACTTTCATATAAACTATTCTTATAAAAGATCATTCTTCTATCTGCTTATTGTTAAACGAGGTAAAGTTTCATTACGATTTACACATTTCGTTGTAGGTATAAGAAGAATACAGTAAGCTAAAGCAATAGTCAGATTTTTAGAAAGCGAGTCGCTCTGTGATGGCTTTGAAATTTTATGTTCCTTGCATGGCCACAAGAAATAACAAATAGTGACTTACCGCTCGAAAAACGTATAAGGATTTGAAAATTCAAACCAATGAAATGGAAATGGTTAAAAACGAATAACATTTGAATTGAACATAAATTTTGTGCTGCTAAGATATCTACATTTTTACTCTCTCTACCACGTACACTGTAGGTAGAGCAGATATTGCATTCCACCCAAAAATTCGATACCGAAATTTCACCGGAAATATATGTTTGAAGCCCTTGAATTAAAAAAAAAACGTTTTTAGAAAATGGTCTCTGTGTGTGTGTGTGTGTGTGTGTGTGTGTGTGTAGGAAGCATAACCCAAAAACGAAAATTAGGATAAATACTGAATTTGGTACTTATATTCAGTAACTTCCAAAGATGCACTGCGGAGGTTTTCAAGATAATTCCCCCACCCCACTACACTTTACATGGAAGATTTTTAGAAATTTTTGATCTTCTATAAATGACTAAGATTTTGATTAAAATACAATATATTAAAGATATTTACATGAAAAATAAGATGTATATCTTGAATTTTCTGGGAATAGCCTGCGAATTCCTCTTCATTCCCAAGGAATTTTGTATAATCTTGTATAACTGGTAAACGTTACGCGATAGGCGAAGTCGTACTGCACAAAAGATGTAGATCTCTTTAAAACACACAATTTATTACAAATAACTTTTTGTGGCATCAACCATTTTCGAGATATCCGTTGTCAATGGTTCGAATTTAACTTTGTCGCTCTTTTCAAGTCCTTTCGATTTTCAGTTGTTTCTCCGATTGCATTGAAACATATGAAACTCTGAGGGCAGCATATAGCGTCCAGTTCTTAAACATTTGACTATCTCTATTTCCTCTATATCGTAACGAAATGTGTAACGTAGAGCTATTTCTTCAGAGGGTTTTTCTCTATTAAAATGAACTTTCCTGGGAATAATTTGTTTATACCTAATAAATGATAGAGGGTAGAGAAAGTCATGAGAATGTAACACAGATGCTTTGTAGTAAGATTTTGCCTATCTCTTACAGTTTAACACTAATGTAAAAATCATTCAAAATGAAAAGATCTTCACAGCCTATTCGTAGAAAATTCAAGATAAAGGTAAGCTTTGTTTGTCATGGAAATACCTTAAACTTATAATATTCTCATTAAAATCGTTCAAAGTCATTTTCGGGTAAACCAAAAATAACAAACATTTTCCCATGTAAAAGGTAGTTCTTGAAAATCGTCCTGTCGCATCCTTTGGTATTCAACCAACTTTTCGTTTTTGAGTTATGCTTTTCACACACAGACAAACACACATTCACTCAAACTCACGGACCTTTTTATAAAAATGCTTTCTTTGGAGCTTCTAAACGCGTATTTCTGTTGAAACGATATTTGTAAGTAGTAGAGCAAATAAACATTCAAGGGTTTAAACGTTTGACTCCGTGTTAATCAAAAAGAAACACGGGTAATTTACAGTTCTAACCAATGAAAAGTTAGACGAGATAGGGTCTGTCGTAGAAAGAAGTTCAAGAAAATCGCTGCCTCGGATTACATGTTTTCAGAATAATTGCTGTCCTGATGGCTCTCCGGATCTGAATCCATGTGAGTATATCTGCGGGGAATGCTTAAAGATAAAGTTTATACAATAAGTCCGCATACGCTCGACTATTCCAAAGGCAGTATCCGGCGTGCATTTTAGATTATTTCAGGTGTAGAAACTCGTCGAATGTGCAATAATGTGTTCAAGAGATGCAAGGACCTGTACACAGAGGGAATAATTTCAAACACTTTTAGTAACGAGAGGTGCCTAAGTGTAACATATTCGTATAGTTTCGCATCGTTAGTATTGTCTAGGGGAGAAACAGCAAGCCTGTCCGCAGTTACTGCACTGCCTTGGGATCGACGGACTAGGAGTTGCCGGTCGCGTCATTCAGGAAAAACCCGGTATATAGAAGTAAATATGTGTCGACTTTTATTATGCGAGTAACGTCTGAAGAGCAGAATGAATGCATATAGTGTTTATCTCTTTGGTTAGAGTAGTAAATCTTATATGGATATAGACATGGCCATTTTATTTGTACTTCCCAAGTAAGATACAACGACGTTCTTTGAATGGTATGAGAATAATATTATCTGAATGCTGGAAACCTATAAATTAATAATCTTTTCAGAAAAATCCTGCGCTTATATTTCTGTTTGCACTAAGATCGTTTGAAACAAATATAAAATAAGTTCTACTTGGCAACATTTATAGCTATAGAAAATAAAATATACAAGAGTTTTGCTGGGTATAGTGTTTTCCATTTAAACATTGTCTTTTTATCTTATCTATCTAAGGTAGAACATCGAAAAAATGTGACATATTTCATCAAAAATGGTGAATATAAGTAGAATTTATGAAAATGTCCACTCGCGCGCGCGTGTGTGTATGGATTACTTTCTGAAGTTTTTTTAATAAAATAATGACATCGTTTTGAGATAATGGCATACCGAATAAAATGCATATCATGAATTTTCTCTCAACAGTCTTGTAGTCCTGTTTATATTTTTTGAATTTTATATACTTGGGTAACCGCGAGAAATAGCCAAAAACTTAATATAGGTAAAACGAATCCAATAAAATGTAGAATTTATATTAAATAATTAGTCGCAGCATTAGCAGTTTCTGAAATATTCACATGGACATATTCTCATCGTAATTGTAACTATAATTTGTGAGAACCTGTATCGTTACAAACTTAATGTTTTCAGTTGCAGAGATATTTTATCCGATTGCTCAGGAATAAGAAGTTATTTGCTACAGCCAAATCCACCGCGCGACCAGCCAACTCATACGAGAAAAGCATTGTATAATATGCCTAGGAATAGCTGTGAAGTAATAATGGGCATAACAATTGTGCCATTGATACGAAGACTGTCCCAGAAGTACCCGACCTAACAAAGGAAACACAAACATTTTGGGAAAAAAACATATTTATTTCTCTACATAGTCTCCTTTCAGCTCGATACACTTTTCCCAGCGATGTTCAATAACTTCGGTACCCTGCTTAGAGCGAAATCCGTCGAGTTCTTTTACCACCAAGCCATTTCTTTAACCTTGGAAACAGAAAATAATCAGAGGGGGCTAAGTCTGGCGAATAAGGTGCATGAGGAAGCAATTCGAACTTTAACTCTTGATTTTGACCATGGCGATAATGGATGTGTGAACTGGTGCATTGTCTTGATGAAACAGAACTTTCTTTGTCGCTAAATGCGGCCGTTTTTGCTTGATTTCAACATTCAAACGCTGCAATAAGTTCGCATAATACTCGCCATTGATTGCTTTTCCTTTTTGAAGATACTCAATGAAAATTTCCCATGCGCATCCCAAAAAAAACTGACGCCATGACCTTGCCTGCGAATGGAATAGTCTTCGCCTTCTTTGGAGCAGATTCTCCCCTTTCAGTCCATTGTTTTGACTGTTCCTTCGTCTCAGATGTGAAGTGATAGACCCATGTTTCATCCATGGTTATGAATCGACGCAAAAACTCAGCTTTATTGAACGAAACATCCTCACGATGCTGTTTTTGTTCTATTGTGAATAAACGCGGCTCTTATCTTGCGCACAGCTTTCTCATGTCTAAATTTTCAGTTAGTATGCAATGTACAGCACTTTTTGAAATGCCTACGATGTCTACTAGCTCGAGCACTTTCATTTGACGGTCATCCAATACCATTTTGTGGATTTTCTTCACAATTTCTGGCGTGGTCACCTCATTTGGTCAACCACTGCTATGTTCATCTTGGCAACTCGTACGGCCTCGCTTAAACTCTGCCACCCAATATTTTACTGTTGTGAACGAAGGAGCAGACTCCCCCAGAGTGGAATCTAGCTCAGCTTTAATATTAGTAGGACTAAGACTTTTCAAATGAAAGTATTGTAACACATAACGATAGCCAGTTTTATCCATGTTTACAAATTCGCTGAGAGTGTTCACTATTAATGGCTACCAAACAATTATTAAACAACGTAACTTCATCAAACTTAAGCTTTATAAGGGTGGTACTTACTATCATAGTCATTTGTTTGAAGCAACAACCGATATATATATATGTCAGATCGTGTACTTCTGGGACTGTCCTCGTACATATCAGATTTTCCAAACACTGCACAACACAATAACTGATAAGGGTGTTTGAAACGTATTCACTACATCTAACGAATAAAAAATGAAATTACCATTTATGAATGAGTTGTGGTGCTAAATCATAAATACGTGATTACGTCAATGATAAATAATGGAAGAATAGTGGCAGTGGTGGAGATTATGCAGCTTTTATTGCACCTGAACAACTCGCTGATTTTACATAATTCTCAGTTCCTAAAGTAAGTAGATATCCTTCTTTTCTGAATATGATCGAAATTTCAGATTTCTTTGTGTTCTCCAGCGGGACTGACTAAACGTCTCTATTTTCCACGTAAGGTCATCCGGGATATGTATCGTATATCCTAATTGGGAGCGGTTTAATCCAGAATTGGCCTTCAGTCTTCCGGGCTGATTTCCGGATCTTTTGCGTCATTTTACATCCGCTCTATTGTTATTATTCACCACGTCGCCAGCTTAAGTACAATATTTCCAGATTATCAACAGTTTACTCTCGCTAAATGATTCCCATCGACTCATGAGGACTCACTGAACCCCCATTACAGATTACAAACGCTGGTGTGTTAATTTAAAATAAAGAAAATGATCTCAGAATAAACTAACAATCATAAAATATGAACGAATATGTAATTATGGATATAATACATGTTTAACCGAAAAATTTCTAGTAATATTCGATTTTAAATGAGTGATACCAAATTCTATACTGCACTACCTTAAAAGTGAAAATCTCATTAACATGCTTTGTTAGTATACATATATATGAATGTTACGTTTTCATGCAAGAATTGTTAGGCCGATCGTTATGAATTTGATATATAAAGTCCAACTTAGAAAATAAGCTATATTGTATCTTGGCTAGTTTTCCCAAAAGGCGAGGTTCTAATGGGGCACAAAATTAAAACATTGGAATATCTCGTTCATTATCTAGGTTTTAAAAAGATGTTAGATAAATAGTATTATAAGCACGTTGCTGACACGTGTTTTTATGACAACTTTCGATCAAATGAATATTTAAGAGGTTACACCCATTTTTCTCATTACTAATTTTGCACATAAACCGATTACCGACAGGAATAGTATTGTTGCTCTCGCATAACAAGCATATGAAACAGGCACAAGTTTCTACGTTAAACCTTTTAGTTTTGTTTTCATTTTGAGTAACTCCCAGAATAAATAATTTTATTACCAGTTTTCAAAAGGCAACGTTACATTTAAATTGTCAAAGATGAAGAGATGGAGAATAGAATGGAAAAGGAAGAAGAGGGGTGAAATGAGGGATAGAGGCGGGTGAATGAGGAGACTGCGAGAAGTAGAAAAATACGATGGAGGGGGAAAACAGAGAGAGAAAGAGGGGCGCAGGGAGGGAAAGAAAATTAAAAAGTGAGACTGGAAAAGGGAAGAGAAGCATCTACCAACACGGGTAGCCGAGGCCATTCAGGCACGGAATCATGAACAGGTGGTCTGTGGTTCAAATCTCCGCAGGACGACCTTCCTGCCTGAGGTTTTTTTTTCAGGTTTTCCTCAGTCCTCATAAGCGACAAATGCCACCCTAAAACTAAGGACCACAACGTTTCCTTCCCAAGTTTCGTTTTCTAATCATCATTTTATTTCATGTATGATCAGTGCCCATCACCTGTGGTGCCGTATGCAGCAAGAAACTGAATATAGTGACAAATACGTGAGCAGTGCTTAGAGCTCTGCTAGCAGTGACCTAACATGGTACATTTGGCTGCTGTCCTCGTGACAGAATGGAATAGATTCTTCTTCATTGTCGCCTCAGAACATTATAGACAATTCTTTAATTTTGTCTAATTTCTAGTAGGGCATATTGCCAAAACGATTACATCCCAAACATTCTCGAAATTCCGTAAAAGCGCGTTGATACTAGTCGCATTTGATATGCTGCCGCACCAGGAATCTCCTTTCTGTCGCGGTGCCAGATAGTGGTTGCACGTGACTACTTTAACCAGATGTTACAGTATGTATTTACGAGAGTAATCCAGAAAGTTACGACCGTTTGCACATTCCTACTGCGCAAACCGTTATCGGGCTTCTATCCAAGGTCGAATGGTTTCATCGACATCATTTCTGAGTGTTTTGTAAGTTTCACACGAAACAACTGTGCTATCTGTGATTGCTCAAAATGAAATGTGTAGTACTCCCGCCGACTGTGAGGTGAGAACTATTGAAGTTTTGAATGCTCGGATGATGAAACCTGCAGAATTTACAGTCAACTAAAGAAAGGTATGGTGCTGCAGTACTGAACAAAGAAATGTGAGAAAGGGTGTGAAATGTTGAACAATGGAAGGACAAATGTGCAAAACGAAACTGACACGCACGTCTATCACTCATCACAGGTGATTTGAATAAGCAAGTGAACAACAAAATCGTATAAGATAATGAGTTACAGATTTCTTTTCCAAACATTTTTCGTTCTTCTCTTGCTGAAATTGCGTCCGAACAGCTTCTCTTAACGGACTGGCGGCAGCCGACTACATAACGGAAATGCTAAAGCTCGTAGGCAGATAAGACAAGTGCTGAAACAAGGGAAGTGATTGCGTGAAGAAATAAAGCAAGCTTCAATTTTGTGACATTTTTAATGGAATAGCTTTTTTCTGAATATGTTAAAGCCAAACGCTCGTACTTTCTAGATGATCCTCGTAAAATATTATTCTTATGTCCCTGTTACGTTATTTGACGATATGTTTTGTCTAGGAATGATTCCAAATAAAGAAATATTAGCGCTTTGTTACAGCATTCGCATATTTACTTGTAGCAACAAGCCATTGCAATGGAAAGAAAGAAAGAAAGAAAGAAAGAAAGAAAGAAAGAAAGAAAGAAAGAAAAAAGAATGTAAAGTATCAAACACGTTCATTAGATTGCGTACTCGAGAAAGTGTAAAATGCAGCATGGCTAACGCTGCGAATAAAGACTGAAACTTAATGACATAAACTGTGTATTTTAACGAGTTTTATATTTTCCTGTCGTAAGTTTTTGTTTATAATTTATAATTTCCCAGTTGCATAGCATCATGCAAAAATTCAATCATTATGAGGAGGGCTTCACAGGATATTCACAGAAAATTAAAGATATGCATTGAATTGGTAACACTAATATCTCCAATACATTATATTTCAATCAAAATTGTTAGAGACCTTTTTGAGAAAATGAGAATTAACGTATATATTTTCCATGTAAAGGGTAATTTGGATGAGGGCAATTTGCTAGAAAATCTACATCTGGCTTGTTTCAACAGTCTCTGGCTCGAATATGAAATCTGGATATTTTATATATACACTGCCGTTTGTGAAAATTGCAACACTAAGAAGGAAACGCATGAACTCAATGAATTTAATACCATAGGTTATGTAATGACAAATAACAAATGATAAACGTTTCAATTCTATACATGACCTATGAGGCCTAATATTCAGTATTTGGTGTGGCCTCCATGCGCTGCAATTAGAGCTGTTATACGCCGTGGCATTGAATCAAACAGGTTCTGAATAAGTTCCCGAGGGATTTCCGTCCACGCGTTTGTGTTCGAGCCCACAAATCCGTGACATTGGTTACTGGAGGACCGTGGCGCACCAGGTGCCGACCAACCATATCCCAGACTTGTTCGATGGGCGACATGTCAGGCGAACGTGCAGGCCAGGGAAACAATGGTACCCGTCGCTCTTGGAAGAAGGCTTGTACATTCCTCGCAATATGTGGCCGGACATTGTCCTGTGGAGATGCCTGAAGCAGGGGGAGTACCTCAGGCTCTACATCCACCGTTAGGTACCGGTTGCTGTTCAAAGTGCCCTCAATTCGTAAGAGGCGAGATCGGTTGTTGTAACCAATGGCGCCCCAAACCATCACACTTGGTGTTTGTTCGCTATGCTGCTCAACAATGCAGCTCTCCAGGTTGCGCTCACCACGGCACTGCCGGACACGTATGCGGCCATCACTGTAGGACACGTTGGATCGGGACTCGTCCGAAAAGACTATATTTTGCCACTCAGCACCAATGACGGTGTTCACGTGCCCACTGCAGTCGGAGGAGCTTGTGGTTTCTGGACAATGGAAGCCGACGTAATGGCATGCATGCGATAGATCTAAACCAGGTACTTATCAATGTGGAATTAAAATTGTCTGTACGCGTTCTTGCGGAGCTATATTTATACTTTACGGACATTACTCGCTCAACCTCACTAAAAACACAATCACTTCTTCTTTCTTCCTATAATTTCTTTTGCAATCGTATCTTCTTCGGTGCTACACATCTGGTGCATACAACGATACAATGGCATCTATTTTTAGCTTGTTGATTTTCTCGTCTTTAACAAAAGTTTTCGCTTTGTTGCTTGCTTGAGTTGCTAGCGTTTTTCACTTCTTTAAGATACTATTTATAATACATTTTTATCTAACTACTTATTTAAATTATTCCTGTTACAATCTTTTCGTTCTTTGCTTGAGATTTTGTTTTACAATGCATATCTTTATATATGTAAATGCATTTCAAAACGTTACTCACAAATTTTACGTATTTTGATGACTCTCTTCTCATCTTCTGACATGATTCTATATAAATGTCAACTTTTATATTTATTTCGCATTCTTATACTTTCCTATATGCTTTAGTTACCTTCTTTCTTATAAATAATTTATTTATTTATTTGATTTTCTATCATCGGCGGCGTCATGGCCGAGTGGTTAGACCGCTCGCCTCCCACCGAGGCGGCCCGGGTTCAATCCCAGGGACCCGCATGTGGGATTTGTGGTGGACAAAGCGGCGTCTGGACGGGTTTTCTCCTGGTTCTCCGGTTTCCCCCGTCATTCATTCCACCAACTGCTCCATGATCACCTTTCCTTTCATCCATTTCACCATCATTTCGTTTCATCTACTTCCTTCCATACCAGGTATCGGGCTGATCACCCATCCTGGTTATTCTGTCTGATCCATGAGTGTCTGCTCCTCGACGGGCCTCTGACCCCAGGCACCCGCTTGTAAGTCCTGGGGGTGTAAGTCCTACATAAGAGGAGGTTAAACAGATAAAGAAGAAGAAGATTTTCTATCATGTTTCTAAATTTAATGTAATTGATTAATTCCCGTTACAAGTGCAATTCGCTTTAAACAATACTAGAACTGTTTTATAGTCATTATTTGAAAGCTATAAACATATAGGGTTAAAATTATCGTCAAGTCCCCATAATTATCGTACAGGTAAGCACCCTAATGTTAGCCTAGAATGTTTCCTTCCCAATTATCATTTCATTTCGGGTGTCAACAGTGTCCACTGGCTGATGTGCCATATACATTATAAACGGGAGTAAACAGTGAACACTATTCAGTCAGCCGGTGTTTGTACACAAACTGGACTAGCAAAGAGAAGCATATTTCACACGGACCTACACCTCTTTAATTTTACAAGGCGAACATAAATAGAACCAATAAACAAATTACAAACAAAAATTAAATGTAAAATAAATAAAAACATTAATATGAGAGACACTGATTTTCTTGTCCATTACATTTCACATCTACACGTCCTTGTATAATACGCCTACAATAGCATTAAACGTTGTATTTTAATCACCTTCCAAATAATCACGATAAAGGAGCTTGTGATAAACAAATTTCTGAGAATTTTTAATACATTTTCCAAAAAATAGGTTTTGATGTCCTAAAGTGCACTCTCAATGTAAACATGTAAACATAAGTATTGCACGTATAGGGCAGACTGCGTTAATTAAGAAAAACTGCACTGTTAACATTTAAATGATGTAATGTAAAAAAATCTGATGTGTTACCCTCACATGACTTTCTCTACTCTTGTAAAAACTATTCTCCATATGCTTCATGTTAATCGATATGTTAATCTTATTGCTAATTTTCTTGTAGGTGCATGGGGAATTGGTAAGCTTTAAGCGATAGTCAAATATTTTAAAAGCTGGTTGGTATGTGGAGTATTCCATTCTCTTTGCATTACCAGGACAAAAAAATGAATAACAAATTCCCATTTGAGAAAAAGTATAAGTATTGGAAAATTTAAGGGAATAACAAAGAATATCTCGAAAATGGTTCACTGAACAAAAAATATATATAACATAAATTGTGTATTTTAACGCGATCTACATTTTTGTGTAGTAAAATTTTGTCTATCTCTTATGGTTTACCAGTTATGCAAAAGTCGTTCACAATGAAGAATACTTTTGGATACATTTCCAGAAAATTCGAGATATACGTTTCATTTATAATGAAAATATGCTAAACATATTATACTTTAATCAAAATCGTTAGAGCCATTTTTGAGAAAATTAAAATTTTCGAAAAATGTTCCATGTTAAGGGTAATCTGAGGTGGGGGGATTTTCTTGAAAACCTTCCTGTCGCTTCTCTGGAAGATACTGAACCTAAATACCAAGTTTGGTGTTTATCCGACTGTTCGTTTCTTCTATTCGAGTCATGCTATTCACAGACACACAGACACACACACGGACATGTTTCCAAAAAATGCTTTTTTTTTATTCAGGGGGTCTCAAAACATATATTTCCGGTGAAATCTCGGTATCGAATTTTTGGGTGGAATACAATACTTCCCCTACTTACTATACGTAGTAGAGAAAGTAATAATATGCAGTATTACACTGTGTAATGGATCATACTCAATAAAAGAAATGCTTTAGAAATGATTTCAAATTGGCGAATATGCACTTCAATACCTGCAAGAAAAACTCTGATATGCTGAATTGACATGACTTTCTCTACTCACTCTTCTACAATCTACTCTTACAGAAGCTTGTTCTTATCTATGCTTTTTACTTTCTTTTCTACACACAGTAAGCAGGGGAAGTATTGTATTCCATCCAAACATTCGATGTCAAGGTTTCACCGGAAATATACCTTCTGAAACCCACTGAATCCAAAAGAAGCATTTTATAAAAAATATCTGTCTGTCTGTCTGTCTGTGTGTCTGTGAACGGCATAACTCAAAAACAAAAAGTTGGATAAGTACTAAACTTGGTATTTAAGTTCAGTGTATTCCAAGGATGTGACGCGTAGATTTTCAAGAAAATCCCCCACCCCAACCAGCTTTTACATGGAACATTTTTAGAAAATTTTGATTTTATAAAAAATGACTAACGACTTTGATTAAAGATATTTACATGACAAATAAAATGTATATCTTGAATTTTTTGGGAATAGCCTTTGAAATCCTCTTCATTTGGAAGGAATAATGTATAATCTTATATCACTCGTAAATGTTAAGCGATAGACGAAAACGTACTATATAAACAGATCTCTTTAAACACACACGATTTATTTCAAATAATTTTTTTTGTGGCATAAGCCATTTCTGCGATATCTGTTATTAATGGTTCGAATTGTTCATTTCCTGATCATTCATGAAACTGCTTTCAACATTCGGTTGTTTCTCGCGATTGCATGGAAGCAGTATGGAATTTTAAGGCCAGCATATAGCGCCCAGTTCTTAAACATTTGACTATCACTGTTTCCTTTGTATCTATAACGAAATGTGTAATGTAGCTATTTCTGCAAAGTTTATTTGGATTAAAATGTAGTAGATATACAATAAACTTTAGTAAGAATAGTGTGTACACACTAATAAATGACAGATCGTAGAGAAAGATGTATCAAGTCATATATTTAATTTTTATAGCTCCCTTTAACTTCTGTGGTCATATCGGGGGCTCTGATTTTAGAAACAAGTAACTCGACTGTAAGCTTTTACTAATTTTTATAAGAAACATTCACATTCACTCCTACATTCATTCTTCCAGGTTCTGCGGAGAGTAGAGAATGATTCAAATGATTAAAGAAAAATTCCCCCGTTCCAGTTGTGAATGGAACAAGTGACCTCTGGTTTGAGTATCTATTTTTTGTTAATAGAGATAAACTTTCATTACACATTCATACATTTTGTTGGTGGTATAAGAAGGCTACAGTAGGGTAAAGCGATGTTCAGATTTTTTAAAAGTGTGTCGCTATATGATGGCTTTGAAACTACATGATCCTTGTATGACCACGAGAAAAAATAGCGACCTATCATTTGAAAAAAAAAACAAGCCAAAAATAAGTATTTGATAATTCAAACCAATAACTAAGAAAAATCTCTTAAATGTTTAACGCCACACAAAAAGTTATTTGACATAAGTTATTGCTTTCAACGAGTTCTGTAAGCCTACGGCTTACCAATTATGCAACAATCACTCCCATAAAATTCAAGTTATATATTTTGCCATGCAAACCTCTTAAGGCAGGGTATTTTAATCATAAAAGCCATTTTTGAGAAAATCAAAATAGAGGAACATGATTTCCATATTGGATTGGATTGTGAAGCCAGGGAATTCGGTACCGATCCAAGAATGAGGGTATTATACCGAAGTACCACGAGGAGGCACCCCGGGAAGGTGGGATGAGGTAAAGGGAGACACTGGGCAGCCGGAACCAGGAGTGACGGCACAAAAATTACAGGATCCCTAGAGTTTCCAGATATAGACACCGCGGCAGTCGGACAGGTAGGGTCCAACGCGTCCCCAAAGGGCGGTCCTTATACCCCGGCAACCAGGTGAAGGCCGAGGGACGGAGAAACTTTCCAGACGGCATCCTTTTCCCCTGCCACGCTGCACCGAAACACCATCGCCCGAAATAGACCAAACGGGGTGAAGGATGAATGACATGATGAATGGAACGAAATAGAGGGACAGTAAATTCGGGGGATGAAAGAAACCTCTCCAGCATTCACTTGACGATGCGGAAAAACCCCCGAAAAGACCCATGGGTTACAGCGGGCGGTCACTGGGGATCGAACCCGGGACCTCCCCAATGCAGGCCACAGACGTTATCGCCTGAGCCATCCCTCTCGGTATGTAAAGGAGGTATGTTTGGGGTGGAGTGATTTTCTTGAAAACTTGCTGATTCCATAGCAAAGCAGGCGGCGAGAAACGAAAAATTACCAGGGAACTGCAATAGAATATTGGCTAGTGATATTCCACAAGAACTTCGAGTGGAAAGAGTTGCGAAATGGGAAAGTGAGTGGCACCATTTTACAAAAGGGTGAAGTAACAAATTCCTTTTTCCCTTCCGTGAAAGTTACACTGAAAATAAATTTATCGCTTAATACCAAAATTATAAGATTTCTAACAGGCCTTGGCAAGATTGGTTCTTACTATTACTTTTTAAAATAAAAGACAACCCTTACCGCTCGTATGATGCCAAAGTGCCAACAGGGGACTGCGCACTATATGAGTGTTCAAAACTGAAAACCGAAGGGTCGAAGTTCATAGCTGCCATGCTTAACAAAACTGTAAAATGGAATTTACAAAAACTAAACCCTGCTAGAATACACTAAAAGTTTTTTAGACTATCAAAATTCAATAAATATTGAGATAACATAGGATTGGATAAGTGTGAATTAGACTACTGTGTATTTAAAAACTGCAGTAATTAAGTCAAGTAGGTTGAACAAGTAGTCAAAAGGCCGTAGCAGAATTACAATGAAGTTACGAGGCATGTTTTTAAAGTAAATACCATTTTAATATTTTACCACTGCAGCTCTACAGTCGCGATTTTGAGCATTCGCCATCACTTCCTTTACTCATTAGGAAGCCAGACGCAGCTGTGAGCGATCGTCACTTTGTGTTTTCTCTTGTTAGATCATTTCGAAATGTTCAAAACAATCGAATGAGCTGCAAAGTGTAAAGTCAGATGAGTGGTTCGTTTTTTGAATGCGAGAAATGTTACGCCAGCAAACGTTTTTCGCCATTATGTGAAGTTTGTGGTAAAACAGCAATGAGTGATGGAATGGCGAGGAAATGGTTAGCGACTGACCGTCTGTGATCACGGATGATTTGGTGCAAGCTGTGAAAGAAAATATTCGCAATGACAGACGGAGTTGTCTTCGCATTTTCCACAAATTTCAAGGTCAGCCCTCTACAACATTGTGACAGAACGCTTAAGATGGCTGCCAGAAAATCGTAGTGATAAGCACAAGAACAAGCGATCTGCCGGTGCACTGACTTTTCTCACGCGATATGCTGAGGAAGGCATGGATTTGCTAACGCGCATCATTACTGGTGATGAGTCATGAGTGTCTCACATCACTCCTGAATAATAAAAAACAGGCTATGGAGTGAAGGCGCATAACATCCCCCGCGAAGAAGAAATTCAAACAGACGGTATCCATTCGCAAGATCATATGCAGGGTTTTCTGGGAGAGACAAGGTTTTTGCTGGTTTAATTCTTGCTCAGGAATGCGACATTCAACAAAGACGTCTATTGTGAGACACTACGAAAGCTCCGTTGTGCAATACATAATTTAATACCACGACCCAAATTTCCACCTTAAGTCTAAAACAATAGTGAATATGAAAAATAGGTGGTAATAGCGAATACTGTGCCATTTATCCACAGGCAATGAGAGTAAGTAGACTGGACGGCACCCTAATGCCTCTGCACGGCACGAAGCAGAAGATACAGCTATTCTGAGCTAGGGTCTATGTGGACACGTGACGAAGCAATATGCCATGGTTACAGGGATGACCTAGAAGGCTGTCCGCCTTTCTGTATGTGGCCGGCGGGTGGACTGAACACGCCTTAATGCCATCTGCACGCCTCGAACAGAAGATCCAGTTGCTGTGCACTAGGGTCTCTGTGAACACGTCGAAGCGGATGGTTACACAAATGAGGACTAGAAGGCTAACTGGCTCCCTTTCCATATGAGGGCGGCAGTTGTATTGGACGGCACCTAATGTCATCCGTTTGCTATGCGCTGGGTCTCTGTGGACACGACGAAGCAGGTGGCTATAGGAATGAGACCTAAAAGGTTATTTGTCCGTCACACCTCGATCTAAGAATTATCCACCAACAGATCCGTCGCGATATGATCCTGTAGTTAAAGCGACGTAAAATAAATGGAGTAATAATAATAAAGGGCGTGGAATACTTTCGCGTGGTATCCTTCTGGTTCAGGACAATGCTCCGCCACACACAGTCAAATAAACTTAACTTCTGATCGCATCATTTGGTTGGGAACAATTCGACCACCCTGCCTACAGTCCGGATTTGGCACCAAGCGATTTTCATCTGTTACTTCACCTGAAGAAATTCCTTGCTGGAAAACATTTCAACGACGATGAAGTTGTGAAACAAGAAGTGCAGATTTGGCTTAAATCACAGACGGCATCATTCTTTGACGAAGGCATACAAAAACTGGTTTTCCGTTACAAGTGCCTGAATAACGGGGGTGACTATGTGAAGAAGTAGTGTAAGGTAATGAATAATAATAATAAGAATAATAATATGTATTTGGATAATCATGTTGCGTTATTTTCTAATTGAATTATCGGTACTTACTTTAAAAACATGCTTCGTATAATGCACGTATAATAGAGAGCAAGGCATGTAGTAGTACATTCGTTGTAATGTCTTAACGTAATAAAAAGAACATAAAAAAATAAAATATACAGGACCCTTTTTAGAAAATGCTTCTTTTTGAATTCAAGGAGTATCAAATCATGTATTTCTGGTGAAATCGAGGTATCGGATTTTGTTTGAAATGTAATACTTTCTCCACTTACTATATGTAACTAGTGGAGAAAGTAAAATGAGAAAACAACGCTTCCATTTGCCAGTAATGAACTTACTCAAGAATAAACAATCTCATATATTCGAGCATTACACTTCACATCAGTTTTATACATTAATGAAGGCTATACATTTTTTTAATTCGCTTTTCGTCTCTCTTGTGGTCTCACTGCGAATAAACAAGACTTGACAGGCAATACACAATGTGTATAGACAATACAATAGACAATTCAAAATGTGATTTTTTTGATTTGATTTGAATGAAAATCTTTAGAGCCGATTTCGGGAAATACAGATAAAGAAAATTGTTTAACGTAAATAGTTATTTGGGTAGAAGAAATTTTCTGATACCTAAACTCGCCTTGACCTTACATGTGTAATAGGATACATATGTAAATGTTACACGTTTCAATGTTAATTTACGAGTTACATTTAATTGTGAATAGTTATGATTTCATTCATGCATATTTAAATGATATTATTATTCGATACGAATTATCTACCACGAAAAGCACACCTGATTTGTTTTATCCACGGAGAATAAGCAAGACATTGTTTTGTTCCATTTATATGTCGTCTTTAACATCTCAAGTCAAATCGGCGGCTTTTTACGTTAAGCGCGACTGAGTGAAGTGGTGAGGGCGGTAGCGCGTGTGACTCGCATTTGTGCGGTGGTGGGTTCGACTCCCGCGGCCGACCTTCCTGATCCACGGGTTTTTTGGGGGATTTCCCCGGGTCGCTAGGCGAATGCAGGGAAGGTTAATAATGGCATCCCCAACTTTCCTGTCCCTCCATTTCACCTCATTTCTCATCTCACTTCATCTTTCATCTGCTTGATTTTTTTCAGTGTTGCAAATGTCGGCAGGAGTCTCGGCGTTGCATGGCAGGGAAAAGGATGCTCTCTGTAACACTTCGTCCCCGGAATAGGGGCGGTCTCCGAGTCCCATGCGCCCAGTGGGATGTGCAAGCCTGCAGGGGAGAGGGGAGCCGGTTGTGCCAGCTGCCACCGGGGAGTTTCAACCTGGACAAAGTAGGGACCCTACCCTCTGCTGTCGTGCCTCCCGATTCGGCTCTGTCTCCATTCCTCTCAGCTCACCTCTCCTTCGTGGGGTCGCCTCGGCTAGGCACTAAAGATCTCCTTAGGTCGAGGTGCTATGTCCCTCTCCGCCTCTACTCATACTCAGTCACACCTTTGGAGCAATTGCTCATCACCATTCTGCAATGATGTCCTCTCGTTTTACAGTTGAGTGGTATTACTTTGGGTAATTGCATTAAATACATTCATACTTCCAGACTCTAGGGAGGATGGGGAATATCCCAGCCAGTAAAGCCCAACCTCGTCTCCTAAAAGCTATTTAGTTCAAAGTCCATAGTTCAACCCATCTACTATATTTGAAGAGACTGACAGGCTAAATAAACCAAGTTTAGTCCTTGGCAACATGGGTGGAAATAAGTGGGAAGGAAATTCCCTTCATCCCCTCTCTCTGTAAGGTTGGGCATACCTGCTGATAGTTAAAGAAAACTTCCCAGCCTTCAGGCGATAATCGAGCCCGGACCTCCGAAATTAAAGGCTAGCATGCTGATCACCAGACCAACAGAGGCTGTTAGAGCAAGATAATGTTGATTAGAGCTTCCCGGGTTATCAGCCGTGTTATATCGATGAAATCACTCGAGGTTTCGGCCAAGCCCGAGTGATTTCATTGATATAACACGGCTGATAACCCGTGAAGCTCTAATCAGTAACCATCGCCGCGAAAGTTTTAAGTATTTTAATGATTTAATTACTTAAAGTCATAGCAACAAATTAAATATCGGAAAGATAAACACTTCATTTAACACATCGAAGAAAGGCAGACGTGGTGATGGACTTCGCTTGACATCCAACGCAGGCAGACGTGTTGATGGACATAGCTTGAAGTGTCGGGTGAACACATACCGTAAGCCAAATTCGTCGTAATGCGTCATAGTATAAAAAGCAACACAAGCGAGGATGTTATAAATAATTATAAATATACCTACTTCTTCGATGTGTTATTACACCATACATTTATATTCAACAAGGTTAATAAAAATGAACGTTGAAAATCATTCAAATTATTTTGCTCTCTTAAGATCAACAACTAGGATAAGACTAATAGCTCACAGTTACGCCAGAGCACAATTTTAACATGCAATTTAACATCATACCGTCACAAGGGCTTCGTATGACTTATTATATGTACTTCCTTTCCACTTCACATGTTCTTTATTTGCTACCTGAAAAATTGTGTAGTTTATCGCCCACTCTTTTTAATATTTATATAGATGACGCTATCCGAAAATGGAGAGAAAGAGCACCAAAAGGAATATACATAACCAAAAATAAATACATTAACATACTATCATATGCTGACGATATTGTAATATTTGCAAATTCCGAAATGAATTACTAAAATCCAAAGGATTATCAGTTTGAGATATCAATAAATAAAACGAAGACTGGCATTCCATGGGAAAATACCCAGTAAGATGTAAAGTAGTAATTGAAAATTGGGTCTTGGATCAAGTTCAGCATTTCAACTTTTAGGAAGTTATATTAGTTTTAAAAGCAAGATAAGGACATAGACATTAAATTACGGAAATATCAGAGTATCTGCGGTACTATAAGCAGAACACTAAAAATTACACGAAGAGGAACAAAAATTAAATTTTAAGGTGATGGCTCTACCTATTCTATTATATGGCAGTGAATCCTGGGTGATGAGGAGAAAAGATTACAATCATATTCAGGCTGCAGAAGTGAATTTTTTACGAACAGTTAAAGGTTGCGCTAAATTGGACAGGATCCCTAATGAAGTAATTAGGCAAGAACTGAATATTTTTGCAGTGAAGGATAAACTAGAAGAACAAAAACAAAAATGGAAAGAACATTTGGAAAGAATGGAAGAAAGGAAGATTCCAAAGATGGCCTTACAATACAAACCTATAGGAAAGAGGAACATAGGAAGGCTAGTTAAAAATGGAATTGAGGCCGGAACAGGTCGATAGGCCTAATCCTTGAAAGGCAGAAGAAGAAGAAGAAGAAGAAGAAGAAGAAGAAGAAAAATTGTAAATATTTGAAAATTCAAACCAAATCGGAAATCGTTAACGCCACGAAACGTTTGACATAAATTGTGTGCTTTAAGAACACCTATATTTTTTTATGTAGTAAAGTCGTCTCTATCTCTTACAGTTAGTTTACCAATTACAGGCTATTTGGAAAAAATTCAAGAAATAGGTGCATTTAAATAGTCATACAAATATCTTAAATATGTGATATTTAAATCAAAATCATTAGAGCCAGTTTTGGGAAAATAAAAAACAATTTCGAAAACTTTTTCATGTGAATGAAGGGTAGTTTGGAAGACACTGAACTTAAATAATAAGTTTGGTATTTAACAGACTTTTCGTTTTTGAGTTATTCTGTTCACAGACACAGGGGCGCTCAAGCGTACACCACCGCTGCTCATACCTTGTTTATTCAGGGAACCTCAAAATATATATTTCCAGTGTAATCTCGATATCGTATTTTTAGCTGGAATGCAATACTTACTATAGGTGAGTGATAGAGAAACTAAAAGTTCTGGCTCAGAATGACAAGTTTAAAGACATATAAGTAATGTTGGTCTTCCTATGTTGCACATTGGGTGTGCGATATGGTACCTTGTCACACTCTCTCTGCTTACGCTCGTGACTAATGATTGTTTTAAATTTACAGTAAACCATGAGGCAGTATTTTTAACACTTAAATGATTTCAGTCTAATTATATAATATATAAATTCAATAACAGCCCGCCTTGAAGCAATATGCGTATGTAACAATATATAAAAATGTATGTAACAGTCATTGTATATGTTTGTATTATTGTATCCATGTGTAATAATGTTATGTGAATATTTACGTAATTTAATATTGTAGGAGCTGTGAGAATAATAGGTTAAAAGTTGCTAATGTGGTACTGAGGTAACCTTGAGGCAATAATGAATTTGAAAGTTTAACAATACTATTTGTGATTCTTGGAAGCAATAATGTAATTTTAGTGACAGTTTATAAAAATAGCCAATCAACAACCAGAAAAAGCTTTAGTTAAATGAAGGTATTCTATTGGATTAAGAATAGCCAATCAGAGACTTGAAATACAGAAATTTACAAGTTTAGGCGGTTGAAATCAGTTCAGTTGGTTGCAGAAAGTGTTACTAACCAGACGCAAAAAGTGTCCTCAAGAGATTTAATACGTATTCGTGTGAGACGAAAATAGTTTTACGTGTTAAAAAGTGCAAGTAATTAATTAAAGAATCTCACAGCTCTCTATATCAGTGAAGTGTTATTTAAAATCGTATCAAGTATTAATAAAAGGAGTGAAATAAAATTATAATCTGTGTAAGCCTACATTCTTGTCGCACCACAACCCTGCTAAGAGAAACCTGTCTCAAACAAATGCTGACGCAGCCGAGGCAAACATAAATATATAATATTTAAAGAAACAGTAATAATATTTTTTAAACTTGGGGCAAAGACCACTTGAAAATACATTTTGGGGCGAAGGCTACCGGAAACTGTTTACTATACGTGCGGTTGCAATTACTACAAGTTCGGCTCCCTAACAGTTGAAATACGATACAACTCCTTCTAAAATATACCTTTCTCAACCAACATTACAATTTTAAAATCTCCACCAGAAGGATCCACAAAAATCATCAAGGGAGATAGAAGCAGTAATAAAATATCCTAAATGAACATGTAGGGCAACTAATTACACAGGGCACGACATTCCCTTAGCTGCAATCATAACAGCAAAATAAAAAAATGCCAAGGTACCTGTGGGACGGTAGAAACAGAAATTTAAAATGCCGATAGAAACACAGACTTCTATAATACACTAGCAGTATCAATACCAAAGTATGACTCAGACCCAATATTACAAAGTAAGAATATTAAGTAGAATAGCAGCAGCAGCAGCAAAAAATGAAATTTCTAGGATTAATTAAGGGCTGGATAATGTAGGACAAATTTAGAAGCAAAAACATTAAGTAGAACGTTAAAGTATTTGCAGTAACAACCAAAATAGAAACTTGTCGATAGAACTGGAAGAATAATGTGAGATTTCCATATCGAATAATGACCTAAACATTAAAAAGAAAATGAGATATGGCGAGACACAAGAAAGAATAGGCTGACAGCAGAAGGTAGGAGTTAATGCGTAAATTCTGCATTATTATTATTATTATTAATTATTATTATTATTATAACTCGGAAGTCGAATACCTATAAATTGCCTAAAAGGGTTAATTAAAAAAAACCTAAAAACATCTTAAAAGGTCCTAATAACTGGCGAAATAACATAAAATTGTGATGCAAATTAATTCCTATTTTAATAATTTAAATTTAAATTACGTATATAAATAATGAATATAATGCTTGGCAAAGGTATCAATATCATTACATAAGCGATTATTAAAAGGAAATGTGTGTCATTTTTCCATAAATTGTGTTATTTATGAACTTTTCTATACATTGCTACGTACATTATGGGGTGAGTTACTGATGCATTTAATTTATCATGTAACACGCAAATATTATTCTCTGAAATATATTGAAAAATTTTTCTTTAAAAAATACAAATATCTGGTGGTATGAAATATAGAGCGCAAGAAACTTTATGAACAATATGTTCCTTCTTTCAGTACTATTTTTGAAATTATGTTAATCTGTATAAATCATTGTCTGTTTGTATTGAGAAAGAGCAGTAAAAGTGAAGTGGAAAGAAAGTGAAGTTGCAAAAAAGCCGTCAAGACCTAAAAAAATTAGATGTGTTGCATTACATAACTTTTGCTACTTTCCTGTTCATTAATGGCTATACAAACTATTTCTTACTAAAGTTTATTTTTCTATTTACTTCATTTTAATATAGATAAACTTTTACAGAAATAGCTACATTAAACATTTCGTTGTACTCGCAGATACAAAGGAAATAAGATAGTTGATTGTTTAAGAACTAGACTCTATATGCTGGCTTTAAAATTTACACTCTTTCCATGCAATCACCAGAAATATTAAATATCTATAGGACTCGAAAAGAACGACGACGTATTGAACAATTCGAGCCATTAATACCGGATATCTCGGAAATTGCTTATGACACAAAAAAGTTATTTGAAATAAATTGTGTTTTTTCAAAGAGGTTTATATGCTTTGTGCAGTACGTTATCGTCTATCGCTTAAGGTATATCAGATTATACAAAATTCCTTGCGAATGAAGAGGACTTTTCAGTCTTTTTTCCAGAAAATTCAAGATATTCAGTTTATTTTCCATGTAATTATCTTTAATATATTGTATTTTAATTAAAATCGTTAGTCATTTTTGAGAAAATCAAAAATTTCAAAAAATGTTGGGAGGAGGATTTTCTTGAAAGATACTGAACTTAAATACCAAGTTTGGCGTTTCTCCCATTTTTAGTTTTTGGTTATGCTATTTACACAGATATACACGCATATCTTTTCTAGAAATGCTATTTGTTTAGATTCAGAGGGCTTCAAAACATATAGGTACTTAGTTAAAATCTCCATATCGAATTTTTAGGTGGAATAGGACAAACAAAAGCCACTATTTTCTGGCCTGCAGTAATCCAAAATGAACGTATATTTTATGTTGGGTCTCGTCTTCGGACATTCGAAATGAAAAGGATTTTTTTCTTAACTCCTAAGACTTAATAATAATGTTATTACATTTCCGGCTTGCATGGGTACAAACCCTATGTTGCAATAATCGGGTTAATGCCGCCAGTGCTCTCCGGCGTGGAGTGGACTGGCATCTGTTACGCTGTCTGATGCAACCCACGTGCTAGAGATTTCGCGGTCGGGACGCAGGCGCGCCGGAACGACAAAATAAATACAGCAATACGGTGCTAAAACTGACAGTGGTGCCTTAGGTCAGTGGTGTGCTCAGAACGCCAATAGTGTTGCGTGCAGAAAGCGTAGTGCAGGAACAGAAAGCCCAAGGGTGAGTATCATTGTAGTACGGCTCTAGCCTAATTCCTCTTCGTCTACCTTTGCGTTTATTCACTGCTCAAATTTAATACACATTGGTGGAATGCCCATTTACAATTTGAAGTGCGGAAAAATGACTTGTTGAATACAATTATTTGATTTTTATTTTCGTCGATTGAAGCAAGAAAACAATGATTACTGTTTTACATGTTTACACTGTCGTTATCCAAGTGAAAAACTTTAAAGGCATTAGAATTAGAAATAGTTTACACATTCTAAGTTGCATAATTTCCATTTATTCATCATCGGCACCCGCAATTACTGTGCTTAATAATGGACAATTGTGTAGCGTTTTCTCCAGTGACAAAAGCGCGGGAAAGCACATTCAACAGGTTCGCCAACATCATTTCTCGTTTAATAAAGGGTTCAATAAGATAACTGTAGCCTTGGAAAGTTTGATAGAGGTCTAATCTATACAAAATTAAAACAATTTCATGTTACAATGAGACCGATTTACTCTACCTATTATCATTTATTTCCATATCTGTCCTAAAAATTGTTGGCTAGATCCTGTTAATAATAAATGCTAGCAGGTATGTTTTCAGTATACACAGGAGCATGCTGGAGGCTGATGGGACATCAGCTGTTTTGCATATGTACTTTTAGCTGGCCTCGTAGCTCAGTCGGTAGAGCACTTGTCTGTTGTGTGTGGGGTCCCGGGTTCGATTCCCCAGAGTCTGGAAGTATGAGTGTGAATGTGATCTAATGATAAAAACTCATGGTGCAAGAAACCCAACGAATACGAGTTAACACCATTGCCTTAGACAATAAGTTCCAAAGGAAAGGTCGCCGATAAGACCAATTAAAAAAAATAAATAAATAAAATATGCTCTTTGCGTGAGCTCAGAAATAACAGAAGAACACTTTGGAAATCTTGTTTAAACTAATGGAAAACTCTAACAAACAATAGCAGATATTTCGAAAATGTTCAATGCTATGAAGGAGAAAGATTTGTGTCAGTTTCATATGGTTTCGTATTTATATAACATTTTATGAAATTTAGGTAAACGAAGAGAGATTCACAGAAAATTCAAGATTAATTCGACATGTAAGTGGGAAAAATGTATGATATTTTAATCAAAATTGTTAGAGTAGCTTTTGGTAATGTAAACTTTTACAAAAGAATAGTTTGCGATGAGGGATTTTCTTTAAAGTTTTTGCCTGGCAATCTTAACCAGTGCCTAACTTGAGTATTAACTTTGATATTTATTCTTTTTTTAATTTCGATTTGCTGTTCAAGTCTGACTCACACGCATCATTTTCTAAAACTAATTTTATGCGGACCTCAAAACATATATTTTCGGTGAAATCTCGGTATCTGTGTTTTAGGTGGAAAGTAACAACTCCAATTTGCCATGGGCAAGTAGTAGAGGAAGTAAAAAGTAAAAGTCTAAATTTTAAATCTGAGATCATGTGTGAATATCTTTTGCCCCGATGATAAAGAAACAGCTATTATGTGTGACAGAAGACGGAGTACCCATTCGTGTTGCAAAAAGTAATGAATGACTAAATAAATAACAAACGCTTTGTGTTTAAGAAAACTGGTCATTAAGAAATAAATATTTTAATGCTAATTTTAATGATAAAATTAAATCCTTGGAACAATGTGGATATCTCGCACTCATTAATTAGTTTAGTTGAATACATTCCAAAATAATGCAGCAGATCAGGCCAAGCCCGAAAAGTTTATTGTGAACATGAGAGAAGTAAGTCACTGAAGCCAATTAGGTCTAGTGCATTAATTATGATGTTTATGAAACAATTGTGTTTAAAAAGGTTGCTGATAAACTGTTTTCTTTAAGATCTGAGCTACATGTTTTATCAAAAGTAGGGACTCTGCCCTATGCTATATCGTGCCACTTGATCTGGCCGCCCTATCTCCTCTCACCTCACTTTCCCTCCTGGGGGTGCCCCGTTAGGGACCTACTAGGGACCTATCATAGAACGGCGCGGATGAAACCATCCAACATTTTTAAAACTACTTTTTAAGCCTTTATTTACCAACTTTATGAAAGGAAATGCAAATTGGTCACCGTCGTTGTCCATACATTCCTGGTACCTCTTTAGAAAACTATCCATCATGGGATTTTCGGGGGGGAATTTTCCAAACGATGACCGATGTCGTCTAATGTTTCTTCGGTAAGAACCGAACGCCGTCTTTTAGATTTCTTAGCCTGAACACTTCCTGTGGCCTGAAATTTACTGTAAAGTTCATGGATTGTTGTACGGCCTGGAACTTTTACACCTGGAAATCTTTCTGCAAATTGTACTTTCACTTTGCGAGCTACCGAGTTAACACATACGAATCATAAATAAATACACACTGTGCAGTAGAAACATATACTGAGCCATAATATACTTTGTGACTAAGTACAGGATAAACTAATAAACTCGTAATAACTGAACTACATCACATCAACGTCAACTCAAAACTGCACCTCACACTGCACAGCAAAACCACAACAACGTGACTTTGTTTATAGCAGCAGTGCCTTATCATGTTTTTATCATATTTCCACACGTCCAGTGGAAAAGCAACGCGCAGCCGGTAATATTGCTCATAAAATATCCCCTGGGGTAACTTAAAACATAAAGTGTACAAGACAAATCCACACACCCTGGAAGAATTAAAGCAAAATATCCGCTACGAAATTTCTCAGCGTGAACTACGGCGAGTGATGGACAGTTTCCTAAAGAGGTGCCAAACATATATGGACAACGACGGTGGCCAGTTTCAGCATCTCCTTTCGTAAAGTTGATAAGTAAAGCCTTTAAAATTAGTTTTAAAAATGTTGTATGCCGCTTTTCTATGATAGCGGCAGACGGCAACGAGCGCCGAGGACGCGGACAGGAAAAACACCGCTCAGCCGGTTCGGAGTCTTTTGGCTCACTCTGTACTTTAACGTAAGGTGCTTCTCAGTCGTGTATCATTACTTAATGTTGCTGTGGTCTCCCTTAGGAGCGAAGACGGTAGATGACAATACTGGCGCGCAGATAGTTGCAAGGAGGAAGAAGTTGCAAGCGCTTTGGGTAACATTTTTACTTTCTCTACCACGTACATAGTAGGTAGAGAAGGTATTGCATTTCACCCATAAATTCTATACTGAGATTTCACCGGAAATACGGGTTTTGAGCTTCCTGAATCCAAAAAATATAATTTTTAGAAAAAAGGATCGCGCGCGCGGGTGTATGTATATGTGTGTGTGTGTGTGTGTGTGTGTGTGTGTGTGTGAACAGCACAACTGAAAAAACAAAAGTCGAATAAATACTAATTCGTATTTAAATTCAGTATCTCCCAAAAAGGCGACACGAAAATTTTCAAGAAAATTCCCCATTCCAACTACCCTTTACATGGAACATTTTTCGAAAGTTTTTATTTTCACAAAAATGGCTTTAAGGATTTTTGTTAAAAATATACTAAAGATATTTTCAAGAAAAACGAAATGTATATTTTGGATTTTCTGGGAATAACCTCTAAAATCCTTTTATTTTGCATGCCTTTTGCATAACTGGTAAGGCGTAAGAGATAGATAAACTCTTATTACATAAAATATGTGTATCTCCTTAAAGCACATAAGTTATGTCAAATATATTTTTAGGGGAAAGTGTTTACCATTTCCGAGATATTGCTCGTTGTTGGTTTGCATTTTATACTTTTCTCAAATGGGAAGTCGTTATTCATTCCATCTCTCTTGGCTATACAAAGAAAACGGAATTCCAAAGCCACTACATAGCGACCCGCTCTTGAAAGATATGATTGCCGCTTAAAGCCTATTGTATTCCCAAAATCCCGTTGTACCTACAAGGAAATATGCAATATGACCATTTCTGCAAATGTTTATCTCGATTAACAAGAAGTAAATAGAAGAATAAGCACTTGTAAGAATATTTTGTACAAGAGTGATTAGAGAAAGTCATGTGATTGCAACACATCAGATGTGTATTCATTTATATGCCGCCTTATCATCTTAGATCATATCGGCAGCTTTTACCTGCTTATCGGCAATGATGTTCACTGTTGTGTTACATTGGGTCTTATTTTGGGTTTTCTTTAAATTCTCTCTCTCTCTTTCTCTCTCTCTCTCTCTCTCACACACACACACACACACACACACACACACACACTATAAGGAGGATTGGGAATAATTCTGACTGAAGAAAAATTCCCAAATCCATCCGGGAATCGAACCCCTGAATTTGGAGGTCAGCATGGTAACTAGCAGACCACAAAGGCAGTCCCTAATTTTTATTACCACATTTTTAGAGGATTTGTAGAAAATATAGACAAACACATTAAAAAACGACGCAGTGCAACAAAAACATCTCATTTATAAAAAAGAAAAATACATTAAAGAAAGAAAAATTTCTACAAGGAGGCGATGAATGAATGTTAACATGGTACAACATAAAATTGGTTACGTTAAGAAAGTGTCCTATAGAAATAAAATATTTATTTTTAATTATGTTTTGACTAAGTACTTAATGCCTAGCTGTTTGACGATGTTATAGTCTTAAACAACAAACAAAAATAAAACTTTTAATCACACAGCTGTGTTAAGATTGTTCAGACCCGAGTCTGTGCCAAGCGGAAGGGAAATTTTTGTCTTTACAGGAATCGACATGTCAATATTCTTACAAACCACAACTTTGTGGCAATTCACAGAAGCCGGAATTGTTAATTTTGAACACGATTCTCCATACTTAGTGCATGTTCCTAATTAAAACGTTGCAGTTAATTTTTCATAACATAATTAGCTTTAATACTTAATTTATAATCCAAATTTAAAACAGTTATTAATTTCCACATATCTATTAAAGCATGAAAAAAGAGTAGGTTTAGTTTTCTGTTCTATGATGGATGTTACCGGCAAAGGGTATGATAAAATATCTTGAGAAAGTTTGATATAAACTTGCAGAATATCAGTCTCTTCGTAATTCGTTAATATTCTATGAAATGTCCCCCAGAGCTTCCAGAAAAAAGTAGAAACTCGACTACTGTGTAGGTCAAACTGATACTGCCACAAGATACCTTTACTCCATTAGCAATACATACATGGAAACTAGGACACGAATTTCCAGAGCGATTTCATGCCAAGGTCAGAAACTTCATAACTAGTGATCGCATTTCCTTATGCGGAGCGCAATACAATATTCACACTTTTTTATTGCACAGCATGGTTTTTAGAAAGCTTTTTGGTGGACCACACTATAATACACTGATGTGACGTAACTGAACTGTTATGCATCCATAATACTTCAGCGACTTATTATGATCTTACTCGGCGGCGCACGCAGCTCCCCTATCGCCCATACCTTTTAACACCTTCAAAGCAGTAGTCCACTGGGATCCATTCCCCAGATAAACAATGAAATATGGGTTCTTAAAATAAAATAAATTCTCTTCATTGTAATTTTAATATTCTAATAAACTGAGTTAATTTCTTTTGCTTCAGTTTGTGTTTCTTTCACGTTACTTGCAAAAAAAAAGGAAAGAAAAATCAATAATACGGTGTGAACTCAATAGTGCTGCCTTATGTTGCACTACTCGCAAACACACACAAGGTCCTGCCACACAATTATACACAATTATGAAGGTAGAATCTTTTTTGTAAAAACTCAGAAGTTTTGAAATTATATAGCCGACCAAAAACTTTCGTATGCAACTTACTGTAATAGTAATTCAGATGCGACTGTGTTTATGAAACTCGCTAATTATAATCTTGTTGCATAATATATACTACTGTAGTGTGCATCTTCAAAACAGTCCGTTTGCAAGAATCGCTTCTGGATAGAAGTTCGAATGCAAAGGCACAAAAACAATGGCATTCGTTATATTTAATTTAGTGGAGACTCTCAAGGACATTTAAAGGTCCCCCCCTAATTTTAGAGTATTGCAGCTGTGAAATTTGACCAAAAATTGTACAAAATTAAAATTCTTACGACTTTAAGAAAAGATATTGTTTTTTTCACTTAGCGCATTTAAACTGCCAATTAAATGAAGATATAAATGCACATGCATGCGCTTATTAATAAGCATGCCCAACTATAGACCTTGTTTTCTCACAAACTGTTTTTCAACATTTTTCCTTACTCAAAACGCTTCGCAGGATGCAATTTTTACTAATTTGTTTCAAAATTGTTGTATTACTTCTCAAGAGTACAATTATAAAAATGACCATATACGTTTTTAAACTAATTCTCCAGTTTTGAGAAATAAATTAACTTTTGAAAAATAAAATAAAAAAGGAGAGTAATAATGTTCCACAATAATTAGAAGTTAATATAAAAATCCCGAATTGTTAGATCTTTTACTCATTTATTTAAAATCTCAATTTTTATGTGAAGATTTTTGAAAGTGCATTTTGTGCATATGTAGCATTTTCACTTTCTCTACTACGTATAGTAAGTAGGGGAAATATTGTATTCCACCCAAAAATTCGATACCGAGATTTCACCGGAAATACATGTTTTGAGACTCCCTGAATCCAAAAAAAGCATTTTTGGAAACATGTCCGTGTGTGTGTGTCTGTTTGTGAACAGCATAACTCAGAAACGAACAGCGGATAAACACCAAACTTGGTATTTAGGTTCAGTATCTTCCAGAGATGTGACACGAAGGTTTTCAGGAAAATTTCCCCACCCCAGATTACCCTTTACATGGAAGATTTTTCGAAAATTATAATTTTCTCAAAATGGCTCTAACGATTTTGATTAAAATATCATATGTTTAAGATATTTTCATGGCAAATAAAATGTATATCTTGAATTTTCTGGGAATGTCTCCAAAAGTATTTTTCATTATGAACGACTTTTGCATAGCTGGTAAACCATAAGAGATAGACAAAATTTTACTACACAAAAAATGTAGATCGCGTTAAAATACACCATTTATGTCATATACATTTTTTTTGTTGAGTGAACCATTTTCGAGATATTGCTTGTTATTCCCTTAAATTTTTCAATACTTATTTTCTCAAATGGGAATTCGTTATTCATTTTTTTGTCTTGGATATGCAAAGAGTACTAATCTGTGGTAAAGAGAATGGTGCTGCACCTAGCAACCAGCTATTAAGAGATATGTATGTGCTTAAAGGCTACTGTATTTCTATATTGCCCTTGTAAATATATATTCCCCTTACATCTACAAGAAAATTAGCAATAAGATATAGTCTGCAAATGTTTATCTCGATTAACATGAAGTAAATGGAGAATAAGCGTTTGTATAAATAGTTTGTACAAGAGTAGAGAAAGTCATGTGAGTGTAACACATCAGATTTTTATTATAATAATGAACAAGCCGAGGTGAAACTTGTGATTTAAGTGTTATCGTTGATAACCGAGCGAAGTGGCGCCGCGGTTAAGTGTGCGAATCGTATTTACGAGGTCCAGGAATCGATCCTCGGCAATCGCGTGGTTTCCCCGAATTGGCGAATGCTGGAGTAGTTCTCTTCTAGCACGCCCCCCCTGCCCCTCATTTCCTGTACCCGCCATCTTTCTTGTCATCTGTTTCAGGGCTGTATGACAGTGTTCGCCGGGCTGAGGTTGAACGGTGGCTATGCGCTCTGTAGAGTTTCTTTCCTGGCGTCGTTGTGGGACTGCTCAGTTAGGTCTCGCCTACGAGTGGCCCACGGGGGACTGCTGCAGATTGAGGTGGCTTGTGGGTGGATCCAGGGGTAGCGGGTGCGTTCGATCTGGAAACGTTAGGGACCCCGTCCACGCGTGCGCCCGTTGTCATGCGGATCTGGTCGCCTTCCGGTTTTGCCCTCATACCTCCCTCCCAGGGAGCAAAAGCAAAGGGCCGTTGTGGCCGACTTGCGGTGCTCTGCCCTGGGACCTCTCCTTTCGTTCGTACCTTGCCTTATTCGCTGATATTCAAAACAATCTGTGCATATTTTATTTAGAACTTTTAAAATACCAGATGTTTATATACTTTATTCTTGGTCCTTCTTTTGACACAGCTACATGGAGGACTTGCAAATACTTGCGATTTTGAAGGGTTGATATGTTGTTCAAATGGGCTGTGCAGTGTTTTGAGGTTATCATAAATATCTTCATATCGCCTAGATCACCACTGACAATGGCGTTTTAACATCGTACCACGGTGTACCAGTTACAATTCGAAGATTATATTTTGTTCTGCAGCGTTTGTAGTCTTGTAGTATCAAAACGGGTCCACAGATTGCGATATAGGTCGGATGAGGGAATTATGCAATAACCTTTTATAATGAAGGGCAAGTGACGACTTTTTGGAGACAATATGCTTCAGCAGACGTAAGTAAGGCACGAGACAATGGTGGTCGCGAATCTTTTATTCCTGTTATATAATTTATTGTTCCATAACAGTTTTTGACAGCTATGAAACTCGAATAGGAAGAAAAGCGAGATAAGCTTTGCAGCACAGATATCTGTACTGCAGCTTGTTTAATAATTGGCAGTCTCTTCTGAGCTTCAAATTATTCTAAAAAACAGAATACTCACCTTTTAGAACAGTATAGAAATCACTTAGAGAAACGATTATTCATCTTTCATAGTGTTGGAGTTATTAACGATGGTTTTATAATAAAGGTTTGCACCTGCATGCACTGAAAGGACAGAAAACCACCTTGCATACGAACAATATTGCCAAGAGCATTCCAATGCAGCACGACGAATTAAATCCCTTCTTAAGGAAACTAGAGTAAAATATATATACACATATATGAAAAGACTATCGAACTAACAAGCAGATCATAGTGTACTTGTTTCGTGTTTTAGTTGTATGAAGAGAAATATATGAACGATTATAATTAATGACATGCAAGCCTTCATACAACAAAGTTGTATTCGACCCCTTTGTTCATTTTATTATTAAGAACTATCACTTCGATGAAGCATACTCCTATTGGAAGTCCTGTGACGTCAGAGGACGCTCTGTCTTACTCCAGGCAAGGAGAAAGAAAGTCTCTCAGTACTGGAAGGAGGATGAGGCAGGAAAGAGGCGACAAGGGAAGTTGTACTTTGCACGTGATAGTAAAATACGACACGGCTGCCTCTTTCCTTTCCATTCTATTCCTTCGCGGTTCTTAGAAACCGCTTCGTTGCTATACTCTTACGTGTCACAGTCTCTGCGACCTCATACGTCATCCAGTTGGCTGACCATGCTTCAAACCGTTCTACACTTTGCATACAAAAACTGAACAAAATATTTAAATAAGACAGAACATAATGTATTGTTTTTCCTGTGTTATATTCATCGTAATACAATATTTCACTTTATTTTCTATGCACAAAATCATATTCTTTGTAGTCCAGAGGTATCTTCGATTAATTATAGCTCCACGTCAAAAATATTCGTAATAGATAGAAGTGAGGGAGAGAACTAAGGAAAAGAAGGAAAACAGAAACAAACTTTATAGTTGATATATGCCTCCAGGTAACTAAAATTACCGTTTTTATTATATATTTTCTTTCGTTCGTGTTTATCGCGGTGAATAAAGTCATCTCCTCATGATAAAACCGTACACGACAAGCTTAACCAACAAAGATAAGAGCAATCCCCATATTCCATGTGACGATCGGAGGACTTCGTGTATCTTCGTAACAGCTGTTCACAACGCACATGGAAGTGTAGAATGGTCTCTGCCGTGTGAGCGCAACGGTGACCTCATAACGGTGTGTCTCGGTGATGACGCTTTTAAACTACTGAAAATAGAGCACAGAAAAACGTTTGTTGGCCGAGAGGTTAATAAGGTACCACTTGCGTTCATAAGCTACGCGGTTCAAATCTCGCATTAGTTGTTATGTTTTATATTATTAATTTTATGACTGAATGTGTAAAACATAGTACTGCATTAATATTACTTTAGCATTTTAAGTTTCAGGCATATCTATGCACACAAGAACACATTTCTACTAAAACACTCGCTTTAAATAACTAAAGAAACAAATGCAAATAAAACATTATCTTCCAAAACTAAAATGCATAAAATAAACAACATTAATATAATGCGTATGAACCCTGAGAACGAATAGCTGCCCTCATTTTGGAGTTTAGATGAAATTAAATCCCTGCAATAACGTGGACGAGAAGCTACAACGTATCAGGCTTCTTGAATTTCAGCCCAGAATCCTGTACGAACTGAACAATTCCATCAGGATATCTTATCCTCAAAGTATTACCGCGTGTTGCCCACTGTTCAGTGTATCGTCAAGCTGCCACAACACACTTAGACCGTCCCTTGATATCCAACAAGATACAGATATGCGACCATGATGAATTGTGAAGCTACGTATTTTGTAACATAGTACCTATTCTCTATATGAACTTTACCATATGCCGTGTATGAAATGGAATATATTAAAAATAAGCAGTCACTATATGTTGATTAAACATTATTAACAGAAGAAAAAGACTGTTTGCTACACGCAAGATGCGACCTGCGGTCTTAACCACACAAGTACCCTAGCTTTGCCACAGCGCTACAGAGAAGACACATGGAAGGTAGCATGTTTAATACCGTCGTACAACAACTTGCTGCAGCGGCTACACAATTGTGTTGCGTATAGTGTAAACAAGGCGCTGTGCCGTGTAGGACTTGGAAACATTTGGCGTTCAAGATTTAACTCATTCTTTTGTCAACGGGTGTACATAGTAGGTAGAGAAGGTATTGTATTCCACCCAAAAATTCTATAACGAGCTTTCACCGGAAATACATGTTTTGAAGCCCATAAATAAAAAAAATTAGAAAAAGTCCGTGTATGTGTGTGCCTGTGTGTGTGTCTTTGTCTGTGAACAGCATAACTCAAAAGCAAATAGTCGGATAAATACCAAACTTGGTAATTAGATGCAGTACCTTCCGAAGATGCAACACGAAGATTTTCAAGAAAATCCCCCACCCTAAACAATCCTTTAATGAAACATTTTTCAAAATTTCTGATTTTCTAAAAAGACACGATTTTAATTAAAATGCCACATATTAAATATATTTACGTAACAAATAAAATGTATATCTTGAATTTTCTGGGAATAGCTCTGAACTGTCCATTCTGAAGGAATTTTGTATAATCTTATATAATCGGTAAACGATGAGCGTTAGACGAAAACGCAATAGGAAAAAAAGAGGTAGATATCTTTAAAACAAACTATATTTCAAATAAGTTTCTTTGTGGCATAAGACATTTCTTAGATATCGTTTATTAAAGGTTCGGAATGTGCATTTCTTGGTGATTTTCCTAAAGTCCTGTCAACATTCAGTTGTTTCTCGCGATTGCATGGAAATAGTCTGGAATTTTAAGGCTAGCATACAGTGCCCAGTTCTTAAACGTTTGACTATCGCTGTTACCTTTGTATCAGTAACGAAATGTGTAATGTAGTTATTTCTACATAGGTTTATTTGAATTAAAATGTAGTACATAGAAAAATAAGCTATAACTAGCATAGATACTATACCCACGAATAAACGATAGAGAGAAGAGAAAGCCATGTGAATATAACACAAGAATTTTTTTGTTCTATTTTATATGCTGCCTTTAACATCTAAAGTCATATTCGGCGGCTTTTGCCTTTGAAACAATTGCTCACCGACAAGGATGTTCACTCGTTTACTATTGTGTATATTTGGGGTTGTTTTGGGATTTCTTTTAAAACATATACATATATTTACACTCCCACTCATCTTCCAGACTCTAGGGAGGATGGGGAATAATCCTGGCTAAGGAAAAAATAACATCCTTCATCCGGGGATCAAACTCGGGCCTCTGGATTTGGAAGCCTTGCATTAATTTGTGAATGAACATGACGGATTTTCTGCTAGACTAAGTACTATCCCCTTCAGGTTTAGGTGGTGTGGTTTCAGCTCTTGTAAACTCTAGTTTGACGTCTGACAAATAGAGACATAAGCTGTTCAAGCCTTTACTACTAAAACCCAAAACATTTGTACAAGCTGGTCTGATGTTACAAAATAAGACGCGTCATGAAACTGAAGCAGTTTATACGTAGTTCTATGAGATTGGCAAACCATGCAATTGCTTCTGATAAGTTTAACATTAGCAGTTCGTAAAACATTTGAAAAAGCTCGGTTTTTATACCATGCAGTAAGAGCCTCTAAATATTGCATGAAATTATGATGAAGTAATAATATACCAGCACACAGACACGTATATACAAATTGTGGGGGAAGTGACAATACAGTTGGGATTTAGTAATGATATTCGATTCAACGTGAATCGAAAACTATTGCGGTCCAAAGCTCCTGACGTTTAGCTAGAACCAATACGGTGCAACCGCGTCGTTGCCAAACTTCACTCTGCTTCGGCAGTATGTTCCGGTTTGTGGTAATGCAACTGCAACATTATAAATGCTAGAACAGAGTCTATCACTGAAAGAACTGAACAGCAGTACACGCCTAAGTGTAACTCCCAACTGTAACTACAAGCAGTGGCGGTTGTTGTATAAGAACAGACGAACACGTGAACACCCTAACATTTGATACCTTGCAGATTTATTGATTATTACTTTCTCTACTACATATAGTAAGTAGGGGAAGTACTGCATTCCACCCAAAAATTCAATGTCTAGATTTCACCGAAAGTGTATGTTTTGAGGCCTCCTGAATAAAAAAGGAAGCATTTTTAGAAAAAGGTCCATGTGTGTTTGTGTGTCCGTGAGCAGCATAACTCAAAAATGAAAAGTCGGATAAATACCAAACTCGGTATTTAAGTTCAGTATCTTGCAAAGATGCGACACAACGATTTTCAAGAGAATCCCCTTACCCCAACTACCCTTTACATGGAATATGTTTTCGAAAATTTTGATTTACGAAAAAATGGCTCTAACGAATTTGATTAAAATACAATATATTAAATATATTTACATGACAAATAAAATGCATATCGAAATTTCTGGGAGTAGCCTCTGAACTCTCCATTTTGAAGAAATTTTGTATAATCTTGTATTGGTAAACGTTGAGCGTTATGGGGAAAACGCACTAGACAAAAGAATGTAGACCTCTTTAAAACACACTATTTATTTCAAATTAGTTTTTTTGTGGCATAAGCCATTTCTGAGTTATCCGTTATTAAAGCTTCGAATTGTGCATTTCTTGGCCATTTTCTTAAAGTCCTGTCAACATTCAGTTGTTTCTCGCGATTGCATGGAAACGGTATGGTATTTTAAGGTAGCATACAGTGTCCAGTTCTTAAGTAGTTGACTGTCGCTGCTCCTTTTGTATCAGTAACGAAATATGTAATGTAGTTATTTCTGCATAGGTTTATTCGAATTAAAATGTAGTAGATAGAAAAATAAGCTTTAGTAAGTATATTTTATACTCGGCAATAAACGATGGAGGGTGGAGAAAGTCATGTGAATATATTACATCAGTATTTTTTTTTCTTTGAATGTTATTAAGCATAACTTATGCAGTAGTTTTAAAATTATGGCGTTTAAATCTACCGCGCTACTCCTCTAAACAGGAACTAATGTAGCAACAGCGTCGTAGTACATCTTGACTTGTGCACATTTTAAGGAGCTTTTGAGCATGCGCAACAGGTATGACGTAAATACCTTATGGAATACATACTGATAGTGGGCATTTTAAGGCGCAGACGAAGCTTCTCCCGCGCTGTTTCCATTACAATTTTATGTAAATGTCACTAGGTTGTAGCACACTGCGGCAGAAGTGCCTTGTATTACTCTGATACAGGCACTTTAACAGAAGCAGGTAACCTTCACGAGTGCGGAAACTTCTCCCACTTATTCCAGATGATCCATACTTTGAATTATAATTTAATTTACACATTACTTCGTTCTTGCCTTAAAACGCTGTACGTAATTATGTCTGCCTACAATAATAAACCTACATCCACAAAACAATTTCTTTCGTCAGACAACTTATGCATTATTATTATTATTATTATTATTATTATTATTATTATTATTATTATCATCATCATCATTATCATCATCATTTTCATTATTATTGTTAGGAATGGCTGCAGTTGTATCATTTATTCATAATCAGTGCAGCAGTTCTATTTCACATTTTCAAAGTTATCTGACTAAAACTTTGTGAACACCCAAAATATATACTCACCAACCGCTACTGCCTACAACCCTTCACTACTCATTTTGATTTTTGTTATTGTCCGTCAAACCTTAATTACTTAAACCTGGAGGAAGTTAACAGTTGTAGACCTCTATCTACATGTCATTCTATGTATCCTCTTTTGTCTGTTAACGGATTGCTTCAAACAGTGGATGCCTTTCATGCTAAGGAATGCACTGGGAGCTTTGAATGCTTCTTTTAGCAATTTGCAACATGTCTCGTTATTTTATAAAAAAACCGCATACATTTCGGCTCATCAAATTATCAAAATATAACGGCCAATTGACAAATTAAAAAAAAATTCTGATGTGTTACACTCACATGACTTTCTCTACTCTTGCACAATCTATTTTTACAAACGCCTATTCTCCATATGCTTCATGTTAATCGAGATATCGAGATGTCAATCTTATTGCAATTTTCTTGTAGATGCAAGGGGAATATGGTAGCTTTTAAGCGATAGTCAAATATTTTATCGCTGGTTGCTATGTGGCGCATTCCATTCTCTTTGTATGTCCAGGACATAAAAAAATGAATAACGAATTTGAGAAAAAGTATAAGCATTGGAAAATTTAAGGAAATAACAAGCAATATCTCGAAAACGGTTCACTCAACAAAAAAAATGTATATGATATAAGTTGTGTATTTTAACGCGATCTACATTTTTTGTGTAGTAAAATTTTGTCTATCTCTTATGGTTTACCAGTTATGCAAAAGTCGTTCATAATGAAGAATACTTTTGGAGACATTCCCAGAAATTTCGAGATATACATTTCATTTCTCATGACATTATCTTAAACATATGATATTTTCATCAAAATCGTTAGAGCCATTTTTGAGAAAATTAAAATTTTCGAAAAATGTTCCATGTAAAGGGTAGTCTGGGGTGGGGGGATTTTCTTGAAAATCTTCGTGTCGCATCTCTGGAAGATACTGAACGTAAATACCAAGTTTGGTGTTTATCCGACTGTTAGTTTTTGAGTTATGCTGTTCACAGACACACACACAGACACACACACACAGACACACACACGGACATGTTTCCAAAAATGCTTTTTTTGGATTCAGGAGGTCTCAAAACATGTATTTCCGGTGAAATCTCGGTATTGCATTCCACCCAAAAATTCGATACCAAGATTTCACCGGAAATACACGTTTTGAGACCTCCTGAATCCAAAAAAAGCATTTTTGGAAACATGTCCATGTGTGTGTCTGTGTGTGTGTGTGTGTGTCTGTGTGTGTGTGTGTCTGTGTGTGTGTGTGTGTCTGTGTGTGTGTGTGTGTCTGTGAACAGCATAACTCAAAAACGAACAATCGGATAAGCACCAAACTTGGTATTTAGGTTCAGTATCTTCCAGAGATGCGACACGAAGGTTTTCAAGAAAATCCCCCCACCCCAGACTACCCTTTACATGGAAGATTTTTCGAAAATTTTAATTTTCTCAAAAATGGCTCTAACGATTTTGATGAAAATATCATATGTTTAGGGTAATGTCATGAGAAATGAAATTTATATCTCGAATTTTCTGGGAATGTCTCCAAAAGTATTCTTCATTGTGAACGACTTTTGCATAACTGGTAAACCGTAAGAGATAGACAAAAATTTACTACACAAAAAATGTAGATCGCGTTAAAATACACAACTTATGTCATATACATTTCTTTTGTTGAGTGAACCGTTTTCGAGATATTGCTTGTTATTTCCTTAAATTTTCCAATACTTATACTTTTTCTCAAATTCGTTATTCATTTTTTTATGTCCTGGACTTGCAAAGAGAATGGAATGCGCCGCATAGCAACCAGCGTTAAAATATTTGGCCATCGCTTAAAAGCTACCATATTCCCCTTGCATCTACAAGAAAATTACCAATAAGATTGACATCTCGATATATCGATTAACATGAAGCATATGGAGAATAGGCGTTTGTAAAATTAGGTTGTACAAGAGTAGTGAAAGTTATGTGAGTGTAACACATCAGATTTTTACTATTATAAGCATAACTACGAGGGCTGTCCCAGAAGTACCCGTCCTAACAAAGAAAACGCAAAAGTTTTGGGAAAAACATCTTTATTTTTCTACACAGTCTCCTATCAGCTCGATAAACTTTTCCCAGCGGTGTTCAATAGCTTGGATACCCTGTTTATAGTGAGCAGCATCGAGTTCTGCAAAATAGCCATCAACTGCATACTCCACCTCTTCATTGTTGGCAAATCTTTTACCACCAAGCCATTTCTTCACCTTTGGAAACAAAATAATCAGAGGGGGCTAAGTCTGGCGAATAGGGTGCATCAGGAAGCAATTGGAACTTTTACTCATTGATTCTGGCCATGGTGATAATGGATGTCTGAACTGGTGCATTGTCTTCATGATACAGAACTTTCTTTTTCGCTAAATGCCGCCAGTTTTTCTTGATTCCATCATTCAAACGCTGCAATAAGTTTGAACAATTCTTGCCATTGATTGCTTTTACTTTTTGAAGATAATCAATGGAAATTATCCCACACGCATCTCAAAAAACTGCCGCCATGATCTTGCCTGCAAATGGAACTGTCTTCGCCTTCTTTGGAGCCGATTCTCCCCTTTCCATCCACTGTTTTGACTGTTCCATCGTCTCAGGTGTGAAGTGATGCACCCATGTTTCACCCATGGTTATAAATCGACACAAAAACTGGGCTTTATTGCAACGAAACATCGCCAATCACACGACTGAGACATCCTCACGACGCTGCTTTTGTTCCATCGTAAGTAAACGCGGCACCCATCTTGCGCACAGCTTTCTCATATCTACATTTTCAGTTAGTATGCGACGTACAGCACTTTTTGAAATGCCTATGATGTCTGCTAGCTCACGCACTTTCAGTCGACGGTCATCTAATACCATTTTGTGGATTTTCTTCACAATTTCTGGCGTGGTCACCTCATTTTGTCGACCACTATGATGTTCGTCTTGACAGCTCGTACGGCCTCGCTTAAACTCTGCCACCCAATATTTTACTGTTTTAAACGAAGGAGCAGACTCCCCCAAAGTAGGATCTAGCTCAGCTTTAATATTAGTTGGACTAAGACCTTTCAAATGAAAGTATTGTATCACATAACGATGGCCAGTTGTATCCATACTTACAAATTCGCTGAGAGAGTTCACTATTAATGGCTGCCAAATAATTACTAAACAACGTAGCATCGCCAAACTTCAAAATTAAGCTTTATAAGGGTGGTACTTTCTACCATAGTCATTTGTTTGAAACAACAACCGCTATATATACGTCAGGTCGGGTACTTCTGGGACTGCCCTCGTATAATTAAGAGTCCGTTCAAACATCACGAAAGATAACTGTAAATTAATAAGGCATAAAATTCGAACCACTGGATGTAAAAATTGTGATTTTTTTATATTTGTTGCTTTTCTATAATATGAAATATCTACGTGTGCGCATATGATATTGCCTTACGAGGTTTACAAGCTCGTTTACAAGGTACTGTCGTATGAGACAACTGCTGCTTTTCGCTAGTGCCGTATTAGTGGACACGCCTCAAACGTCAGGAGGTTCGAACCCGATAATAGACCTATCAGCAGCAAAGAAAGCCGTTGCTATTCACTCTGTAAATCACCGTGCATGAAATAAACACAAGGACATGTGACTGCTGATGATAAATAATTAAATGACCATTTTACAACCGTAATTCCAAAGTTATGATGGAACCAGTTTATCAACATTTGCCTTTATCTTACAACCGTAATTCCAGAGTTATGATGGGACCAGTTTATCAATATTTGCCTTTATCTTACAACCGTAATTCCAGTGTTATGGTTGGGACCAGTTTATCAATATTTGCCTTTATCTTACAACCGTAATTCCAGAGTTATGTTTGGGACCAGTTTATCAATATTTGCTTTTATCTTACAACCGTAATTCCAGAGTTATGTTTGGGACCAGTTTATCAATATTTGCCTTTATTTTACAACCATAATTCCAGAGTTATGGTTGGGACCAGTTTATCAATATTTGCCTTTATCTTACAACTGTAATTCCAGAGTTATGGTTGGGACCAGTTTATCAATAGTTGCTTTTATATTACAACGGTAATTCCAGAGTTATGTTTCGGACCAGTTTATCAATATTTGCCGTTATTTTACAACCGTAATTCCAGAGTTATGGTTGGGGACCAGTTTATCAATAGTTGCTTTTATATTACAACGGTAATTCCAGAGTTGTGTTTCGGACCAGTTTATCAATATTTGCCGTTATTTTACAACCGTAATTCCAGAGTTATGGTTGGGGACCAGTTTATCAATATTTGCCTTTATCTTACAACCGTAATTCCAGAGTTATGTTTGGGACCAGTTTATCAATATTTGCTTTTATCTTACAACCGTAATTCCAGAGTTATGTTTGGGACCAGTTTATCAATATTTGCCTTTATTTTACAACCATAATTCCAGAGTTATGGTTGGGACCAGTTTATCAATATTTGCCTTTATCTTACAACTGTAATTCCAGAGTTATGGTTGGGACCAGTTTATCAATAGTTGCTTTTATATTACAACGGCAATTCCAGAGTTATGTTTGGGACCAGTTTATCAATATTTGCCTTTATCTTACAACCGCAATTCCAGAGTTATGGTTGGTACCAGTTTACCAATATTTACCTTTATTTTTATGTAATAGTGAGTATTTTCTTGCAACTTTGTAATTTATAGCAAACAGACAACTCATTTAATATAAAATCTGGATTTAGCATTGAAGTATATATGTAATCATAAAATTAAACTACCCGATGTTGCGGCCGGGATTAAATTGGATGTATCTTAAAATTGGGATACTTATATACATTTAGTTTTGAAACCTGGCTTTGGTTAACTAGATTTCTTAAATTTAACGAGATATCACGGTTTGAAACTTGGATGCACATGTGTCTCTGTGGCACTAACTTGCTGATCGGGAAACATCCAGACTCGGTGACATGATAGAACATTTCCTTCAATACCCAGACTCAGTTCTGCTTCTCATATCTTATCTGCGATAACAAGGTTATAAAACTAGGAGGTTTAGGTACATTATCTTTGTGTGTCAGTAAAAACTGGCAGCAGGCGCATCTTTCAGGAACAGTATGATAAATTTGAGCGTAATAGAATATCAGAGATTTTGGCATATGATGAGTGAAACTAGTGTCTTTGAATACTGTTTCCATTTTATTTAATCTGATTTCAGGATATAATAATAGGTTCAGAGTAAAAGTATGGGTATAAGTGGATATATTTAAAAGCACTCCAATTACTATCTCGAGTATGTTTTATAAGTGTATAAGAAATCTTTTAACAACTCGGGTCCACAAAAAAGGTGAATGATAATGGAACGAATTCTCAAATGAACTCAGAATCCAGAGAGCTGGAAGTTACCCGACATTTGTGTTCTTAGGCTAAGGAAAGCAGACAACTTAGCCCTTAAAATACATTCGAACTCGGGCCTTCTAGATTAGGTATAGAATATATCTAAGAACATAGAATAAGAATGTAGAATAAGTTACGCCCCCGACACCACAGCTTGCGGATTGGCATGATCCGGATATGCAGAATATGGACAGAAATAGAAATCAGTCTAGGAACAAGTTACTCTATTGCAAAACTGCAACACACTGTTGCATATTTTAAACACCCTCCCCGCCAGAATTCAGAGCCGTTTACCACAGGATATTTTTCTATACTAGGCAGATTCATCCGAGGAGGTATTACTCCACACTTCGCAAAAATTGAGTTTTATTTATGGACGCTCTCTAACTACTTGTCATTCTATATTGGGCGTGAGAGACGGAACATTTTGCTCAGTCTCTTTATCGGGTTGAAGTTCTGTTACGTGCCGTAAATCACCGCTCTACTTCCCTTCCGAAGGAAGCCATAAAAATTTTTATGCCCGAAAAAATTCCCCTCGCCCTCCGCCTGCCTTGAACCCGCGACCTCGGGAACTAGACGCTAGCATGGTACACCTAGACCACGGAGGACGACCTCTACACTTCGCAGCACCATCACCCTGCGTTTTCAGTGCTCTTGATATCCCCGATTGAGGTTGGCCTCTTTCCTCATTTTCTGATGTTAACGTAATTTTTTTAATCTGCATGTGTTGTTTGCTGCATTATGTGTTCGCCTGTGCTTTCTTTTGTTTTTGCGTCTCTTTTATCACATGTCTCTATAGGGTTTGTGTGCTGAGCGACTGTTACCTTGGAATTTTAAAAAAAAATATTTTATCTGCTCTATTTGTCTAATCCATTAAGCCAAACACTTATAACATCCGAGTAGAATTAATGTGCAATGGGAGATATATCAAGAAGTTCTAAGTTGTGTGTGTGCGTGTATGTGTGTGTGCAAGGACTGCTAAGTCTCTAACTTTTGACTTAACTTATTTTACACAATGGAACCAGCAGCGCAAAATTGGGTAAGTCATTTATAGAGTTGACTTAACTTACTGGGCATTACAAATTTAAATGGCTCACCCAACTTGACACTAAACCCGGCTGGGGATCAGGTATTTATTTTCATTGCAGTAATGCAACACGGGTAATACGAAACAACTATGATTTGTCAACAACACAGTCGAAGAAAAGAAATTATTGCAACTGCATGTATTATTTCAATTAAAGATTACCACCTAAAACCCAATAAGGACCGTTTGAGTTACAATAATGCAGTATTGATATTGGCAGCATTTTCCTCACATTTTAATAGATTGGTGGCTCAGTATTAATGATATCTTGTGTAGTGAGGTGTTACAAGATGAATTCCAGGAGCCAGAAACCAGGGGCTAGAACAGGTCGCCCGAATTGACTCGGCGGAAGGTAAATCACCACGGTACCTATCCGTTTAATTACGGATTTAGCCATGCGATGTGAAAGATGAAGTCTATTAGCAAGCGTTTGTATCTTGTTCGACTTGATGAGGGTGGTTGTTGGCTTCTCATAGTGTTATTGGAGCGGGTCATCAGTCCAAGCGGAGACCAAACCCGATGCTGCTTAACTTAGCGGCCGCTTGCTGGACCATTAAATAAATCAGTGCCATCTAGCGAGAGAACCGAAGGGATTAAATAATGAGGTAAAGAAGTGCCAAGTAAAGATCAGGGAGGTTTACGGCTGTGCGGTCTCCCGTCCCGTCCAATGCTGCTTAACTTCGGGGTTTGGTGTGTAGATGGGGGCATGGTTGAACGGAAGAGGGATACAACTGCAGGTGCAGCGTGACCCAACTGACTTTACCCCTGACATGGGGAGTGGATGTGAGCCCGCGGCCGATCAGGACTCCGAGGTGTTTGGGGGAATGGGATTCTCCTTCGCCGCAGGCCTTTACAGTCGCCAGCAACGAACCTTAATAAGAAGGGGGCAGAGCTTTTCTGCGGACTAATGGCAATTCTCCACTTTCCACTCCATATGCCAATGCCTTGGAGCTGTCTCTGTTGTGGAGAGAAACAAAACCGGCTATTTTTGTTCTGTGTCATTATGAGGGCATTTCAAAATATTGGCACGTAACAGTACTGGGTTCCATGGGGGAAGTCAGACATGTATGCGGAGAAGGGTAACGACGACAGTACTCTGCCTTCCGGTACCCGGCCGCTGTGAGACTGAGGACATCTTCCCCTCCATCCGTATCCGGAAAGTGCGATCCCGTAGGTAGCTGCCTATCAGGGTGACATAGGGGTAGGGATATCGGCCTCCTTGAGCTTATACAATAAATAGGCCTTGGTACCAGTAGTGGAGAAGGTCTTTTCCACGTCCAAGAGAACTGCGATGGTTTTGAAGTTTTCCTGGAAGCCCAGCAGGGCGACCTTCTCGGGCAATCGCAGTAGCTGGAGTGTCCACGACGAAAACCGAACCGGTGATCCGGGAGGAGGTGGCTTTACTTGAACTGAGGGGTAAGGTTAGGCAGGAGCAACCGCTCAAAAACTTTCGAGACGATTGGGAGCAGGCTAATGGAACAGTAACTAAATGGGAAGACCGAGTCTTTGCCGGGCTTCAAAATACAGATTACTCTCGCCTCCTTCCAACAGGTTGGGAAATGGCGGATATGCAGATATGTATTACAAATCCGTGGATGTAAAAGTGGATGATGGCCTTTCGGGGACGGTGCTGGAGCATGGGCGCTGTAATGCCGTCATGTCCAGGTGATTTGTGAAGGTTCAACTTTTGGATTTCGGAGGCCACCTCTCTCGGGGTCACAATAGGGATATGGATCTCCTCGTTGGGGGTCGGTGGGTCCTTGTAGAGGTAGTCCACCGTCGCCTCCACGAGTTTAGTGAAGTCTTCGTCCTGGGGGTCTTCCCGGGGCTCGAATTGACTCTAGATGGTCTGTGAAATCCGTGGATTTCCCTTAGGGTTCGAAGGCGAGTCTCCCGCGCGTGCCATGCAGTGGACGGATACTGCGTTCTGCCGGTAGAACACCTGCCTACTGTGCGAGGGGGCCTGGGATCGATTCCCGGCTGTAGTGGGAATTTTTCTCTAGCCAAGATTATTCCCTCCACAGGGTTTGGAAGTATGAATGAGAGTGTAATGTGTGAGTGACCTAGTGTACAAAACCCAAAGTGATATAGAAATCCAACGACAACTGCATACGTGCTAACACCGTTGCCAACAAGCAATATGTTCCAAAGGTGAAAGGCCGTCGTTATGATCATTGCCTCAAATACAGTGCAACCTAGAACAAATTACTTTTCTGTTTTAGAGAAGAGCTAATTGCTACCCTCGGATGTTATACAAGCCGCTATAGAGGATTCAGATCAGAACTGTAAAAATCCAGACTTTGACATTGAAGGAAACACTAACTCAGATTCAGAAGATTAGGGATAAGGAAAACAATGCCCGGCTTAACCAATAAATCTAGCGATGTAAATGATGATGAACATAATAAACTGGAAGGTGAAAATCGTAAAGTACAAAATGATTTGACTGTTACTGAAGAAATAAACGAAGTGGAAGCAATATTAGCGGATGAAGATATCAGTCATGTAATAAAGAAGCAAAGGTTGAAAGGGAATACGAGACAAGCCAGGCAAGAAAGGAAATGTGCAAGAAACAGTCGAAAAAGTTACACTACTCAGAAGAGAGTCTAAAGTTATAAAGCCCCTTGAATCATGTAGGATGAAGTGCAAAGAACGAATATGTGATAACCAGGCAGAGGGGTTTAAGTAAGTAAACAGAGCAATTCTGTTACTGCGCGGAGTACAGATGACGTCAGGTACTATGACAGACACACTCCTCCTCACCCCAATAGGCGGTTCGTTGCGACTGTTCCATTTATTCTCTGCATAATACACAACAGTGGAGAGCTGTGGCAATATGCCTCAAGTAAAGAAGAGTTTATATATCAGAATTAGCGTCTTTTGTGACGGAATGCGGCAGGGAACATTTCAGCACAAATAGCAAAACCATCAGATGTAACTCATAGCTCAAAAGTTGTTTAAACGTCATGTTAAACAACATTGTAATTCAATGAAATACAAGGAACATTGATATCATGAGAAAGGATGCGGAAAGTAGACCTTCAACCTCCTCAGCCCTAAACTACAAATCAGAATGTTTCGAGGATCTGTGTCGTTATACAAGTAAGAGCGTATGTTGCTTTAAAAAATGTACAACTTTTGAAATCCTTGTTCGTAGCTTTCATAAACCAATTGCACATTATCAACAGCTAAACATACATTACTTTCTTTCTTGTAATGCTACTCTTTAATCCTGATTTACCTACTTCCAAAGCACAGTGTAGTGTCTTCTGTTCAACTGTTCATTATATTTGCAAGGTCCCACCACCAAGGTCTCATTACCAACCCTCGATGCGTTCCTAACTTGGTTTGCTTACTAAAACCTCTTTCCTATAAAACAAATCAATAGTAATTACTGGAAGATGGGTAATTTTGAAAAGAGGGTTTCATAAATATGTAATTTGAAACAAATAAGACAACCATATTAAAAGGCCGAAACAGAGGATATACAGAAGCAACATTTTCGACAAATTGCAGTGAATTATCACTTATAAATAAACGGAAAATTGGAAAAAAATGTGTAAAGCTTGTTTTTGAGAGTATTCTGCGACACTAAATGTTTTATAGAAACCGTAATTCAGAAGAAAGGGAGTAACATTCCTGGTATTTTAGATGATGATGGAAGGGGCAAGTAAGATCCTGGTAACAAATTTGACAGCGAGGAATTGTCCCTGTCCGCAATCATTTGCTTTCCATACCAACATACGAAAGCCATTATTCCAGAAAAAAATCACAGAAAATATTTACCATCTCGTGTCACTCTTAAGTGCATTATACGAAGAATACTTAAATGCCCGTTCCTGGAAAACTTGTTAGTAGGAGGATCTACGAAACTATTTTCCATTATCTTTAACTAAAAATAAACCAAAAGTGGACATATACCAGACATGTGATAAACCAGCTGAAGATAGAGATTTGTGACGGAGAAGAAAAGCTTGGGTTTCAACGAGATAAAGAAGTGCGTCATGAAAAGGATGACTCAGAAGAAAAGTCACTCTCAAGAAATGATCCTGCTACGAAAACCATAACATTCGACTTACAACAGTGCTTGCCAACTCCAGTGGTCAGTAGTTCCATTGCCTTCTAAAGAGCCAGCTATGGACCTATAACTTGACAGCCCACGATGATCGGCAAGCTACTGCTCCATGTGCCATGAAGGGAAGAGGGGCTAATGAAATAGGTTTTGCCTTTACAAGTACCTTAAATAACTTCATCCAGATGTAAAAATTATCATAATGTATTCTGATTCTTGCCAAGGACAAAACAAAATCAGTCACCTGGCAGTATTGTATATGGTCGCAATTCAGGAACATCCAACCCTCCAGTCTATTGATCACAAGTCCCTAATACTTGGCCATACACATATGGAGAGCGATGGAGGTTATGCAATCATAGAGAAAAAGAAATATGGTATTCCTATTCATCACCCTCACGACTGGATGCAAAATGTTCTCCTGTCAGGAAAGAACAAGCGATTTGTGGTTAGTGAAATACTAGAGAAGACTTTTATGACTTGGGAAAAGAACTTGTGTTACGAAAGGTTTATATAAATAGAGAAAAATTGTTTGGAGGGGACATACAGTGGCTCCGTTTTCAAAGGGTTCCTTTGGGCAATTCTCTTTCAAGTACACGTCTAGGAAACATGATGATTTTAGACTTTCCAGTTTTAAAACTACTTAAGAAATATACCGGCCCAAACACAATAAACCCTGCAAAAAAGAATGACTTGCTGGACCTACTTCCATTTATCTCGCCCACATTCTGGGAATTGTACAGGAGTCTGAAAACATCGAAAGTATTCTTAATGCATTTCCAGATGGTCATATCGATGAGGATGTTGAGCGAATTTGTTTTTAGAGTTCAGGTAATATTTTGGATGGTAAAAACAATCACGGAAACTTAAAGAAAAAAAGGCAGTATACGACATTTAAGTCATAATAATAGCATTTCTTGTTTCTTTACTTTGTATTATATTATAGTTTATCAAGTTCTGTAAAATTTAACCTTATATTTTTTATAAAAGGCTAAAAATTGTAATATTTAATATGTATGATTGACTGTAAGGTATTATTTTCAAACGTTATAACATTATGTCCCGTTTCATTATTGTTGTACTATTTTTATGCTATATTATTTTGTCAAGTACTGCTAAATTTAAAAATTCATATAAACATGTATTCTTTTATCCCTGAGAAAACAATCAGAATTGTTTAAATATTTAAATATGTAAATTTCATTGTAAATTCTAGTAGCAAACAATAAATCCTATTCTGATAATATTAATATAACATATGTGTAAAAGTGGGTATGCCAAAATGTATTGTGCAAAATCGGGTAAGTCACGTATCCATCCTCCAACCCTTCAGATAATCTTTAATAAGGGATGAAGCTGTACAGGAGTTAAAGCGGCGTCATATGTATGTTGATAGCATTAACTGGGGAGCTTTTCTTTTCAGAATGTGCAGAATTTTGGCACGTAGGGGATTTGGGAAATTTATTTTAATCTTTAATTTAATTTTTCTCAGTATACAGTTTGTTTTGACTTAATGCTTTTGCACACCCAGTCGATGTATATACTGGTAGTTACTTGGGTCCCGCTCATTGATGTTTTCATCCCAGATGGCTCCGGGTTTTCCCAACCTTCACTGCCCTGACGGCTCCCGCCAGAGAATTTTAATTCCAGCGTTCGAAACATAGATTTTGAAGTGGGTAAAGTATTGAAACAATTCTTCAGACTGCTATATTTATAACAAAAAGAAGCTCAGGACTGTTCCACCGAAGATTTAGTGATTTTCAAATATATAACTCATGACACTACATTGTTGAAAATTAAATAGAGGAATATATATTGCATATTATAGAATATGTATTACACAAATATTAGTTTTCCTGCCTAAGTATTCTTCTCCTAATTCTTGTTAATCGAGATATATTTTCGTTAAACATTTTGACACTTCGTATTAGGATCCAGTAAATAAAACCCTGAATTGTTGCATTCACATGAAATTCTCTACTCACTTTTCTACAAAGTGTTCTTACAAAGGCTTATTATTCTCATTACTGCTTTTTTCTTTTGCTTGAAGTTTAATGTCCTCTAACCTAGTAAGTCGCATCGGAGATAAAATGAATGATATGGATGAAATGAAGCTCAAGTGAGCCCGGGGTCATTAGATCTCAGAGTTTTCCGACATTCACCTTCTTAGGAAAGGGAAAACCTAGGAGAATCCTGCCCCAGATAACTCACCTTAACCGAGATTCGAACTAGGGACCTTTTGAATGTGAGGCACACGTTACAATCACACCACAGAAGTCGGCATCTACTTCTTGTTAATATGGATAAACCTTCATTACTTATTTACACATTTTGTTGTAGATATAAGAAGAATACAGTAGACTAAATATCTTCTAAGTTGATGGCTCTCTCTTCTGTTTGCACGAACACGAAAAATAAATAAACAAATAAATAAATGTTTTACATTTACATGACTTTCTCTACCCTCTATCGTTTATTAGTGGGTATACAGATTATTCCTACGAAAGCTATTTTTCTCCTACTTAATTTTAATTGAGATAAACTTTTGCAGAAATAGTTACGTTGCACATTTCGTTATAGATACACACAGCGATAGTCAAATGTTTAAGGACTGGACGCTATAATCCGCTGGCTTAAATTACCATACTCTTTACATGACTTCGCATGACAACTGAGAATGGACAGGACTTTAAAAGAATGACAAAGTATTGAACAATTCGAACCATTAATAACGGGGATGTCGAAAATGGCTTAAAGTTGTTTGAAATGTATTGTTGTTTCAAAGAGATCTACTTTTGTGTAGTAGGTTTTCGTCTTTCGCTTGACGTTTACCAGTTATACAAGATTATACAAAATTCCTTCCGAATGAAGAACACTTTACAGGCTATTCCCAGAAAATTCAAGATAAATATTTTATTTACCATTAAACGTCTCAAATATATTGCATTTTAATCAAAGTCGTTAGAACCATTTTTTGAGAAAATCAAACACTTCTAAAAATGTTCCTTGTAAATGGTAATTTGGGGTGGGGGTATTTCTTGAAAATATTCTGTTGCATCTTTGAAAGGTACTGAACCTAAATACCAAACATACACTTACGATACATTGTAGGGAGTCTTGTGAATGTAACTCACCAAATGTTTTTACTTTCTCTGCTACGTTTAGAGAGTAGGGAAGTATTGCATTCCACCCAAAAACTCAACGTTGAGGTTTCACCGCCTGAACTCAAAAAAGCATTTCAGAAAACGGTCTGTGTGTGGTGTGTGTGTCTGTGAACACCATAACTCAAAAACGAAAAGTCGGATAAATACCAAACTTGGTATTTAAGTTCAATATCTTTCAAAGATGCGACACGAAGATTTTCAAGAAAATCCCCCACCCTTTACATGGAGCATTATTCGAATTTTTTTATTTTCTAAAACATGGCTCTAACGATTCTGATTAACATACCATATATTAAATATATTTACATGATAAATAAAATTGTATATCTTGAATTTTCTAGAAATAGCCTGTGAAGACCTGTTCACAGACAGACAGTCAGACAGACACACACATACACACACATGCATGCATACGGACATGTTTCCAAAAATGCTTTTTTACTTTCTCTACTACGTATAGTAAGTAGGGGAAGTATTGCATTTCACCCAAAAATTCGATATCGAGATTTCACCGGAAATACGTGTTTTGAGACCCCCTGAATCCAAAAAAAAAAGAATTTTTGGAAACATGTCGTGTGTGTGTCTGTGTGTGTGTCTGTGAACAGCATAACTCAGAAACGAACAGTCGGATAAACACCAAACTTGATATTTAGGTTCAGTATCTTCCAAAGATGCGACACGAAGGTTTTCAAGAAAATACCCCCACCCCAGACTACCCTTTACATGGAACATTTTTCGAAAATTTTAATTTTCTCAAAAATGGCTCTAACGATTTTGATTAAAATATCATATGTTTAAGATATTTTCATGACAAATGAAATGTATATCTCGAATTTTCTGGGAATGTCTCCAAAAGTATTCTTCATTGTGAACGACTTTTGCATAACTGGTAAACCATAAGACAGACAAAATTTTACTACACAAAAAATGTAGATCGCGTTAAAATACACAATTTATGTCTCATACAATTTTTTTGTTCAGTGAAATTTTTGGGTGGGATGCAATAGCTTCTCTACCTACTGGAAACGTGGTAGAGAAAGTAATGACACTTCTTTCCCCATAAGCCTGAGCGTTATTACTTGAGCTTAACGTCGTCCTCTGTGGTGTAGTGGTTACCATGCTAGTCTCTACTTCCCGAGGTCGCGGGTTCAAACCCGGCGTAAAAATTCTTCGCATGGCTTCCTTCGGAAAGGAAGTAGAGCTGATGGCCCCGTGTCGTAGATTTACGGCACGTAAAAGAACTTCAAGCCTGATAAAGGGGCCTCTGTGCAAAATTACTGCTCTTTCACGCCCAATATAGAATGAGACGCTAAGGATCATAGTATTTAAAGAGCGTCATAAATAAAACTCAATTTAATTTTGAGCTTAATCCCTCATCAAATTGTAGATCCCTCTCACACACCACTATGTCAACCAACTCTTGTGGCGATCAAGTCTGGCTTCCCCTACTTCATTAATTTTTCATTATTTTGTTAACAAGTTTTAAAATTGTATATACCGAGATAAATTCAATGGGTCAACAATGCTACCATTTAAATATCCTAACGTAATGACATTCTTAATCTCGAGTTTGACACTTTAGATTACCATTGTTCAAATTGCTCCTAGGCTGCATTCAAAAGGGGAAACATTTTGATTGAAACCAATTTTTAAGATCACAGCACGAAAGACAGAGGAGTTTGCGTGACAGTAAACGGGCTCCAATTGCAGGTGCATTTGCGTGATGATTTGCCAGGGTTTAAAAGCTGCAGCAATGACACGAATGCTGATAAAAGAGGACTTTGAAAATAATAAGGTAATCCTAAACTCTGCTCTCAAATTTTCCGCCAGCAAGTTAGCACTTTTATAGTAGAATTTCCCTGCATTTAACGTATTGCTACTTACCTCTTGTTAATTTCAGAAGTTTTCTCGTCACAGGCACGGATCTGAAAGAACCCAGATTTATATTTTCAACGCAAAACACCTGTTTTGAAGCTTCTGACGCACTAGGAGCTATTAAGCAGTTTAATTCCCTCTTGGGCACTTCTATATGAGCACCTTAAACTGTAACCATAGACCACCTCTGCACAGAACCCGGCAAGGGATGAACTGCTATGCATGCCAATGCACCACCTCATTCATTTTCCGCGCGAAGGTTGCGGTTCTGAAGAAATAAATGCCTCACGCATATGTATGTGTTGCCCAGCAACGTAGTCCGCAGGTGCCGAACGAAAACTCAATAATAACCGCGAACTCTGTTACCCTTATGTATGTGCGGCAATGAAACTGATTTCCTGATGGATTCTACTATAGTAAGGGGGGAGGCATTCATTTTAATAAATGCCGAATTTTTACTTTCACTACTGCTTACATAAATTAGTAGGGGAAGTGTTGCATTCCAGCCAAAAATTCGATACCGAGATCTCACCGAAAATACACACTTTGAGACTTCATGAATTAAAAAAAAAATTCTGATGTGGTATATTCACATGACTTTCTTTACCCTCTATCTTCATTAGTGGGTATACAAACAATTCTTACTAAAGCTTCTTTTTCTATCTACTACATTTTAATCCAAATAAACCTTTGAAGAAATAACTACATTACACATTTCGTTATAGATACAAAGAGAACAGCGATAGCCAAATGTTTAAGAACTGGACGCTATATCTGGCCTTAAAATTCCATTCTGTTTCCACACAATCGCGAGAAACAACCGAATGTTGACAGAACTTTTAAGAGAATGACCAAGTAATAACCAATTCGAACCTTTAATAATGGATATCTCAGAAATGGCTGAAGCCACAAAAAACTTATTTGAAATAAATTGTTTCTTTTAAAGTCTTTACACTGTTTGTTAATTACGTTTTCGTCTATTCCTTAACGTTTACCAGTTATATAATATTATACAAAATTCCTTCCGAATGAAAAGGACTTCTTAGGCTATTCCCAGAAAGTACAAGATATACATTTTATTTGTCACGGCAATTTAATAAAAATCGTTAGTCATTTTTTAGAAAATCAAAATTTTCGAAAAATGTTCCGTGCAAAGGGTAGTTGGGGGTGAGGATTTTCTTAAAAATCTACGTATCGCATCCTTTGAAGATACTGAATTTAAATATTAAGTTGGTACTTATGCGACTTTTCGTTTTTGAGTTATGCTGTTCACAGACAGACGGATAGATACATGCACACACAGACCTTTTTATAAATATGCATTTTTGGATTCAGGGGCTCTCAAAATATGACTTCCGGTGTAAACTTGTTATCGAAATTTTGCGTGGAATGCAATATCTTCTTTACCTACTATGTACATGGTAGAGAAAGTAAACTTTTAGACAAAAGTCTTGAACACTATAACTCAGAAACGAAAAATTTAAGTTCAGTATCTTCTAAAACTGCATCACGAAGATTTGCAAGAAAATCCCCCCACCCCAAGCTACCCTTTATATGGAATGTTTTTGTTTCGAAATTTTTTACTTTCTCAAAATGGCTTTAACGATTTTAATTAAAATAATATATGTTTAATATGTTTGCAAGAAAAATACAATGCAGACCTTGAATTTTCTGAAAATAGCTTATGAAAACTCTTCATTCAAAGTAATTTTTGTATAATGGGTAAACCATAAGATAGAAAAAGATCTTAATACACACAAAATGTACCTACATCTTGTTAAACGTTACAATTTTCACGAGGTCGCGGGTTCAAACCGGCGGAGGGCGATGGTTTGTTTCAGGTGTGAAACTCCTTAGGATGGCTTCCTTCAGAAGGGATGTAAATCCGGTGGTCCCATGTTTAATAGAGGCCTCTGAGCAAAATTTTCGGTCTTTCACGCCCAATATGGAATGAGGTGCTAAGAACCATAGCAATTAAAAAAAAACCCATAAATAAAATTTAAAAAACATTAAAAAAAAGATAAAGTTTATGTTTAGGTTTTTCTTGTGGCGTTAACTATTTCGGAGATATTCTTGATATTGCTTTGAATTTTCAAATACTTATACTTTTTTCAAGTAGTAAGTCGCTATTCTTTTTTATCGTGGTCATGCAAAGAAGATAGGCTTTCAAAACCGTCACAAAGCGACCTGCTTTTTAAAAAAGCATACTATATTATAGCTTAAACGAAATGTAAAATGTGTAATGAAAGTTTATCTCAATTAACAAGAAAAGAATTGAAGAATGAGATTTATATAATAAATAAATATAAAAATAATTGGTAAAAAAATAATGATTAATAAAATTTTATTTGAATAAAAAAACAATTCGTTTGAGGCTAATCTAGTAACATATATGCATAAAATTAATATCCCCCCTAGATAAATTAATAATAATACATAAGATAACCAAAATATTTGTAAGAATTGTTTGCAGAAGAGTGAGTAGAGAAACTCATGTGAATGCTACACATCAGATTTTTATTTAAGTTATACACCAACAGCTAACATCAAGGTTTTCTTATATGTTAAAACACTACAAGGATTCGTATTAAACGAAAACATCTGAAGTATTACATTTACATCACTTTCACTATCAAACATAATTTATTACTTTCTCTACCACGTACACAGTAGTTAGAGAATGTATTGCATTCCACCTAAAAATTCGATGTCGAGGTTTTACCGAAATACGTTTTGATGCCCCCTGAGTAAAAAAAAAGGCATTTTTAGAAAAAGGCCCATGTGTGTATCTGTGAACACCATAACTCAAAAATGAAAAGTCCAATGAACTCCAAAAACTAGGTATTTAAGTTAAGCATCTTGCTAACCGTAGTATTGCGTAAGCATTCACATTACTTTAGAATTTTCTTCGATATATCGATGACGTTAAATACCAAAGGGATTGTAAACGTTATTTAATAAAACTTGCTAGCTAAATAGTTACAGTATCTAACTGAAAAGCTTTACATATGCAGCATCGCGACTTCTTGGCTAAATCCGGGATAAACTATCAAACTATTCTTGACTGTCTTTAAGGAAATAGAGATGGATGATCAGTGATCACATTGCTGCTAACTGAAACATTTAAGGATTTTAAGTTTACTATTTTACGAATAACTGCATAAACTACCTAAAAGTTTCCTCTTTAGTTGGTTTGCAGATATCTAGAAGTTTGTAATAGGGTAACAGCATAACAGAGAATAGAGAGTTTTCACCCATGCCATTTAGTTTTGGTAAACTAACACAGAAAAGGATTTTGATAAGAAAGAAAGCTCTAACGGCCGACATCGACTTTGCTGATATTGATTATGCATTCGCTTATCTATGCTTGCGGCACTTCAGGCCAATGAGGTAATTCCAGTGAAAGCATCAGGGAAATGGATACAACACTGAACTGAACTAAATCTTAACTTAATACATCTTTATTTTTATTAAACTTCAAATAAATAAAATGTATTTTGCTCATTGCGAGGTAGCTTTTAGATGCATTCTTTCAAAGTTCATTCTGTCACATAGCCTTTTCAATGTCTGATTAACGAGAAATCTAATGTCAAAGGGTCTCCATATATTACATATTCATGGGGGATTATGTAGGCTATGCATGCTAAAAATCTTTTCCTATTCACTGTATGCTAATTAGGATATACATCTGCATAACATAGTTTCTAATGCCGCGCTTTTTATACGCAGAAAGCTAAAACAAACGTTAACTGTTACAAAATAAATCACCTCACATTCAAGAGGTAGCGCGTTCGAATCTCGGTTAGGGTGAGCTAGTCGGATAAGGTTTTACCAAGACTTTTCCCTTATTCTGAGAAGACGAATGTCGACTAACTCCAAGCTCTATGGATTCCATGCTCATTTGAGCATCATTTAATACATTTCATTCATCTCCAATATGATCTACCGGGTTAAAAGGACGTTAAACTAGCAAAATAAATAAAGGATTATATAATAGTCGAGAGTTCATAAGAAAATGCGTTACACACACACACACACACACACACACACACACACACACATATATAATCTTAACAAGAAAGTAGAAATGCCGTAATCGAGAGATGGCCGTTATTTTCAGCAGGGCACGTAAAATGTTTCGGTACTGGATAGCATGCAACACACCTGCATTCTGAAACCTTTTCTTCTAGGAACTGTAGATTACAACAAGGAAGTATCATACTAGAAACGAGGACCAAGTTAAAATAACTTGTTCACGAAGAAATAGAAGTATCGAGTCACATTCATTCATTGCCCGAAAGAAATGCCAGTATTTCACAGAAAATTGAGCAAGTGGACTCCACGATAACGTGTGAAATTAAAATTACCGAGATTTATTTACTGGCGCTCTTTAACTGCTATGGTTCTCAGCGTCCCATTCTATATTGGGAGTGAAGGACCGTAAATTTTTGCTGAGAGGCTCCTTTATCAGGTTTGTGGTTCTTTTACGTGCCGTATATCTACGACACGTAACCACCGGCTTTACTTTCCTACGGAAAGAAGCCATGCTAAGGATTTTTGCGCCCGAAAAAATCCATCGCCCTCCGCCGGGTTTGAGCCCGTGACCTCGGGAACTAGAGACCAGCATGGTGCCCCTAGACCACGGAGGACGACGGTAACGTGTGAAGCTCACATTCGGGAGGTCTCGGGTTCGAGTCCTGTCGACCGCCACTCTAACCTTGGGTTTTTCTTGGTTTTCTCTGATCGGAAGGCGAATGCTGGGATGGTTTCTCTTCTACCACGATATCGTTTCTCTCATTTCCCTTACATTGCGCTTCCTTCATATGTTTCAGGTGTGCTTCTAGGTTTCGTGTGAGGCAGTGCCAGACAGATGGTGTGGATGCTTGCTCCAAGGAAAAAGTATTCCCCGTGGACATTAGAGGGCTGCTTGGTTGAACAGGTCGTTCATCGTCCTCTCTGGGCGGCTCCAGTAGTGGTCGGGTCTTCAAGCCAGGAAATGTTAGAAACTTCCGCGCGTCCTTGTAGCCTGTAGTCTCCTGCGATTCCTTCACTTCACCCCTTCACCCCTGTGGGTGGTAGACACAATATATTCACATAGGTCGCATGTGCGAAGTAACTCCCTCCATTGTATAACCTATGTCCTAATGCTTAGAAAGAGGATGGAGGATATATAAAATGTTATTTTATTTGTAGTTTGTTGTGTCATACTGGTTGACACAGTACAATCACACTGTCAAGAGCAATTCCAAATAAGCTGAACAATGTGAATGGGCACATTAATTTTTTAAATGAAGCAGTACAGATTTCGTAATTCACAAAAGGAATAAACGTTATAACTCATACCTAAGTACTTCATTAAAGTAATTAGATACCCACTTGCTTTATAAACGTGTTTCAAACAAGACAAGTAATATTTAAATAGCCACATTAGTGGTTTCTCAAAACTTATATGGAACCCTACAACACTAGAAGAGCCACTTCTTTATATATTCGTATTTCTTAGGAAATGTAAAATGATTATATGCATTTAATTATTCCCGCTGTCAATTATTACAGTAAAACCAGGATTTTCTCCAAAACATCACTTATGGAGTATTGTAGATTCTTTTCTTACTATCAGATCCTTTAGTTTGATCGATTATGTAAACCAGTTTGTTCGTTTTGTCATCTGTAGTTATGTCCACTCGCCTTGTACTTAATTCCACTACTTGCAACCTCCTCATAGCGTTGAAGTTTCTTTTGTGAAAGACAAATCGCTGTCTCACTCCTGACGCGACTGCGGCGAGTGTTGCGCAAGAGTGCTTCAGGTGGCCAAGGGTCTAGAATTTTTGCTTTTTTTTTATCTCCTTATAATGTCTGCAGAGAGTTTTGTCCTTAAAGTATGTTTCTTACAAAGCGATGGTTTAAATATATCTTTTCATTCAGATAAACTGATTCCTATTCCTGTTTCTAACAATTTATGAATCACAGGAGTCCACATGAATTATCATGAGCTCTTAGTTGGCTCCCATTCGTAAATTCTTTCCCGATTGTTTACCTTTATCCTGATGAAATTCCAATATTTGCTATGCTTTAGCTGATGGAATGAAATTGTGACAGAGTTACGAACACTATCAATTGTTTGTAAAGTCAAAGCCACTAAAAAATGCTAAAGCAGGCAGTTCAAACGAATAGAACAAATATGTCCAGGCGATATATTACACTGTTTAGAATCCATGAAATAAACCAAGAAGAACTATATTAATCCTCAGAAAATGAATTAATTCAAACTTATTAGTCGCCAGATATTGAAATATTTTGGAGAGAGGAAGCGTCTTATGGCTGCCCTAGTTGTAATGAGAAAGGGAGTCTGTTGACTCTGAGTCACCTAATTTCGTAGTTAATTGAAATCTGCTAAGTAATTTACGCTTCATCGCAGCTATGGGCTCGAGTTAAAACAGACGATACTCTGCCACCAACTTCAAGGTAACATCTGCATTTGGAAAAGAAAAGAATATTGCGATTACTGCACGATTAACACTACACCACGTTTTGTTAATGTAAGAGAATATCTAAAAGGTGCTTTTAAATATCATATGTAATATTTTAGTTAAAAATTATGATTTATTTTTAAAACTTTAAAAACAATCTAGCATCCACTGTATTATTTGTAATTAACAACTATTTTTAAAACTACTTCTGATCTTTGTTTTCTTGTTTTATTCTTCATTTTTTAAACAAACCTTTATTTGCTCTGAAGGTAACAGCTCCATTAACAAAAGGAGTTCCTATGGATTTTTGCTTGAGAAATTGATATTAGAGTAGTTTTGTATCACAAAAAAATCTGAAGTGTTACACTCACATGACTTTCTCTACTCTTGTACAAACTATTTTTACAAACGCTTATTCTCCATAAGCTTCATGTTAATCGAGATATTGAGATGTTAATCTTATTGCTAATTTTCTTGTAGATGCAAGGGGAATTGATAGGCTTTAAGCTATAGTCAAATATTTTAAGAGCTGGTTACTATGCGGAGTATTCCATTCTCTTTGCATTACCAGGACAAAAGAAAAATGAAATGAATAACGAATTCCCATTTAGAAAAAGTATAAGTATTGGATAATTTAAGGGAATAACAAGCAATATCTCGAAAATGGTTCACTTAACAAACAAAAAAAAATGTATATGACATAAATTGTGTATTTTAACGTGATCGACATTTTTTGTGTAGTAAAAGTTTGTCTAAGTTATGCTTTACCGGTTATGCAAAAGTCGTTCACAATGAAGAATACTTTTGGAGACATTCCCAGAAAATTCCAGATATACATTTCATTTTGTCATAAAAATATCTTAATCATATGATATTTTAATCAAAATCGTTACAGCCATTTTTTATAAAATTAAAATTTTCGAAAAATGTTCCATGTAAAGCGTAATCTGGAGTAGGGGGGATTTTCTTGAAAATCTTTGTGTCGCATCTCTGGAAGATACTGAACCTAAATACCAAGTTTGGTGTTTATCCGACTGAGTTATGGTGTTCACAGACACACGGACATGTTTCCAAAAATGCTTTTTTTTTGGATTCAGGGGGCCTCAAAACATATATTTCCGGTGAAATCTCGGTATCGAATTTTTGGGGGGAATATAATACTTCCCCTACTTACTATACGTAGTAGAGAAAGTAATCGTTTTCTAAACTTAATATCTATATAAATCAATAGGCTAAAACCTAATAAGGTTACAGGAAAATTAGGAGCAACTGTCATACGAAGGTCGATGTAAATATTTTTAAAACCGCTGATATAAATACATTAAAAAACCTGATGTGTTACATTCACATAACTTTCTCTACTCCTATCGTTTATTAGTGGATATACAAATTATTCTTACAAAAGTTAATTTTTTTATATACTTCATTTCAGTAGAGATAAACCTTTGCTGAAATAGCTTTTAGTTACTATAAAGGGAATAGTCACGTGTTTAAGAGCTAGACGCTATATGTTGGCCTTAAAATTCCATACTGTTTCCATGCAATCGCGAGAAACAACTGAAAATCGAAGGGACTTAAAAAGAATGACAAAGTGTTGAACAAATCATACCACTAATAACGGATATCTCGGAAATTCTACAAAAAAGGTTATTTGAAATAAATTGTGTGTTTTAAAGAGATCATTTTCATCTATCATTTAATATTTACGGTTATATAAAATTATATAAAACTCCTTCCGAATGAAGAGGGCTTTACAGGCTATTCCCAGAAAATTTGAGATATACATCTTGTCATGTAAATATCTTTAATATATGGTGTTTTAATCATAATCATTAGAGCCATTTTTTAGAAAATAAAAAAATTCAAAAAATGTTCCACGTAAAGAGTAGTTAAGGGTAAGGGGATTATCTTGAAAATCTTCGTGTTGCATCTTTAGAAGGTGCTGAAACTAAATACAAAGTTTGGTATTTATCCGACATTTCTTTTTTGAGTTATGTTGTTGGCACACGCGCGTGCGCACACAGACTTTTTTCTAAAAAATTATTTTTTTTATTTAGGGGGCTTCAAAGCAGTTATTTCCGGTGAAATTTCGATATCGAATTTTTGGAAGAAATGCAATACCTTCTCTACCTACTGTGCATGTGGTAGGGAAAGTAATACAGTCTTGAGAAAAAGGAGTAATAAGCGTACAATCCAGAAAGCCGTGTCAGATCTGAAAAATTCAGTGCTACGGCCACTGGTGTTCACCACTCCTGAGACTGTCTACTGTTGAATTATCGAGTTGAGATTCCCGAAGACACATTACCCCTTTCATTAAAAATTAAATTTTATGTAGGTGTATGGATTTTAGGAGTGATTGGGCTGCCTTGGAAGTTCAGCGGAATACTCGTTTCAGATGAGAGGTACCGTTCGGCTACCTCTCACGTCACCTCAGGGAATCTTCTATTATAAGAGAATAATACTTTAGCATATAATAACATATTTAATAGAATATATTTATCTTATTGAATTAACTAAATAGGTCAATATTTAGAAATCCTTTGAACAGTTCTCCCAGCCGGTGCCTTAATTTTTATCGTCCTGGCTCAAGAGCAACAGCACAGAAAGCCGAAAATCCATAATGAGAGTTTTGGCAGTGACAGTAACAATGGAGTTTTCAAATATGATTCAGCGTTCCAAGCTTAAGGCAGCCAAACATCTTCCAATTTGTTGAAATGACCGTTGGGACAACCAGTTGGGGACGGGATTACCTCTAACCTAGGGTTGCCACTGCAGGGGACACGAGGTTTAACCCATCCCCTGTTTATTCTTCTATTTGCGTACCGTCCAACGAACTTCTATCCTATTAGCACTGTGATCCGTAAAGTCCGACCACTCCCAACACACGAAGTTAGAGGGAGAAAGGAGGAGAGTGACATCGAGTGTCACAAAATGGCATAATTATTTGGTTACATTCTAGTACCTCTCAATCCTTTCCCGTTAACACGGCTCATATTAAACAATTGAAATGCATTTTCACAACCTCTTAGTACATTCTTAAAGGCTTATAGTATAGGATTAGGTATCTGCTGACATTTTTAAAAATAGTTTCGTCTTAAACCGGGATTACAATGAACATAACGTAACGCGACTTTACGTCCTGGGATGTAACGTGAAGTTAAGAAATGACTCTAAACTAAAAGTCAAATAATTAGATTAAATTGAGTTTTATTTATGGACGCTCTTTAACTGCTATGGTCCTTAGCGCCCCATTCTATGTTGGGCGTGAAAGACCGGTAATTTTGCTCAGAGGCCTCTTTATCAGGCTTGAGAATGTACTTAACGTAACTGGAATACTTCTGACTGATAGCTTGTTTTATTACTCCATGTCACTACTTCACGTCGATTGTTCAAATTAGTCACGGATATCCAAACTTAATGTAACGCAATGGAAAAGATTATCACTGACAGGCTGTTAAATTACCTCACGTTAAGTTGTCCCATTAAGTTAACCCTAAGTAACTCCATTTAATACAGTGTGATAGACTTTAACGTTGCGTCGCGATGTCTCATCACGTTAAGTTCGTCGAAATTCCGGCTTACATGGCCAGAACTGACATGCTACGTACGGTGCTGCTGGCACGGTGGCTGGGGCTCAAAGGATTTGTGCACAGCGTTTCCCAAACAGACGATTACCAAATCCTAGGACATTCATTGCAATCGACGAATGAGAGAGAGTGGAACTGCCAAATCATAAACGTGGCAGCGGGCGCAAAAATCAGGGAGCAGCCTAAATGCACAAATGTCGTTTCCTATTTGGGAGTAAGGCTAGATAAAAATCTAACTTTTAAGGAAGACGTCAAAGACCTGGGCCACTGGGGCTATTGCCTCACTGTACCCCATGATCAGGTTGGGGATGGCAGTTCCTCTAAAATTACACCTTTTCAGAGCTTTAACAAACCCCTACTGCTACACGTCTGCGATATCTGGGGCATGGCCACAGACTCTGCTACGGCTGCAGAAGGTACAGAATAAGGGCCTTCAGGCCATTTATTCTGTATGCCATTCCGTCCTCTTGAGACCACTTCACGAAGCATCATCTCATCCCTATGTGAAGGATGAAATTAGGCGCTGGGCCGCAAAATTATATTGTTTTTCATTGCAGTGCTCCCGTTAAGTCTCTTGGGGATTATAAGTCGTCCTCAGTGGTGTAGCGGTTACCATGATAGCCTCTAGTTCCCAGGTCGCGGGTTCAAACCCGGCGGAGGGCGATGGACTTTTTCGGGCGTAAAAATCCTTAGCATGGATTCCTTCGGAAGGGAAGTAAAGTCGGTGGTCTCGTGTCGTAGATTTACGGCACGTAAAAGAACCTCAAGTCTGATAAAGAGGAGGTCTCTGAACAAAATTTCCGTATTTCGCGCCCAATATAGAATGGAACGCTAAGGAACGCAGCAGGTAAAGAGGTCTATAAATAAAACTCAATTTAATTTTGGGGATTATAACCCCCAGACAACTCTGATTTACACCTATAACAATACACACGAAAATCTGCGCTCATTTTGAGGAGTTTTTTTTGTAACACACACTTTAACAGTTTATGTTAAAATTCTTTGATCAAAACATTCAACTATATTTTCCTCACTCTTCTGTCTACTTTTATCACTAAAATGATGTTTGTTAATTCCTTCTAATTAACAATGGACATGTATCATAAAAACAAAGGGGGAAATATTATGTGTTAGTCAAAAGTTCATATCAAAAGACAGTATCAAATTATTTTCTCATATGTAGGAAACTAAGTAATTTCCTAAGTTTTCTTTTTTCAGAACTAATTTTCCTTGCATTTTTAGAGCAGCTGTTCAAATGTGTATGTTTTCCTGACGACAAAACAGCATTGTTATGTAGGGGTCATTTGTGTCACTATATATACCAAGTAACTCTCATTTGGGTAGGTACTAAATACTCCCTCTAAAAAAACACCAGTGAATGCACAGTGCTCTTTATATATATATATATATATATATATATATATATATATATATATATATATATAAAACTTGGCCCAGACTGATGGTTTTTATAACACAATATTGGTAAAACTAAAATAATAATTAATTCATATTACTGTCTAAATTCTCATATGAATAAATTTGAATTTGTAACAAATATGGTAAAAAGAAGAAAACTTAGATTGCATAGCTTATTGTTAGTTTTTATGAATAAAATAATGTATTCATGAAATAAACAGCTGCTGTTTGCTTTGTTTCAGGATGCATGATAATACCAACAGCAAGGTGAATGGAGAACTCATTATTGCAGAAGCTGACGCAAAAAACAGTAAAAATGGCACCTTAGATGTGTAAGTATTAAATAGAACCTTAAAGTTAATCAATAGGTGTGAAGGGGGTAGATTTGAACTGGGGGCACTTTAGAACAACTTTCACTGTGTGATTCCATGTAGTGAGAAATTTGTTTAATTCTGCACCAATGTTGGTAGCATAAGATGTTACCTTGGACAACAATAAGGTTTGCTTTTGTTGCAGCTGTTTAGAGGATTTCTTGCTATTTTTTCAATTTTACTGCATTTCAAATGTAAGGATACAATTTCTATGCTTATTAATTTATTAAATATTTTGCAACATGATTTACTTGTACATTTAATAGCCTTGAAAGACCAGTGTTCACATTTAGCTAAAATAAAACATCTGTGCAATGAAGCACATTTGTTTATGATGACAACAAAAGGGTTAGTTTTGAACATACTGGGAACAGACTTGATTAATTTTGAACATGTTCTAAATTTTACCTCGTTCTATAATTATTTTAGTAGAAATAACTTATTTCTTAAATATAAGTAATGCAATTATATTTCTTATATATGGAATACAGAATTTTGATGGTAGCATGGTTTCGTGTTTCTTTGTATGCAGATGGTTTGGAATTATAAAAGAAAAAGGGAGACTGATGTAGATGAAGAATCCATGATAAAGTAATAGATGCAGTGCAGAAAGGCCAGATATTAAGACAAGCAGGTGATTTGTATGGGGCATTTCAACACCTTATTTTATAAACTAAAGAAGAAGAAAGAGAACCCAGCCCATAAAATTATATAAATCAAGTTTTTACCCCTGCTCAGGAACAGCTGCTGGAGACTCAATAATTGTTCCAAAATGCGTTACGGACTGAACTATCAAAGATTTGTCAGTTGGCATACGATCATGCAAAAAGAACTAAATTGTTGCCCAGAGAGATGACTCAGTGCTGGTGTTGCAAGGCTGGAGTGGGTGAAGTCCTTTATGAAGAGACATAACAATCATTCTCTCAGAAAACACCAAGGGCTACTAGCTTTAATAAGCAGAATGTGCAAGAGTTTCAAAACAATCTGAAGGAAATACTAGAAAAATTTAACTTTATGGGTGACCACACTTATAATTTAGATGAAACAGGTGTGACCACTGTAAAGGCTGGTTCACAACCAACGAGAATGGTAACCAGAACGAGAACGAGAAAGTTGAAATACATGTATTCAAATGGGAATGTTCACAATCGACGGAAAGCCTTCCCGGGCCCCGGGAACGGGAAAGAAGAGTTGCCCAACTTTTACTTTGTCGTTCTCGTTCCCGGGCACGGCATATTAGATCCCTATTGTGCATATTAGACTATACACTCTAGAGGTTCTTCTAGGCGGCGGCCGTGACATGAAACAACCACTAGTGCTCTCTATAGTCGCAAGCTGGAAACATGAAACTGGAAAAAATTAGTAGTAAATGTGCTTCCTAACCTCATCCCGACATCCGCAAATCTAATCAGCGTTGGTTCCTCTGGTGAACCGGTTCCTCTGGTGGTTGTAGTTTGTTTATATGCATCTCAAAACTGGCTATTACCTAAAAACAGTGGAAAAAGCTACAAAGCACAACTAAAACCGGTGGAAATGAAAAAAGAACAATATACAATTTTAATGTATGCCATTAAATAAAGGAATGAAAGCTTGGCATAAGTAGAGGATCGGAAATGTAATGTATATGCATTTAGATAATGTTTACTCTATCAAATATTGACGTTGGCTTGGCTAAATTGGAAGTAGGTGAAAAAATATCATTGGTCAGTTAAAAACAAATGAAATCCCAAAGCGCAAAATCAACTTTTACTTTGTGATCGAAATGTATTCCCGTTCTCGTTACAGGGCTGTTGTGAACCAATATCTTGCATGGTACATTGCTTCCCGTTCTCGTTTCCGTTCTGGTTACCGTTCTCGGGCGGATGTGAACCAGCCTTAATTCAAGCTCCCAAAGTTGTAGCTGAAACTGGTGTCAAACAAGTTGGACAAGTGGCATTAGCTGAAAGAGGCAAATTAATTACAATATGCATCATCATTAATGCTGTTGGTAATGCAATTTCTCCAGTTTTCATTTTTTCTCATGCTATAATGCATGATTCACTAATGATGAATGCACCTGAAGGATGCATTGGCCTTGCAAATTCACCAGTTAGTGGCTGGATGGCTGGACCATTATATTGTTAGGTATTGGAGCATATTAAATCCTATACCCACTGTACAAAAGAAGAACCTATCCTACTTATACTAGACGACCATGAAAACCACTGCATGCATGATGCAATAATATATTGCTGTGAGAATGGATTAGTTCTATGCACCCTTCCACCTCACTGAACACACAGACTTGCCATTGGATGTGGCTGTTATGGGTCCTTTCAAAACAAAGTTGGCCCAAAAGCAAAATGATTGGCTTCTAAGTAATCCAGGCAAACCGATTTCGATTCATGTATTGCCATCCCTTGTAAAGGAAGCTTTTGATATTAGTTTCACTTGTGCTAACATTACTGCTGGCTTCAAGAAAAGTGGTATTTGACCTTTTGGCACATCAGTTTTTTTCAGACGAGAACTTTGAGCATAGTTCCATAACTAATAGATCTATGTCTAGAAGCATGTCTATAACAAGAAGTAGCTCTGAAGATATTGCACTTTTTGGAGCTACATCCACAGAAAACATTGTTAGTTGTGCACAATCTAATCAACAAGAGCAACCTTCAACCTCACAGACTGGTGCTCTACACCACGAAGCGGGAAATACCATCGCTACATCTATATTAGTGGTAAGAGAAAGTGAACCATCATCAAAGATTTTGCTAATGGACATGTAGATCCACCAACACCAGAATCAGTGAGGCCATATCCAAAGGCACCTCCAAGAAAGTAAAATACAAGAGGAAGAGAATGAGGCAAATCATGGATATTAACTGACACTCCAGAAAACAACCAGATTGGAACTAAAATAAAAGAAAAGGCTGAAATAGAGGTATTAAAAAAGAATGCTATAAAAATAAAGGAAACTAGGAGAAAATCTCAAAGGAGACTCTTTGAGAAGGAACTGACAAGTAAAGATACTCTTCAATAGAAGATGCAGACCAACTGGTAGTCAATGGTAGTAGTCTTGTGCTGCATTTTCTGAGAATGAGGAGGAAGAATTCACAGCTCAAGATGTGTCTTTAGATGATGCAGCAGTACATGACTTTGTATTCTACAGTTTTCAACTAAGAAGCAAATAATGTGTTATGTTGTAGAGATTGTCAAAAAGGTTCTGGATGATGACGTACATTGTGAATTTTTTGAGAAAAAAGAAAAACAAACAGAAAGCCTGTTAAGTTTTGCTTTTCACAATGTGAGGACAAATCTGCAGTTCACATAAGTGATATTATAGGAAAACTCCCAAGCTCATTATTAGGAGGAACTGAGAGGTCAAAAGAAGTTACTAACTTTCCTATTGTGTGACAAATTTAAAATAGGCTGAATTAAATACATTTTATAAGTGCAATTTCAGCCATAACATTAAAGGGCACTAGCATTGAAAATGCTAGTATTTATAATATGAAAACCTGCTTTTGTATCTACTGTTTTAAACTTCCTCATGCCTGTTCAAATGTACCCCTCAATGTGGCACTTTTGAACAACTTGCAATGCCTTAATTATAATAATTTTTTCAGTGTTTTATTATTGATAAGTGTGTTTCCTATAATTTTATGTTCAAATAGAATAAGTATTGAGTGTGTTTATGTAGGGAAAATTTAGATTTTCTTCTTTAAATATATATATATATATATATATATATATATATATATATATATATATATATATATATAAAAATAAAAAAAATTCAAAGAAAAAGTGTTCAAATCTGCCCCCTTCTTCCCGATATAACAATAAAGTTCAGGTACCACTATTCCGCCTATCAAGTAGTTTTCTGAAAGGTATTGTCTGTACAGTTACTATTGCCCTTTCATTAGATGAAAAACAATGACTAGAGGAAATGAGTTTTAGTTTGAGGGTATCAAATATAGGGTTGATGTTCCAAAAATGTGTACCAAATTCAAATTGCTTCATTTTTAATATGAATGATACATTTTTGTAAGTTGGTGCACTGTCTCGAAAAAAATTAAGACTTTTTCTTCTTCTGCAAGCATATATTTTTGATGAATTTTGTTTCATCTACATCTTAAGAGATTGGAATATCTTGTTATGATCTAATGTTTCTGATTATAACAACAAAATTACTTCAACATTCAAGAAAGGTTGATACCATAATTCTTCCTGTTTTGACTGTTACAATTCTTATGTGTGATGAAGGGTTAGGTCTCATCTATAGTTACAAACCACTTTTACTGGTTGTAAAGTCCTCCAAATATTGTTGTAATATTGTTAGAGGAAAGTATTCTAATTTGCTGTTAGTAACTACAATTATTTGTGCCAGTTTTTACATAAAATTCTTAGTTTAAAATATCTCCTATGTATTCCGTTTGAAAGCCTCTAGCTTAAATACAGCTGATCATCCAATACAACATCAGGCACTAGTTCCTTGATTTTGGGGAAGTACTATTTTAGAAGCCTAAATTTGCATATGTACCATTAGCTGTAAAAAAATGAAAATTTACTGCAGTATTCTGCCAGAGCGAAAATATATATTAGTTATTATTAATTCATTATAAATGCGTTCAACTGGTTGTTATTGTACTTTTGGATGTCCTTCATATGGATGTGTTTCAAAACTGGTAGTGTGGTTATACATAAATTTAGCATAGGATTTCTGATCACTGAAAATAATGATAAATATGCTCATTTTTTATGCAGAACTTGTACACGGCACATAATCAGTTTTATCCTTTATTTATAGAATGCTAATAATTCTCACAGAAACTGTATTAAATAACTTGAAACAACCACTTCATATTTCAAGAATGGCAGATATACTTAATTAAATTGTAAATAAACCTTCAATTTTTTAGTGTTAAGGAAAGATATAACCCACCTCCATCTTTATCAAATTGTGAATGTATGCATAGTGTTGAAATTTAAACTATATTATAGTGGAAATTATGTTACAACACTGTAACTATTATGAATATGTAAGCAATTAATCCTAAAAATCACCAACTTTTAGGCAGCTCTTCCTATAAATGACCATTATTCTATATTCATTTAAAAAAATTGAAATGTGTTGATAAATATTCTTCAAACTCTTAATATATGACATTTCAGCTTGACAAATGCAGCAGTTTGTCTGAAAGTCTAAATATTTTGGAGGCTGATCATATGAACTAGGTACTACTAATTTTGCTTCAGTTTCATACAACTTTAAAATATATCCTTTAGGTATAAGAATATTCTTATACCTAAAATTTCAATCCCATAGTTGTAGTGGTTTGCCTATTAACCGCAAATATTTTACAGGGCTCTTTATATAAACTACCTTAGCTTTGAACCAAATTCAACCAAACTTAAAATTTGCCAACAAGTGTTATTCAGAATCTCATATATAAAATTTCAACTCCATTCAAGCAAGGTTCACCTAATGTTGTAAATATTTAATACACACTGTACAGAAAAACCCATAATTTTGATTGCAACAGGATTTTAAATATATTAACAAAGCTGTTTCATAGCTTTATATGTAACATGAGATATTCTATGTATATGGACAGACAGAAAAATGATGTGAATGGACCCTCCAGCAGTAAGGGGTGCCTCTAAGACACAAGCATGCTGGTAATTGCATGATCATGTATGCTGAAATCCAAGAACTTCATTATAATCATTATTCCAGATACTCAAGCAACTCTTGAACACTTGACTTCTATGTTTCTGTACAATTATATTACAAATAGCTAAGTGAAATGAAACCTAGAGTTTTAGGTTTTAGAAATTCTGCTAGCTATTAAATGGCACATTACAAGATTTAACATCTACTCAGATTATCGTCAGTTGCTTTTGTGTATCTCAGATAGGTTGTGCAGCTCATTAAATTATGGTTCATCTGTTCACAAGAGCATAAGACAAATCCTGTCATCCTTAACTGTAATATTTTATTGTCTGTATTCCTCTGAATATGTAATTGATAAGTAGAAATGAATATATTGATGTTGACATTATTAGTTTTAAATTAATTTACCAGTCAAACAAACTATCATACCAACAGATTTTGATTTTTAAACGGCCTGCTCTCATCCATGAGAAAATCATTGTTTATAGCCAGTGTACTACAGCAGATATCTGCTTACTTCATTTTTTGTTTAAGTTTGGCCATATTGGACAATGCATGAAATGGGTGAAATGATGCTCAAATGAGTCTGGGATCCATAGAGCTTAAAGTAATACAACATTCATCTTTTCAGGATAAGGGAAAATCCCTGATAAAATCTTATCCGGGTAACTCACCCTAACCGAGATTCAAACTCAGAACCTCATAAATGTGAAGCAGACGTGCTTAATTCATTGAAATTATTTTTTAACTCATATGTGTAACAAAATGCACTAAATCTTAATGAAGGTAAGTGCTATACATGCTTTATCTTCAAAGCTGTAAAAAAGCACATTGTGTCAAAACATTCTTTACCTTGCTTTTATCTTTGTATGCAGAAAAGTTAAATTATCTGTAAAAGAGTTAGGGATTAGAACAAGGGTATCAATGCAGATAACAAAGGTAAATACATGACATGCAGTAGACGACCGCACTGGCATGTAGTTATGTAATCACACGATGGATGGAAACAAATAATTTTCTTTAGACCAAAATTTCTGGAGCATGTTTAAGCCTATGAAATACACTCACAATGACTGCTCCACACATGAAAATTATTGTAAGTAATAAATTCATTTTGTATTTTTCATTTTTTCTATGACCATTTTCTGCAGAGATATATTAGGTTTTTCAAGAGCATAAAACATACATGCTGGCAATGTTGCAGTGACAGCCGACTGGTAGCTGAGAGCGTGAGCAGTACTCTCCCTTTCAAAACCAGAAGTAGGTTAGTGTGTAAACAGGTTTCACTTCCGCTGGCACATGGTTCATGAGCGTAGATAAACGTTTCATGTTTGTAACCTTCTAATAATTGCTTCTACATCTTCCAAAGACGCATTTTGTAACCTAAACTCAGAATCTAAGGATAATCAGCTCATTAAACATTAAACTTAAATACACTTTGCAATTGATACTAGTAATTTAATGAACCAAACCATCTTTCTTTTATGTAAACACAAAAAAAAACACATAGACTCTTACAAAGTCTACTAAATGGTACTTTTAACATGGACAGCAAAAGGATAAGCAATAAACTACATGATTCACAGATATTCAAAATGTCCACCATTTGCACATCTGCAAGCTTCACACCTTCATAACCAATTACATCAGATTCTAGCAAAGCCACTTTCATTGTTGCATACTTCCTCCACAGCCAGATGAATATGTAGTCTCAAAGATTTGATGTCAGTAATCAGCATTTTGTAGACCCTGATTTTCATATCTCCCAAGAAGGAAACGTCCAGAGGATTCAAGTCTGGCAATCTTACAGGCTGTACAGTAATAGCATATCAAAGTACCCACAATTTGAAAAGGCGGGCATCTCATAAACCTTGTGCTGCATGTATGATTATCCACTAAACACACCTCACGCTCTTTTATCACTGAACCTGTGAGTTTCAATGAGTAGTAAGATGTTTCTCTAATATGACTCAACTACTAGTAGAGCTGATATAAGCATGGTGTGCTTTCAGTCAGTGACCATGAAATGCATTTTGAATGGTGAATGCATTGCTTCCATATTGCTAATGTAGGCCAATAGCTACCAAGTTGTACTTGTCATTTTGCCAAAACATTACACCATCCTTTCATCATATTTGTTTGGATTAAGGGTCATGTGAAAAGCAAAACCACTAGTACCCCTAACTCCCAGTTCAGGTATGTCGTTTTGTTTACAAAGTTGGTTCTCACACTGACCTACCTTGACCTAGTAACATGCCTATGTCTCCAACCACACTACATTCGCAAATTGGTGCTCAGAAAATGATTATTTCATAACCCTGTATGATGTCACATAGTTACTACTGAAACTAGGTCAGAAATAGGTTACTCTACCCATCTTACAAGTAACAAGCTATTGTCTTCATAGATTCTCATGGAATAAACCATCTAATTTGGAAAAACAACTTTTTTTTTTAAAAAACGGCTGATCACTGAACAACATGCTATTGTACCTTTTTGCTTGTAATACCTCTATGAAGTACATATTAGAAGGAATGTAACCAATTCCCTTCCATCCCTGTATATATATATTCTGTGAAAGCTAGTACTACTCTTTTCCAGTGGGCAACTGAAATTTGGTGAACATAGACATTCACTGATAATATGAAGCTGAAGAGTGGCACAATGTATCTATAGCAATGTTTAATTTTGTACTGATTTAAATCAAACATGAAATATACTTCAAAATTTTCTTTAGATTCTCGTATATATGAAATTATTGTTATAAAGTACACAATATATAGAAAAACATCATATGCTTGCCCAATTCCATAAACAAATTGGATCTTGCTCTACATGACCCTGTATCTGTTTGCCCATCTAAATTAGTTCTGTTGTATAAGCTTTTTTAAGCTTAACATCCTTTAATGGTTAAGTCACATCGGATGATGAATGAACGAAATGGGTGAAATGATGCTCAAATGAACCCGGGATCCATTGAGCTTAAAGTTAACCAATAATTTTTTGAGGATAAGGGAAAACCTGGAATAAACCTTATCTGGGTAACTCATTCTAACTTAGATTCAAACTTGGGACCTCTTGAATGTGAGCAGACATGCTACCACCACACCACAGAGGTGGGCAGGAATTATTATTCCTCCATGACTGTTCTGAAAAAGGTGAAGGAAGTTAGGAAGTTCTGAAGTGTCAAAAGTTGGGTCAAGTGTATATTTCAGGACAGCAGACACATTGTTTGAAATGCATACAGCTTAAAGGTGCAAGTTTCGTGAAGTACCGTTTCAAAATGGATCCCTTATAGCAGCTATAATTCAGAAGCAAACAATTCATTCACATTATTTTTTTTTTTGGTATTCTTACATATAGAATCACGAATCATATCAATAGGTTAGTCAGGAGTTACCTGGCACAGGATGAAATGAGCAAGCTGGCCGCCATGCTCATTTCACCCTGCACGAGCTGCCTCCTAACTATCCTACTCATATCTCTTCTTCATTGGAGATACTGTTTCATTGCTTCTATATTGCACAACAGAAAATATGTTTTCTCTGTTTTCAGGGAATTTGTGCCTATCAAACCTGAAAGTGTTGCTGCATCAGAAGAACCCAAGCAACCACCTCCAGTTTCATTTTACCAGTTGGTAAGTAGATGTTTGTGAATTTTTACTTTCTCTACTATGTATAATAAGTAGGGGAAGTATTGTATTCCATCCAAAAATTTGATACCGAGATTTCACCGGAAATATATGTTTTGAGACCCCCTGAAACCAAAAAAAGCATTTTTGGAAACATGTCCATGTATGTCTGTGTGTGTGTCTGTGAACAGCATAACTCAGAAATGAACAGTCGGATAAACACCAAACTTGATGTTTAGGTTCAGTATCTTCCAGAGATGCGACACGAAGGTTTTCAAGAAAATCCCCCCACCCCAGATTATCCTTTACATGGAACATTTTTCGAAAATTTTAATTTTCTCAAAAATGGCTCAAATGATTTTGATTAAAATATCATATGTTTAAGATATTTTCATGACAAATAAAATTTATATCTTGAATTTTCTGGGAAGTCTCCAAAAGTATTCTTCATTCTGAACGACTTTTGCATAACTGGTAAACCATAAGAGATAGACAAAATTTTACTACACATAAAATGTAGATTGCATTAAAATACACAATTTATGTCATATACATTTTTTGTTGTTGAGTGAACCATTTTCGAGATATTGCTTGTTATTCCCTTAAATTTTTTAATACTTATTTTCTGAAACGGGAATTCGTTATTCAATTTTTTGTCTTGGATATGCAAAGAGTATTAATCTGTGACAAAGAGAATGGTGCTACACATAGCAACCCGCTATTAAGAGATATGTTTGTGCTTATATTGCCTTTGCAAATACAAAACAAGGGGAACATAGTAGGCCTTAAGCCAGAGTCAAATATTTTTAGAAATGGTCGCTATGTGTAAAATGTAATCCACTTTGCATGTCAAAAGATCGTTTCTGCAAATTTTTATCTGGATTCATATGAAATAGATGGAGAATAAGAGTTTGTAAAAATATTTGTACAAGAGTAGAGAAAGTCATGTGAGTGTAACACATCAGATTTTTGTTTAACATTCACCTGAATTTTCTGTGCATTCTCCTTTAAAATGTGGTTTATTGAGTTTAAAGCAGGTGCCTTGGTATAGACTTTTTATACAGGAAGAAGAAGAAGAAGAAGAAGAAGAAGAAGAAGAAGAAGAAGAAGAAGAAGAAGAAGAAGAAGAAGAAGAAGAAGAAGAAGAAGAAGAAGAAGAAGAATAGGTAAATTATTGAGGCTAAAATTAAAAGTTAGTAAATTGAAAGATATATGTCACAATTACCTTAAACTTTTCAATGAGCAATACATAAATAGAAATACTTAAAATCCAATTTGTGGCAAGTCTAGGGCTTATAAATTAATTTATTATATGTGGACCTGAAGTGTAATAATATATCATAATGGTACTATAATAATAAAGTAAGCCTACATAATGAGAGGGCTTTGCCCTCGTACATTGGTAGGGGTGGCTCCAGTACTATCATATCGTGAGCTAGGCCAAACTAGTATATTATAATAATAATAATAATAATAATAATAATAATAATAATAATAATAATAATAATAATAATAATAATAATAATAATAATAATAATAATAATAATAAAAAAAGAATTTGTTCCATCCCTGGATTTTTAGGTATTTTATTTATGGGCAGTAGTTTAAAATATGAGCTTAAAAAAAGTTTAAGGATTAAAATCTCAATGCTATAAAAGTAAAAATAATTTCAATATCAGACTGATTTGAATAGATGATAACCATATTTTAATATTCATCATGATTCACACTTCCGTAGATAAAATGGGTACAACAACAAAATTCCTTAAATTTTTGACATAACAGCCTTGATGCTTTAGTTGACCAATCCAATAGCATAGCAGAGGAGGGCAATGATCCAAAGTTGTGATGTGGTTGGCAATACCCTTTCCCCAACCAGAATGTTGATTTACAAGACCTGCAGATTGGTATCTATGATAGGCTTGTGCCATAAGCATGCTTGCAGATAGAACAATTTTGATGTCATATTGACTGGGTTCTGTCTACCATTTTGAGCACTATTTTGATTGGAATGTATGATCTAAAACATAAGTTGCTGCATAAAATTAGCTCTCTCGTGTTAAAATACTGTAAATACCTTTGGTATATTTTCATAAAAATACAGTAATTGTCTGTTAGCAAATATGACAGCTACTGTTACATTTTTTTATTTAATTTTTTTACTTGTTATAATGTTACATTAAAATTGGTTTGTCTACTGAAATTTGGCCCTAGCCACTGATTCAGACAGCTACTAGAACTTTTGTATTTAATTAATATGTTTATTGCAGCCAAATAGCCATGTAGATATACAATATTACATTACATTCTTAAGTACAGCAAGGTCATGTATTTGCATATTCACTTATTGACTGTGTCCGTTTTGTGCAGAGTTCTATGCGGCAGCTATCACATTTTTGTTTATATATACACTCGCACTCTTATGAAAGGATGTGTTGCTGCAGTTAAGGTGGTGAAAGCCATGAACTGCCATTCCTATAAAGACATTCTCAACTCGAAATTTCCCTTTGTCCATGATCAACCTATCATGGCCCCTGTGTCATATATATATATATATATATATATATATATATATATATATATATATATATATAAATAAATTAAATTCCTTTATATAAAATGTAATCAACTGATTGGTTTGAAATATTCTTAGTCTCTGTAAACTCATGCATTTTGACTGGCCAGTTATTTAACACATCATGTATTTGATGAATTCTGCTGTTGATGTATCTTTTGGGCATCCTTCAAATAATTATCTTCAACTCACCTATGTTTAAGTTCAGTAGACTGTGTTAATGATTAAAAATGAAGGATAAAGTTGTTAAGACTTTATAATTTTCTGTTTACTGTAGTCCTTTGGCATTTAAGCATGTTATAAATCTTATCTCAGCATGATATTTAGTTTAATTTATTTTATGATATACTCGCAATACATCTGCTTCAAACAGTAGACCTTATATTTCAAATTAAAGCCTTAGAAAGATGTAACAATGCAAAATATAATTATCATCTTGCCATTTGCATAGTCATCTACATCTAGGCTGGGAAATATTCAAACATCTCCTATCCTCTAGAGCAGAAAACTAAGATGGGAAACAAGGATTGGAACAGAAGGGAAGGCATAGATTCTCCTACTGTAATCCTTCAATAGAATATGACATTGTTATTGTCCATACACAAGCAAACAGTAATATATAAACACTATGAATAAAACACCCTTTGCTTTGGTCTTCAGGAATAGGGTGCCGTTACTACCTGGCTTCTGACATTGCACAAAATTGCGCAACAGTTCTGCATACCTGCTATCAAGTAAGATGATTCTAGGTTAATATTAATTCATTACATAAATTATCTTTCCAGTTTCGATATGCAACATGTTGCGAATTGCTGATTGTAATTACTGGCCTGTGGCTTGGTGCAGCAACTGGAGCCTTTGGGATTCCATTAATCATTATTATGTATGGAGAGTTTACAACCCTTCTAGTGGACAGAAGCATGGAAAACATCACATCTACAAAGACTTTAGTGCTTCCTATATTTGGAGGTGGTAGAATCCTGTAAGTAATACAACTAAAATGAAGTTAATCACAGTTAGATAACATTTTGAATGGCTTTGGGACATTATTTTGAGATAGGATTTGTAGGAGGGTTTTCAAAAAAATGAAGTATAATTTGGCGAATGGATTCATTACATGGAAATGTAGTTAAATTTTACGACAAAATGATTTTCTGACAAAATTGGCATTACACATACAATTCAAAGTAAGAGCTTGTTTACTGTATCAATCTAAAAATAAGCCATGCAAAATGTTAGTGCATTTTTATAGTAACCTGCCATAACCTTAGGATTACCAAGAAGTTCACCGAACGGGGTAGCACAAGCAGAATTAGGGAGGTGGGAGCAAAAGACAAAATGATAGAAATGGCAGTCAAATATTGGTTCAGAATAAAGCTGTTAAAAGAAAATCATATATTAAAACAATGCTTGGCTGCACAGGAGAAAATGGAAGAATATATGTGTTTGTTACTTTTAAAGGAACTCTCAATAAACCTAAATTACTTGGTATGTATTTCCAGAGTAAATGGGAGTTTAGAGGAACGAAATGAAGCTTTAATGGAAGACTCTAAAGCATTTGCAATTGGCTCTGCTGCAGGTGGAATGGTGCAGTTCATGCTAGCTGTACTTTGCATAACTTTATTGAACTTTGCTGCACAGAAACAGGTAACACAATAGAAAATTAGTTTTTCTATTTCCATTCACATATGTTCAAGTAATATTTATGGTCAGTTTGTATGAATGTGATATAAAAATGCCCTAAAGAGAGTGTTTGATAGTTAATTATTTATTCTTATGTTATGCAATGCTGCAGCACTTTCTTCTAGCTTTGATAAGTTAATTTTCAAAAGATAAAGAATTTTTCTTTTATTGCACTGCTCCAGCCGGAACATTTAACATTTCTATTACAAACATTAACATTTTTGTTTAAATTAAAATTAAATAGGATTCTGTACAGGGCAATCCATATAACTTAAAAGAATGAGCATTAATAGCTGTAATACTTTATCTGTTTCTAGGTATCGAGAGTGCGATGGTTATTCTTGAAGGCCATTCTCCGTCAAGACATTGCATGGTATGACACCACAAAAACTGCAAATTTTGCAAGCAGAATGACAGAGTAAGTATTATTAAAGTTCTTTATTCTTTTCTTGTGCTAATACCAAGTGAAAATTATTAAATAATAAGCAATTTGAGCAAAGGATTTCCATTTTCACTTTATATTGCTTCTCTGTTGATGGGAGGCACATATTTTTATTTATTTCAAATCCATTCTGTGATATCCCTTGGTCTTATTATGCATCATTTCACTTTACATTTGTGCATTAGGTACCCTTAAAATTTTGCAAGCCTTCTTAAACATGAAATCTCACATTATGTGCAGGAAAATGATTTTTGGAAATACTTTGTAGGAAATATAATGCTTAAGAGTAATATTTTTAAGGAAATTGCTTTTAGAAATATGTAAATGAGTTGTATAACATTTATATTTTTCACCTAAATCCAGCTTAGTTTGGAGACACTGGAATGTAAAATACAGTAGTTGATAACTCTAATAGAAAATGTTAATGTACTCAAAGCACTAAGTTTTACAAGATTTTGCAACATAAAATTATTTTTTCCTCCATATCCTGGAATTGAAAAGGCTTTTGGGAAAGCCTGTTGGATTTTGTATTAAGATTTTTTTAGCTATTCATTCAACAGTCCAGAGACCTTCATTTCATTAGTCAGTAGGTTTACAAGCTTCTGGAATAACAATGACAATTTTCCAAATATAAATGAAATGTCTAGATCTGACCATGACTGTGTGCAGCTATTTCCTAGAAGTAGTTAATCATGTGTATAAAATTTCTTTGATGAGTGTAGTAGTGCATTTTGACACTATTTTTATCCAACAGTTACATTTGAACATCCTTCTTATTGATGTTTTGTAATTTCACCTCATAGCAACAACCATTATTTGCAATGGAACCAGTGATCAAGCGATGCTTTACCATCCTCTCCTCCTCTTGGGCATGCCCATGGACTGACAGAAATCTTATTTATTGTTAGTAATCAGTTACCAGTTAATATTCACAGTGGTGTTATGAATAACTCGAAACAGTTGTTACATGTGATGCACAATGGTGCTTATCACCATATCAAATACAAATTTTTGCGTGTGGTTCTTCATTATTTATTGAGATCCTCAAACCTCAACCTATTTTAATTGAATTGAGACAAATTTTGCTATGATTTTATCTCTGTTTTTGTTTCTGGTAGAATCAGGAGTTCAGTGGATTTAAATAAAAATGAGTTTATTTATTTCAGTAAGTATGCAGAGAATATATGACAGTATTGTTTGTGATAATACTTTGTTAAATATAACTAGAAATAGCAGTAAATATGAAAACTGATCAGTTTCAATTCATGTGTGCAAATGTATGCCTAATTGGTGAATAATATATTCTGTGAAGATTATGTAACACAAGTTTTCCACAAGTAATAGACTTGGTTATGTTTAAAAAAGATATAATCCAACATTGTCTAAATCTAGACTAAAATCACCTGTCTAAAATCTGCTACTTTAGCCTAGAGCATTGTATACTATAAAGATGTGTTCCTTATTTTCAGTATGAGAATCTGGCAACCATTGTAAAGGACAGTTGCTCCTCAGAGCTATCAGTTTATTGGGTCATTCTATATCAATTAATCAATACCAAAATAAATAAATACATAAATAAATATATTGTACTGCATTAATTTTATTTTATAAGATAGAAGAGCCTTGCAAACATATACTAAGCTCAGAATATTATTCTCTGTTTATATTGATAACATTTGCAGCTATGTATCTCACAGCTGTACATTTTATCAAAGTAGAAAAATATAATAATTTGCAATATTGTTTACTTTAAGGATTCTGGGATAAGTTAAACTAACAAATGGCAATAGCCCAATACATGCTACAATATTAATTTTACTTTTCAGGGATTTGGACAAACTTCAGGAAGGAATAGGTGAAAAGATGGGCATGTTCATATATCTTCTTAGTGTATTTGTAGCTTCTGTGATAATGTCATTCCTGCATGGTTGGAAACTCACTCTAGTCATGCTAAGTTGTGCTCCAATTATTGTAGTGGCTCAAGCCATTGTTGCAAAGGTAAGTTCCTTTTTTTTCTCAAGCACTGTTATATATCCAAACATGAATAATTTCAAAAATTTAATTCATATAAAATTTAATTCACAAGCATATCATCTTCAGATTTTCTAATGCAAATACCAAAACTTTTCAGATTATAAGATACAGGTAGGTATCTTATGAATTATTGAGGCAAAGTCATGCACAATTTTCATAATTTGTGTTTTAAATATTGAATTTGCTTGCAAATAGTATGGGATACTTCCATTGAAAAAATATTGTACACTCTGTGAAATTTACTAGCACGTATAGATATATATTTTCAAAGGATTTTTGTCAGTCACAAACCTCTTTCCTGGAATTAATTTCAATGTTTTCCAGAACTTCTTAATATCAGATCACACTATTTCTGAAAGAAAATTCAAAATTTAAAACTGCAGATTGCATTAATCACAATTAGACTTCATCTTAGAAATCTGGCTTGTGTTACACTAAAGGTAGAAACAAAAATCTCTTGTTTTTTCCATGACTACTATTTAATATAAGCTAGTGATACTAACTTAGTTCTTTAAGTGTTTTTGCATTGTTCTTACATTCACTCATAATTTGCTGAAAGTGAACACATTGGTAGCAATCTGTCATTGTAAAAATTACACAGTCGCAATGTCTCAAATAAAATAGTATAATTTTATCCAATTCATTACCATATGTCTAGACCTCACAATTCTGTTTTCTTTTTTGATACAAAAATAACATTTTATTTATTATAGAATACCGTATTTACACGAATCTAATAAGCACTTTTTTTGACCAAGTGCAGTATTCAAAATCATGGTGCACATTAGATTCACTGGCGCATTAGATTTGGTGCAAATCCGTTCCATGGAATGCCAGTAACTTTATTAAAATTTTTTGTTTATTACGTCACAATGGCTTGCTGGAGTTAACATGCATCCGGAAACTTGCAATAAGCTAGCCGATCATTTATCATTGGCCTATTATTGAGTTACGATATGGAGGGCAAGGGCAAACAGAGAAGAACATCTTATGATGCTTCTTTAAAGCATAAAGTAATCCTTTATGCTGAAAAAACTTGTAATAGAAAGGCAGGAAGGACGTTCAATGTATCAGAGAGCAATATTCTCTTGTGGCAAAACCAGAAATTGTCATTATTTGCTAATAAAGCTAGTAGGAAGAAATTTATGGGTCTTCACAAAGAAGACATCCTGAAGTTGAAGAAAGTGACTAGTGACGCTATATGAAAGAAAGCTAAAGAGGAGGCTGAATTCTTGGTATTCCAAAACAAGAGTTTAAGACTAGCCATGGATGGGTGGATCGTTTCAGGCAGTGGATGGGTTTATCTCTAAGATGCCATACAACAATGTGCAAGAAGCTTCTTGCAAATTTTGAGGACAAACTACAAACGTTTCAGCGGTATGTCATTTCACTTCGGAAGAAAACTAAATTTTCAGTGGGGCAAATAGGTAACGCTGATGAGACACCAATTTCGCTTGATATCCTGTGGAACTACACTATTACTGAGAAGGGGACAAAGGAAGTTATCATCAAAACAACAGGGTGCGAAAAACAGTGCATAAAACTAATTTTGTTCTTTATCAATGTCACCTAACAATAGAGTACTTTGAATTCTATAATCTGATGGTTTATATATATGATAAATGTATTAAATAAATTTAAATAAAATACCTATCACCTATTTTCTGTTATTGATGCACTTTACATTCGATACAAACCCTTTTTTTTCATAATTTTAAGTTTCAAATATGGGGTGCAGTTTAGATTTGCTGGCGCATTAGATTTGCATAAATACGGTAATTATTTTTAAGAATCTTATATAAAATATTATGAAAACTTTTTCCTAACATATACATATTAAGTTTTTAGCTGCATGAAATGATACGTTTGAGAAAATATTTGTACAGCCTTAACTTCTTTCACTTTTGGCAAGATAACAGCAAGTTAATCCATGGGAGTTCATCTAAAGGGATTTAAGTCTAAAATTTGTTAAAATGGAATAAATACTCATGAACAGGTGTAAGCTTGTTTCCATTTATATTAAATGTAGCTCCTGTATCACAAAATATTAATCATTGCATCTGCTTCATTGAAGAAGTTATCCCTGTTACAAAAAAAGTAATTTTGGAGAGTTCTAACTGGCATATATCTCACTTTAGCCAAATCCATGCATAAACTGTGTTTGTTGTATGTTCTCTCTCTTTCTCTAACACACAGCAACACATGTCGGTCTGGGTGGCTCAGTTGGTTAGGCGCTGGCGTTCTGATCCCAAGGTTGCAGGTTCAAACCTCGTCCAGACCAATGGTTCTTAAGTGTGCTTAAAAATGACAGCCTCATGTCAGTAAATTTACTAGCATGTAAAAGAATTCCTGCAGGACGAAGTTCCAGTACACTGGCAGCGCTGATGTGATGCTGGCAATTGACAGCATCGTTAACAAAAAGAACTTTTTGTTTTACAACAACAAACAATCATACAGCCTTTAATAAATCTAATTTCTGTTGTTTCACATTCAGTTTTAATTTACTTGGGTAAAATGATTTATAACATTTTCCATACAGGTTTCAATTATAAAGCTAAAAGCTGAGCTAACCTTTATTAACTGAACCTGCAAGAAGTTCCATTCTTTAATTTAAAGTCGATTTAAACTAAAGAAAACATTTAAACTGAGATAGGAAACCATAAGACTTAAGTTTAGGGCAGTTTAAGTTAACAAAATGATAATTATTTCAGGTGCAAAGTTCACTAACAGCACAAGAAATGGATTCATATGGAGAGGCAGGGGCTGTTGCAGAAGAAGTTTTGAGCTCAATCAGAACAGTTGTGGCATTTGGTGGAGAGGAGAAAGAGGTAACAAGGTAAGGATTATTTCCAGGGGATTAAATGGTTGCCATATAGAGTCGCACATAACATTGACTGTTAAATCTTCTAATTGCACTACTTTCAGGTATTTCACATTGTGGCTAGAAATATTAAGAGCTATTCTTAATCTTCCAATCAAATTACTACAATATAGAGAGTAACTTTAATACATGGTCCTGTAGTATGCATATTGGCATAAATTCATAGATAATTGCATTAAATTAAATGAAGTTATTGATCTATGCTTCATATAACAAACACATACTGAATGTACAGAGTTTAACAGAAAGTGTCATAGCTCTGCAAGCAGTTACAAGGCACATATAAAATTTATTTATTGCTTAAGATACTAGTATAAACTTATATTGTGGTTTTGCTAGCATTTTGCAGACAAAATATCTTTATATTTCATCTTTATTAATTTTGTTGCTATAAATGTCCAACTGTATTAGCACATTTAAATTAGTAAATGACACTGGAATTAGATTTTGCAGAATTGGACTTACTGTTAAAAACTAGTGATGTGAGAATTTTTATATAATAATGGAAGCATTCTTTCTTAAAATGAAAGCTTAAAGTATATTACAGAAATGTCATTAAACCGTTCATCTTCTATGTTACAAAATTTGTGGAAATTCATTAAACAGTATGAATATTAATTATTTTATTTAATTTTAAAATTTATTTTGTTTTTACATTTTACTTTATAGAATAAAAATATTTTTCTACCTGGTAGGACTGCTCATAAAGGGGAGGGTAGCATATGGACTGGTTCTTTAGGGGACCTAGAAGTGTCCATGCAATTATCAGAACAGTGGATATATAGATTTAATATGATATATCAATCTATACTATCTTCCCTCCCCTATGTCACTACCATTATTTCATAAATTATGTGGAACTTTTTGATGAAGGGGAGTCCACTTCAGAGGCCCTAGAATTTACATGGACAACCCTTCAACCAAGTCATGTTTAATTGTCTGGAAATTAACATAAAGTCTTTAAAAGTATTTTAAAAATTTGAATATATTGCAAACTAGGGATTAATTATAATATTTCTGTATTTGAGTATACAGTTACAAAGTGTATCCACTGTGACAGCTCATATGCTTCTAAAAGGTTTTGACCTATGAATGTTTATTATTTTCAGCTAATTATTATTATTGTTTTATTGTGCTAAGAGATTTAAAATTTGATTGTCTGCTGAACTTTGACTCTGGCCACTCATTCTGTAGACAATCACTACATTTTATCTACATTTTACAATTTCCCATCAATAAATTATCTTGCTTCAGTTTTTCATGTCCTGTTTCCACTTGTTTTTCACTTGTCACTTGTTGATTGCTTTACCAACACACATTCACCATAGTTTCCATTCAAGGTAAGATATACTACCTCTTACTTTTCTTTATCCACTCTCCAAAGCCATTTATTTTACTTACAAGTACAGTTTTTAGAAATAGGTTTCCTGGTAGAGCAATATTCTCAAGCTAAATTCATAAGAAGTAATTACATAAAAAATAAACAGTAAATTTAAACTAATAATTGAATTACTACTATCCGGGATTGTAGGTCGTGGTCTAGAAGACATCGTGGATACCGACAGCGCTTGGCATCTTCAGGGTGAAGTGATTCAGTGTCTGTGATGGTCGGAGCCTGAATGTGGAGACCGGAGGATGGCACTCTTATATAGTGGGGGTGGGTGGGGCTTACTGTGAGGTCCTGTGTAGTGATTGGTTCACATCTCTAGGAGTGGGTGGGTTTGGCAAGGTATTATTACGTCCGCTATTTTTGTGTACGTGTTTCTCCAAGATAGGTGTCCAGGCTTTATGCACATGGAGAGCTTCTTCTTTCCAGTTAAAATTGTTTTTGTGTTTATAAATTTCAATGGCCTCCCTCTGTAGTCGAGCAGCACTATATAAGAATGCCATCCTCTGGTCTCCCCATTCAGGCTCTGACCATCACAGACACTGAATCACTTCACCCTGAAGATGCCAAGCACTGTACTTGGTGAAACGTCAGTATCCACAATATCTTCTAGACCACAGCCTACAATCTTGGATAGTAGTAATTCAATTATTAGTCATGATGCCGGCCGTGAAAGCCTAAATATGTACAGTAAATTTAAAGTATCTTTTCATTGTACTTTTTGTTTATAGATACATGGAAAAGCTCCAATCAGCAAAGTTAATGGGTATACGGAGAGGTATGTTCTCTGGTTTAGGATCAGGTATCATGTGGTTTATCATATACTGCACTTATTCCATTGCTTTCTGGTATGGAGTTTCCTTAATCCTGGAGTCACGAGCTGCTGGAAACAGTGAATACACACCTGCCACACTCATAATTGTAAGTAAAGGTTAGATAGTAAATCAAATTCAGAAAATTGCTAAATAGTTGTAATTTAAAAATAAAGCAGGATAGGTCCCTCATTGGTAAAGCCAAATGTTTGTAAACTGAAAAGCAGGGAAGTTTGAGCATAGTTCTATTTTGGCTCTCTTTAGATTGACTTGATTCTTTAAGAAACATCTTTGTAGTATGTTCTTCTGCATACATTTATCTGTCTACATTGAATCAGAACATATGATTCATGAAACATATGCATGAAGCTTTTAATAAGTTATTGAGGAAAAAAAGAAGAAAAGAAAGAAAGAAAGTAAGAAAGAAACCATGAAAGAAAGAAAGAAAAAATAAAAAATTCATTGCTTTTGTTAGATCAACAAGGAAGGAATATATATGGGTTGTATTATCAGCTTCATTTTCTGGTAGGTTTTTTTCCCTTTAGTCTGTGGATTTTTTTCAACTGAACAACCTAAAGACTAAGAGAAGTAACATTGTGGAATTAAAGCTTTGTCTTTGAAATGCGTTATTGTTAATAGTGAAGAATAAGCAAAATTAGAAGCAGTGAAGCAACCTGTATAAAATCTAAGTTATACAATAGTAATATAACCATAATTTATGTTTTTAAAAGATAATAACAATGAGTAAGTGGAATTTCTGTGTCTATCCAACATAATTTAAATACAATTTGATGTTTATTTAAAGGTGAGTCGGAATTGTAACACTAACATCACTTAATTTGATGTGTTGAAACTAGTAAAGTGTTTTCACTAAATCATGGGTGCTAATTCTTAACTCAGTTTGTTTTCTTTAAGAACCAATTTTAAACTTCAATATATTTATGCAGTTAATCAATTTTAATTTTGTTTACAATTCCATAACTCTCATTTCTTCTTAATTCAGCTGTCCACTTTCCACTGATTCCTGTCTGCCATAGTGATCTATCATTCCATTATGTATCTTTGAGCTAAATTTAGCCATAACTTTTTTTACACTACCACACCAGTTTAAATGATTCCTCTTTTCCCTCTTCCTGTGGGAGACCAATCAAATATCTGTCTGAGTCATTCTTTGTACATGTCTGTACCTCTCCAGTATGCATTCTTCAGTTCTATTTATTATTGTATCTTCTGCTTTCGTCTCTGTTCTAATAACATCACATCTTAATATGATGCAGTCGAGATACTGTCTCACTTCGATGTAATTCATCCATTTTCGTGCTCTATGACTTTTTCTTCCATCTTTTACTCAGAGTCCAATACTCTGACCCATATATAAGGACACTCCACCATTGTTTTCAGGATATGTTTTTTTTTGTTTTTTTGTTATTTTTGTCATTTCTCTATTCCATGCCATTCAAGAGCCTTGTTACCTTCCTAAACTGGTTGATTCTGTTGTCAATTTCCTTTTCATAGATACCAGAATATGTGATTGTACTGGTTGATGATGTTAATCATTGTCATTTACAACCATATCCTCTCCCTTCCCTCAAACAACCATACATTCTGTCTTCATAAAATTAATTTTCAATCCACATAAATTATACTCCCATATAAACCAAAAGGTTTGAGACAAGTTTACAGAATGCCATTAGTCTTATTTAAAATCTTTAGAGAGTGCCTTGAAAAAAAATGGAATGATTCATAAAATTTATGTATGAACATAAATGATAATGACCATATATTGCATTTCCCACTACTCACTGATGGGGCAGGTAGTAGTAGGACAAAACCAGGATGACCTTGAGTTTATGTTCTGAAAACTTCTCATTTACCTTGCAAAACTTTTTAAGTCTAGAAAGTGAATTGAGAGGAGTTTAAAAGTTAACCTTAATTTTTCTTTATATCTACCACTTTATAATAGGAATATATGCATTATAGGCTTACTTCCTCTTCTGTTCATGAGCAAACTATGTTTATGATCTCTCATTTGCAAGAATAGAATGAAACATCATTCACTCTATAGCAAATTTTTATTCACAAGGATATTCTAAGCTATATGTAAATTATGAGATAAGCAGAAATAAATGCAGTTATGCGTTGGCATTGAGTTTCAAATATATAAGGTATAGTAAAAAGGAGCAAACAAGAAAATGTACATGTTGAGTTAAAAAATAAAAAAAGCTAAAATCATAGAGAATATTAAGGTTTCTATGAAATATACAGACTTTGCAAAACTATTTTAAAAATAAAATATGGATTTTTTCCCTCCACATTAATTACATTCTCCTTATTGTGGCTCATGAAACTCCTTGTTCCCATATAAGTAGCAGGTTTAATTTAAAATATGAACTTTCATGTTCCGTTAGGTTCTACAGTTTGTTTCTATATCACAGGTACTTTTTGGTGTTTTATCTGGAGCCATGAATATGGGACTTGCTTCACCACATTTAGAAGCATTTAATATGGCTCGAGGATCAGCTGCATCCATCTTTGCAGTAATGGACAGAAAACCAAGTATTGACAGCTTGAGTGAAAGTGGAGAAAAACCAGCCACACTCACAGGAGAAATTCGGTTGCAAGATGTTCATTTTCAATATCCTGCCAGACCAGATGTGAAGGTCAGTTATTTTAATGCTGATGAAAAATAAATACTAAACAGCATCTTGTTTGAAGTTATTATTTCAATGCTTCAATGACTTCTATATCAAGAAGCAGTTTTGATCTTGTAGGTTCTTCAAGGCATAAATCTGAGTGTAAAGAGTGGAGAAACTGTGGCACTGGTAGGCAGTTCAGGTTGTGGAAAGTCAACAATATTACAACTGATACAGAGATTGTATGATCCAGCTAAAGGCAAGGTATGTAAACCAGCTATCTTTACAGGATTTCTATACTTGTTACGTGCTTGCAAACTATTACATATCAACATTTTCATTAGTTTACCAACAAAATACTAGAGGACTTTTATCTGTGCTGACTTTGGTTGTTGTGAGCAAAGAGTCCATATAAAACTGCATAATGTTGAATTTGTAATTTTATATTTTGATATAAAAATAAAGTATTTGATTTTCTTCCTTAATAAAATTATCCAAACTTCACTAATACTGAGTTGAGAGAAACAAATCTTATAATGGTCATTTGTTTTAGCTCTAGTTTTGGAGATAGATACAAAACTTGTTGTTGAATATAATTATATTGGAAAATTGAATTTCACCTCTTTATACTGTTACAAATAAGTGCAGATGTTTTCATCCATTCACAGCAAAAAGACATAAAATTAAATAATATTATGACAAGAATGTACAGGAATTCAAAAAATGTGCTAACTTATGTTAATATTTGGAGGCTGTTCACTTCTTTTTTTTACAGTAGAACCTCAGTTATGTTTTCATAGGGAGATGGGTGAAATAATGTACAAATGAGAAAACATAAAAGTAAATTTTCTTATGGAACTGAAACTGTTTTATTAAAATATTACTCAAACTAATTATGCATTATTTAATATAAGAAAGCAATAACTGAAACAAACACGTAAATAGTAAACATAATACACTGATTAGAGTACTCATATGCACACCAATAATGTTATTGATATTTCAAACTAAAAAGAATTCAGAGTATTGTTGTTTTACATTGAGTTTAAAAATTTAGTAAATTTTTGTTTGCTTCTTTGATTTTTGCACAGTCATTCATAGTCAATTTTATGCATTAATCATAAAAATGCTGTCATTTATAAGGCTTTATGCACCCTATGATTATATAGGCCTATGATGCCACTGTCATCATCAGTATCAACAGATACAATCTAGGGAAGAATGACCTTGCATAACTGTATTGTTAACATATGCACAACAATAATGTGTTCTGAAAATGTTGATATCTGCCCATTATGTCCACTGTTTTGTGCTGTGATAGCAAGGATACAGTATACAAAAACTGTGCACAATATAATCTGCATAATTAACATAGCATAAATATAACATCTAAATGAGTAAGTACATTTTTATACATAAGATAGAATGATATAGGGAACTTATATACAGTTGGACCTCACTTATATATTATTCACTTCTACATTTTTCACAGATGTATACTTGAGCTAAATATTAATACACAAAGTTTGATGTCTAAAAAATTTAGTGTATATCTATGAAAAACGTAAAAGTGAATAATGTATAGCAAGGTCCAACTGTATATAAATTCCCTTAGCATAATTTTATCTTCACAAGCTTAGATATAGTTCATCAGTACCTCTTCTGAGGTTACAGACACTGTTTAAGAGCTTTTTGCACAATGATGTTTATAGTTTAAAATCCATAGTTGTTTCTGTTCTAGGTGTTGTTAGATGGTAAAGATGTGAAAGAACTGAATGTGGGTTGGCTTCGTAGTCATATAGGTGTGGTAGGACAAGAACCTGTCCTTTTTGGAACAACTATAAGAGAAAATATTCGATATGGCAAAGAAGATGCAACACAGGAAGAAATAGAAGAAGCTGCACGTGAAGCAAATGCACATGATTTTATTTCAAAACTACCTCAGGTATACCTTGCATGATTCTCTTTCAACATAAGTACTGCTTTATGCACAGAAATATAAGCTTTACATGACTTTATCCATGCATTATAGAAATTTACGTGACTATATATAGTCAACAATTATGAGCTGCAGGAAGTTTTTTTATTGTAATTTATATAATGAAAGGAGAGTTTTATTTTCTTTAGTTACAAGCAACTTTATGTTATAAATAGGAACTGGTATTTTTCATTTTATGTTTTCGTAGAGGAATCAGCATTATTTTTATCCAAATATTCACTACTTTGTTTAAAAGTGTTCATTATTTTGAAATGAATTGAGTACATTTTAAAATGAATTCACATAATTTTTATCAGATTTTGGCAGTATCATACACATTGTAAGAAATGAAGCCATTATCCGTAGAGCAGCACAAGTTTACTCGCTGATCTAAATCTATCATTGGATTCCTCTCTCTCAGAGATTTTCAATGAAATTAAAATGGTACATGGACCAGGCTTTTAATAGATATTTAGATACACTGGTGGCATAATTCCCATAATTTATTTTAAGTGATTCTGAATATCACGCCATTGCTGGAAAGAGTACATGAAGGTGAAAGACTTGATAAAGTAGTTATCTGTAGCAGCATTACAAGCCATTTTCAAAGCATTGTAATGACTAAAGTGCAAATAATGATTTGAGTAGTAATAATCATCATCATTATCATCATGCGTTGATGTTTGAATAAAAGTGTTTTACTTTAGCTAGTTAACAAAAATTTTTTTCCAGTAAACCCTTCCATTTAGGAAATACCTTTCAAAAGAGCAGAAAATATTACTCTTCATTCAATAAAAATATAGAATTTGATATTTAAAAAAATCTTGATGACATTCTTTCCAAGTTAACATAATATTCCTAACCTACATTAACTATGCAAGATAGTGGTTTTATTACATTAGTAAGTGAGAAAAGAAAGAAAAAAGAAAGTTGAAACTTTATTCAGTGTACTTGTGTTACTCTGGTGTCATGGCTTGAAATTTAAAATTATAGAGCAAATAAATCAGTTACTGTACAATTCTGAATTGGTATAAAAAAAAATTTCCATTTTATCAGATTCGGTAAGAATATACACATATTGTTATGGAAAAATACATCATATTGTGTTAACTAATTATCCAATGAGAATATTACCACACAATTTCTATGTCTTCTCTCACATAATGCAGTGAGACTTATGAGTGGCACAAAAAAGGAACATTGTCCCATACATAGACACTAACCAAAGAGTTCTGTCATTAAATGCATTGAATCTATCAGAAAATCACTTGTATTTTATTAACCTAGCAGCATGTTATTTTCATCCATATGGCACAAGAAATTCATGGGGAAGATGCACAATCAGGATTTATCTTAATAAATTAAGTACCTTTTTGTAATTGTTTCGAATATACTAAGCAATACATTTGGTTCAAAGCAATTTAAATTTTGTCATAGGGCTATGATACAATGGTTGGAGAGCGTGGGGCACAACTATCAGGAGGACAGAAACAGAGAGTAGCAATAGCTCGTGCTCTGGTAAGAAACCCAAATATACTTCTGCTGGATGAGGCTACTTCAGCACTAGATCTGCATAGTGAAGCTAAAGTGCAAGCTGCACTTGATAAGGCAGCTAAGGGACGCACTACTCTTGTCGTTACTCATCGGCTTTCCACTGTCAAAACTGCTGATAGGATCATTTTCATTTCTGGAGGAAAGGTGGGTCTGATGTGTATCCTCTGTTATTATTATTATAATAATAATGTTAGAAGTATTAATCATTTGTAATCGTAATGCTGATGGGTAATACAATTTATGTCGTCACAATTTAAGCTTATAAACTCTAAGTGCTTCACATCCTTTTTATATGCCTCAGTAATGTAATTTTGATTTATTATGTTATGACCACCAGTAATCATATAATATCCACACTTATAGGAGACAACGGCATCTTTGCAGACTTTGTCCAAGTGTTTTGGTTTCCTCTATCTTCAATTTTTATTCTCCATAAACAATCCCCTATGCAAAGTCTGGGACTAGAAAATGGAAAATGATTGGCTGCAACAACCTCCCTATGAGACAACTAATTTACTACTTAATTCTTATGATAAACACATCACAGAGCATTAAATTTGTTTATTAATTTGTTGAAAAATATCAACAGTCAATAAAGGTTTTAAAATATTTTCTGCATTAAAATGCAAAGATTCAACTCTACACCTGGCTGGAAGCCCAGGAAAATCTAGAGAATTCACACTACCAGGAAAGCTTCAGCTATCTTACAATGAATTCTGATTGATATCTAGAAATCTAGAATAACTAATCATTCAACACTACATTACCTTTAAATGTAAACCATATCGTTTATGAGAGAAGTAATGCAGTATCTGACAGATATTAATGTTGCTGCTGTGTGTGAAAAGTAGTTTTTTGGATGGAACAAAAGAACTTCTCAACTGGTGATTCTTGTTCTTGTTGTTTCCTTAAGAAACCTTAAAACTTTATTTTAAATTACCTTTCTAATACTTATAATAACATTCTTTAGGAAAATTAAGTGATACAATTTACATATTTAGATATTTAATGTTGCATTTACACATAGTTGTTTTCTATTTTTTTTAATATAAATATTCTTTATTGTCGCTTTAACTATAAAGTCATATCATGCCACAATGCCTTAAACCACTCGGCCATCGAAGGGGGATAGAAATACACTTATAATTGAAATGATATGCAAGGACGCTAGAAGCATTGGACAGTTTTTGTGTAAAGTAAAAAATAAATGGCTTTGGACAGTGGAAAGAGAAAAGTAAGAGGTAGTGCATCTTACTTTGAATGGAAAACGATAGTGAATGTGTGATGGTTAAGTAATCAATAAATGAAAAGTGAAAAAAAAAGTGGAAATGGGACATGGAAAAAAAAAACTAAAAAAAAAGAGCAAGATAATTTAGTGACAAGAAATTGTAAAATGTAAATAAACTGTAGTGATTGTCTACTGAATAAGTGACCAGGGTCAAAATGCAGTAGACAATCAAATTTGTAAAACTCTTAGCACAATATAAAGTCATATCACAACTACTTTAGAGTACAGAACATGATTACGATGAAAAATACAATATTTTAAAACAGTAATAGCACATACAACATTAAATCTTCTAGGTAAGTATGTTATACATTGTTATACAATTTTGTCATTTTCATAAAGTTTAAAGTTTTTTGTTGTGCTGAATTTAGGGTGTCTGGTAGACTGTTGGGGATGTCATATCTTCCTCTGTATAATACATAGCGACAGCAGGCTGAACAAAATGATGAACTGTGAGGTTGGATTTGCAGGGGTCGCACATAGGAGGTCATGGTTGAGATGTTTGTGTATTATAGAAGTATGTCCAATATGTAGTCGAGTTAATACAACTTGGTCTTTGCAGTTGAAATAATAGTGTTGAATTTCGACTCAGAAATGCTGACATCGTGTAACTTGATGTGGCTTTCCAGGTTTGTCTCCATTGATTAATTCAAGTCTTTTTGATGAAGTTGATGAAGTCCGTGTGTGGGATCTTGATGTCTTGAGGGGAATGTTTGGTGGCTTCTTTGGCTGCCTGATCCGCTGATTCATTTCCCAGAATTCTGACATGAGGCGGAGTCCAGGCAAATGATAATGATTTACCAGAGATTAGTATTTGGTTGTACAGTTTCTGAAGTTCTTTAACAATATTTTGGGGGCTTGAGGTTTGTTCAAGAGCTGTTAAAGCACTCAACAAGTTCGAGAATATTATGTACTTATGTAGGTTATCTTTTTTAAGTATATATTCCAATGAGAGTTGAATTGCAAACAATTCACAAGAATAGATAGAAAGATGGTTGGGAAGATTATATTGTATTGTGTAATCAGGGAATACCCCTGTACATCCATTATGACTAAGTCTGGATCCATCAGTGAAGATATGAGTGTGTGCTGAATAAAGTGTACACAATTTGTTAAACAGATGTCTATAAGAAACACTATCCTTGTCTAGCCAGTGATGTGTCAATAAAGGGGTATGTGAGTCTCTGTGGAATATAATCTGAATCTATGAAACAAGGGAACATATTAGGCAGAGTAATGTTAAATTCCTTGAGGTACGCCGAGAGACGAGTCGGAAAATCTGATGGTTGTGCTGATTCTGTGGCATTTTCTATGTTGTTGGTGGGAAACATGTAAGAGTGGACTAGAGATGATGGTCTCATTGCAGTACATGTTGAATATGATTAACTTGAGGTTTTCCTTCTAATTTGCAGTAGAGGTACGTTAGCTTCAATTTGTAGGCTCTCTATGGGTCTATGTGTATCAATGATAACATTCGGATTTGGTAAGTGTTTGCGAGCCTTGGAGAAGACAATGCATTTACTTTTTGATGGGGCGAAATTTAAACCTGCGAGGTGATTCCAATTCAAGAGTTGTTGTAAGCAGTTATTAAGTAATCTTTGTATTATTTCAATTGTCTTGCCTTTGCAAAGTAAAGTGAAAACATCAGCAAATAGTAGACCTTTGACTGGTGATTTGATGTAGGAAAATACATTGCTGACAGCAATAAGGAATACTCTTACACTTAGGATTGAACCATGAGGAACTCCATTTTCCAGGGAATAACACTTGGAGAAACATCTGTTGGCTTGGACTTTGAAGTGCCTGTTTTGAAGGAAGTTGTGTATGAAGGCTAACATCTTTCCTCCTATTTGGTAGTTCCATAATGTGCAGAGGATATGCGATGCCATACTGTCATAGGCCTTGTTTATATCAAGATTAACTAGAATTAGGTGTTGATTGATAGTGAAGGCATTGCGGATTTCAGAATCTAGAATGATAAGGTTGTCAAGAGTTGAAAGAGCTTGTCAGAAACCGCTTTGAACTTTGTCAAAAAAACTATTCTCATACACTAGATACCATTGGAGCCGTTTATTGATGATTTTTTTTCCAGAAGTTTGCACATGGTACAACTTAGGGAATAGGATGAAATTCTCGGGTAAAGCATGATCTTTGATGGGTGCAGTACATGCCAATATCTGGGAAATATTTATTGAGTCACAGATGGTTGTATATGTGCAGAAGATACATTAAACAACTTTTTGGCATTTGCTTGATGAATTCAAGGGGATGTTGTTCAATCCAGGGCTCTTGCTGTTATAATGTTTAAGTGCATCTTGAAATTCTGCAAAAGTAAAGGTGTCATTGAAAACTTGGTTGGTATCAAAGAATAACGATGTATCCAAATTTTCTAAGTCATGTTTCTGTTTATTAAATACTGGGCAGCATTTGGAGTCAATATATTTCAAAGAAGGTGGAAGTGAGGGTATCAACAATTAAGTGAGGATCAGTTATAGGAGTTGTGCAGTCAGCAGAATGAAGATGTGATATAAAAAATGGTCAACGAGTTCTGTCTTACTGTTACTGAGCAGTCCAGTCTATAAATAGTATTGTAGTTTATTGCTTGCAGTAATTAAATATCTTTTTAGACAGTCATTTTATAATAAAGACTTCTCAGTTCTCATTTTAATATTGAACTATCATTGACTTTTCATATCCATAAATTAGATGCTTAAAAATACATTTCTGTTGTAAGAGAACAAATTGTATATATGTTTATGTTTATAGCACCACGTTGTGGAGCCAATGTTGATGTGGTATTAATGTTATGTTGACTTCTGCGTTGCCATCTTGTGTGACGTCACTCCTTATTTGGTTCTTTTAACTCCATCTGGCGTAGCAATTTGCATCAATTAGGGTTCGAAAGAATTTTAAGTTTTGTATATTGTCCTCCGGCTAGCTATTTAGGTAGACATTTAACTCTTGCAGGGTGTGAAGCGGAAAGGAATCTTTTGTCTAGAAATGATATTAACGAAGAAATTGGTTTTATAATCTTTATTGCAGAACACGTTCACGAACACTTTCACAGATTTGTCTGGATAATCGCCATACTGAAACTGTTTGTAATAACTTCTCACTTTTAATTCACGTACTTCAACTTTATATATTTAACTGTATAATACTTTATAATAGTTCTTGTAATTCTGTTGCGCGTAACTTGACGAACTGAGAGACTGACGCTGAACTGAGGGACCGACGTTTAGTGTATTGAGAATCTTGTTGAACTGGGGGACACGCTACCTCGGACCCACACTATTTATAGGCTTGCCTTAAGATACGCCTAAAGATTATAAATGAATGCCATTGGCTAATAAAACGCGCCAACATTAGCGTCTATTTTACTATCCAATGAAAACCACTAATACATATTTCTTTTAATGAACATTCTGGAAGCTTTTACCGAAAAGGCGCGAAACATTACGTAACTTCCTGGTTCTCGGTAACGATAAACAACTCACCCCTTGCTGCATTATTGCGTTATTGTTAACAGTTTCAGTAGAGCCGTATATTATTATTTACCAATAATATTTACAATTAACAAACCTCTAAAATCAATGTCACATAAAAATACATATTCATATTACTATCATTATTTACATTAAAGTAATTTGTGATACAAATTACCGTCTCATATGCCCCACTAGAAACATAATTATAAATATTTATAACTTGTTTAGAAATTTTAAAATTGTGTTTTTAGTCTCCTAAATCTTGGAACACACGTTATCACTTTCACTTAACACTTCACACGCATTTAACACACGACATATGTTTTATCTCGCCACTACTTACTGGCTTTGGTTTAATTAATTTAGATATTAATCTTACATTACAATTTTTTTTATAGCAAATACTTTACCCTAAATTATTTAACTAGTGTTACAAAAAATGGTTTACTTTCTTATATTGTTACCAAAAATTTATCAATTCAAGAATTTTTTTGTAATTACTATACATATTTACTAAAATATTCACCCTTTACATATATTTACATCTCTTAAATCTAGGCACTGTGTCACATTTTCTGTTTGCTACATAAGTATTTGTTTCAATTATTTTTAATTATATTTACCAATTTTTTTGTTATTTTGTACTTTGCAAATATATTTACATCTCTTAAATCTTGACAATGTTTCACCTTTTCTGTTTGCTACATAAGTATTTGTTTTGAATTATTTTTACCATTTTTGTTATTTTGAATTTTATTTTAACAATACTCTTGGAATGGTATTTATGTACTTTACTTTAATATAACATCATGCTTTATTTCACATGTTCAGTTACTAATAAAATGTTATTTTCCTCTCAAACAGTTAGTCATGACCACAATTTATTTCTCCTTTTTTTTTTTTTTTTTTTTTTTATATATAATTTATTTCTCTTTTCAAATGACATATATAAATAGTTAACCCTCTTACGTTCCAATACATTTCTCTGCAAGTCGTCTTTAACTATCCAGCATTTACTTTACATCACATTGCTATTTACCCTCCTGGATCAAATTGTGTGTGGCTAAACATTACTCGTAGCCGTAACCTAACCTTCAAATTTTTGTTCATGAATAACCTCTTGTATTCATATGACATTTCGTTCCCTGATAACATTTGAAAACAATCTACAGTTTCCTGAACAACACATCTTTTAACAACTTTCATTTTCAATTCATCTGCTACCTTTTTAACTTGAGAGTACTCTGACAAATCTGTACTAAACTGTACTGGACTGGAGTTTTCATGAAATTTTGGAAGTGGAAAATCACTTAAGATATGATTGTAATTTTGCAAATTCCCTATTCCCATATTTAAATTATCTAGTGTAACTTGTGCACTCTGAGTTTCAGCATTAGCTATAGATGAAACTGCCGCATCACTCACATTATTTGTCATACCTGAGGAACTACCTCTATCATTATTTTGTACATCTGACACATGTACATCACATATATTTGCCCTTGAATTCAATTCTAATCTATTTACAGTACCCTGCAGATTTTCTATTGTCTGTTCCAATTTTTTTATTATTCTCATTTTGAACAGTTTGGTGTTTGTTAATTTCAGAGGTTAGCTTTTGATTCAAATCTTTAGACAAATCTTTAACCTCATCAGACAATTTATTTCTCTGTTTTTCTGACTCCTTCTGAATTTCAGATATTTCCCCTCTGAAATTAACTTGCACCTGTATTAAATCTGCATTTGTAGCCTCCATCATCTCTTTTAACTCACTTGAAATGCTACTCATTCGGCTACCTAGCTCTGTACATTTTACATTAACATGCTCTATTTTATTGTTAACCTCACTTTTTTGGTTGGATATTTCCCTGCTCATGTCTAGCATTTTCTTTGAAATTTCTCCTGTCTCACTTGCTATTACTTCCTCATTTTCATCTCTCATTTCTGGCATACTACTATCTAGCTTCGTAACTTTCTTTTCACTTTCTTCACTGCTTTGATCTACTTTTTGCTCTAATATCTCATTACTCCTACCAATATCTTTTCTGTTTTGTTCAAAGCTCCTACAAATATCTTCCCTTAATTCCCCATAACTCTTATCCATGTTCTGAGTTAGTTTTTGTCCTAATTTCTCATAACTCTTTTGCATATCTTCCCTAAATTGATCTATAATACTCTTACTAAGATCTTCCCTTAATTTCTCATTATTCTTTTGCATATCTTCCCTGTTTTGATCTGTAATACTCTTACTAATATCTTCCCTATTTTGATCTATTTTCTTTTCTAATTTCTCATTATTCTTTTGCATATTCTGAGTTAGTTTTTGTTCTAATTTCTCACTATTCTTTTCCATATCTTCCCTCATATTTCTCAGTATTTCCATAATCATACTAGTATCAAGATTAACATTTCCTGCTATTCTATTCTCACCTGCTGCACTAACATTTTTTCTCTCCAATACTACATTGTTTACGCTATTTTTTGTACCCTGTATTGAATTACAGCTAACTATTACACTATCTCCTTCCATCATTATTTCTTCTGTCTTACTAGTAGCCATTGTTTTTGTTTTCTAAAAAAAAAATTACGATACCTTTGTGATGCTGTATGTTGCTGTTACTTTGATGTCCAGCGTTCTGCCCCATTCTCCTAGATTTGTATGTCACTTCTGCGTTGTATTATGATGAATCTACGTCGTTTCGATGTTTTCTTGTAGTTGAATTCCTTGTTGCATCGTAATCTCGGAATTACGATCGAAGTCTGTCGTCCCTTTTGTTTCTTGAGTCTGCGTCTTGTAGATGATTTCACCGCTGCATTTCTGGTTACTCTGCTTCATTCCTTGTTAATTCTTGTTCCTTTCCTAGTTATCTAGCCCCACGTTATGGGTGCCAATTTGTAAGTATAACAAATTGTATATGTGTTTATGTTTATAGCACCACGTTGTGGAGCCAATGTTGATGTGGTATTAATGTTATGTTGACTTCTGCGTTGCCATCTTGTGTGACGTCACTCCTTATTTGGTTCTTTTAACTCCATCTGGCGTAGCAATTTGCATCAATTAGGGTTCGAAAGAATTTTAAGTTTTGTATATTGTCCTCCGGCTAGCTATTTAGGTAGACATTTAACTCTTGCAGGGTGTGAAGCGGAAAGGAATCTTTTGTCTAGAAATGATATTAACGAAGAAATTGGTTTTATAATCTTTATTGCAGAACACGTTCACGAACACTTTCACAGATTTGTCTGGATAATCGCCATACTGAAACTGTTTGTAATAACTTCTCACTTTTAATTCACGTACTTCAACTTTATATATTTAACTGTATAATACTTTATAATAGTTCTTGTAATTCTGTTGCGCGTAACTTGACGAACTGAGAGACTGACGCTGAACTGAGGGACCGACGTTTAGTGTATTGAGAATCTTGTTGAACTGGGGGACACGCTACCTCGGACCCACACTATTTATAGGCTTGCCTTAAGATACGCCTAAAGATTATAAATGAACTGCCATTGGCTAATAAAACGCGCCAACATTAGCGTCTATTTTATTATCCAATGAAAACCACTAATACATATTTCTTTTAATGAACATTCTGGAAGCTTTTACCGAAAAGGCGCGAAACATTACGTAACTTCCTGGTTCTCGGTAACGATAAACAACTCACCCCTTGCTGCATTATTGCGTTATTGTTAACAGTTTCAGTAGAGCCGTATATTATTATTTACCAATAATATTTACAATTAATAAACCTCTAAAATCAATGTCACATAAAAATACATATTCATATTACTATCATTATTTACATTAAAGTAATTTGTGATACAAATTACCGTCTCACTGTGCTAAAAGTAGATATAGTCAATACTGAATCTCTTTCTTGTCCTCAACAAGGTTTACACGACAAGCTGAACTCTAATTAAAACTGCTGTAATAGCCAGTAAAACAATCACCACTGCCTACTGCATATTCAAAAGCTCTGAAATCTATCTCTTTGCATATGAATCTAATACTTTGGCCTTTAACTTCAGAAGTTTGTGATATTAAAATAAAAGTATGAGATAACAAATCAATAGTTTTATTCTCTTGAAAACTTAAACACAGACTTTTGAGAGATGTTTAAAACATCTTGTTTGAACAACTATGTCACCTTCAGCTCTTCACTTCTCATGCTTAAAATGCTATTATCAGATTACACTTTGATCAACATCTTTTGTAAGGAAAATTTTAATTTGACAATATTTAATGAAGGGCTATAGATATCTGTAAATTAATCCTCATTGGCCAGTAATGTACACTGACAGTATTCATGCATAATGCTCAATTCTTTTTCAAGAAAGCTAGTATTTTACATATTCATTTTGTCATGTACAATATTATTTAATCTTATGCATCCTAGTTCTTCATATCTGGTTTGCCAGCATGGATGCTCTCTATGTGACTATCTCCATAGTCACATGTCTTGATTTATAATGTGCACAATAAGATATGCCTACTACATTTGTGTCGATTTGTTTCTAACCTTCAAACAGTCATCGTTGATCTGAGTGACTAAACAAATAACAAGAACCATCAGCCCTATTCCACTTTCATTTGATGCAGACAGACTGATTCCTAAAGGAATCAGAAGATAAAAAAAAAAAAAATCAAATAGAATAAATAATTGGTAATCATGTGCATAATAAAATAAAACTGAAGTTTCAATTCTCTATTCAGTTGGTTGACAAAATTTTAACTTTCAAACACTAAGATAATGATTAAGGTTATTATTATTATTCCACAATTATTAAAACAGTAAAAACTATAAAATTCTTGAGTCCATAGTAAAATTCTCATTTTCATGAATAGTAACAGCATTATGCATGTTAATTAGACAATGAACAGTAATCCAATCTTTTACAGGACATCTGAGTTCATGTAAACCACAAATTTTTATATATTCATTCCTGGAACTTAATTTTATTAAATTTATTACTAGAAAAGTTTACCTTTGCAAGAATACAAGAAATTGGCCCTATCTGGTTTCAGGGAAAACATGATTTAATTTTACAAAAGCAAAATTGTTACATAAAGTTAACTATAAGATGGTAGATAATGAAACGTAACTATAACCTAAATTTTGAAGTAATAAAGCAGTCCTTCCACAATCAGGCTGAATGAAAGCAAATGATATGGCACTGTTCTAGTTACCTAAATCACTTATAAAAGTGTCACTGAATGTAGATCTTGGAAAAAAAATAAAAAGATTGAATTAAAACAAGGGCTCGAAATTCTTTTTTGCTTGGCAGTGCTTTAAATTCTGCTTTGGGAGATTATAAAAAATGTTTGATTGTTTCATTCTGAACAGCAATTCCAGCAATTAGATTTAGCGTATATTAAGGAATTTTGTATCCAATGTTCAGGTTGTGAACCTAAGTTCTGCTATGTTCTGCGGTACCATGCCTTGTTTTCATGGTCATTAAAAAGGAAACCAAAATTAAATATGTATTGCCATGTTTATTCCTCCATGTCCATGATATACTTTAGCAGCATTTTTCAGATATTTAAATTATTTTCAGGTATTGACATTTTAGAACACTTTTACTTTTCTCTAGTTACTTTATGGTAAGCCCTTTTTATTGAGGAAGACTACCTACTTATGGATTAGCTCACATTTTCACCCATTGCTTCCACTCATATGGCACAGTTTGGGAAAAGAAAAATTATATATATATTTATTTATTTATAAAGCAGTACTATAGTTGTAAAATTATACATAAATTTAGTGATAAGAAGTTTGAAATGTATAAAAAGCAGTAAACCTTATGTAGCAATGAACTAACAATGAAAAAACATTAATTTTGACTAATTTTTTTATATCTAAGATATATAAAGAAAACAACTCCTTCTTCAGAAAATCATGTTTCTATTACCTTATTTTGAGTTTTAGATGGATGTTAAGTACTTAGGTCTGATTATGGAGAATGAGTTTATAAGACAGTTTAAAGCTTTTATCTTGTAAAAGAGAATGAATACAAATATCAACCAAATACATGACAAAATTAATGAAAATATCTCATACTTTTTTGCCTTGATATGCTAAAAGGACTAAAATACATTACGGAAATGCTCTAATCTTTGAGCACTAAACACAAAGTATTATATATGTATGCAAAGCATTGATTTACTTTTGATGAACATTGCAGGTAATGGAACAAGGTTCACATGCTGAGTTGATGGAACTTCAAGGGCACTATCATGCACTTGTGGTGGCAGATCCTACTCTTACACAAGGTAATGCATGGCAGTAGCTTGGTGGTGCACTACAAATATTTGATTTCTTACAATAATTCATACTATTGTAAAATACAGGAATCAGTCAAAAAGGAGTGAGAATAAATTTAATTTTGTACTACTTAGTAAATGGATTTAATGGAGAGGCTGCTAAACAAATTTGAGAAAACACATACATATGAGACCATTGTGTATACAAAGCACAAATAGAATACAGACATCTATAGAAAACTAGGGTTATTTGGAGGAGCCTTAGGGGTAATGGAGCCTACCTTAGTTCTGTCCTTATTGGTGGTAGCATTGGTTTCACTGACACAATCGTGAAAGCTCAGCATAGAACCTTCCGTTGTTTAACATGCAAGAGGGAAAACATACACACATTTGCAGAAATATAATGTTTATTTTTTCTACTACTTACCTATAGTAAGTAGATGAAGTGTTGCAAAAATTTGATACTGAGATTTCACAGGTAATACACGTTTTGAGACTCCCTAAATCCAAACAATGCATTTTTAGAAAAAGCTCCATGTGTGTGTGTGTGTGTGTGTGTGTGTGTGTGTGTGAGGGAGAGAGGGAGAGAGGGAGAGAGGGAGAGAGAGAGAGAGAGCGAGAGAGAGAGAGAGAGAGAGAGAGAGAGAGAGAGAGAGAGAGAGAGAGAGAGAGAGAGAGAGAGAGACTGTACCTAAAAAGGTTGGTTAAACATCAAACTTGGTATTTAAGTTTGTGTCTTCCAAGGATCCAACTCAAACATTTTCAAGAAAATCTCCCAACTCTTTACATTGAAAATTTGTTGTTATTTTTTTATTTTCTCAAAAATGGCTGTAATGATTTTGATTAAAATACCATGCTTAAGATATTTACATGACAAATGAAATGTACATCTTGGAATTTCCTGGGAAGAGCCTGTACAATCCTCTTCATTCTAAATGACTTTTGTGTATATTGGTAAACGGTAAGAGACAGACAAAATCTTACTACACAAAAAAATGTAGATCTCGTTAAAGCACACAATTTATGCAAATTAAAATTTTTCATGGATTTAACCACTTCCAAGATATTCTTTGTTATTGGTTTGAATTTTCAAATACTTGTGCTTATTTGAATTGGTAAGTTACTATTTGCTTTTTCTCATGGTCATGCAAAAACAATGGACTCTCAAAGCTATCATATAGAAACCTGCCTTTAAAAAATGTGATTGTCACCTTAGCCTATCCTTCATATACCTACAGCAAAATGCATAAATGTGTAATGAAAGTTTGTCTCAATTAACAAGAGAAGTGTGGGCTTTTTTAAGAAAAGTTTGTAGAGGAATGAGTAGAGAAAGTCTTAAAAATACAACACATTAGATCTTTATCTTTAGCTATAACAGATGGCATGCCTACATGAAATGATTTTGCATACCATTATTGCATTGATAATTCTGAAAATCCTAGGCAAATATATTGTGTGAAGTATACTTTTATTAAATTGCATTTCACAGATTTTTACTTTCTCTACTAAGTAGGAGAAGTAATGCATTCCACCCAAAAATTAAGTACTGAGATTTCATGAGAAATACATGTTTTGAGGTGCCCTGAATCCAAATAAAGCATTGTCTGCCTGTCTATCTGTGTAACTGTGAACAGCATAACTCAAACAGGAAAAGTCGGATAAATACCAAACTTTGTATTTAGGTTCAGTACCTTCCAAAGATATCACACAAAGATTTTCAAGAAAATCCCCCCACCCCAGACTAACTTTTACATGGAAAATTTTCGAAATTTTGATTTTCTAAAAAATGGCTCAAACGATTTTGATTAAAATGTTGTATATAAAAGTTATTTACATGACAAATAAAATGTATATGTTGGATTTTCTAGTTATAGCCAGTGAAGTCCACTTCATTTGGAAGCAATTTTGTATAATCTTGTATAACTGGTAAATGTTAAGTGACAGATGAAAAACATTGCATATAGATCTCTTTAAAACAACAATTTATTTAAAATAAGCTTTTTTGTGGTGTAAGCCATTTCTGAGATATCTGTTATAAAAGGTTCAAATTGTTCATTTCTTAGTTTATTCTCTTAAAGTCCTTTCAACATTCAGTTGTTTCTCGCGGTTGCATGGAAACAGTATGAATTTTAAGGCTAGCATATAGCATCCAGTTCTTAAATATTTGTCTATCCATGTTCTCTTTGTATGTATAACACAATGTGTGATGTAGCTATTTATGAAAAGGTTTATTTGGATTAAAACATAGTAGATAGAGAAATATGCTTGAGAAAGAATAATTTGTATACCCACTAATAAATGATAAAAGGATAGAAAAGATATTGCATTCCACCCAAAAATTTGATACCAAAACTTCACCAGAAATACATGTTTTGGGGTCCCTGAATCCAAATAAAGTATTTTTGAAAACATGTCCGTGTGCGCGTGTGTGTGTGTTTTTTTGTTTTTTTTATTTTCTAAAAATGACTCATGATTTTGATTAAAATATCATATATGAAAGATATTTACATGACCAATAAAATGTATTGTAATGAGTTTTCTGGGAATAGCCTAGGAAATCTTCATCTGGAAGGAATTTTGAATAATCTTGTATAACTGTTAAACATTAAGTGATAGATAAAAGCATACTACACAAATATTTAGATCTTTTTAAAATACTGAATTTATTTAAAATTAGTTTTTTTATACTGTAAGCTGTTTCTGAGATATCCATTATTAAAGGTTAAAATATTATATACTTTTTTTTTTTAAGTCCCATTGATTTTCATTTGTTTCTTGTGATCCTATGGAAACAGTATGGAATTTTAAGGCAACATATAGCACCCAGTTCTTAAACATGTGACTATCACTGTTCTCTTAGTATGTATAACAAAGTGTGCAATGTTTCTATTTCTGCAAAGGTATATTTGGATTAAAATATAGTAGATAGAAAAACAAGCTTTAGTAAGAATAGTTTGTATACCTACTAATAAAGATAGAGGGTAGAGAAAGTTATGTGAATGTATCACATCAGATTTTTTAAAGATAAGATATGAATCAATTTTATATTTTCTTTAAATTTTGTGATTATTTTGCAAGTATATTTTGTAACAAAATTATGCTATATGGTTATATTTTTGTTGATAATCATTAGAAGTAGCCACAATTATAAATAGTTGTAAATGTTGCCAACAACTTGATCCCTTGCATTTCTGATAATGATGTCCTTTCATATGTTTTCAATGTGCTTTCAAAAAAGCTTATTTAAAAACATAATGCTTTCAACAAGTCTCACGATTAAAGTCATTTAAGAAATGAGATTGCTTATCAACCATTTTAAAGTTTCATAAGGCTAGAACTTCTCCATATTGATGAAAAACTAGACAGATATTAGAATTTCAAATTATTTTGATTTTTAGTGATTTTGGTGACTTAAAACCAAGAAGTTATTGATGTTTAAACTAACAGAATGGAATGCAATTACAATGTAAACACATGCTTTGATTTCAAAGTTTTCAGCTAATTTTAGGTATTTATTCTCAACATATTTCTAAAACTCTAATGCTGTTTTTTTCCTTTCAGGAGCTGATGATGGAGACAACAGAGAGGAATATAGATCAGATGCCATTTCTACAGCCTATGCAAGGCAAATATCTTCAAAATCAATAGGAATTAAAGAAAAAGTTACCTCCAAACCTACTGAAGAGGTAATAAAAAGTGATTGTTTGAATATATTAATATATTGAATATATTAAAAAAATATTGCCAAATTACATTGGGAAATTAAGTTGAGTTACAATTGCACTATCTTTCAAGTTCTCAGAGATAAGAATAATGAATTCCTTGGAGTAATTACTTTAGCTCAGAGCAAAGTTGCCATTTCAACTGTATAGGTAGGGATTTTGCGATCTAATTTTGAAGCACTGCAGTTACTGCTATTTAGTTTATTTTAAATCAGATTTTGCAATACCTGGATAATAACCAATGTGATATGCCAGCCTAGAAATCCAAATGACTGACGTAAAATACTGGAAGATAATGCTGTAGTATTTGGGATTTCAAGCAAATACACAGTATATACATTTCTTATATGTTAGTAACAAACACTTCCGTTATCTTTTTTAGTTAAATTCAAAAGCAGAACATGTTGTACAACCTTTTAATCTTCAGGTGCAAAGTAGAAGCAGTTATCTCATTTGGAAAGTCATTAGATCACTTAAATAGGTATAACCATATAAATTGTAATACACAAATATGTTTAATAAACATTAATGGCTTTAATAGACATACACAGTGAGAAATAATTGTATTTTCTTATCCATTCTAAAATATATATATATACCTATTTGATTATTATTTTTAAGGTATTCAGTACCAGCTATTCATTATGATGTTAAAATCCATAGACAAGCCAGTTAGATGACCTAGCCTTCCATAGGTATGAATTTATATATATAAAGATAATTTCCAGATTAAAAAACCTAAAAAATAAAATGTTTCATTCATATTTCTGTAGTTATTCTCTTTGGAAGTGTATTTTACAAGTGTTGCAATAAATACACTGAAGCAGTTATAATGCCTAATGTCAATTGAGAACTTGCCTGATACATTATGTGTTGATGTATTTGTTACTCAGTATGTTCTTTAATTGATATAATTACCACTTTTCTTGATTTGTTAATAGTTATATTTTATATATGTTTTAATCTACATAGATATTGAGGAATTTTGAGGAAAGAAAAAGATATTAAATTTAAAAGCTTCATGATCTACCTTATTATAAAGTGTCAATAAGGAAAATATTTCATCTCTTGTTTATAACCATAGAAAAGTAAGAAAAATGGTTGTTGACAAATTGACATGGAAATTATATATATATATATATATATATATATATATATATATATATATATATATATATATATAAGTATATTTTCAGAAGAGAAGCCATTACTACCATCAGTATCACTTAGTATTTAGGATAAGTAACATCATTAGAATTTTTAGTATTCCGAATGGATATCATCTTCAATAAGAGCAGTGTGTATAATTACTCTTGCGTGTTATTAAATAAAAGTTAAAGTAATTTCACTGTTTCTATTTTAGAAATTTGGATTTTGAAATGAAATAAAAAACAAATCACTAAATTAAAAGGAAATTCATTTCAAATCACCTTCCCTGTACCACGCCCGAGAAATATGCAAGAGATCTCATTGCTCAAACATACTCGAGGGTAATTTCTAAATTTACAATTTAGTGATAAAGAAACATTGCAACTTGGACTTGAACCCAGCACCACAACATGAAAATAGAATCTAATACATATACCCTAAGGTGTTGTACTACAGGTCTATAATTACAACCTAGCTCTTAAACTCAAACCTCTAAAACGACATTTATAATTCAAAAGAGTCAATTGTCCTACTATGACTAGCTGTAGGATTGTGCTTCAGGAGTACTGCAACACTAATACGAAAATGCTAGTTAACAGCAAGCTTATTTTTGCTGCTGTGGCCTATTATTTTAAGAATGAACTAACCAAAATAACAATACATATATCAGCTGTTTATAAAATCTTAAGACTTCCTGAGTAATCAGAAGCAACAGTGTTTAACTTCAGCATTTTTTTATGCATGAAGCTTAAAGCATTAACTGACATATGGCTTCCAGTGAATATCTACCTTAAATACCTACATATCTACTCTAACTATTGTTTCTTAAATTTTACATTGATTTCAATGTACTTATTCATAGAATATTACCTTTAGAGACACAGGTTGATTGCTTTAATTTTTCTTGTAGTGTATGCCTTAGGAATTATAATATAAAAATGAAAGGTAAGGTGCTCATGCAATTTATTGGTTTTGGAGTAAGACATCCTAGTAATATCCTATTTTAATCATGGAAATTTTTCTTGACAGGAGCATAAACAAAGAGAGCATAAACAAATAGCACTTCTGCATATAGTGTTATCTGCATACTCAGTAGGAATGTTTTTCTCATCTCAAGGTCCAAGTATTCCTTATCCATAGACTGCAGTTGATGCCACTGTATAGCACTTATCATGAGCTATAACTTCCATATTTAATTAATTTAGAAGCAAAGTAAACAAACGGGAAGTTTGCCTTTGCAGTAAATCAGTAAAAATGGATCATGTTATAAGCGTATGAACAAAATGCAGTGCTTTGATTTCTGACTCTCATACTCAGGGTCTGGGGTTCAATTCCTGGCTCTGGGGTGGCGATTTTAAGTTGGTCCTGTTGACACCTTCACGTCTACTGCTCATTTGAAGTATCCCCAAAGCCCAAACTTAGTTTGGAGTCTACAGTAAAAGCTGGAGGTCCTCTTATTCCACCACCATCCTCATCATCACCCTACCATCGGAGGATTCTGCCCGATGGGTGCCTCCACCTCAGAAATGGATCCACTTGTAGCTTGGTGGAATGAGATAACCCCCAAAGGTCATAGGCCATATATGGGGAGTGTTAAGGATGATGATGTGTATGAAGAAATGTACAACAAAGTAAGCCTGCAGGAATGAGCTTACAGTCAACATATTTCATCTATTACATTAGATTTGTAATTAGCTATAAATCTAAACACAATGGAAGAATAAGTCAGCTTTCTTAACTGTATGTACATGGAGTTTGGTGGAACCATTCTGTCTATATATGTGGAAGCAGTGTAAAAGATCTCTTATTTCATATCTGAGCACAGAGTCAAATCTAAAATGATAGTTTTATCTGCACATGCAGTGAAGTATAATAGTAAAAAATAAAGTGAAAGTTTCAAAATATTTATTAATATAGAATGTATCTTTATTCTTTTATTCCCACCTTCCAAATCCAACTTCCAAATATGTACTGAAATGAGACATATCTTTGCAGGAGGAACAATATGCAGCACCAATAACTCGAATAATGAGCCTTAATAAACCGGAATGGTGGCAGATCTTAATTGGTTCTGTGTCTGCTGCTTTTGTTGGCTGTTCTTTACCTGCATTTGCTGTCCTTTTTGGTGAAGTTTATGGGGTAAGTCCTCCCAAAGAAAATATATATATGTAAACCTTCAATAAAATGACTTCATACACCATTGTTCAACAGTTATTATATGTAGATACTGATTTCATTGAAGTTCCAGTATACTGCATATGTTTAAAAATATATCAATCAAAGGCTTGTAATAAATGCAATACTAATAAACTGAAATTATATTACAAATAGAGAATTTGGTGCAATAGGAACATTAAAATTAGATACTTCTGCACAATAATTGTTTCTAAAAGTCTGAAACCTGCTTTCGATTGTGCTGTAGCACTAATCTTACTACCTGAAATAATACATTTAAAAACATAAGACCTTTGTTCTTTTTGTGAGGAATGGGGAATTTAAATTAGATTTCACTTTTAATAACTGATCAAACTAAGATTAAAATAAAGAAAGGTACATTTATTGCTCACATTATTCCCTGCTTTGGAAAAACATTTTTCCAAAAGTTATTACACATGAGGATGGGAAATATTCAACAAATATTTAGTGAAGTTCTATGACATTTTCTACTCTTTACTGAGATACGTTGTGCTTATCTTGATGAGATTTAGAGTAGAGCAGGTATTCAGTAATTATCAGAAATTTCAATTATTATGAAAGTGAGATAACTTCAATAAGAAGCAGATATTCCATACGTCATTGGTTGACTTTAACTGCTTTCAGTTTCAACATTTTCTCTTTCCCCCAAAAATATATTACATATTTCACAATTGTTAGAAGTTGAAAGAGAAGAATCTTATTTCGGCATCCCAAAATTCCAACTGTTTGATCCTTCTTTGGTGTGAAACCATATTATTATGTATATATCACAAAATGAACAGATGTACCTCATCCTGCTCACATTGTAATAGTGACTCTTAAAAAGGGTGGCAAGTGAACTTAGATACATCACTATCATTACTCCTCTAGTGTTGTTTTCCTGATAACCAGCAAGACAATCCTGTTAGTATTTGATTAGCTTATGCTTTCAGAGGTTTAATCTCCCTTTTCCAAAATGTTTTATTCCACTTATGCTCCTATTGCACCCAGATCTTCAATTTTTAATTATTTTGGAATGTTGTCTTTCTTAAGAAAGAGTTCACAGTATTTTTGTTTCATAACATACCAACAGAGTATAATATACCAACCAATATTTGTATTTTAGGTTTTATCATTAAGTGACGCAGAGGAAGTGCAAAGTAAGGCCAATATGTACTCTCTATTCTTCTTGGTTATTGGAGTAGTGGCAGGCTTGGGGATGTTCCTACAGGTGAGCTAGCATTTCAGCTTAACTATATTATTTCCAAAGTTTTAATAACATACTTGCTTTTGGATGATGCTGTTTATATTAGTTTCTTATTCTATCACATGCAAATATAATTGTTTTCCATTAGATGTATATGCTTGGTTTGGCTGGGGTGCGACTTACAGCTCGATTACGTTCTGCAGCATTCAGTGCCATTTTGCATCAAGAGGTTTCATGGTTTGATGAAGAGCGAAATAGTGTTGGAGTTCTATGTGCAAGACTTTCAGGAGATGCATCACATGTACAAGGGGTAAATATACTAAATCAAAGAATAAAATTACTTTAAAATAATTTGTAACATATCTATTATTCAAGATACTCTGTTATCTAAAAACTCAGCATGAAACAAAAATAGTATTTGATTGTAATCTAAGTTTAGTTTTAACATATTTGTTATTCAATAATGCCTTTCCCCGTGTATATTGTTATTTTTTAAAATTTCTTTTGTGGTTAAAAAACTTAATAGAAATACAGTAGAACCTCTGTTGACTGAACAAAAGGGAGGGGAGGTGGTTTTAGATAACTAAAACTTTGGATAAAAATAAAAATGTCATTCTTAGGGGCTAAGAACATTTTTTGAAGTTTTAGGTGAAGGTAAACGAAGACAATACATATACATACAATGTTAACAAAGTGTTTAATAAACACAAGCTACTGTATTTAAAAAAAATAAAAAATAAAGATGCTCCATAGTGCATACAGTACTTTTAACTACATAGGTAAACAGTACTAATTTTGTTTGAGAAAATCTTCTTATTTTCTTTTGCTTTTTCTTTTCACTCCATTTTCTAGCCACTATGTAATGCCACCATTTTATTAGCAGAACATCAGAAGGCTTTGATTTCTTCAAATCTTTTGACAAACCGTAATGCTATCTGCAAGGATTTTTAGAAAAGGAAAGGTAGATTCACTTCCTTCTCATTAGTTTAGGTACTTGACAGCAACTGGGAAGTCCTTTCCATGAAAAAGTGGCAGAATGGTCTGTATCTTGCTGTTCACAATACAGTAGAGCCCTGGTATTTTGAGGTACTGTATAATTTGAGCTGGTCTTAAGAAAACTAAAATTTTACATAAAACTAAAGTAAAATCCCATTTTTATACGTTGTCCGCATGTTCATTTTATGCACTTCCAAATGAGTTACATTTTAAACTTTCTTTCAATTTTCCATGTACAATACAGGCAAAACTGTTGTCTCACTTAGGGTTTTCGTTCATAATACACAGAAATAACCTTGGCCTCAGACTGTTAATGCATTTCTATTACAGATGGACAGGTACCATTAGGTTTTGAGTGCACTTGCTCCTTCTTTGTTGACCCTTCACTAATTGGGACCGCCTGATAATCAGTTGTACAGTGCATACCATCCTTATTGTTACCCCTGTAGTTGTCCCTATTCAGTGACAGTGGTCATTAAAATACGCTTAAGTAGAAATACACATTTTACAACATAAGCTGACCGTTGTTGTATGTAGATGGTTGTGTACTAACATCTGTACCGTAGTGAGCCTACCTGTGTCACGTTAATTTTAAAGTGTTGTACATATGTACATATGTAACTGTGTGTTTCTTAATGTTTTAATTCATACATTACAATGAGCGGTAGGAGCAAAAGAAAATTTGTACCATTGAATGTGAACCTGGAGGCTTTGAAAAGACTAGGCAAAGGAAAAACAAAATAACTTGCTGCTGAGTATGGAGTCAGTGAAGTGACAGTTGGAGATTGGCATAGAAACAGAGACAAAATTGAGAAGTTTTCATCTAACAAGTGTTCTGTTTTGTCATTTGAACGGAAGTCAATGAAGAAATCTGAGTATGAAAAACGAGTGAAGCTTTGTTCATTTGGTTTACTCAACAAAGACAAAAAGGAAATCCAATTTCAGGGCTTATTATGCAAGAAAAAGCTGCATTTTTTAGGAATGAGTTAAAGGAAGGTGAGGATGATTTTACTGCAAGTTCAGGATGGTTGGATAGGTGGAAGAAGCGATACAGCATTAGGCAGCTTGAAATTTGTGGTGAAGAACTTTCTGTGGATTCTCAAACTGTTACTCAATTTTGTGAGAAATTAAGAAAAATTATACAAGAAGAAAATCTTACTCCTAATCAACTATATAATTGTGATGAAACAGGACTAAATTATAAAATGCTTCCATCTAAAACTCTAGCCTCAAAAGAAGAAAAGGCTGCCCCAGGCTACAAAAAAATATAAAGAGAGGTTAACAGTTCTTGCTGCATTGAATGTGAGTGGAGAGTATAAACTGAAGCTACTGGTAATAGGGAAGTCTGCTAAGCCTAGAGTTTTGGAACATATCACTGCTTCTGCATTGCCTGTTACATATGTCCATCAAAAATCTGCTTGGATGGACAGAAATATTTTTAAGAAGTGGCTCTTCGAAGATTTTGTTCCAGAGACCAAACTACATCTAAAGAAAAAGTGCTTGCCTTCCAAACCAATCTTAATGCTTGACAACGCTGGTTTACACCCTGATGAGGAAGAATTACAATGTGACGGTATTTGCACATTGTTCTTACCCCCTAATGTGGCGAGTTTAATACAGCCTATAGACCAAGGCATTTTACAACGCTTGAAAAAAAAAGTATCATCGTCATTTGCTTCAGACGCTTCTACAAACAACAGAAGGTGAAGGAACCATCAAAGAATTTCTAAAAAAAGAAACTACAATAAAAGATGTAGTTTACTGGATAGCCAATTCATGGTCTGAAATAAAGGCAGAGACACTAAAAAGTCTTGGAACCAGATTTTACAGAATGAAATGGATACCAATGGTACAGACAAAGATGATCTACCATTGGCAGACCTGATGAAAAAGCTGCTGGATGTGTAAATGCGAATGTGAGTGAGGTTTCAGAATGGATGAATAGTGATGAACAGTTTGAAGTGACTGATTTTGCAATTGTTGAAATGGTTAATGGGCCCACTGATGACAGTGGCAACATGGAATTGCCTGAAGGGTTTGACAGTGCTAGATGTGGCATTGTGTTATATTGAGCAGCAAGTGGAAGCTACTCCAACTGACACATGCTTCTTAGAAGATGACGCGACATTGCTGCTAAAAATTAGGTTCTATTTTAAAACAAAGGACTTTGGACAATTTCTTTAAAATGTAACTTATATTTTTGCAACTTGGAAATGTGTGCCCATATATGTATATATAACATAGGTATGTACTAATTTTTTTTTTTATTCTTTTAACCATTATTATGCTCATTAATTTAGTGATATTTCCGTATAATCTGAGCTTTTTGTAATTCGAGGTAGCCTCAGCCTCAATTAGCTTGAATTATTGGGGCTCTACTATACTATTTTCCTCATAAAGACTGCTTAAGGCACAGTAATGACAGTCTGCTGCTCTGATTGTTATGTAATTGACGGACAGCTAACAAAAGGAAGAGCCAGCCATTAACAAAAGAGCCAAAAGAGTTGTCAATAGAGAAGGGATGGAAACAGTTAAGATCAAAGTCAACACTTCTATTATGCATCACCTTTGTCATTCCTAACATAAGTTAACAAACAATGTTCCTTCAATTCATTTTAAGCAACCAAGAATATTTATTTTTTTTGGTCATTTTGGTTAAATGTTATTTGTGTTAAAAGTATTTTGGATAACAGAGGTTCTACTGTATGCAGAGTGTTTACAAAATAAGGATATTTGCTCTCTCTCTCTCTCTCTCCCTCTCTCTCTCTCTCTCAGTTTTGGGGGAGGAGGTGACAATATGCTGTATCTGGGTAGTTTTTCTGCATGGGAATATGGGGTGCAATGCATAATTAAGATGCTTTATGCTTTGCTGGTACTGACATTGCATAATCTGGAGGTATGCCATGGCATGTTTACTGTCAAACAACACTGACAAATTCAATGCAACTATAAGAACTGTAACACACTACATGAATTGTTAACAATACATTTTTGGTGGCAGCAACATTCAAAAGAGAATACAAATATTGCAATGAACATTCTACTGCACCAATATGTGAGCAATCAATGGTGACATCTGTCAAAGCTGAAAATCACATTGTATCCTCCAGATTATAAAACATACAGTTTACCAGTGTATAGCACTGTAGGTAATAATTATGGACCAAAGATAGCATGTTGCACTACTTTAAATTATTGTTTCAATGCATTCTCATATCCCATAAAAATCTGAAAAAGGATGCATATTTATCTGTGTTGGCCAATGATATAGTTATGCAAATTTTACCTCTCTTTAAAATTCTTTTTATAATTGCCATTGAAATGGGTTGCTGGATGATTAACCACTATATGATTGAAAGATGTTGCTTAGAATTCTATAGAGTTAGAAAAACTCACAGAACTTTAAGGTATTTTACTCAATTATTTTTTAAAACAGGATTGTGAATTTTTCATCTAGAAGAAATGGATTAATTTATGTTTAAGAAAAGTGTAATTTTTTAAAAAAATTGCTGGAGTTTTTTAATAACTTGCTTATGGATGAGGTACCTATTGGTCAAATCTGTTGTCATCTTTATGAAATGTTTTGCTAAATCCACTGTCATTCTTTTGGTGATATGAAAATTCCTTTTAGGATAAAATTGGTTAGTTTGATTTCAAAGTTCACATATCTCTAAAGCTTCAGATGCAGACTCTTCATTGCATACAGAATTATATGAATTTCCTGCCTTTCTATCCAAAATTATTCTGTACTACTTATTTCTCTAATCCCTTCAATTTTATTCACCTAATGCATCTTTTAGCTGGGCTTTTATGTATACTAAAATTAAAATATTGTACTTATGTGTGTATACTTGATTCACGCATAATGGAACCGATTAATGTAAGACTGTATATGTATGAAGAAAGAGGCCCTTCTTAGATTATAAATTATATCACATTCTAATTACTTTCTACAGAGAATATGTGATTGGAAGTAAAAAATGAGATAGAGAAAGAGTTGTATGTTTACAAATACAGGGTGAATCACCTAAAATTTGCAGTGCAAATATTTCGGAAATGAAAAGTGCTATTTATGTGCAGTTTTAACAGCATTGATTGGTAGTCAGGGCTCGTACATTTAGCCTATAAACAGATTTTAATAATACTGAGAAAGTGTATTTTTTGAGCAAACATACAATTTTTTTTAAATGGAACAATGCCTAGTTACATCAACAGAATAAAGGTAGGGTAAATTAGAATGTCAGTGGCATTTGTTGCAAGATTCTAGTGCAAGTGGTTTACAACAAATCTTATTTTGAAACTTTTATGCACCCACACTTGCACGGTAGTACAAACTAAAGAAAAACTAAAGGGAATTACAATACTTCTTTGAATTCTTACAAGTAAAGAGAACATAGCCCTTCAAAGGTTGTGTTCAAAATGACCACTGGCAGCTTCAATACATGCTTCCAGGCTGCTATGGAAAGACTGCTGCACACGTTCTAGCATTTCAGCAGAAATTTCAGAGCAGGCAGCAGTAATACATTGTTTCATATCATCTGGTGTAGGTGAATGGGCAGGCCAAAGTACAGGTCCTCTTCGTCCAATCCAACGATTTGGAAACAATCCGTTAAGACAAGCTGTAGTACTCCGTGCACTATGGGCTAGACAGCCATCATGTTGGTACTACAGCTTCCTCCTAATCTGCAAAGGAACTCTTCTAGCATCTGTGGCAGAGATCTGTCAGGAGACTGCAATACTTGTGCAAGTTCATTGTTCCTTCTATGAACATAGGGCCTATGAGCTAATGGTTCACTATCCCACACCACACGTTTAAACTCCATGGACACTGACGTTCCACCTGATGAAGCCAATGGGGATTGTCAACAGACCAATAGTGCATGTTTCTGCAGGTTATCTGGCCATGATTAGTAAATGTTGTCTCATCACTAAACAAGATACATGATGTTTCTGGAGTATCATGTCTTAATGCCATGTACAAAAGTTAACCTGATTCTCAAAATCGTTTCCATGCAGCTCTTAATGGAAAGAGATGTAATAGGGATGGAACCTATATCAATGGAGAATGCGCAGTACACTTGCCTGACTTATGCCACTTCCATGTGCGATTGTGTGGGAACTAATTTGCGGATCTACTGCAACGGCAGCCAAAACATTAATTTCTGCCTCTTCTCCAGTCACTTGTTTGTTTCTGTTATGTTTTCTAGGTATTACAATACCATTTACAGGTAATTAGTTGAAGAGGTTGATAAATAATTGCCGAGATGGTTGACGTCTATTGGGATATGTTTCCGCATACACGTATAGGAACGAACTGCATTCTTCCTACACTCTCCATACACCATGAGCATGTCAACTTTTTCTGCATTAGTAAACCCTATCTTCCACTCATGACTTACTGCTTCAACTGTCACAAACTAACTGACCAGAAAGTCGCAATGCAATCAATGAACAGAAAACACAATGCAAACAAACATAACATCGTACCTAGCAACTAAGCAGGTTAAATGGAACAAACAATTGTCGGGGTGGAAACTTTTCAAAATACGATTTCTTGTAAACCACTTGCACTAGAATCCTGCAACAAAGACCACTGACATTATAATTTACCCTACCTTTATTCTGTTGATGTAACTAGGCATTGTTCCATTTGAAAAATTGTATGTTTGCTCAAAAAATACACTTTCTCAGTATTATTAAAATCTGTTTATAGGCTAAATGTACGAGCCCCTGACTACCAATCAATGCTGTGAAAACTGCACATCAATAGCACATTCCATTTCCAAAATATTTGCGGTGCAAGTTTTAGGTGATTCACCCTGTATACACTGATATTTAAATTTTTAAAGAAATGGAATAAAAGAGGTGCAAGAAAGTATTAATTTATAGCCTATAATAATTACAGTTTATGTTTCTAACCTTTGATGCTTACTTTGTGTCTTACAGGCTACAGGTTCACGAATTGGAGTAATACTGCAGTCTAGTTCTACACTTGTCATAGGATTCATACTTGCAATGACATTCTGTTGGCAACTCACTCTGGTTTCTACATTAGTAGTCCCTGTAATATTTGCAGGGGTTTATCTGGAATCAAAGCATATGCATGGTGAAGGACTACAGGAAAAAGATTCATTAGAAAAGGCAACTAAGGTGAGATAAATATTACACAAATATTTTAATTATGACAAAATGTGTACTACTGCAGCTGCAGAAATTAAGTTCGCTTGAAATTCTAGATGCTGTGTCTTTATCCAGGCAATTACTTTTTTCTAACATATATCTACTAGGTAAAGCAAGTATTTCACTCCACCCAAAAATCTGATGTTAAGATTTCACAAGAAATACATGGTTTGAAGTCCCTAAAAAAAAAGAAACATTTTTATGAAAGAGAGTGTGTGTGTGCGTGCGTGCGTGCGTGCGTGCGTGCGTGCGTGCGTGTGTGTGTGTGTGTGTGTGTGTGTGTGTGTGTGTGTGTGTGTGTGTGTGAACAAAAAGTTGGATAAATACCAAATTTGGTATTTAAGTTCAGTATTTTCCAAAGATACCATACAAAGATTTTCAATAAAATTCCACCACCCCAAACTACCTTTTACATAGAAAAATATTTAATATTTTTGATTTGCTCAAAAATGGCTCAAATAATTTTTATTAAAAGATCATATACTTAAGGTATTTATATGAGAAATAAAATGTATATCTTGACTTTTCTGTGAATAACCTGTGAAGTCCACTTTATTCAGAAGGAATTCTACATAATCTTGGATAATGGATAAACCTAAGAGGCAAAAATGCACTACACAACAAATATAGACCTCTTTAAAAAGCACAATTTATTTAAAATAACTTTTTTTCCTGACATTAACCATTTCTGAGATATTCATTGATATTGGTTAGAATTTTTCAGTACTTTATAACTTTTAAAGTGCTATTGCTTTTCACTTGTTTCTCATGATGTCATGGAAAGAGTATGGAATTTTAAAGCGCATACAGTGAGCTGCTTTTAAACATCTATTGATTTGGTTTCCTCTATCCTTATACCTAGAACAAATTTTGTAATGAAACTATTTCTGATTACCTCAATTGACAAGAAGCAGATAGAGTAATCTTTTTAAGAATAGTTTGTAGAAGAGTGGGCAGAGAAACGTATCAGATTTTGAATGTTTATAGCTATTACTACTTTGAGCACCCTGATTTGTGTTGATTTTTAATATAAAATAGATTTTTATTTTGTGATTCATTTGTGTATAAATCTGCATATACAGGTGGACCATTTAAGTTGAGACTGTACAATATCCCCAAAACTAAGCATTGAAGAAAGAAATGTCTTTAATAAAAGTTGCTCGATATTATGGGAGAAAGTAAGTGCATTAGTATATTTTGTTTGGTGGTCTTTACTGTAGCCATTTTAGGGTCAATTTAATTTTTTTAAATGGGAACCTACAATTAGGTCAATTTAAATTGATCCTAAAATGATCATCACAACGTCCTCCAAATAAAATATGATTAATGGCATTTATTTCCCCCCATAATATCAAGCAAGACATTTCTTTCTACAATGAATAGTTGTGGAGATATTGTACAGTCTCAACTTAAATAGTCCTTCTGTATAATAAGCAGTAATCAATGTGTTATTGTGCATATTAGTGCAGTTTAATGGGGTGAATCTGCTGAAGAGTAAATGTGCAGCAGTCATGGGTTTATTTAGTGCTGTAATGCTGTTAAAAAGTAACAAAATCATCATTAATCTCAACAATGAATAATTAACTTTTGTTAAAGTTAATTTTGCAAGTACTGTTTATTATATAAGTATTACGGGAGAATGTGCCATTCTATTGCTCTGGGACAATAAGTTTTAAGTGTATTCCTTCTAACTCAAAATAAAGATATTGTGTATGGAATTATGATTTCCTATACTTTAACCTTGAAAGTAACCCCTTTCCCGTAAAATAATCATATCATTTGCTTTACAATAGGGAATAAGTGCAACAATTTTGCTTGCACTTTCAGTTTTACGAAAATGTGAATTAACCAAAAAATATAAAATTAAGGTATAGAAAGTGGTTGGAGGGTGAAATGGGTGAAAAGAGTGCTGTATTAACAACAGGTATGACTTTTCCAACTCCACCATTAAGTCATGTCAGATAGCTGCATTATGGATGAATATGAGTGCATCAATGTTGCTGCACTGGACCAAAGCAGCACTTGATGCATTCTCACTTTTGTTCTATGGAATTGAAAGTCTGTTTATTGTAGCCTATGGTTAAACTGGCTCTTACAGGGTATAGCATAGTGTTCTCTCTCTTTTTAGGGTAGGTACTGGCTGTCTCTATGGGAGCATTCTATACCTAAAATTGCTACCTACTTCAGCTTTTTACAAGTCAGTTGTAGGGAGCATTTTTTTCAGTGGATATCTGATTAGCTCAGACATTAAACACTTTAAAAGCATGTTAAAGACTGGAATTTGTTTTAGCCAACTACTAATGTATCTCTTAAAATAAAATCTTTATAGGTCATTTGTATGTGCATGTGATTAGGTATGCATATTTACTATTATCTGGTTCACCTGTCATCTGATTTATTAAATTTCTCCCATTTTAAGCCAATTACATCTTAGATGCTAATCAACAAATTATATTAAAATATAAACCTAAAAAAACAGTAGTGCCAAATTAACTATTACTGGCTATTTGAAAACAAATAGTTGAGCAGTACTCTTATCTGAGATTCAATCATTTAGCCACCATAAATTTGATTCACCATCTTAAGAGAGATGGAAGCAGTGGTATTATAAATATTAGGCCTAAATAATGATTATCTTACAGAACTTTGTAACTTTTATGTGATTCTGCAACCAAGTTTGTTTATGAAAATTTAGGCACTCCTTTTTCTTTTGTAAAAAATTTAAGTCCAACAATCATGTAAGTCATCTAGTTTTATAGCACATGTGTCCAGGTTCATTCTTTCTTTCTGAATGTCAAGACCTAGATGTAATTTCACAATTTAAAATTTTCAGCTCCACAGATATTTACTAATTTCATTTTTCCACATACTCTAGGTTTAATTTATTAGGTATATGAGGACATGGAATTAATTGTTCTTTCACACAAGCCGTGTGTTGGACAAGGTTGGAAAGGTAGAATCAGATGACTGAAAAATTCAATTCCATAGCCGGGATTTGAACCATGGATCTCCCGGTGAGATCCGTGGTTCAAATCCCGGCTATGGCATTGAATTTTTCAGTCATCTGATTCTACCTTTCCATATGAGGACAAATAAAATAATTATGCAATGAAGCATTTTGATAATGTTATGATCATAAACAACGCTGAAGATGCATGGCAACATAGAAATGAAAACAATCTGATGTGTTACATTCACATGACTTTGTTTACCCTCTGTCTTTATTAGTGGGTATGCAAATTATTTTCATGAAGCCCTAATTTTCTATCTACTTAATTTTAATCAAGATAAACCTTTGCATAAATAGCTGAATTGCACATTTTGTTGTAGATACAAAGGGAACAATGATAGTCAAGTGCTTAAGAACAGGATGCTATATGCTGAACTTAAAATTTCATACAGTTTCAATGTAATCGAAAAACAACTGAATGTCGATGGAACTTGAAAAGAATAAAGAAGTATTGAATAATGCAAACAATTAATAATGGATATCTCGGAAATGGCTGATGCCACAAAAAATTTATTGGAAATAAATTGTGTGCTTTAAAGAGATCTAGCTTTCTTTATGTACTACTTTTTGCCTATTGCTCAACATTTAGTAGTTAACCAAGATTGTAAAAAATTCCTTCCGAATGAAGAGGACTTTACAGGCTATTCTCTGCAAATGTAAGATATATGTTTTATTTATCATGTAAATATCTTTAATATATGATAGTTTAATCAAAATTGTTAGAGCCATTTTTTACAAACTCAAAAATTTGAAAAAATCTTCGATGTAAAGGTAGTATGGGGAGGATGTTGAACTTCAATACCAGGTTTGGTATTTATCCAACTTTTTGTTTTTGACGCACATGCACACGCACACGCACACGCACACGCACACGCACACGCACACACACACAGAGACACAGACACACACACACACATTTTTCTAAAAATGCTATTTTTGTACTTAGGTAACCTCAAAGTGTATATTTTTGGTGAAATCTCAGGATAAAATTTTGGGTGGAATGCAATATCTTCTCTACTTACTATGTATGTGGTAGGGAAAGTGTCATCCTCCATGAATTAGTGGTACCGTGCTAGCCTCTAGTTCCCAAGGTCACTGGTTCAAACCCGGCGGAGGGCGATGTATTTTTTCGGGCGTAAAAATCCTTAGCATGGCTTCCTTTGGAAGGGAAGTAAAGCCGGTGGTCCCGTGTTGTAGATTTATGGCATGTAAAAGAACCTCAAGCCTGATAAAGAGGTCTCTGAGAAAAATTACCGGTCTTTCACGCCCAATATGGAATGGGACGCTAAGAATCATAGTAGTTAAAGAGCATTCATAAATAAAACTCAATTTAATTTAATTTGGTAGAGAAAGTAATAAAAGTTTTTTTTTTTTTTTAATGTATTAATAAGAGAAGAGAGTAATTATGCTTTCCTTCTTTTGGATCCCAAAAGCTTATGTAGTCCTATGGACAAATATCCCTGAATTTACCTATATAAAATGTTTAAAAGCTTTCCTTCGTTGCTTATTTTTCAGATTGCAGTGGAAGGTATTGGAAACATTCGCACAGTAGCTGGGCTTTGTGGAGAGAAAATTTTTCTCAAGCGATATGCTGCAGAACTTGATGATGCTTTGAAGGCAGCAAGAAAGAAGACACGAATGCGAGGGTTTGTCTTTGCTCTTGGGCAGTCTGCACCTATCCTTTGTTATGGCGTTAGCTTTTACTACGGAGGGTATTTAGTAACAAAAGAAGAAGTACACTACAAAGAAATTATAAAGTAAGTATTCTAAAACTACAGAAGTTAAGTTTGTAGCTTTAAATACAAAGCAGATATTTCTTTAGCTTGACTTTGGATTGTTAAAATAGTTCACTTTATTGTCAACAAAATGCACAAAATATATGCAATAACAGAAAATTATGTTCATTTTCTTTAAAAATATAGCTGCATACCAAAAAGGGGTTGTTTCTTTTGAAAATATAACCAAAGCCATTTTTCTTGTTAAAAAACAATTGCTTAGAAACACAGAAACACTCGAGCCTCAACTTAATCACCAACAATAAATTGGAGGTTTTCCTTCTAAGAGAGAGGGAAGTGGTAACGTAATAGTAATGTAGACCTAAATAGTAGAAATTACATCTCTGCAACTTCAAATTGGTACCAGTTGTCAGAACTTCTTGCTTTTTAAAATTAGCCACTCCTTTTTCTTTTTTCACAGAAAACGTTTATAAATCTAAAACAAAACAGTTATGTGAAGGTTCTCTCATTTCTATAGGTCTGCACATGGTTTTCCATTTCATTACATTATCCAGAAATGTTTAACCACATTTTCAATGTAACTGTATTCTACATTTCAGGTTGTAATTCCTTATATGTGAGAGAGGGTAGGATTTAATTCAGTCAAATTCTTAAAGCACCACAAGTTTGTACACACAAATACGACTTTAAAAGGTTGAAAACATTACTGGATGTATTTATTTATTCATTTTTTTCCTTTTATTTTATTTAAAGTGTGAATTAAACAGATATAAGCCATGTGCTACTGAATTGCCTGCAATCACAGCTGGGAATTGCATTACAAGAATCTATCTGTACTCTTTGGTAGTACAATTGCAGAAAATATTACATATCTTTTGTATTGTTATGGTGCAAAAATAAATATTATAAAAATGGGATACAAATAAAATGACATATGAATGTAAAACTCAGATTTAGGAAATTTACATATAGCAGAGTTTTAGAACATAGTAATCTGTATTAAGTATTAAGCTGACAGATAATATGCACATATATTATAGGACTTGCTTATAACTTTTAACTTTCCTTCACATAAATCCAACATTAAACTGAAAAAAAAATCTTATTTTTAGAGTCTCAGAAGCACTTCTGTTTGGTGCTTGGATGTTAGGACAATCTTTGGCTTTTGCTCCAAACTATGCTGCTGCCAAAACAGCTGCTGGAAGATTGTTTAGGCTTATGGATAGAAAATCTCGAATTCCATCAGTCTGCAGTTCCATTGCCAATGACTGGGTAAGAATGCAAATTATGATTGCTGAGCTTGCTTCTCATTTAGATAGTAGTATCAAAGTCTCATTTCTAGTTGATGCAATGTGGAATGTATATGCAGAAAAACTGTGAATTTTACAGAGCTATTTAAGGGCATTTTCAATCACCATTATCTGTATTTCTGAAAAAACTGTTTGAGCACACTTATAGTAGCAATAAACAGCATTTTATTGATTTTTTTCTTCTGCATAAATTAGCATCCACAGTAAATCAAAATAATTTATTTCTGCAGGTTATTGGTGGTAACATAGAATATTCCAAGGTGAAGTTCCATTATCCAACACGTCCTGAGGTAACCATATTGCGTGGCCTGGATCTCCTTATACGTCCTGGACAAACAGTGGCTCTAGTAGGTCCTAGTGGTTGTGGCAAATCTACTTGCATCCAATTGTTGCAGAGATTTTATGAGCCTACATCTGGTACTGTAGTAAGTAGTTATATATTGATCCTGAATTGATGTTTATATTTATTGTGTTCTGCTTCCAAATATTTGGCATTAATTTAAAATGCAGTATGTCATCTCCAACTTAGTGAAAGATATATTTTTCTCTTTTGTTTAGAGTGTGAATGATAAGAATATAAGCTGTGTACCGCTGAGTCGCCTGAGATCACAACTAGGAATTGTATCACAGGAACCTGTACTCTTTGACAGGACAATTGCAGAGAACATTGCATATGGAGATAACAGTCGAGAAGTTCCTATAGATGAGATCATTGAAGCTGCCAAGAAAGCAAACATTCACACTTTTATTACTTCACTTCCTTTGGTAAGTATGATATGTCTTGTTATTTTATAACTCCTGTATCAAGAGTCTAGTTTGTTGCTCTTTATTATTAATTTCATTAATTATTGTGAATATGAATTTGAAGTTAAATGCTTGCATACTTTACACTGATTCATGCATAAATTCTGATTGCCTAGCAACTATGGGTTCATTAAAGGTACAGATGATGACCTTAGACATTAATGAAGAAAGCAACTCCTCTCCATAATTTAAAGCATTTGAAATAATTGCCATAAAATCAATATGATACTGATAATAAATATCTTAACAATGCATATTTTTTATCACAGAATATTGAGTTGCTTGTTTTGCTTGGGTGCCTGTTTTTTGCACGATACTAGTTAAAGGTTTATGTGGGTGTGTCAGGAAGCACAGGAACCAGGAGCGCCAATGCTTAATTATGCCTGGGCAACAGGCGATTTACCCTTTTAAGTAACTAACCTAGATAGGTAGACTACTGGAAGAAGTTTCCAGGAATTTTGAGACCTTTCTTTCAGGATGTGTGAGCCAGGAGTCAAGTCCAGTCTGGTGAAGCCCTCCATAATTACTCATATATTATTGAGCTGGACACAGTAAACAACTCCCCTTTGTTCCTGCACGCAACACACTGGTTGTTTTACAACTTCCAATTTAATTTGTAAAATTACATATATTCCTATTATACCATGGTTGCACACAAATAACTCCCAATAAGACCATTCTCTAACCGTCCCCATGTGCAAATGCAAAGCTAATTCATTATGAAAATTTCTAAGTCTTGCTACCTTGCAGATTTGTCATAAGAGCTCACTTATTCACTACTTGTATAAGTTGCCGAGTGGTCCAATCTCCTGTCCAAAAAAATACAGGTCTCAAAATAGGGCCTTTTCTATTTCATGTCTGCTTTCTAGCCAAGCATGGTTTGTTATTTACCACATGAAAGTTTATTTAATTGGGTAGTTGGTGTCTTCTCTGACACAACTATTGGTTTCTACAGTCAAGCAACAATAGTGTTTGCTTTTTCTATGATTAAGAAGTGCCTTTGTCTATGCTGCTATAATTAATGCATTACCCGGTGCACTGCATTTTGTATTTACATGAGCAAATATGGGAGTTTTGGATTGCATGTATACTTTTGTTGTACTTCTTTTGGAGCTGAAGTCATAAGACACCTGCAGTTTTGTTCCAGCTTTATGCGAGTTTTTACAGAAATGCTGAATTTGTTTGAATTTTGTTACTTCAATATTTCATACATTCTTGCAATGCACCTATATTAATTATTTATACTTCTTGATTTTATACATTCATTCACTTTCCTTGTTATTTCTTTTCCGATATGGATATTACTATATCAAATTTTTTATTTCCTTTCCTATGTGGGATTTATTACATCAATATACACATTATTCATAATCTTCACTTCATTAGATGCATTACAGTGAGAGTTTTATGCTTCCATATATTTTTGCAACACACAGCATTTATTTACATACTTGATATTTCAGTTCCTATTTATTTGCTTCCTGATATCTGCTTACCATGATAGCTTATGATATGACCTAGTTTTGTTTGCCATGAGGTGTAATGAAGAAATATGCTGCACCTTAATTCTTAAGTACTGCCTTCACTAACAGCATAACAAAACAATGGATTAGGAAAAAATAAATAAAAGTAATTGTTTTACAAATTAAGTAAGCCTCTGTGAATAAAAGCCATTATTAATGTTTTTGTCAGGGTTACGACACAAGATTAGGATCAAAAGGTACACAGTTGTCTGGTGGCCAGAAACAGAGAATTGCTATTGCAAGAGCTCTGGTGAGGAATCCTAGAATTCTCTTGCTAGATGAAGCCACTTCTGCTCTGGATACACATAGTGAACAGGTGAGAACGTGAATTAAATATAAAATTATGAAATTCAATATAATGAAGTAGTTAAAACAGTGGAGCATGATAATAAAATTTGCTAAAAAACTTGGTCAACCTTCAAAACACTTTTGCTCCACTTAGGTACTTGTTACTTTTATAGAACATTTTCCAGGGGAACATCCTCCTCATCCTCAGCTAATTGGTTGACTGGCTCTTGTATGGTGTCTACCTTCCCTTTCTCCCATTGTTCAGCCTAGCATCACTCCTATCAGAGATGAGGTGATCTTTTCCCTAAAAATCATACTACCCACCCCTGGTTACATCAGCATCTGGGAAATGACTTGCAAGAGTTATCAAGCCAATCTCATGGATTTGCATAAACATATTTTGTCCTGAATATCTCAAACTTTATAAAATCATATTTATCGCATTCTTTTAAAAATAAAACTGTACAATACCTATTAATAAATAATTTTTCATGAAATTCAAGCAATACAGTTAATAGTAATCCATCACAGTTTAGTATCAGTAAGAGTAAAATATAGCTTTTCAGCATAAATATAACAAGGACCAAAGAGCATGAGCTTTAGAAAAAGCATATCCTGTAGGAGGCATCAGAAATGATGTAAGGAGGACACACAGGATATATAAAAATTGATAGCACAAACTGAAGGTGGTTGAAATTGCATGATAACGGGAAGAAAAGTATTCTTGGTAAACACTAATCTGGAAATACATAATTTGTTTTGAGATAGTTGTGAATCTGTGGCTACTAACCATCATTCTTTGTAAACATGGTTTCATTTTAAAGGGGGGGATCCTCCAGAAGAGGTCTGAGGTTCGCTCTTTTTTATAAAATCAAACATTGCTGAGAATGAGAGACTGAACTATGATTATACCATAAATATGCTAAAGAATGGATACGGCACACAATCTCAAAAACTGTAGTATAGAGTATGGTAGTGGATTAGATTAAGGCTATGCCTATAGTACTAACTTAACTTCTGGGAGGGAGGAGAAAGGTAAGAGAGCATGAAGGGTAGCCAGATCTGATGGCATCAGGAGCGACACATTTGTTTCTGTATAGAGCATTACTGGAGGGCCCTTCGACATTCCCTCTATCCTAATAAACAAGTTAAAAAAAAAAAGACACTCTGTCAGGAAGAAAAAGTTCTCTTCTCAATGCACATTCACCACATATGCTTCAAAGTACTTTCCACTATGCCTAAATCTGTTACCCTACAAGATGAAATGAAACAAAATGAAAGGAAATGAGGGATGGGAATATACATGGTTGTATGTAACCCCAGCATTTGCCTACCAATCTGAGAAAATCATGAAAAAACCCAAGGTCAGAATTACCAGTCCAACGGTAAATGAATCCAGGTCCTCCAGAATACAAGCCTTAGATGCTATGAGCCTGAGCCTTCCTAATCTTGTCAATTGAGGCAGTATTTTTATCACTTAATGATATCAGTCTTATTATATATTATATAAAATAAAATAACAGCCCCCTTAAAGCAATATGTGTATAATATAATATATTAAGCGCATATTACAGTCATTGTATTGTTTATTTTATTATATACATGTATAATAATGTTATGTGAATGTATTAGTAGTTTAACAATGGAGGAGCTGTGAGAATAGAAGCAAGCAGCTTTTCGTAGCAAACAGAATTACAAAGTAGAAGCCGAAAGTTGCTAACAATGAGGTAACCTCAAGACAACAATAAATTAGAAAGTTTAAAAATGTTACTAATAGTTCTTGGAACAATAATAATGTAACATATAAAACAGTTTATAAATAGCCAATCAAAAACTAGAAATGCTAAAAGTTAAAAATAAAGGTATTCTATTGGAGTAGACACTACAAGAAAGCGTACCTTAGCAGTTCAGTTCGGTACGGGTTCAGTGTGAGACATGAAAATTCATTGCGCGGAGAATAATATAAAGTTTACCTGTAAAAAGTGCAATTAACAATAATCTCACAGCTCTATAGTAGGATACATCAGTGAAGTTATTTAATCATGTGAAGGATTAATAAAAATTATAAAATACAATTATAATTTGTGTAAGCCTTGTTCTTTAGTTGTACCAGCGCTGTTAAGAGATATGTGTTCTGCAAATTACTACTGATGAAGCTGAGGCATATACATAAATATTTAAATAAACATAAAAAGTTGATTCTTAAATGTGGGACAAAGGCCACTGGAAAGTTTGTACCATACATGGGGTGAACACTCCTAGAAACAAGCTCCCGCAAGTTTGGTACCCATACGTGGTGCAACTGCAACAATTGAACCCCCGCACAATCAAAAGTTGTAGTGGACATGTCACTTGTCTGAGGATCGTCAGTTGTGAAGGACAACAAGACAGTCAGTCCTGCTCAAGTTTCTCACCGCCCCTGATTCATGATGCTTCACTATGCTGAATCACAGTTCCTTCTACATGTTGTGAACCAGGCATCAAGACTTGAAAATTATGCTGTATGGTTACTTCGTGAATGCATTCCACATACTAGGGTAACATACTCTGCTTGCATAGTACAACAGTCAACATAACAGTAATTAGGACACAAGAAACTAGAGGTATGTTTGATGAAAACTCATTGAGAGTTGTGAATGAAACTTGACTAAAGTAAGTACTGTGAGGAGAACTCAATAGCAGATGCAATGAAGTTGATAAGGGATAAAGACAGACCACCTTGTTGATCACTCCGCTGTAATATAGTCATAACAGAACAATCTTACAGCAACAAATAGTGTTTAGATATTTCCTGCTTATCTTGCAAATAGTTCATTGGTGGATCCAAATTGACAGAGGTTTTCTGTATCTATTATTATTGTATATATTCAATCCTTTCAGTCCATGTTATCACTTATTAATATACAGTATATTAAAGATATTTACATGACAAATAAAATGTATATCTTGAGTTTTCCGGGAATAGCCTATGAAGTTCTCTTCATTCGAAAGGAATTTTGTGTAATCTTGTATAACTGGTAACGTCAAATGATAGACAAAAACTATACAAGAAATTTAGATGTAAATCTTTTTTAAATACATTCTTCTGTATTACAGTAGAAGCTTTCACTTATAAGCAATTAAGGAGTATGCAAAAACTTTAAAGATCTCACTTTTGTGAAGATTGAATTTCTTTTTCTCTTTCTCTCTTTCTTTATTTTTCTTTCTTTTTATTTTGTTTGTTTGTTTGTTTTATTCTCTCTTTAAATCAATTACAAGGAAAATAAGGGAGAGAAAATGTGTTTATTGTTTTAAGACACAGCTGTATGTTGCAGGTTGTTCAAGCTGCTCTGGATCAAGCTAGCGAGGGAAGAACATGTATTACTATTGCTCATCGCTTAGCAACAGTCCAGCAGGCAGATGTTATCTGCGTTCTTAACCAAGGTGTTATAGCTGAGATGGGCTCACACTCTGAACTTTTACAACAGAGGGGTCTGTATTGCCAACTGCTGCAGCAGGCTGCACGGGGCAAGGCCACAGACACATAAGGAGATGATCTCTTTAAGATTCCTTTTTAAAACAAAGCACTGTGGAGCAGTTGCATCAGCAGTGAATGTTCTTGTGTCAGAACAGGTGACACTTTGCAGAAAACCTTTAAGATGCATGAGAATCTCAAATTTTAAACAAGCTCATGTAAGCTATAAGGAAGAGAGAGAAATTGATTACATCTCAGAGCATTATGCTTTCAGTTCTTGTGTAATAGACATGCAAAAGTTTCTTTTTTGTATACCAGAATTATACACAGCATTTATTACTAATAAAAACTGGTCATAATACACAGGGTGAATAAATACTTTTGGTCCCTCTGATTGAACTATACACTGAGAACTTTGTATAGAAATCTATGATATAGTTATGATTTATACTTGTAGCTCATCATTTGGGTTCTAAAATATTGCTAATGTAACCAATTTTTCATATACATTCTAATTATTCTACTTACTGATTAAACTGGAAGGAAGACTAACAAATTAAGATGGGATCAGTGAAGAGGCTATGATGTCCATAACTTCCCATCACATGGTAATAGTTTATTATTTATGTATTACATATAACCCTTGTAGCATAACTTGACTCAGGAAATTAAAATAAATATATCTTATAGTTCTTGAAACCATGAAAATTCTTTACTTAGTGAGAAGTTGCATTTCAGGCGTGCTGAACAAACCGGCCTGACTAACACTCAATAATTAAATTTATTTGTTTCCATAAAGGCCATAGAATTCAATGCCACAAAGGCAAGAGAAGTCACATTTAGTAACATTAGCAACAGGTCTTTTCATAAACTCATGGATTCTAAATATGGCCTTAAAATATTTTCAGAAGAACCAAAAGTATTTGACCATTCTGTACTGTTTTAAGACACATGTTCTATAAATTCTTCATGGAAACATTACATTATATTACTGGGTTGTAGTGAAGATCACTTAGTCATATTATATGTATTACATTAGGTATCTATTGAAGAAGCAACTCTTATTAATGAGATCAACCTTTGTTATCATTTGTGTATTATCTTATCAATATCAAAACAATGGACAAACAAATGAAATACATAATCTTCTCAATACATAACATTGTAAGATGGCAATAGAAGGCTTAAACTTCAAATTGGCACATCAGATAATCAACATTAAAATTAATTTTATTTTGTTAATATTGTTTCATAATTCTGTTGTACAAAAGAATGTAGCTTAAGGAATTCATTTATAATCCCTATGCTATTATGGTACAAATCAAAATGTATATTTCTATAAAAAAGAGTAAGGTACACTGAACTAGACAGCTGATAATGTAAGATGTTAGGTATTTGAATGAGAGAAGACTTTTCCCAGAGCTAGTATAGAATCACTCATCTTTCTACAATAAGAGAGATTTCCTAAGTTCAACAGCAGCCATAGTGGGAGTGCTCTCAGTGTACTAAGTCATATATTTTCTTTGACTCCTAGCAAATGTAACAAAAATTTGCAGAGAATTTCCTGTTTGTTGATACATATGTCAAAAATATACAAGATGTTCGTTCTCAATACAACAGACTCTCAGTAAATGAAAATCACACATAACAATATCCTGTTAAGTCCTATAAGCTGTTGTTTGATCTCAGCTAATTTAGTAGCAAAAGTCTACTGTTTAAAGTGACTCTCAGATAAAATACATAATGCGCTGACATTTGATCCTCTTATTGCACATTCTATTAGTTATTCCTCATCTAAACCAAATATACTATAACCTGGATACGGAATTTTCACAGAGCACTGAAGCAGTGTAATTTTCTGACTAGCAATATATTGAAGAGCATCTACATCGCTTTTGAAAAATGCAAAATGATATAAGAACAACAATAATGAATTTGTTTCGAATACTAAAGTAGGGCATTCTCATTCTTTAGTTCCTCTTGGGTGTTTTATACTCCATACTTCATAGGCTTAAGTGTTGTAATTTTAGTCTGTTAAAGAGCACTGCATTAAGTGAAGTATTAGATCTCTCATTGTACTTATTCGATAAGAAACAAATTATGAATTATATTGTGTAACACATTTGTGAGAAGCACTTTTCAGTATATTTTAGAAATTGGAAGGAATGACAGAAACATGTGAATAGATATATTTATTGGCAAGTTGTTGATGCTGTCTACCCTCAAATGTTGATTCCAATAAGAAATGACATTAACTTAGTGGACTTACTTGTACTTTATGGTTGATATAAATGTAATTTTATGAAACCTTGTTGATTCAAACTTCCTTAGGCCATTTTGACTTTTTCTTAAAATCTTAAAGTTCAGTTTAATGAGGGTCTGCAACACAGACAGCCTGAGCATGTCTTCTTGTATTCTTCTGGAGTTCTTTTATCATGTGAGAACAATTACAGTCTAAGAAACATATGTATATGATAGAGAATAGTAGGTAGCTCTTGAATGTATACTTCTCTTTTTCAGTTTTTACAATGTACAGTTAAGAATAAAAGGGAATGTATTGCACTAACAGATGCATGTGGCAGGAAGAGTGATCTCACTCTGTATTTTGATTTGCTTATAAAACATCCTTTCTGTGCAGGATAGAAGGGAATTCAGTACCACTAATAAAAAAGCAAGTTGTAGTAAAGAATAATGCAAAATAGTAAATGCTATGCTATGTTTACAGATTTGGATATCAAACTAGCAAGCAGCTTATGCCTTCTTGGTGATCTATTTTAGCATTGCTCTTCCTTCATGCATTCTTTGTAAAACAGTTTTACTACTTATTTTGTTTGTACATTTTACATACTCAGTCAAATACTTGCAATTGCTTTTCCTCACCTCACTATAACATCCAGGTTTCTCGACTAAGTGCCACAACCCAGTGTGTACTTCATAGATTTCTTCCTAGTTCTTTTCTCATGAGTCTCCTTTGTTATTTCTTCATTGGTGCACAAAAATGTTTCTTTTTCCATCAGAAACTTTCATTGTTTGATTTCTTTTGGATTCTAAGCATTTGAAACTGTCCACCTAACCCACTACCTCATCTCCAATTCATAAGCATATCTTTTTTGCTTTCTTTCTGATAACATTTTTTGCCTTTTTTATATTTATCTTACTTCTCAATACAATTTATCCTCATTAGCATATTCTTTAGGAGCTCTCCTCTTTTGCTAGCAGTGTTATAACATCAGAAATACTTACACATTTTATTCTACTTCCTTTTACTGTCTCCCATCTCCTGTTTTGAAACAATTCTTCACTAAATTCTGCAAGAAGAAGCTGAACATGGTGGATGACACCCCTGTTATGTGGCTCTCCTTACTCTACTTCCCTCCAACTGATCCATTGCTTCATGTAGAGGCTACTTAGGAGCCTTTTCTCTTTCCAGGCCATGCTAATTTTCTTCAGAAGTTTCTTCATTGTACTTTTCTAATTATATAGATGCCACAAACATTTATATATCCTTTTCTAAGTTATGAATATCCATCCTCGTTCATGAATAGCCATCCAATTGTATTCCTGGTGCCTGTTACATTCATGTAGCTGAACTGCTCTTGTAATTAGCCTTCCATTTTACAATACAGACATTGTTTCAGTGTTCCCAATGGAATCTTTGTCAAATGCAATATTAGACCAACTGTTTTAAAATAATTGATAAATAATAAATAAATATTTTTGGTATCATATTTCAACATTGTCAGAATTGCTGTATCCAATTACTCAGAAGACTTTTTTAGGATAACTATACTGTAACTGCTCTACTAGACTTTTAAACTTTTGGAGACTTCTCAACCTCTCTTTCTTACACACATGGTATTTGTTCCACAGCAAGATGTATTTCTTATGCTTCAATGAAAGAATGATGCAGAAGTTCACATCTGTCATATAACTGTATTCCAGCATCCCATTCCTCAGTACAGTAGCATCAAATGTCTATTGCAGTAAAACATACAGGTATTAATCACTTATGTTATTCCTGAGAGACCACAAATTTGCTACAGATTCAAAAATTCATTTGATGTTTTCTAATGTGCAACTTTTCTTTGTTACCACAGTGCCAAATCTACAGAATATTTAAAAGGCATTACTGAAATTTGACTTTGATAACATCATTTTGTATGTGTAACTCCTCTTCATTTTAAGCAAGAACCACAAATGCCATTTGAGTATTCAGTTGTTGTCACCTTGATTCTGTACCTATTGAGATATGTGTTATAGCTTGATACTCCATTAAATACAGCCAACAGTTACACTCATACCACTGTATTAGCAGCATAGTTTCTTTTCAAACCCAATTTCTATATATTAAAATAACAAATGAAAACATTGGTCAAACATTTTGCAGGAGTAAACATTTTCATTCAAAATTTTTATTCCATTTATTGTATGAGCTTGGCTTTCAGGTTTCTGGCATTATGTTCCCTTCTATTCAGTAAGAAAGGTATCTGTGTGCTTCTTTCCTAAACATTTAGGAGGAGGCAATTAAACTTTGGCACAAACATGGTGTTTAGCACATTAGTTATGAGCTAGAACGTTCAAGCTATGCCATATGATTGTTTTGTATTAATATTTTTACTTTTTTATCAGAAAGAATAGTTTTTTCCAAATAATATACTTATGCTGTGTATTTATTTTGCATTTCAGTATTTGTAAACCAGAATCTTATATTATTGAAACTTAACTATATACAAGTGATGTGCCTTTTACTGACACACAAAATGTCAATGTGTGCAAGTTAGTAAAAACTTGCATTTACTTATTTAATGCACAGAAAGAAGGTGATAAACATAGAAAGGAATTTGTCCTTGGAAAAAAGATACTTTTTATTTTATGATAAACAATGTTAATTGTCTGTGATTCTTAAAATAAACTAGTAATTATTTTGAATGAAGAGCACTCATTCTCCTTGTGTGAGAAAAGAACAGGTCTACCTTTTTAATACAGTCAACTGAAAAATTCAACATTACAGCTGGGATTTGAACACGGTTCTTCCATTCTCCATGCAGTTGCTCTAACCATTGAGCTACTGTGACAACATGCAAGCAGGACATTGAATTCCCCAATTGACTCAAGTTTGGTTCCCAAACAGACCACCAAGGCATCTCACTCGAGATGACAATCTCAGTGGCGACCTGCAATCGCAAGTACTTCAGTGCTGGGTGTTTAAGGGTTTATTAAGTTTTTACTTTATTATTAATTATTATTATTATTATTATTATTATTATTATTATTATTATTATTATTATTATTACAATTGATTGAAATTAATTATACTTTTTACAGACCTTAGCCAGTCTTGGCAAGTTTTTAATAGAGTCAACTGAAAAATTCAACGTCACAGCCGGGATCTCCCTTCCCTAGCCTTGTATGTTCCTCAGGCACTGTTCTCTGCATGTATATGTATTATATTCCCAAGCATATAAGTCAAGTCTTTCTTTTGGCACAGTTTCAATATGCAGAACAATTGCAATATAACATGAGAAATTGATATAATGTACATCCCCGTGTGAATTAATGGGAACAGAACAATAACACATTTTACATGCTTTCATGAATTTAATTGTAAATTACTTCCAATTTACATTTCTTAATACTTAATATGTTCACCTTTCTGTTTTATAAGTTCCATTACACGATTAGGCATTGACTCCACAAGATTGGAACATACATTTTTGAGATCATCATCATGAAACCATACTTGAATTAAAGCTAATATCAAGCGTTCTTTTGTGGTACAGTCAAAGTTTGCAAGTCTCTTTTAGCAAACAGCCCACAAATTTTCTATAGGGTTAATGTCAGGTGAATACCCTCGCCAGTCAAGCACACGAAAATTGTTATTTTTGAAGAATTTCTTCTTAGAAGTGTGGCAGGTAGCTAAATCTTGCTGAAAAATTCTGCCACCTTCCAAAACCCTTTTCTGGAGTTCATGAAACAACTCTCACCAGTACTGTGATGTATTGATCACTTTTCATCATGCCTTCAACTGGAATTAAACATTTTCTTTTCAGGGTGTTTTACAGTCTGTTGAAGATGTGTTGAATTTACAGGTTCATTATTTGCTCAGTGCACATACTGGACCCTCTGACCTTGCATTTTGAAGTGAGTTTCATCAGAGAAAAGAACTTTTTTCCAGTCTTGCAGTGTCCAATTCCAATGAGCACATGCCCATAAAAGGTGTTTCTTATGCATTGCTTGTTTCTTCACAGGTTTTCGAGCTTTTCCTCCACCTACTAAAAGTCTATGATGGATATTAGATGCATCTAGATTCACTCCCCTGTCCCTCAGGTCATGAGCCAAGTTCACAGCAGTGAGCCTAGGGTTTGTTTTACTTTTCTTAAGGAGAAAATAGTCATCTGTTGGTGTAGTTTTCTTTTTCTGACCACATTTCTCCTTTTTCTTTGGTGTAATGGAGCCAGTCTCTTTGTACTGATGAATAATTTTATGTGCTGTGGCTACACCAACACCGAACTTTGTAGCTATCTCTCTTTGCATCATATAAGTATTTTGTGCTAATGCCAGAATCGCACTTCGCTTCCTTGGAGTCGTATCCATCGAAGACCGAAATTTACAAATATTACAAGAGAATTATTAAACTCGAGCACATCCAAATAAATGCACATTTGAACTGAAAACCAACTGCCACACAACAATTGACATGTAAAACAAGCAACAATGGCCAGAGAGCATTTGATTTCATTATAAGCACAGTGCTGACAATTGTTTGGGAAAATGCAGCAAAATTTACCTTGCTTTGATTAATTTGCATGGAACTGTAGAAATCAGGTGGTGTAACAGGGCAATAGATTTTATCTAAAAGAAATGCTTTGTTCATTGAATAATGTCAATGATGAATATTGTCTTCAGAATATCAGTGTTGCATAGTCCATTGAGTATCTGCATATTATACATGTATATTTGCAGAAGAATCAAACTTATTTGATTTGCCATGGACATCTGTGGGAAAAGTGTAGTGACAGTTATTTTCAACAGATGTTTGCCTGCATTTTGTTGTAAATACAGAGGTAGGCAGATTCCTTAGTCTCTTACATCATACTAGTGGGCAAACTTGCTCATTGCTCAGCAATATTTGTATAGGGAGCACTACATGGAGAGGAAGGCCCTGTACAGCTTCAACTGAACAGTGGCAGCAAGGTGCCTATGCTTTAACCGAGTATGCATTATTTTTCTGAGATACTATAATGCCAGTACAAAATATTATTTGTAACTGACTACAAGTTTCAACTGTTTACAGAGGAACAACAACACATCTGAATGAAAAAAACCTATAGTAAAACAATGTAGCAAACATTTTAATTGAATGTGCTTATACAAGCATGAAACACATAACTGTAGAGACATTTGATTACATAAGTATGGCTATGAAGCTACTTCAAACAGTATAACCTGTAGTAATAGTTGGAACATTCAAAATAGGCAGTTTCTTTTCACACATTCTCTCTCTCTCCCTCCCTCCCCCTCCCTCCCCCTCTCCCTCTCCCTTTCTCCCTCTCTCTCTCTCTCTCAAATTCTTCTAAACAATACACAGTTATATACATTTTGGTTTGCACTGTGTACATACATGTGAAACACACCATTACTTTGTATCTCTGCCTAGCCAAGCTCGACACTTTCTTGAGCTGATAGCTCTCTTTTCTCCATCACTAGTTTTGTAATATTTGGAACCATAATCTGGCTGGCACACAAGCAAAGAACATTTGTAAAGTTCAGATCAGAGAGTTGGTTTCTATGTTGTAGTTTGCAGATCTTCATACTAGAGAAGTGTTCATACTAAGTAGCCCTGAATAGGCTCAGCATTCTGGTGCAAGTTTCTGCAATTGAAAAAACCTTGTTTTGCGGAAATGTTAATAACAGGTATATATTTTTTGTTTTTGAAAGCTGTATTTCATGTCAGCATCATTTTGTGAGTCAATTATTCATAATTCCAATGTCTTTGGCACTCTAATCAGCATTCACTGAAAATGGTGTTGCAAATATGTAGATATCTGACTAGAGATTTACAGTATCTTGAAAACTGGTATGAAATTCTTGACTAAGTTCTTCTAATATTTGTATACCGTTATTTAAATCGGTAACTGGGCAACATACCATAAACACTTTGGAAAATGTGGGAGCTGATGGTCTTTGACTACCACATTCTTGTATCTCTGTCATGATCAATACATGAATATCACTGTCTCTGCTCACCTTTACTACTGCACCATTCACCACTGTCCTGACTTGTGTTATAGTGATGTGTCTCTATCACTCATTCTGTCTTGCCCTTCCCTTGGAACTGGCCCATACCAGGGCCGTATTTAGAGGGGGGGTTTCTAGGGTTCAAACCCCTCCCCCAAACTTCTTACAGTTTTATTTATTTAAATTCACAGCAAACCAATATGGGAAAATGCATTAGACAACACTAAGTCTATTGCTAGTAGCACATTTACAAGAAAAAGGGAAACTTACATAGGTAAGGTGACCATACACTCCAGTTTTCGAAGCAGTCTCCATGTTTTGTGCTGTAAGGTGGAATATCCTCATTCTGGTGAACTTTTCTTGTCTGTATAATGTCTCCAAGCAATTTTCTTATCCATGTAACGTCTATGTACTATGGAATAGGTACATGGTAACTGTGTGGGGTACTGTTACGTTCAGATTTACTTGTGAAAAACCCTCCCCGAAATTTTTTTCTGGGTACGGGCATGGCCCATACATCACAAATACAGCAGCTGCTGACCACTGTTGTAATATCACCATCATTATACTTGTATACCACAGAACCTCCTGAGTGGAGTATAATAGCTAGTGGAAAGATCTGATTGCCAACATTAAAAGTATTTACTAATTAAAGCCCTGAAACTTGTAATAGCCATTGGCAGAATCATGCTTATTTCAAGGAGTGATAAATCCAGAATGATATTTAGGCATTATGTGAAAATGAACAGATATTCACATGAAACCACTTTACCTGTAGAGGGATATCTGCAGAGGAGTAATCACCTTAACAGGTGCTAATAAGTCAAGAACTTCTTATATAGGTAAGGAAACCCATCTATTGGTTATCAGCATTTTTACTTTATGTATTACTAAACATGTAGTCAGTGGAGAAAGTATTGCATTCCACCCAAAAATTTGATACTGAGATTTCAAATTGTAAAACTCTTAGCACAATAAATACAACTTTCACCAGAAGTACAAGTTTTGAATAAAAATAAGTTTTTAGAAAAATGTTTTTGTGTGTGTTTTTGAAAGTATAACTCAAAAATAAAATATTGGATAAATACTAAAACTGTATGCAAGTTCAGTATCTTCCAAAGGTATGACATGAAGATTCTCAAGAAAATTTCCCCTCCCCGCTATGAACTATACTCTTTATGAAAACATGTTAAATAGTTTTTGAGTTTATAAAAATAGTCTAAAAACTTTGATTAAAATCTCGTGACTAAAATATTTACATGACAAATAAAATATATAACTTGAATTTTCTGGGAATAACTTGTCCTCTTCATTGGAAAGGAATTTTGTGTAATTTTTGTATAGCAGGTAAACCATAAAAGATAGATAAAAATGTACTACACAAAGCATGTAGATCTCTACAAAACACACAGCTTATTTCAAATAACCGTTTTTGTGGCACCAGCCACTTCTGAGATATCCACTATTATTGGTTTGATTTTTTCAATACTTTTTCCTAAGTCCTGTCGCTATTCAATTATTTCTTGCGATATCATGAAAAGTGCATTTACTGGCTAGCTTTTAGGCATCTGACTATCAATTCAGTTTCCTCTATCCCCTTATACCTGTAACAAAAGTGTTTGTGCAAAGGTTTATGTAGAATAACATGGAAGTAAGTAGATAGAAAATAAGCTTTCGTAAGAATAGCTTGTAGAAGCTATATGAAAATAATGATAGGGGATATAATGTGTGGGTAGATAGTGGGTCATGTGAATGTTAAACATCAGATTTTTTCACTATTCATCATTTCTCATGATCATGCAAAGAGCATGGAATTTCAAAGTCATCAGAGCAACCGACTTTTAAAAATCTAATACTTTAGCCTACTGTATTCTTATATCTACAACAAAATGTGTAATGAAAGTTTATCTCAATTAACAAGAAGTAGGTAGAAGAAAACTCATTTGTAAGAGTATGAAGAGTGAGTTGAAAAAGTCACTTGAATGCAACACAGACTTTTTCTAGTTTCTCTACTACATACCTAATAGGCAGAGGAAGTATTGCATTTCACTCAGAACTTTTATGTCGAGATTCGACCTGGAAATACATATTTTGAAGATCCCTGAATCCAAAAAAGCATTTTTAGAAAAAAGGTCCGCATGATCCTTTACTCCAAACTACGTTTTATACAGAAAAGATGTTTGATATTTTTTATTTTCTCAAAAATGGCTCTATTTTTTTATATACCACATGTTTAAGATATATGCCAAATAAAATGTATATCTTTAATTTGCTGGGAATAATCTGAAGTTGTCTTCAATCGGATGGAATTTTTATAATTTTGTATAGCAGATAAACCACAAGAGATAGATAAAAACTTGCTACACAAAAAATGTAGATCCCTTTAAAACACACAAGTTATTTGGCAATAACCTTTTTTGTGACCGCCAGCCATTTCCATTTATTATTGGTTTGATTTTACAAATTTGCAATTTTTTAAAAAGTGCTGTCGCTATTCAGTTATTTCTTGCGATATTATGGAAAGAACAGTATAGAATTTCAAGTTCAGCATATTATAGCAATTCATTTTAAAACATTTGACTATCACGTCTCGTGTATCCTCTTTGTACCTTCAATGAAATCAATTCTGCAAACGTTTATCTCGATTGATCTAAAATAAATAAAAGACAAACTTTTGTAGCAATGGATTGCAGAAGAGATATAAAATAAACGATGTGTGTAGAGAAACAATGTGATGTAACACGTAATTATTTTCTATTTCCTCTAGATGGTTTTACTAGCAAGCAAACATTTCTCCAAAATATCAATAACCATTTGATTGTCACAGATATCTGTCCTAAATCGAATGAGCTTGATCTCTCAGTATAAGATCTTGTATGTGTGGATGCACAGTAGAGTACATGGCACCAATTCTTTCTTATATCTGTGGAAGAACATCTGCAGTACGGATTCTAATATGGAATGTGCCATTTTAATGTTTTCCCTTAAAATATTTATACTGGTATACAGAAAAAAATATACTAACCAAATTGGTATTTTTGTTAATTTCTCCTTTTATGCTATTCAGTATTACAAAGTTAGAGGCATTTCACTGATCTAATGCATTTTTAGAGGGTAGAATTTACAAATATTGCATTTTAGTGTCTACAGGAATTTTACGGGATATTTAAACTCACTCAGCATAGAAAAAATCATTTCCTCGATATTGTTAACGTTAAAATTTAGCGGTTTTTGCTTATCTGGTACATTTTGACAAGATAGTAGCCCTTCAAAGTTGCTGGCTTGTAATTAAAGGGTTATCGGCATTCGATTTTCCTGTGTTAGTTTTGCGTGCAATTTTGTGGTCTTTTGTTCGCATAATAAAGAAAACGAAACACTGAAAAATACATTTCCGTTTTTATGCAGAAACATTTTTGAAAGTTATCTTAAAATATAGTTAATAGAGTATTTTTTTAAAAGTATACTTTTTCACGTTCAAGATATGTTTTACTAGGGTTTCCTATACTTTAGAATTTTATTATAACCAGAGGCAGTAATTAAGGTGTGTTTTTTATCAGATGATTGATATTATGTAAGGCGCCATCTTCCCTGATTGGCGTATTATTTTATTGCACGCATATTCCTTATACATGTTCAGATTTGCGCACTATCCCCTACCATAGAGCTCCTGGTAATAGTGAATATCATTTCCTTTCTCTGTTAAGACAGAAGTTCTAGTGACCGAATATCTCCAAGTCGACCGAAGCAATAACTGAAATCTACTGTAGTTTTTTTTTTTCAATGAGGATTACGTAATAATAATAATATAATAGTTTATATAAAATAGATAGGAAAGAGAAAAATAAATATTGGTATTCATGGCATACTCCCCCCAAAAATATCGGTTTGATATGAATACTTTAAAATTATCTTATTCGATATAAATACCGTTCGCCTAAAAACATTCATTTTTTCGATACTATTAAAACAAATATATCGAGTACTTCGGTATAGGTACTACATTTATTTTAGCGTTCCTAAACTGCAGATATTCCTCTGTGCAGTGTATCCACAGAGTGCAATACTAAGAAACCCAATTGAAAGAAGAAGCAAAGTCCCACTCCTTTCAACGTACAGGTCAGGTACGGATCACATTTGCAATTCTGCACCATTCCAATCTACTGAGAACAGCTGAGAAGTGGAAGTGTAGCTAATGAAGAGGACTGATAAATCGCTTTGGATTAGACGCCCAATAACAAGAAAACGGGGGGGGGGGGAGAACACAAGCCGAGAAGTAAACAAAACTGTTTAATATTTATCTGGCATTGGAATAACTGCCTCAAAAATATAGGCTTAGCATTAGCGATATTTACTTTCTTGCGGTGCTGTTCGAAACATTGATGGCCTCGTTCTAATAAATACTAAAATGAAACCAGTCGGGGGCAACAGCCACTTTGTTATTAACGGTGATTGTGACAAACTATTATTCTTGGAAAAATCTCTAAATAATAGTTTGGAGATAAACAAAGGAAGGTAGGAAACATTAACCATTCTATCGATTGTTGGAATAAGAGGTAACTCCGGTTATCGACCCCATAGGTGCGTGTACGGTACATGCAATCCACTGTAGTAAAAGTGAGAGCTGTTTTCTTAGAGATCATAATACACTGAGGGGAAGGTGAGTGCAAACATTCTCATTTTGTCGAACGAAGGATCAAGTCTAGTAATGAATGTTAAGAGTACTTCCACAATCTTTCAGTTTGTAAACTGGAGTATAGGATGTTAAAGTATGCGAACATTTACACAACTCAAAACGGGTGTAAGTACAGACAGCGAAAATGGGATTCGCGATGACATTTATTTTAGACTCCCGCTACCTCTCCCTTTCTGGTTGGCTGGCTGTCCATTTATACTCTATATGCTGCTAGATGGTGTCATGCGTGTTGCATATTTGGTGATTCGGCGAACGAACGCATTCTTACCATCCCTGCTATAGCGAAATCCCGTGTTTTCAGTCTCACTATATTATGTTAGAGATGTTTAAGATTTTAAATCATTTGATGGAGAAACTATATGCAGAGTCCTTTGACTTTTGTATCTTTGTAAAACATTGTTTAATTTTGAAATTAGTCAGCAAGTGGGGTTGCCTAGAGTTGTAGGCTTTTACGGTTGAAGGAATTATATACTGGGCGTTCATTTCAACGTGGCATGATATGCTGTATGATGTCACTTATCTAGCCGCTGAGCCTAGAATTCAATCTGCCTACTACTTGAGCAGAGGCATGTGGCTCATGTGTCGGAGAAATTGCCTAGTAAGCAAGGCATCAGTTTGAGAGCCTTCCACGTCGTAGCAACAGGCCGCGGTCTGTACGGTGTGTTCAAACAAAACCTCTTTTGCAGCGTGTTCTGTTTGGTCGTTATCGAAGGTCCGTGAAAGTTGTAAACGGGGTACTTGTTATCATTGCTAGTGTAAGGCAACATGAATTTGTCAACAGTGTGTGTTGCAGCTCCCTTCTGCGAATGTGAATAAAATCATTATCTGAGCGGAATGAATGGACGTTGGTAAGGTTATACAAGAAAGATTAATATTTTTATTACTTATTTTATTTAAATTTGCGTTTTTGCGTGTGACATTGTGAGACACGTTATGTGATCCACTGATTAATGCCATTATCGTATTAGTATTATTGGGTTGAACGCCGTGCTTGCCAGACAACTTCTCCGCAAGTGTACTACATTACATCCTTCCCCTTAGAGCTGACATTCGCGTCAAAAAATGACGTCAAACTCAAAACAATGACGTCATGAACTTTGAAATTAACACTCAGTAGAGCAAGCTTAGTAATTTTCATACCCACAAACGGGCTTCCTCCTTTAACTTATTGGCATTGGCAGCGAAGAAATTATAGCAGTAAACTAAATGAAGCTGGGAATCTTTATATTCACCATAATAAAGGATAGTATTATCACTACCTCCATTATCGAGTACTGACTAAAACTAATCTTATGTTCATATTCATTGTCAGAAACGAAGCTTAACTGCATAATTAGGATTAAATCTTTTATTTGATTCCCTCCAAATCAACATGCGAAAGATAGTATATTAGGCTGTCCAACTTACAGAATAGTAGAGTTTTAGAGCAGTGAAAGTCTAGAGAACGACGTATTATTATAGACACTGCCTTTAAACCGATACACTGGACGAAATGAAACGAAAGACATATGAGCGTGAAGCTGAATTAGAAGCAGTCATACTGTCTATCCAGCGACGTTTTAGCTAGGGGGTGGGGTATCCTTCCAAGAGGTAGGGGTTTAGTACCGGAAAAATGTAGTGTTTGTTGGTCTGAGGTGAGTGAGGAGTCAAGACGCGCGACAGAGGAAAACTATTGGCGGTTTTCCACTGTACGCGTCACGCACGGCATAAGTTCAGCAAAAATTTCTCTGAACAGACAGTATATGGAATGTTAACGACACACGAGCAAAACTTATACTTCAGATATATATAAAAGCACCTAAATAAACCTGATTTAATATTGCTTTGAATTATTTTTTCCAAAGATGACTGTAAGTTACACGATTTAATGCACAACCACGCATTGGACCAGGTGTGAGCGAGTCGGGTATAACATCCAGAAGGAGGAGGAGGTAGTACTGTGACGGAACGTAGCCACTACCTCCCTATCGGAGCAGTGGCATAATGCGATTCTTACTTTTGGAAAAGCTGTAATGCCTATGTATTAAAATGCAAGGTATGCATTAAATGGCAAAATAAAAGCAAGTGCTATATTGGTTATTACCCATACAATAAGAAATGATTATAATATAGTTTAAAAACTTGCAGGTAAATGAACAAACGATACTTAATACTTATAGTTATTACAGTAAGTAAATATATATTGCTTCAATTCACATTGTTAGCTTACTAACTAGATCCAGGGATACTATTCCGTGCTTTTTGTATAATTTTGCAGAAAGTATAAATTAAAGAATTCACGTATTAAAGCAGTAACCTTTAAGAGTTATTAAAGGGTCCTTAGTTATACCGAAAAATCATATGTATGGTATGTAAACTGATTTCTTTATATACACATATTTATTTGTTTTACATAAGGGCCATTTCTATCCACAGGGTGTTCCCGAATCGCCGTCAACTTCTTGAGGTTTTACGACGTAAACGCACATGGCGCGCTGGTAAAGTTGGTTACATGCTACAGGGATTTAAGGAGTATACAAAGCATATACTCAGTTACATACATACTCAGTTACGAGTTGTTGCTTTTTAAGTGTAGTGGTGTGCGTTCGTCAAAATAGGTTATGATGGTATATAAAAGGACTAATTAGAATACTTTTTATCGGATTCAATTAATACGGTACTGAAGACGGTGCAAATGGTTTGTTACGCGATGAAAATTCAAGGCAGGTTTTAGAATAAACTAAACACATGACTGTTTTGACAAAACAAAATTCCTAATTTATTTCCTTAGTACAGCTGATACACGATTGTTAGTCAATTAACAAATACGCTTTTGTCGTTGGACCTTCCGTCTCCCATTCTGTTTGCATTTGAAATTCAAGTTATTAAACAACAGAGTACCATTATGTGTAACACAGGCCTTGATGCTGTCGTTCTTTATTCTTTGATTTCGATTTACATTCCCTCCGTGCGTATACGGGGGTGAAGACGCATTCTGTAACAAGCTGTACCTGCCAAAGCATCTCTGGTGTCCCATTTGGGTAAGCAGCGATTATGCGTCTGTGAAGAACCGCAATGTTTCCTAGCCTGTTGTGATAGACCTGTGCTTTTAGATATTCCCATAAAAAGAAATCTATGGGTGCGAGGTCCGGAGAACGAGGGGAGCAGGGTGTGCCAGCCGCGTCCAGTCCACTTCCATGGATAGGCAAGATGGAGAAAAGCCTGCACCATTAAGTAATAATGTGCGGGTGCGCCATCCAGCTGTAGCCAGTGATGTGTTGCCAGCACCAGCGGGGCACCATTCTAAAGGCTCGCCGTCCATTAGTTCAGTCTGCAGAAGATTCAAGAAACGTTCTTCATTGAAATCGCCGTCCAAGAAAACTGGTCCAATAAGATGATCCCCAAAACACCACACCATATATTCAGCTTCCACCGATTCTGGGTATGATCCCCATGGAACCATCGAGGATTGCGATCTGCCCAGTATACCATGTTGTGTCGGCTTACACTGCCAGTATTGGTGAAGGTACATTAGTCTGACCAAAGAACGTTGCTGATGAAGTTCGATGATGTTGGAGAAGCGTCTCATTGTATAGCAATAGGTAGTTCTGATTTGAAAATAATTTTCTGTTAACTATTGCACCAACTAAATCTGTATGGGTGCCAGTCCTGACATCGGAATATTCGATAAATGGAAGTGTTGCCGAGTCCTACCTCGATTGCAGCTTGTCTAATGCTCATGTGCGGGCGTTCGCGAAATAGAACTAGGACCTCTTGCTGACGCCTATCAGCAGCTGGCCTGCCCCTTGGTACACGGACTGGTCTAGAGTTCCGTGCGTCTGCAGTCTCACAACCGTGCGCCGGAAGACATGACGCGAAGGTAAAGTCGCCGAGGAAACCGTTGTTGATATATCTTCGTGCAGCAGAAAGGTTTCTTATCAACTACAGTGCCTTATTTCTGACTCCTGGCCGGCTGCTTCGCGGTCCGCTGCTGCCGCAGGTCCGCACACTGCTGCCAGCCGAGTTGAATATTCACAAACCCTGAACTCAAGCGCATAGCGTGCCGGCAATTCAAGCACATAGATGTACATGCATACAATACCCACATACATTTATTACAGAAGATGCTGGAAATGATGTACTTGTGCTGCCATGCATCTCTCACACCTTTTAAGAAAATTGCCATTAACACACATTACTTCTTCTTCTGAAATTGCAGTAATTTCTCTTCTGATACTGTCTTTCACTTCTTCCAACGTATGCGGGTTGTTCCGATACACTTTATTTTTAAGTTCCTCCATAAATAAAAGTAGCATACCGTGAGGTCTGGGAGCGCGGTGGCCATAGTCCTTTACTGATGATCCTATGTTAAAAATTTCCGCAATTAATTACAACGAGAGATCAGCTGTATGTGCTGTAGCAGTGTTTAAAATATGCCTGTGTGCATTCAATGCCACACAAATATTCCAGGAATGGTTTGATTATTGTATTCCTGTACCTCTGTCCATTAACTGTATCCTCAAAGAGTATAGACCCTATAATTCGGTACGCATTCACAGCACACCAAACAGCAATTTTTTGGACATGCATTTCGTGTGCAATATCGGGTTTTTCTGCACTCCAATATGTGTTGTTTTGTGTCAATACATGGCCATTTAAAGAAAATCATGCTTCGTCTGTGAAAAAAGTTAACTTTGGGTCCATAGAGCGATTATAAACTTTACCCGATACCCAAATGCAGAACTTTACTCTACTCACAGTATCACATGATTGCAGTTCCTGAACTACGGTTACCTTATAAGGTTTTAATTTTAAAGGTTTAGTGGCTTTCCAAGCCGAGAATTGTCAAACTACCGTTTCCTGTGATAACCTACTCAGAGATTTTTTGGGCTATGTTCTAACCTTTGTCCTATCTCATTGGGTTTTTCCTCTGTACGAATACGGCGAGTTACTTTGGGTTTCTTATCAAGAACAGACCCCGTTTCTCTAAATTGATATACAAGACTACGAATTGTCTCTCTGTGAGACGTACGGATTCCAGGGAATCTGTCGATAAGCAGCCGTGTCATTTGTCTACAAAACTCTGTTCGCACGTAGGAATCATACATGAATATGCGGTGTTCTAAAGTAAACGCACTTTTTAGCATTATAACAGGACCATCACACTTTAACCACAAAGAACAAAACACGAACTCACGCTAGCAACGGTGGCACATGCACTGACGCGCGGAGTTGAGGGAGAACAGCCAGAAGCGGTTAGAAGCACTGTGCGTGCGTAGCTACATCCGCCGAGCTGCCGGCCAGGAGTCGAAAATAAGGCACTGTATTTGTACCATCGCTACGTATTCGTCGTTATTGTACATCTTAGTTACTTTACTGCTGAATGACGCCCTGGTACGAGAGAACCAGCGCCTTTATACCCGAAAGAAATATTCTGGAAATGTAATCGTCTAGACCAAAGGTGGCGAAAACGTGACTCGCGAGTCATTTTGACTCGTAGGCGCCGTTCCCTCTCTGCAACCGTCCGTTTGTTTTTCACATACTGCTGAGTGATGCAGTGCGTGTTGCATATTTGGTGACTCGCGGAAGGAAGTCGTTTTCGCCACCCTTGGTCTAGACCAATAAGATAGCCTTTCTGAAACGTCTAGAAATAGGGACATAATTAGTACAGTAGTATGTATTACAGACATAAAAACCTGCAGACGGAAGCGGGTTTCGAACTCGAAAACTCTTCGTTAGAAACCCACCACCATATCTACTCGTACATAAAGCACAGTTGCGGATATGTTGGTTAAAACAGCTACCTAAGAGATAATCAGATTTATAATTCTTAACGGACGAGGATTATTATTATTATTATATTAAATTGTGGGTATTATGGAACATTAAATTAGTATTCAGGAGTATAAACATTATACCTTACTACTAAAACAATTAATAATACATGCAGTATGTCGGTTAATCGAAGTAACAATCAAAGCTAAATGTTAGTGCACCAAATACACTTGCCTCGTACGCGGTGACAGTGTTAGCAATATGGGAAAGCTTGTACACAAAAGAACTGAAACGGAAGAAAGTGGTCCTACTTAATGTAATGATAATACAATAGATTTCTTTTATCATCCCTCATATTATGTGGGTTGCCTATTCGAACAAAGTGGACAGCGATTCGGGAACACACTGTATAAACAGGGTGTAAATAACTCCGCACGGATTTTGCTGGCAGTAGATGGTTCGAAGTCAATCAATTTGAGATAAGAAACCAATTGTCTACGAAGCCAAGTTGCCGAGTTATGCGTATTCAAAGTAATTAGAGACTGGGATCAAGAAATAAAAATCAGAACCAAAATATGTAAATAACATGTATTAGCTCGTTAGGGACTTAGTCAAGTCTATCTTTCAACTCTCTAAATAAGCATTTCTAAATTTTGCCATTACCAAAATCGCTTTAAGTGTGGACCTACTATACGGCTGCACGCCACTGCAATGGATAACAGTGTAGGGAACGGTTAAACAAGCATAGGAAGTTTCCGATTGCGTACTGTGACCGAGCGGTTTGGCGGATCGGCTATGAACTAGAATAAGCATGCGAACTCAGGTTCGAATGTGGAATGGGTTAACCTGGCAGGAGACTAACGCCACCATAGGCATATTTTGTTCTTACACAAGTTCAATTAAGGTAACCGCCGTATTCTTCAATGCAATAACGTCACTTGCGTGTCATTTCCTTCTTGCCTTCAGCACACAGCACTACGTTGAAGTAGTTAAATACTCGGGGAACATGGAGCAGAAATACACTTCTGCTGTACTCGCTGATGCACCTTGTGCGCGGCGAGGCAGGGGGTCGTGCTTCAATAGCTGCGCAGATTTACAGCGAAAGGTATCCCAATAGACGGCATCCCCATAGGACTACTTTAAAAACTGATGCCCGTTTTTGCGAGCACTCATTCTATTAGGTATTAGAAATCGGCAAGTATGTACTCTTGCTCTTTGTATGAATCGATATCTCCACATGGTTCATTTCGTTTGTAGTACCTAACACTAGTGATGGTCTGATGGATAACGAGTGAATAAACGGTTAAAAATGAACGTTTTACTTTTACGAACTGAGAAGTAGCTGGTCATTTTATAAACTTACAGTACAAATACTTCACAGTGCTCACACTATACATTTGAAGAAGTAACTGACGTTACCTTTCTCATCCTTTGCAACAAACAATGCAGGTTCATACATTTTAATTCGATTTGCTGCCGTAATATGCCATTGTCTACCTCTTCACTGAAAAGAGAGAAGACTCCATGAAACTTTCTTATAATCTCCACACTCTGTTCCGGACTTCTCATTTGCGGTTACATAAAGAAAACTACTAATCAGAAAATTACACGTTGGCGAAACACTTAGTAGTAGGTATATATATCTCCGTTTGTATGAAACATTACTCGTTCATGTCTGCCTCTGAAGTCGAGTGACACCAGGGCCGTCTCAATGTATACGGACCAGGAGGCAAAACAAGATAGCTGTTAATTACGTTATCTTCGAGGCCTACCCTTATCGGTAGTTCACAGCCTGCATCATAAGAATGCATCTTATTTAGTGAGGATTTAGAATGCTAATGAGTTCCTTGCTGTCTCAAAACGCCAAGAAAGTATTGTGTGATGGGATGTACCATAAACTATTTAACAAGTTCTGAAAAGTATATAACAATGTCTTAGTTCCAAAAGGATCCACACAAAAGGAGACAGCAGTGAGTAGTGCTCTTCATAGGAATAGTTATGAACTACTAGTTGCTGCTGTGGCATGTATTAATTTTTCTGAACAGCATATAGTGAATAAACTACACGCAAAATTATGGAAGTGTTCTTGCAGTTCCCAGAACCATTCCCAACTTATTTTATTGAAAATACATGCTCCTCGCTGTTTCTAGTTTACCATATTATCTGTCTTCAAAACTAGCTCCCAAAGAGTTAATTACATGAAATTAGAGGTATTTACTGTCCATAAAATATAACGATGTGCCTCAGCTGAAAATTTATAGATGCGGAGAAAATTCAAAGATTGTAGTATCATTGTAAATTAACTGCAACGTTATTATTCAAGTTTCATACGTTAAGATTATATCATCAAATCATTAATTCAAATGGAGCTTAGTAAAGTAATGATATTGGATAAATGGTCCAAATTTGGTGCTCTTTTAAAGTAATCTAAATGGGCACACAATTGCAAGCGAACAGAGAATAAACTACTTCAGGCTGCCAATAGTTTAAAATAATATTGCGAGGAAATAAAATAATGAAGATTCCACATAATATCCTAAAATCAAATTCTTAGAAGAGCACTACTCAAAAGGTTACAATATACAACCGATACCCCGTTATCAGTGTGCTCAATTATTTTTTTCCTGATACAAATGCTTACAGATAAGCGATTCTCATGCACTTTATTATCAAACTCTTAGTCCTGATAATAATTAAAAATCGGTGCATTTAAAATAAATACTCAGTGAACATGATAAATTAGTGATTTTGTTCTGCACGAAGATCACTCGTATGTAAAACTGGAAATTTCTTATAATGGGAGCAACATTCAAGATATTTCAAATACATAGGATCCTACAAAAACAGTGCAGATCTCTATGATAACATCTTTAACATCCAAAAATAAAGTTCTTTTAGCCCCGTATCAAGTAAAAAATTAGCAATGCAAAAATTGTACGAATATGATTTTCGTTAAAATTAAAGCGTTGAGTTAATGTGGATTTAAGATGTTAACTTTGATATCAGATAACAACAAAATTAAAACACACACTTTCGAGAAACTGGCATGAATTTTTATGGCACATTTGAAAATACAGATTATGAATGTAGAATATTTATGTAAAGGAGCAGAATACAATTATCCGAATTTATATTAGCCAATTGCATTGCGCGCAACTGAAAAGTGAAAATTGTAGGAAAATGTTATACTGTAAACCCAGAAGGGATTTTGAGTTTCAAAATTTTAGAATTAAGTACTTACTTAAGAGTGGCAGATAGGAGGCCTGGAGTGTCCATCACATTCACATATGATGTAATGGCATGCATTTACAGCATATTTTTGTCTTTAATTTCTGAAGCATATGAGTAAGAATTTCTTAAAGTAAAAATGCAGAGAAAAATAATTTTACGCTTAGGTGCCGATACGTATGGCATTTATAATATTGGTGCTGACTTCAACGCTAGCGATTGCGAATTGCGAAATGCTGCTTTGGTGAGAAAAATAATACAAGTGTTAAGTAGCATCCCTCTAAAAAAAACTACTGAATTATTAAGCAAGACAGTTTAGACATGAGCTGTAGGCAAAACAAAAAGAAAGTTGCAGACATTTGCATTGAGAAGGTGGTCTGCCACAAACTAAGGAAAGCTGCTTTTCATTTATTTACTAATATACATTAACCTTTAGTATGGATGTGTAAGAATATTAATGACTGCGTGCTTATGACAGGGCAAACATGTTAAAAATACTTGTGAAACATAGCTTTATGTGTTGGAATTCCTTGGTACGCGCGTGTATGTATGTGTCTGTGAATACTACAATACAAAACCGAAATATCGACAAATACCAAACTTAAGTACTGCTTAAATTCAGTACCTTCCAAAGAAGATTTACAAGGAAATACCCCCACCCAAACCACATTTTACACGGAATATTTCTCATTAATTTTGATTTTCCCAAAAATTGCTCTAATGAATTTGATTACAATACTATAGAGTTAAGATATTTATATGACAAATAAATGTCTATTCTGGGAATAGCTTGTGAAGTCCTCTTCATTCGCAAATGATTTTATATCATTTTGTATATCTCATAAACCATAAGAGATAGACAAGAACTACTACGCAAATATGTAAATATCTTTAACGCACAAATTATTTCAAATAATATTTTGTGGCTTCAGCCATTTCCGAGATAAGCTTGTTTTTAGTTTGAAGTTTTCAAACTTGTCATTTTTTAAAATACTGTTGCTGTTCACTTGTTTCTCGCGATATTATGGGAAGAGTATGGAATTCCTAGGCAAGCATATTAAGCGACCCGCTTTTAAGCACTTGGGTGTCGCTTCGGTTTCTACGTCCTCATTGTACCTCAACAAAATCTGTAATAAAACTATTTCTGCCAACGTTTATAAAGTAAATGAAAAAAATCAGCTTTTGTAATAAAAGTTCGTAAAAACAAACAGTGATTAGAGGAAGTCATGTGAATGTAACACATAATGCTTAAGTAATTTGACTAATAAGTAGGTATAATGAACTGAAAAACACATATATATTGTTAAGTTACGCAATGTAATCTCAGGAATATCTGTCATCTACTTTATGTGCGGAGCCCTTAATAATCGTGCCTGCTCTCAGTATCATCGTGTCACTCTAATGAGAATCATGGTGTAAAATGACACACACATCACTGGATCTGCAAAGGTATCACATTAGCACTTCATAATGGGTTAAAATGGCGAAAGTGACAAATGTACCAAATCTCTCGCATCAGATCAGCTATAACTTCGAACTGGGATAATTAATTTAATTACATGACATTTTATCTGTTTTCCAAGTCCAGATTTTTTCTTAAGTGAGGCAAATAAACAGTCACAAAATTATGGAATAACAACATGAAGCGGTAAATAAACTCGGACACGCAACTCTTTTGTCCAGGCGAGGAGCGTGTCCATGACAAACGACAGTCGACATGCGCACCCTTGACCACATCAGCTCTACACCCCAGCGGCATGTAGTAATGTCGAGGTCAACGTTCTACCGTGTTGAATGTCCCCGTCCCGTGGAATGGGGTTCTTGCCCAGCATAGCCGAGGAATCATCACCTTCACCCTCAGGTATGATATTTTCCCTTTCTGTTCTTAATTCTTATCGGCGAATCTCAGAAAGATACGTAGCTCTCTCAACTAGATCAGCAAGGAAATCTACCTGATATGTTTACACTGAAAAAAAACTATAGTGCGATCCAAACCTCCTGATGTTTCACGGGAGCCAAGACGGTGCAATCGCGTCGTTGCCAAACTTCACTCCACTTCAGCAGAATGTTTTGCGTTTGTGGCAAATTCTATAGAAAATTTATAAACCGGTGTTAAGCCGGTTTAACTTACGATTGGTACATTCAACCCTTCACAATTCATTTTTGTTTTTGTAATTGTCCACCAAATCTTAATTTTTCAATCTGAAGGAAGTTAAGGTCATAGACCTCTGTCTATCTGACGTTCTACATATATCGTTTTTTACATGTTAAAGGATTGCTTCAAACAATGCATGGCTTTATGCGAAGTAGAGTTTCTTGAACTGGAAGATTTGAGCACTTCTTTTAGGAATTTGCAACATGCCTCGGAGTAGGCGTTATTTTGTGAAAATCGCATACATTTTGGTTCATCAAATTGTGAAAACACATCGGCCAGTTGGCAAGATCAGAAAAATATACTTAATTTATTAATATCATAAACATAAGTAGAATCAGAAGTCTCTGTTTAAACATCACGAAAGATAACTATAAATTAATAAGACATACAATTTGAACCACTGAGTGTAAAATATGATTTATTTTTGTACTTTTCAAAAGAAAATCACCTTTTATTCTAACTACGTTTTGTTTTTCTGCAATATGAAATACGCATACACGCATATAGTATTTACTTTCGAATTTTACAAGCTTCAAATTGTACTGTCGTATGAGGCAACGTCGCACCGCTGCTACTATAAGTGCAATTATTAGTGAACACGCCTCAAACTCCAGGCTTGGACACGATAAAACAACAGTGAAATACACTGATTTGCAAGGTTCATTAAAAGCGGCATGGCAAGATTATTACCGATCGGAAAACATCATTGTACATTGGGGCATGCAGTTTCTCGCGGGCAGCATTTTCCTTCTGAGAACTCTCTTTGCACAATGTTATCAAATGTGGTGGTTAAAACGCTGTGGAAATAATCATACGTGTAATGTGGAATCCATTGGGGTGAAAATGCCGAAACATGAATGTTACTGTGTGCATATTTTATTAATTATGTATATCTGGACAAAGACGACACAATAGACCTACCAATGAGCATGTTGTACACCGTCGAATTCTGGACACAATTTACCTACCATACTTGTAACTTCCCTTCGAAAACGTTTAAATAACCTTTCGGGATTGAATTATAAAATACTTTCCATTTTATTCCATTACAGAGGATTCAAGTTACCATATATCTCAATGGTTATAACGAACATCGTCAATATGTATTCGCTTCACTCAACTTAAAAACATACAGTACTTTCAATCAAGCATCCATCAACTGACCGCTAGGTTATATCTTTGCACGGTGTTCACAGCTCTGTGGTGATCTTTGAACAGTAGCTGTGGGAAGAACAGTGGGAAGACAACTCACTCACTGTTGTATACTGATGTGCATAAAATGTGACCCATAATGGAACGTACACTACGTGATCAAAAGTATCCGGACACCTGGCTGAAAATGACGTACACGTTCGTGGCGCCCTCCATCGGTAATGCTGGAAATCAATATGGTATTGGTCCACCCTTAGCCTTGATGACAGCGTTCACTCTCGCAGGAATACTTTCAATCAGGTGCTGGAAGGTTTCTTGGGGAATGGCAGCCCATTCTTCACGGAGTGCGGAACTGAGGAGAGGTATCGATGTAGGTCGGTGAGGCCTGGCACGAAGTCGGCGTTCCAAAACATCCCAAAGGTGTTCTATAGGATTCAAGTTAGGACTCTGTGCAGGCCAGTCCATTATAGGGATGTTATTGTCGTGTAACCATTCCGCCACAACCTGTGCAGTATGAACAGGTGTTCGATCGTGTTGAAAGATGCAATCGCCATCCCCGAATTGCTCTTCAACAGTGGGAGGCAAGAAGGTGCTTAAAATATCAATGTAGGTCTGCGCTGTGATCGTGCAACGCAAAACAACAAGGGGTGCAAGCCCCCTCCAGAAAAAACACGACCACACCATAACACCACCACCTCAGAATTTCACTGTTGGCACTACACACGCTGGCAGAGACGTTCACCGGGCATTCGCCATACCCACACCCTGCCATCGCATCGCCACATTGTGTACCGTGATTCGTCACTCCACACAACGTTTTGCCACTGTTCAATCTGTAATATTGATGCTCCTTACACCAAGCGAGGCGTCGTTCGACATTTTCCTGCGTGATGTGTGGCTTATGAGCAGCCGCTCGACCATGAAATCCAAGGTTTCTCACCCCACGCCTAACTGTCATAGTACTTGGAGTGGATCCTGATGCAGTTTGGAATTCCTGTGTGATGGTCTAGATAGACATCTGCCCATTACTCTTTACGACCCTCTCCAAATGTCGGCGGTCTCTATCAGTCAACAGAGGAGGTCGGCCTGTAGGCTTTTGTGCTGTACATGTCCCTTCACGTTTCCACTTCACTATCACATCAGAAACAGTGGACCTAGGGATGTTTAGGAGTGTGGAAATCTCGCGTACAGACTTCTGACGCAAGTGACACCCAATCACCTGACCACGTTCGAGGTCCGCGAGTTCCACGGAGCGTCTCATTCTGCTGTTTCACGATGTATAATGACTACTGAGGTCGCGGATAATGAGTAACAGGCAGTAGGTGGCAGCACAATGCACCTAAGATGAAAAACCTATGTTTGTGGGGTGTCTGGATACCTTTGATCACATAGTGTAGTTGTTTATGTTGTACTGACAAATCCAGTCCCACCCGCTACCAGCGTGACCACCTCAATTCTTTAAGTATAATTCTGGTCACTGGATTAGCAGGGTACTTATGTCTCCCCAAAAACATCACAAGCTTTGTCTATGTTCTCACTAGCGAGTACCATTAAGAAAATGTTGCGCCGAGGTTCTGCGCAAAAATAACATATAATATAGATGAAATAATGTCGCTGATGAAAGCTCTCATATGAATATCTTAGCTGTCGTCCAGTTCAACGACACGTGCAAATAATTCGTCACCCCTTCCCCTTAGGCCGAATTATATTGTATTGGTTAAGCCTTTCTGTGTGTACAGTGGGCTTCAAATGTTTTCCGATGGGCCAAGGTGTGTGGAGGAAGAGGGGGAAGAAATTTCTTCTCGACTAGTCATGCCTGGCTATAGGCAACAGCAAGTGCCGGATCGTCTCAAAGGTCACATTTACTTCTGTGTATGCTGGTATTCAGCGACTTGACTCTAAGAGGAAAGAAGACGAAGCTAAATACTTTTCTCTTTACTAGATATATTCAAGCGAAATAAATTAACATTTTCTTTGCATAATATGTTGTTTAAAAACCAAATATTACACTCTTTATGCGGTGCTACAGAAGTTTAGGATTCAGTAATTTTCTTGAGAAAAAAGGTTCGCATAATGTATATCTTATTTTTAACGTTTGTTGCTAGTAATAAATAATAATATTAATAATAATAGTTTCATAATTATCACCAATCACGTTCTATGCGTACTCCGAGGGTATTTATTACCTTGAATATAAGTTCGGTTTGCTTTTTAATTATCAAAGATATTGAACACAACGTTTAGCGCTAAGTGTGGAGTTCCATACAGTTGGCACATTCAGTTCTGATAATATTCAAGTAATGTTTTAAAATTATGCAAGAAAAATTAATATTAATGTCAAACTGTTGAAGCAGTTTGGGAACAATTAAGTGCAACATTAAATTTTCTTCAAAATCATATATATTTTGCGTTTGTTACAGAAAAACGAATAAATATTGTTTTATTTGAAACATAATTCCCGTTACACACACACACACTCACAAGAGAAAGGAAGAAAAATCGTGCCAGTCGTATAGTAAACGTAGAGTAAAAACACCTATTTAGGTATTGTATGCAAAAGGAGAAAATGTTAATAGATTCGTTGAAACAACGTTTAAGGCAAAAAATGCAATTTCTATATAGCTGTTGTTTAGGATAACATATAAGCTAAACTTTCAATATAGTGACCCCAAGTGTTAATGCAGATGGGTTGATGTGCTTTTGTTGCAATTGTTTCATTTGAAAGCACTCTAAGTTGCTTTCAAGTTACAAATCTGAAGATGCCCCCTCAAAATAAAAACAAAAAAAGACTTTGTATTACGGTTCACGTTCTGAATTCTTAAAATGCTTCTCTTCTTTGGTCTGGAATGGAATGTGTAACGGAGGGCACTCGACCCCGATCCAGTGAAGTGAATGAAGATATTGTGCTTGTGTCCCTCGAGGGGGCGCTCCCGGGAGGGAGGGGCGAGGTGAGAGACACCGAGCGGCCGGAACCAGGATTGACGGCACAGCAATGACAAGATTCCTAAAATTTCCAGATTGAGACGCCCTGACAGTTGGGCAGGCAAACAGGAGACCCCCATCTCAAACATAGGGTCCAACGCCCTCCAAGAAGCGGTCCTTATACCCTGGCAATCATCCGAAGACCGAGAGACGGATAAGGTTCCACAGAGAGCATCCTTTTTCTCTGCCACGCCGTACCGGAATACCATCGCCGACACTTCCAACCCTGAAACAGACCTAACGGGGTTAAGGATGAATGAAATGAGAAATGGAACGATATTCGGAGGCTGAGAGAATTCATATCAGCATTCGCCTGACGACCGGGGAAAACTCGAAAAAAACCCGTGGGTCATATTGGGCGGTAGCCGTGAAACGAACTAGGGATCTCTCGAATGCGAGTTGCACGCGTTACCGCGGCGCCACCTGGGCGTAAACTGGAAGATCCGTAGTTCAAATCTCGCTATGGCATTGAATTTTTCAATCTGATTCTATCTTTCCAACCTTGTCCTACATACGGCTTGAGTGAAAGTGTCTTCTTGTTAATTGAAATGAACTGCCATTACAAACTTCGTTGTAAGTACAAGAAGAATGCAGTAGCTCAAACGATAGTATTTTTATGTGGTGTCTTTGAAACTCCACGCTCTTTTGCATTACCACGAAAATTATGATTAGGCAGAATTATAACTAAATATAGATTAAATTATTATTTTAAACTGAACAAACTAACGTGTTGCATTCACATAACTTTCTCTTCTCACCATTCTACAAATTCTTTTTTCTAAATCTCATTTTTACTTTCTCTACTACGTATAGTAGGTAGGGGAAGTATTGTAATCCACCTAAAAATTCGATACCGAGATTTCACCGGAAATATATATTTTGAGCACCATGAATAAAAAAAAATTTGGAAACATGTCCGTGTGTGTCTGTGTGTCTGTGAACAGCATAACTCAGAAGCGAACAGTCGGATAAACCAAACTTGGTATTTAGGTTCAGTATCTTCCAGAGATGCGACACGAAGGTTTTCAAGAAAATCCCCCCACCCCAGATTACCCTTTGCATGTAACATTTTTCGAAAATTTTAATTTTCTGATAAATGGCTCTAACGGTTTTGATTAAAATATCATATGTTTAAGATATTTTCATGACAAATGAAATGTATATCTCGAATTTTCTGGGAATGTCTCCAAAAGTATTCTTCATTGTGAACGACTTTTGCATAACTGGTAAACTATAGGAGGTAGACAAAATGTTACTACACAAAAAATGTAGATCGCGTTTAAATACACAATTTATGTAATATACATTTTTTTTGTTGAGTGAACTATTTTCGAGATATTGCTTGTTATTCCCTTAAAATTTCCAATACTTATACTTTTTCAAATGGGAATTCGTTATTCATTCTTTTTGTCCTGGTAATGCAAATAGAATGAAATACTCCACATAGCAACCAGCTCTTAAAATATTTGACTATCGCTTAAAGTCTACCAATTCCCCTTGCATCTACAAGAAAATTAGCAATAAGATTAACATCTCGATATCTCGATTCGTTATTCATTTTTTTTTGTCCTGGTAATGCAAAGAGAATGGAATACTCCACATAGCAACCAGGTCTTAAAATATTTGACTATCGCTTAAAGCTTACCAATTCTCCTTGCATCTGCAAGAAAATTAGCAATAAGATTAACATCTCGATATCTCGATAAACCAAACAGGAGAATAAGCGTTTGTAAAAATTATTTGTACAAGAGTAGAGAAAGTCATGTGAGTGTAACACATCAGAATTTTCTGCCTACTACTTATAATCCAGATAAACTTGCTAATCACATTTAGCCCATATCTGTGGTGTGGGTCTGCCTCACATTCAAGAGGTCTCGAGTAAGAAATATCTGGGTAAAGTTTCTTCCACGGTTTGCTCTTATCCTGAGAAGATGAATGTTAGATTCTAATTTCTAGGGACTTCGGGCCCATTTGAGCATCATTTTAACCATTTCGTTCATTCACCGTCCGTAATGGCCTACCCATTTAAAGGACTTTAATTAAATACCAAATGAAAAAAATTCACATTTACACGTTTCGTTGTAGTATACGTAGATAAAGCGATAGTCACATTTTCAAAACGCATGTCACTATATGATGCTTTGAAATTTCATACTTTTTGTATGACCGCGACAAAAACAAAACGAATAGCGACTTCTCAGTTACAAAAGGTATTCAAACCAATAACAAAAAATATCTGGGAATTAGTTAATCTCATAAAATATATGTATAACAAACCGCGTGCTTTAACGGGTCTCATTCAGAATGAAGAAGACTTTAGAGGCTCTTCTCAGTCAGTTCAAAATGTGTATTTGGTTTGTCATGAAAATATTTTAAACAGTGAGTATTTTAATCATAATAATTAGAGCCATTTTTAAGAAAATAAATTTCGAAAAATTTTCCATGTAAAGGGTTGTTCAGGATGGGGATATTTTCTTGAAAATTCTTGTCACATCTTTGAAAGATGAACTTAAATATCAAGTTTGGTAATTAACCGACGCTTTGGACTTATGTTGTTCACAGAGACGCAGGCATATGGAGCTTTTGCACTAAAATATGACGTGTTGCATTCACACGACTTTCCCTACTCACTCTTCTTACAAAGTTTATTTTGCACCTATGTCATTTTAATACCGATAAACTTTCATCACTTATTTTCACAATACGTTGTACTACGTATAACCAGAACATATTAAGCCAAAGCGATAGCCAAATCCCTCAAAGCTGATCGCTATGCGATAGCTTTGGATTGGTTGGCTACGAAGGGGACTCGGCATAGTGGATATTGTGCCTACGCCCCTCAAGGGGGCGTCTCCGGGAGGAAGGATGAGGCGAGACAAGACACCGGGCGTCCGGAACCAGGAAAAACGGCACAGGAATGGCAGGGTCCCTAAGTTTTCAGGTAGAGACTCCCCGTCAGTCGGACAGGCAGACCGGGGACCTCACCCAGCACAGAGGGTGTCCAACGCCCCTCAAGGAAGTTAGGATACTCCCGATATACAGCCGAAAGCTGAGGGACGGAGAAAGACCCAAAAAGCATCCTTTTCCCCTGTCACACTGCACCGAAACACCATTGCCGACACTTCCAACCCTGAAAGAGACCAACGGATGAAAGATGAAGGGAAATTAGAATGGAGATGAAATGGAGGTTCAGGAAATTCGGGGATGTGAGAATCCTTCCCAGCACTCCCCTGGCGCCCCGGGGAAACCCCCCGAAAAAACCTATGGGTCAGGAAGGTCGGCCAGAGGAATCCAACCCACGATCTCCCGAATGCGAGGCACAGACGTGATAGCTTTGAAATTCTGTTCGCTTTGTATGAACACGAGAAAGAAAGAGGGAAAGAGAGGAATAAATAAATAAAGAAAAATAATAGCTATTTGCAGTTGAGAGAAGCATAAAGTATTTAAAAATTCAAACTAATAACAAAAAAAAATTTCAAAATAGGTAAAATATAAAAGTTATTTGAAATAAAATATAAATGTTAGCTGATATAAGTTTTGTGATCTAACAAGATCTACAGTTGTTGATCGGTAATATATGGTCTCTCTCTTACGATTTACTAATTATCAAAAGTCATTCACAATAAAGACGAATTTACATACTATTCCTAGAACATAAAAGATATACATTCTATTTAACATGATAATAACTTAAACTTATGCATTTTAATCAAAATCCTTAGGAGCCGTTTTTGAAAGAATAACAAATTTCGAAAAATGTGCAATGTAAAGGGCAGTTTAGGAGTGGAGAATTTTCTTTAAAACCTCAGTGTTGTATTCTTGGAAGAAGTTGAATTTATTGAACTTAAAACACGAAGTTCGACTTTTAACCAACCTTTTTGCTTTTGAGTAGGCTATTCGTGGGAGGGACACACGCACACAAACACACACACACACAGACACACACAGTACCATTTTCTAAAAATAAATTCATTGGATTCAGGGGTCACAAACGTGATTTCTGGTGAAATTACAACATTGAATTTTCAGATGGAACACAATACTTTCTCTACTTACTGTAGCTACGTGGTAGAGAAAGTAAAAATGCTTACTTTTAATTTAGGGTTCTCAAAACGCGTATTTCCGTTGAATCTCGTTATTCAATTTTTGGGTGCAACGCAATACTTTCTCTACTTACTGTAACTACGTAGTAGAGAAACTAAAATGCTTACTTTGGATTCAGGGGTCTCAAAACGTGTATTTTCGTTGAATCTCGTTATTCAATTTTTGGGTGGAATACAATACTTGCTCTACTTACTGTAACTAGTAATAGGGACAGTAAAAATGTTTTCTTTGGATCCAGGGAGTCTCAAAACGTGTGTATCCGGTGAATCTCGTTATTCACTTTTTGGGTGGAATACAATACTTTCTCTACCTCCTGTAGCTACGTAGTAGAGAAAGTAAAAATGCTTTGTTTGGATTCAGGGGGTCTCAAAATGTGCATATCCGGTGAATTTCATTCAATTTTTGGGTGGAACACAATACTTGCTCTACTTGCTGTAACTACGTAGTAGAGAAAGTAAAAACGCTTTGTTTGGTTCCAGGGAGTCTGAAAACCTGTATTTCCGTTCCGAGTATTAATCTCGTTATTCAATTTTTGAGTTGAATACAATACTTGCTCTACTTACTGTAACTACGTAGAAGTGAAAGTAAAAACGTTTTGTTTGGTTTCAGGGAGTCTGAAAACGAGTACTTCTGCTCCGAGTATTAATCTCGTTATTCAATTTTTGAGTTAAATACAATACTAGCTCTACTTGCTGTAACTACGTAGTAGTGAAAGTAAAAACGTTTTGTTTGGTTTCAGGGAGTCTGAAAACGAGTACTTCCGTTCCGAGTGTGAATCTCGTTATTCAATTTTTGGGTGGAACACAATACTTGCTCTACTTACTGTGACTACGTAGTAGAGAAAGTAAAAATGCTTTCTTTGGATTCAGGGAGTTTCAAAACGAGTATTTCCGGCGAATATCGTTGAAATTTTGGCTGAAATACAATACGTTCTGTACCTCGTGTAACTACGTAGTAGAGAAATTAAAAATATTTTCTTTGGATTCAGGGGATCTCAAAACGTGTATTTCCGGTAAATCTCTTTATTGAATTTTTGGATGGAATACAATACTTTCTCTACCTCCTGTAGCTATGTATTAGTGAAGGTAGTAATGCTTTGTTTGAATTCAGGGTGTCTCAAAGCGTGTATTTTCGGTGAATCTCTTTATTGAATTTTTGGATGAAATACAATACTTTCTGTACTTCTGTACCTACGTAGTAGAGAAAGTGAAAATGCTTTCTTTGGATTCAGGGGTCTCAAAACGTTTATTTCCTTTGAATCTCGTTATTCTATTTTTCGGTGGAACGCGATACTTTCTCTACTTACTGTAACTACCTAGTAGAGAAACTAAAATGCTTACTTTGGATTCAGAGGTATCAAAACGTGTATTTCCGTAGAATATCGTTATTCAATTTTTGGGTGGAATATAATGCTTGCTCTACTTAGTGTAACTACGTAGTAGAGAAAATAAAAATGTTTTCTTTTGATCCAGGGATTCTCAAAACGTGTATATCCGGTGAATCTCGTTATTCAGTTTTTGGGTGGAATACAACACTTTCTCTACCTCCTGTAGCTACGTAGTAGAGAAAGTAATAATGCTTTGTTTGGATTCAGGGGGTCTCAAAACGTGCATATCCGGTGAATCTCATTCAATTTTTGGGTGGAACACAATACTTGTTCTACTTGCTGTAACTACACAGTAGCGAAAGTAAAAACGCTTTGTTTGGTTTCAGAGAGTCTGAAAACTAGTACTTCCGTTCCGAGTGTTAATCTCGTTATTCAATTTTTGGGTGAAACACAATACTGGCTCTACTTGCTGTAACTACGTAGTAGAGTGGTTGGTTTCAGGGAGTCTGAAAACGAGCACTTCCGCTCCGAGTATTAATCTCGTTATTCAATTTTTGGGTGGAATACAATGCTTGATCTACTTACTGCAACTACGTAGTAGAGAAAGCAAAAACGCTTTGTTTTGTTTCAGGGAGTCTGAAAACGAGTACTTCCGTTCCGAGTATTAATCTCCTTATTCAATTTTGGGTGGAATACAATACTTGCTCTACTTACTGTAACTACGTAGTAGAGAAAGTAAAAATACTTTCTTTGGATTTAGGAAGTCTCAAAACGAGTATTTCCGGTGAATATCGTTGAATGTTTGGACGGAATACAATACTTTCTCTACCTCGTGTAACTACGTAATAGAGAAATTAAAAATGCATCCTTTGGATTCAGTGAGTCTCAAAACGTGTATTTCCGGTGAATCTCTTTATGGAGTTTTTGGGTGGAATACAATACTTTCTCTACCTCCTGTAGCTATGTAGTAGAGAAGGTAATAATTCTTTCTTTGGATTCAGGGGTCTCAAAGCGTTTATTTCCGATGAATCTCTTTATTGAATATCTGGATGAAATACAATACTTTCTGTACTTCTGTAACTATGTAGTAGAGAAAGTGAAAATGCTTTCAGGGAGTCTCAAAGCGTGCATTTCTGGTAAATTACGTTATTAAATTTTTGGGTGGAATACAATAATTCTTCTACTTACTTTAAGTGCGTAGTAGGGAAAGTAAAAATGCTTTCTTTGGATTCAATGGGGCTCAAAACGTGTATTTCCGGTGAATCTTGTTATTGAATTTTTGGGTGGAATACAATACTTCCTCTGCTTACTGTAAATGCGTAGTAGAAAAAGTAAAAATGCTTTCTTTGGATTCCGTGGCTCTCAAAAGGTGTATTTCCGATGAATCTAGTTTTTTAATTTTTGGGTGGAATACAACACTTTCCATACTTATTATAGGTAAATAGTAGAGACAGTAAAAAGATGTTTTGTGGAATATATAAGCGGCTGTTTGTCGTTACGGCATCTTGCATGCAACCAAATAGGGAAAAGTGTAACTTAAGACTGTAACTTTAAATAATTTCTGCCCTAAATTGTTGTCACGATGCACGGAAAAAACATTCTTCACGAGGACGTTATGAAAATAAAGAACCTATGTTGTTGATAATGGGTAGAGAAAGCAGTAAATATTGAAAGTCAAACCATTTTGTTTTAACACTTGTTTGTTACACAATGATATGATGCCTCTAATACCTAAACATTAGTTTGTATACTGCTTATGTGGCTGTGTTGTAATGTTATTGCTGTTTTCTTTTCACAGTTATTACATTCCTGCAGCCAAGTCTAAGGTAAATGCGTTGGAATGATATTTTTCTTTAGCCAGTTACATCCCTTAACCTTCCTTGTAGAGCAGGTATGAGCTAAGACACCTGGCATAACCTCTCGATAAGATACCCCGCTTGCCCGCTACCGGTGGAACGGAAAGCATTTGGACCAGTTTGTACCAGTCGTAGTGATACTCTTTCATATAGGCGGTATCCGAACCACTCCTTCATTTAACTTCGATTATAACGTTCATTGGTTAGTTGTTATGTATCCAAATTGTTTTCCGGCACTTTTATATACAGAACTGATACCGGCTGGGTGAAGTCCATGTTGGATTACCTGAAAGTGGAAACCTCACGGAGGGAAAAACACTTTTGCGATCTAAGGGAATGGGCCACTGTTTAGCCCGTCAGTTTACATAGTGGTGATGGGTACGCTGTCAGTAAGTGGAGTGGATGCTTTAGGTTGTTTTGCTTAAAATGCTTTCCATTTAAAGACATATTGTGTTAAATACAGCGCTAGAAGAAACATATTGGTAATTAAGATACCACTACCACCACTAAAATAATAATAATTTCATATCAATTGATGAGAATATGCATTGAACTACATATGTTTTGACAAATAAAATGCAAGCTTTCTGATTTCATGAGCAAAAGATTATTTTGTAGTACATTAAGCAAAACATTACTTCATTACTGAAGCAAGGTAGATTTGTGTTTAATTGTAGGTTATTCTTTTCACACTTCAGAAAAGAATTCTACGTTCTCATTGAACAGTTTAACTTCGTGCTATTGAAGGAAAGAATAGTATTATACAGCGTGTACAAAAATACTTGAAAAAACGTTGGGAGACGAATTTCTCATGGCAAAACAAGAAAAACAGCAGGTAGTATGTTCACAAAAGCGTAGTTTTTTACTTAATATTGTAGTTTATGTTCAGCTTATTTCGGGGTATAATTCAACAAACGAAGTTTGTTTGCAATTAATTTTATCAGATAATTGAGCGATGTCCTCCACACAAGTCAATCTAACCGAGCGGGATGGTCAGGCGGTAACATCTGTGTCCTGCATTCGGGAGGTCCTGGGTTCAAAATCCCAGGACCAATCTATCTGGAGATTTCCACGATTTCTCTCATTCGCTAAGGTAAACATAGGATTAGATATTTAATATCACGACCCAAAATTCCACTTCAGACTAAAACAATAGAAAAATTGATAATAGATGTTAATAACAAATGTTCTGGCATCTATCCATAGATAATAAAAGCAGGAGACTAGACAGTGCCCTAATGCCATCTGCCCGACACATGTAGAAGCACAGATACAGTTGCCTAGCACTCAAGTCCCCGTGGACACGTGTCGAAGCTGCCATCTGCCCGTCACAGAAGCAGAGGTACAATTGCCTAGGATCTGTGGACACGTGACGAAACAAGATGGTATGGTAGAGGGGGAGAGACCTAGAAGGCTAACTGTTCGCCAAACACCGATCCATGCGGTCTGTCATTTGTATTACAGAAACCTATTACAGTTACATTATTTTTACCACGGCAGGGAATTAATTTCGTGAATCATATGATTTTTACGTATAATTGCGCGAACGGCAATAGGTATGGCAGGCCGATTCCTTGGCCTCCTATACATTTACCCGGCCTCAATTTTTTGGGAGACACGTAAAGAGTTAGTTTATGCAACGGGAATTTCAGATACAGAGATGCTTTATCAACTTATCTTGAAGTGTGCGAACCCATTCCACAAAGCTTGGGAATCTTTCGAAGGGTACGATAGTTTATGATCCGATGAGCTAATGCATATATAAAAGGAAGAGGAGGACATTTGAACATTTTCTATGAGTTGACAATTTCAAGCAGGCAACGGTTCTTTCAATAGTAATTCGAAACGAAACATTTCCGGACATAAAGATATTTTTCATTGTTTTGGTGTAAGAAACCCATCCCAAAAGTTTATCCCAGTATTACTGATACATTCTGTATATACAGGGGCGAAATTAATTTTGTTTATCATGGGTTCGGATGCAACATTTATAATTAATACATTCATTTGCCATGTCCTAGTCTTTACAAACATCTCAGAAGTCTTCATCCATCTCAAAACTCGTGCACTAGTGTTTATCACCTAAATCTACAAAATACTGCAAGCTTTTGTCTGAAGGTGATTCGTTGGTCAGCTATATTACTTCTAAAATGTTCATGCTAGATTTGATTGAGTGGTGATACATGATTGAGTGGTGTCTTTGTTTTATGTCGTTTCTTTGATCATTGATATCACTGAAAAAAACAAAACAACAAAACAGATGTGTTGTATTCGTACGACTTTCTGTACTCACTCTTCTATAAATTATTCTTTCAAAAGCCTATTATTCTAACTTCTCTTGTTAATCCAGATAAACTTTCAATTCAGAACCACACGTTTCGTTGCAGGCAGGTAAAGCGATAGTCAGATTTTTAAAGAGCGTGTTGCTATAAGATTAGCTTTGTAGCTCCTTTGCTCTTTGCAAGACCACGAAGAAAGAACGAATAGCGATTTCTCAGTTGAGAAAGGTGTAAGCTTTTGAAAATTCCAGCCAATAACTAGGAATATCTCGGAAATGGTTAACTCCACAAATAATTTCATTTGACATACATTATGTGTTTTAACGATATCTAGATTTTATGGTTTTTTTACGGCTTAACAATTGTATAAAATTCATCAAAAATGAAGAGCAGTTCAGAGGCTATTCCTAAAAAATTAAAAAAATTAAATCGAGTTTTATTTATGAAAGCTACTAGCTGGTTTTTAGTGTCCCATTCTATATTGGCGTGAAAGACGGGAAATTTTGCTCAAAGGTCTCCTTGTCAGACTTTAGTTCTTTTACGTGCTGTAAATCTACGACACGGGACTACAGGCCCGAAAAATATCCATTGCCCTGCACTGGATTTGAACCGACGACCTTGGGAGCCAGAGCCTAGCAAAAAAAAAGTTTTATTTATGGACGCTCTTTAACTGCTGTGGATCTTAGCGTCCCATTGTATATTGGGCGTGAAAGACCGATAATTTTGCTCAGAGGCCTCTTTATCAGGCTTGGTTATTTTACGTGCCGTAAATCTACTACACGGGACCACCGGATTTACTTCCCTTCCGAAGGAAGCCATGCCAAGGATTTTTACGCTCGAAAAAATCCATCGCCCTCCGCCGGGTTTGAACCCACGACCTCAGGAACTAGAAGTTAGCATGGTAACCACTACACCATGGAGGACGACTAGTGGCTAGCATGTTACCCCTAGACCACGTAGGGCAAAAAAACTTCAACATATACACTACATTCGGCATGAAAGTATCGTAAACACGGTGTTTAATCAAATTCGTTACAGCCATTTTTGAGAAAATAAATAACAAAAAATGTTCCACGTAAAGGTTGTTTGGGGTGGAGGAAATTTCTTGAAAATATGTTGCATCCTTGGTAGATGCTGAACTCAAATATCAATTTTGCTATCTACAGACACACAGACCTTTTTCTAAAAGTGCTTTTATTTATTCAAAACATATTTCCGGTGAGATCTGAATATGAATTTTTGTGTAAGCATATATGAATGGAATTTTAGATGTCAAAGTTATAGTACAGAAGGTGAACCGAAATTTATCTCATACTCTGCGTATCAAGCTTTGAACGCCGATGTTGGTTTCAAAACGAATACGTGGATTGTATGGAATATATTAAAGGCAACTAGAGGATACGGGAGTTTTAGATACGAGGTCGTTTTGATCCTTTTATAAGCTGCAGCGAAAATAGCCTTCGTAGACGATGCAAGCTTACTAGGGAATCAGCGAAATAAGCAAATTTGATGTTTAAAACTTCAGATCACGAAACCGGTAGAGAGATTTCATGTTAGAAATCGGATCCCTAGGCAAATGGAAGGTAAAAAGTAGTCCAAGATTATTCAAACAAATATCCACAAGGAAAGAAAACCCAGAAACAAAGCGCATGATGTTATTATGACGTGGAGAAGATTGTTTCTGGCGTGCTGCTTTATTATCCTTGACACGAACTGCAGCCTTTACCGTTCTCGTGTCATTTAGCTGTTTGTCACCTACTTGTCAATGAGAGCGTCTTGTTCCATTTTTGAAGCAGAATATTTCCTTATTTCTCCAGATATATACTAAGTTTTTGGTTATGGGGTCAGAAGAATAAAAGTGTGCTTTAGTGAATGCGATTAGCACGAATGCTTTATAAGGATAATGCCCTGGGCAAAAGGCGGGCAGTAGGACCTTCCAAAATACTGGACCTTACACTATTCTTAGAGAGCTGTAGTTTCAAAGGACCCGCTTTAAAAATACGAATTACTTGCTATCCCTGGAGGTGAAATGTGAAAAAGAAAATTAAAGCATTTTATTTCGTGCTTAAAAACTCTTAAAGCGGCGCATAAAATTAAGAGGCATTCAGTGCCAAAAGAGCAAACTTTCAACGCGGATTACTATTGCATTTTTCTTCAATACTACCTGTATACAGGCGTGTCAAGAGTAGTCACATTTTCTGTAGTTTTCACCGTGTTTTACTTGAAAATATGTGTACCTATGTTAAATGGCAGAAACAGTATTTAAACACGAGTTTCGAGCTTAAAAATACATGTAAAAATACACAGAAAATGAATATAATTCCTAAATAAAAATAGTCGAATTTGTATAAAATTTTGATATAATCCTCAAACAGAAGAGCAGGAAGGTTTTAAAAACAATTTTTCAGAAATAGATCCGTAAGATAGAGAGAATTCAATAAAGCACTAAAAGAAATGAAAAACAGGGAAAACCTCTGGACACGATAATGCAAAAATAAATCATTTTAAAAATGCATCTTAAATTATTCCATAGATTTTTAGATCTTCTAAACCTATGTTGGGAAACTCACACGTTCCCCGAAGAATGTAAGCAAGCAATTTAGTTCCTATTTTCAAAAGAGGGAACACAAATGATCGTGAAAACTACAGAGGAATTACCTTACGAATTATACACACAAAATTTATGCTAAATAATAATTATCCGGCATATCAAACAGCAGTTAGGAATCTCAGTCGCGAATGAAGACGGTTGCGCATTAGCAAAACCTCTGCGACCTCATAGTCACGTGCTTCCAAGCAATTCATTGGTATGTTGCAGAGTGTATTTATATGGACTTGCTTGCTGTTTAACAATCAAGTTTGATAATTCTGACCTATTAATCGACTCGATTGTGCATACACCTTCGGAATTAGGACTCTGAAGGAGAATTCAGAAATGAAGAATAAGCCAATATATTATGTAGTGTATTAAACGTTAAATAACAGAATAATGTAGAGCCCTAGTTCGCGACAAACCGCCATGTGCTTGTGAGCATTCCCCTTCCCAATTCTAGCAAATGTCACAGCCATTGTCATCCATCATCTTTATTCGTGAGGGAGGGTATGACAAGGTCATTTCGCGAAGAACAACAGGGGTTCAGAAAAAGCCGCTCCTATAACGATTGTGTACTGTCAGTTAAGTAAATAATCAGAAAGAGGCGAGAGTTTGACTTATAAAGTTTTAAGATGCAAGTTATTAGACACAACAGAAAAAAAATGTGTTATGTTAGATGCCACGACTTTCTCTTCCCCTGTGATTTACTTTCATATAATTATATTCTGCAGATTATACGTCAAAAGCTTGTTTTTCTTTCTTCTTCCTGTTAATCACAATGAATATTTTTAAAATGGTTTCAATACACATTTTGCTGTATCCACATAGACGCATAGGTTACTAAAGAAGAAATAGGAGCACACAAGACACTAGGACAATGGTTACATGTTTAAAAATCAGCTCAAATGCTAGATTAGATATTGCACTCTTTTTGCTTGGCCTGATTAGAAATAAAATTTAATAAAACGTTTCTGCAATGTGCAGCTTGAAATACTGAAAAATTCAAACCAGTAGTAAGAAATATCTCGTAGACCGCCAAAGTTACTACAATCTGATGTGTTAGGTCCCTGCTTAGGCGTGAGGTAAGACATTCACAATGCAGCCGCAGGCGAAACGTTATGAGACGGTATTTATCCGTACCTCATCATTATGCAGGGGTCAATGTAATTTTTTTAATACCAACTATAAGGTTCTGCTATATATGTAAATATTCTGCGTATTTTATTTAGTGTTATTTTAGATTTTCCTAACCCCTGTAATATGTATAGGAATCTTCCACTGTTAGACTTTAGCTACACAAAGCAATGGAGGGAAAGTTTTCTCCAGCCCTCACTAAGCAAAGATCCTTTATCTATGTTAGCGTAAGGAAGACTCAACTACAGGACGCGTTAGGAACCGCAGAATAAGAGAGAACAAGGGAATTTTTCCTATTGACCCCTATTGAGTAGGCTGCCCCTATTTATTTTTGAATTTATGCAACGTGCTAAGCGACATATGTGACTTACGCCTTTCTTGAATGCCGTCTAATGGCTGATTTGCATAACACATTATAGAGGAGAGATAGATAACTCAGTGCATAAGTGTTTTACAGGACAGAATGCAATCGCTATGTATGTCGATACAAAAAACATCCCACTCTGACATTGGGAGCTGTAGTAGTGCTTTTAGCCAATTTTACAAACTTTTATTATCTAGCATTCATTAATGCACACCTTTGAAAACGCCCCTGAAGGAACAACCTATCACATGCATCGGCTGACAAAACCATCTGAAAACAAAATGGCATATTTGCGTAGTACGATCAATTAGCATTTTTTGACAAGGCTGTACAACGTTGACTGACGGCTTAAATCCAAGCATTAGGTAGATAATTTCTCTTAGAACACAAACTATGGCGTATTTCAGATCATACAGTAATTGTAATGACCGATGCAGTTTATTTGTTTGAATTAAAACCACCAAACCGAGTTCAAAACACTGTATGACGCTGCAAAAAGCATGTGAAGATTCGAGGTGGATTCTAGTTCTACGATTACTAATTCATATAGGAACCTGAAGTCGCAAGGTAGGATTGGCCGAATTGTATTATCATGGTTGCTTTAACAGTGTGCTTCTTCAGTTCGGGCTCAAATCATTCGGGTTAATTTCAAACCTTTTATTACCTTTTGTTTTATATCTTTGGGCCTATAATTTGATATTATGATATAAATAACATTTTTATAACATTATAGGTGTGTACAAAATAGAATAATCACCATGTTTTCCACCGCAAAGAAGAAGAACCGCAAAGCCCAAATCATCTACGAGCACTCATACGTGAAGACTACAGGCAGATTACACTGCGCATGTTACAGCATGCAAGAAGGTCTCTCCGGCAACGTACACAAATGTGCATTGATGAAGGGGGTCGACATTTTGAACATTTACTTCGTTGATGAAATCAACGCTCTTTAACAATTTATTATTCTGGTTATCCATGAACTTAGTACATTTACAATCCTTTGTTAATAGAAGAAGTGAAACATAAGGTTTAAACATAAAACAAAAACTGTTACATTTAATATCGTCAATGCGCCCAAGGGAATGAAAGCTAACTACGTAACCGGTTTACAACACCAGATACGGTATAGATTATTAGGGTAAACATGATATACAATTATCTGATTGTAATTCTTGTGTTTTTGGCTTACAGGAGAGCCAATAACAAAAATAAATAAATTAGAACACTAAAATAAAGAAAATAAACACAAGGAAAATATAAAAAAGAACAATTTGATATTTATATCAGATTTGAATTTCCGAAGCTAACATTTGCTTCACCACATTCCGGCCGCTAACCCACTCGGCCAGAACCCACGTCGTCTAACCCGCTCTTCGGGAAACATTCCTCTATCTCCTTGCAAGCATTATATGTATGAAACGCCGTCTGTTTTAAGGCTTTGGCAGATCTTTGCTTCTCATTCAGGCCTTTAATCATTAATGTTGCGTATAGTACCGAATAGAAGGGCAGAGTTAAAATAACATTTTTTTTTTTCGTATAGTGACTGTCGAATCTTTCTACACGCTGCTTATATAGCAAAATATCTAGGTGATCTTTGAATTATTTGCAGTTTTCCTATTGGTTCCTCAGAACCAGACTCTTCGAATTTTGGTAAAATCAGAAGCTTTCTACTTGCTTCTGATTCACTGCTGTGTAGTCGTATGGGTTTGCACAATAGAAAAATCCCCTAGTTCTCTCTTTTTTGGAGGTTCCTGTAGTAACTGAGTCTTTCTTACACGTAATATAGAAAAAGGGTCTCTGTTTAGTGAGGGCTGGAGCAAACTTTCTCTTTGCTGCATTGTGTAGCTAAAGTCTAACAGTGGAAGATTCCTGTACGAGTTACAAAAATCTAAAATAACACCACATACATAACAGAATCTTACAGTTGGTATTAAAATAATTACATTAATTCCCTGCATAATGATGAAGTGCGGATAAATGCTACCTCAACGCACTAACTTGCCACGGGTTTCTAGATCCGTAAATTATATGCAGAAATCTTCCGAGCAAACGCGAGTTTCAAATAGAATAACATAACCAATAACATCCAACATGAAAATACATGTAATCTTTATAAATAAATGGAACCTAAAAAGTGTTATATCAAGTAAATATCAGATCAGCACCTGGAGCCAGCATTTAAAACGGCAAGATACGGCCAAATGGAAGGGCACCATGATTGTACGATAGATGGTATAAAATCTGGAATCGCAATCGCGGTTGTTCAGAAGTTGGCTCCTCTATGCACGCAACGCAAGCATAAAGTTTGGGGATTGCAAACTCTTGCGTCACGTAGCGCAAGAGAGACCATGTAAACACTAAGTAACAATGGTGCGTTTTGTGCTTATGCTGCATCTGCGCTTTTCACTGTGAATGGAAACTTACATTTATGTGACATTTGCTTATTTTTATCTCCCCTACAAACTATTCTTAAAAAGTCTCATATGATACATTCACATGACTTTCCCTACCCTCTATTGTTTATTAGTGGGTAAACAAATTTTATTCTTACACGAGCTTATTACTTTCTCTACTACGTATAGTAAGTATGGGAAGTATTGCATTCCACCCAAAAATTCGATAGCGAGATTTCACCGGAAATACATGTTTTGAGATCCCCTGAATCCAAAAAAAGCATTTTTGGAAACATGTCCGTATGTGTGTCTGTGTGTGTGTGTGTGTGTGTGTGTGTGTGTGTGTGTGTGTCTGTGAACAGCATAACTCAAAAACGAACTATCGGATAAACCCAAACTTGATATTTAGGTTCAGTATCCTCCAGAGATGCGACAGGAACGTTTTCAAGAAAATGCCCCACCCCAGACTACCCTTTACATGGAACATTTTTCGAAAATTTTAATTTTCTCAAAAATAGCTCTAACGATTTTGATGAAAATATCATATGTTTACGATGTCATGAGAAATGAAATGTATATCTCGAATTTTCTGGGAATGTCTCCAAAAGTATTCTTCATTGTGAACCACTTTTGCATAACTGGTAAACCATAAGAGATAGACAAAATTTTATTACACAAAAAATGTAGATCGCGTTAAAAAAACACAATTTATATCATATACATTTCTTTTTTTGAGTGAACCGTTTTCGAGATATTGCTTGTTATTCCCTTAAATTTTCCAATACTTAATACATTTTCTCTACTACGTATAGTAAGTAGGGAAAGTATTGTATTCCACCCAAAAATTCGATACCGAGATTTTACCGGAAATATATGTTTTGAGGCCCCCTGAATCCAAAAAAAAAGCATTTTTGGAAACATTTCCGTGTATGTGTCTGTCTGTCAGTGTGTGTGTGTGTGTGTGTGTGTGTGTGTGTGTGAACAGCATAACTCAGAAACGAACAGTCGGATAAACACCAAACTTGGTATTTAGGTTCAGTTTCTTCCAAGGATGCAACACGAAGGTTTTCAAGAAAATCCCCCCACCCCAGATTACCCTTTACATGGAAGATTTTTCGAAAATTTTAATTTTCTCAAAAATGGCTCTAATGATTTTGATTAAAATATCATATATTTAAGAAATTTTTATGACAAATAAAATGTATATCTTGAATTTTCTGGGAATGTCTCCAAAAGTATTCTTCATTGTGAACGACTTTTGCATAACTGGTAAACCATAAGAGAGAGACAAAAATTTTATTACACAGAAAATGTAGATCGCGTTAAAGTACATAATTTATGTCATATACATTTTTTTTGTTGAGTGAACCATTTTCGAGATATTGCTTGTTATTCCCTTAAATTTTTCAATACTTATTTTCTCAAATGGGTATTCGTTATTCATTTTTGCTTGTCTTGGATATGCAAAGAGTATTAATCTATGGGAAAGGGAATGGTGCTGCACCTAGGAATCAGCTATTAAGAGATATGTATGTGCTTAAAGGCTACTGTATTTCCAAATTGCCCTTGTAAATATATTTTCCCCTTACACCTACAAGAAAATTAGCAATAAGATAGACTCTGCAAATGTTTGTCTCGATTAACATGAAGTAGATGGAGAATAAGCGTTTGTAAAAATAGTTTGTACAAGAGTAGAGAAAGTCATGCGAGTGTAACACATTAGATTATTTTATGTCCTGGACATGCAAAGAGAATGCAATGCGCCGCATAGCAACCAGCGTTAAAATATTTGACTATCGCTTAAAACCTATCATTTTCCCCTTGCATCTACAAGAAAATTACCAATAAGATTGACATCTCGATATCTCGATTAACATGAAGCATATAGAGAATAGGCGTTTGTAAAAATAGATTGTACAAGAGTAGAGAAAGTCATGTGAGTGTAACACATCAGATTTTTTTCTATCTACTACATTGTAATCTAAATAAACCTTTTCAGAAATAGCCACATTACACATTTCGATTTAGATACAAAGGGAACTGCAACAGTCAAATGTTTAAGAGCGCTATACGCTGGCATTGAAATTCCATACTGTTGCCATGCAATCGCAAAAAACAACTGAATGTTAAATGGACTTTAAGAGAATGACCAAGAAATGAACAATTTGAACCTTGAATAATGGACATCCCAGAAACGGTTAATGCCACAAAAATTTATTTTAAATAAATTGTGCGTTTTAAGGAGATCTACATTTTTTGGTGAAGCACGTTTTCGTCTATCGGTTAACGTTTACCAGTTATACATGATTATACAAAATCCATTCCGAATGAAGAGGACTCCATAGGCTATTCCCTGAAAATTCAAGATATACATTTTATTTGTCAAGGAAATATCTTTCATATATGGTGTTTTAATAAAAATTGTTAGAGCTGTTGTTTTAGAAAATTATTCACAGACAGTCAGACAGACACACATGGACATGTTTCCATAAATGCTTTATTTGGTTTCAGGGGACCTCAAAATATATATTTCAGGTGAAATCTCGATATCGAATTTTTGGTTGGAATGTAAATACTTTCCTACTTTACTATACGCAGTAGTAGAGAAGGTATTGCATTCCACCCAAAAATTCGATATAGAGATTTCACCGGAAATACACGTTTTGACGCCCCAGAATAAAAAATGCACTTTTAGAAAAAGTTCCGTGTATGTGTGTGTTTGTGAAAAGCATAACTAAAAAGCGAAAAGTCGGATAAACATCAAACTTGGTATTTAGGTTCAGTACCATTCAAAGCTGCGACATGAGAATTTTCAAGAAAATCCCCGACTCCAAACTACCCTTTACATGAAAGATTTTTTTTCAAAATTTTTTATTTTCTAAAATTCCTCCTACGATTTTGATTAAAATACAATAAAGATATTTACATGACAAATAAAATGTACATCTTGAATTTACTGGAATATTCTATGAAGTCCTCTTCATTCGTAAAGATTTGCGTAATCTTGTAAAACTGGTAAGCGTCAAGCAATGAAAATGTACTATACAAGAAATATAGATCGCTTTAAAACACACAATTTATTTCAAATAACTTTTTTTTGTGCATCAGCCATTTCCGAGATAACCGATGTTAATGGTTCGAATTGTTCAATACATTTTTTTTAAAGTCCTGCCAACATTCAGTTGTTTCTTGGGATTCCATTGAAACAGTATGGAATGTTATGGCCAACGTATAGCGTGCACTTCTTAAACATGTGGCTATCGCCGTTCCCTTTGTATCTATAACGAAATGTATAATTTAGGTATTTTTGCAATAGTTTATTTGGATAAAATGAAATAGATGGAAAACTAATCTTTAGTAAGAATATTTGAATACCCACTAATAAAGATAGAGGGTAGAGAGTCATGTGAATGTATTACATCAGAATTTTTAGTTATGCTCCACACACGCACGCGTGCAAACACACACAGAGTCGTCCTACGTGGTGTAGTGGATACCATGCTAGCCTCTAGTTCCCGAGGTCGCGGGTTCAAACCCGGCGGAGGGTGATGGATGTTTACGGGCGTAAAAATCCTTAGCATGGCTTCCTTCAGAAGGGAAGTAAATCCGGTGGTCTCCTGTGGTAGATTTACGGCACGTAAAAGAACGTCAAGCCTGATAAAGAGGCCTCTGAGCAAAATTTCCGGTCTTTCACGTCCAATATAGAATGGGACGATAGGGACCATAGCAGTTAAAGAGCGTCCATAAATAAAACTCAATTTAATTTTAACACACATGCACACCAAGCGCGGACGTTTTTCTAAAAATACTTTTTGGATCTAGAGACCTTCAAAACATGTGTTTCAGGTGAAATATCGATATCGAATTATAGGTAGGTGTTAGAGAAAATAGAAAGGAGGCTATTTAACACAAAATGCGTATTTTAACCACTAGAAAGTTTCTTTATTACATTTCTATCTCAGAATTTCCCAATTATAAAAACTTAAACCAGAATTAAGGCGACTTAGCCAGCTATTCAAAGAAAATTCAAGGTATAGGTTTTATTCCGTTTGTCAATATGTCAAAACTATAACATTTCAATCAGAATAGTTTGAGCTGTTTTTAGAAAATAAAAAATAATGATTAATTTTGCTTATAAAGAGTGGTATGAAATAGGGAAATTTTGTGGAAACCTTTGTGTCGCATTCTTGGTAGCTCTGGACTTAAATACCAGGTTTGGTATTTTCTTTTCGTTTTTGGATTATGCTGTTCACTCGATCACTAACCCACCCACCCACCCACTCACCCTTGGAAGATGCTGAATTTGTATTTACTTAACTTTTCGTTTCTGAATATACCACTCACTCACTCACCCTTGGAGAATGCTGGATTTGTATTTACCGAACTATTAGTTTTTGAATTATGCTACTCAGTTAATGTCACATTCTTGGTGGATACTGGACTTAAATACTACGGTTGGTGTTTCTCCCACTTGGGTTCAAGGAACTTCAAAACACGCACTTCCGATGAAATCTCGTCATCTAAATTTCGTGTGAATCACAACACTTCCTTCATATTTCACAGACACGTCTTGAAAGAAATCTCTTGAGGTAATTTTAGAACTTTCAACCGGAATTTTAAAGCATAGGTAAAATTGAAGAATAAGACAAGGATGTCCAATGTTACTCATTCTTTTTAATATAATGGGAGGATGTTATTCAGGAATGGCAGAATCAACTTAAGATGTATTCTATTTGGATGATGGGGCTTTAAATATACTACCGTTTACAGACGATCAGGCTAGTTTAGCAGAATCAGAAGCTGAATTACAGAAGACTGCACGTTTCTAAATTATGTAATACAAAGGCAAATTAATTGTAATCAGCTTCGACCTGATAGTACGATGCACTAAATATCTTTATTTAACTTATTAATGAAACAATAATGCATTGAACAATTACATTTAACAGAAATGTTAATATACAGAATTACTGAATAGTAGTAGACGAATATTTCGTTTGCCTTTTTTATAAGCTTTTAATATCCAGGAAAAGTTTAAGGTGATGAACTTCGTAGGAAAAGGATAAAAATAGAAAGCCAAGCCAAAGTAAATAAGCTCTACAAAATAAACTGTACAAATTTCAACATGTGTGTGAAACAATCTAGTAATCGAAAAATAAAACTAGAAAGAACGCCTAAATTAAATGTTATGAAGTAATCCACGACGCACTGGTTTAGACATTCTGAAAGCCTGGCTAAAACCTCTTTCTTCTACTACAAATATTACACAACAATTATTTAGAACAAAATAAGGAAATTTCTATGAATAATGACATTTTATTTATATTTTGTATTTACAATAGATTTACACGTTCATTCAGTATGATTGGGACTGCTGTATCACTTTCAGGAGAATAAGCCCAGATGACGATATTTTCTTTCTCTCAAGTAGTTGAGCCATTGATTCTCTGAAAAATGTAAATACTTGGATCGATTGAGATCAGCAGCCAGAGAAGTCCACTTATGGCTCCTTTCTTGAGCATTTTCGAGAATAATGCTCTCGCTATTCCTTTATCAAAAGTAATGTTTTTGAGAAAACGCTAAAACAAGCAAGTTCTGAATGTTCCGGATATTTGATTATACTCAATTTCAAATTTTTGGGCTTTAAGCTGTTTTAAAGTACTGACTTTCTGGAGTGTACATCTCCCGTCTTCAGGGTTAACTGATGTCAAAATGAACGCCCCCGAAACTTCGGTACTTCATGACATGTTCACCTGGATGTATGTCTGAGAAAACTTATTACTGCTACACTGCTAGGAATGCTTTAGCTCATACTTCGCCAATACTTCTTTGGCAACCCCCATAAATATTTTAATAATCTTTAATGCTCTGTTATTACGTTCTGGAAATCAATGCTGCTTCAACCGACTACTGCGTCTAGCTAGTGGTCTCAAGTAATATATTGCTGCAGTTCTAGTGATCGCTAGGATCTGCAAAACATTATAACATGTCGTACTGCACCAAAGAAGTGATAAGGATCATAATGAATAAAACATGAAGCTTCCGTTGCATGACTATTGAGGTCAGTAAACTGGACCAGACTTAAGACGGGGTAAGGTCATCAACACTTCCTCCAGTTAACCCGAAAAGGTAAGAACATATCGATCTACTTTCTTACTTCTGTTCTGGCGACACAACACGCAAACATTAGATATTGTGTTACCATGACAACGGTTGTTGTTTTAATATCGATTCCTTAATGGAAAGCCCCTATCCCGGCCGCAGTAGGAATGTCTTGCAGTGGCCAGCCAGTCAGTCAGTCAGGTAGTTGAACCTCGGCATGGTCACTATGGTGAGCACCAAATCTCTATCGTTGGTCGAACAGAAGCGAATACAATGGGCAAAAGAAAGAGGTAAGTTTACATTTTCATTTCTTTGCGCTCTTACAATAAACAATTCCATTAGGCTTAAATTCCACCCAATTATTTTTTTATTAACATGGCGCCCAGGAATATGTTTACATTTTACGAGAATGGAATGCGACGGCATTGTGATAATAAAAACAGTACAACAGTTTGTGTGAATTTCAAAGTCTATAACGCTGCATAAGGAGAGGTATATGTGAAAATTTCAACTATGATATATTTAAGTATTCCTACATTTTTTGTGAGAATGTATACCTACTATGCATGCAAATGTATATGCACTATTGCAACCATTTTGGACAAAATAGTCCTAATTTTTTGGAAAGCGGTTTTCCGCTCTTAAAAAATGTTGCCTATGATGAAATTTGTTCAGTTTCTCTGAACTTTAATACAATCTCAATATTTTAGTGTGGATATTGAAGTCTCTTTGAGAAATTAACATATTTTTCTGTTCATATCGCAAACATCATGGATCAGATTACATTTTAAAAATATATTTAATAAAAACTAAAAAGTGTTTAAATTGCAAAAAAAACTTCCTAAATACAATTCATGTAACTAATAAAAAATTCAGATTGATTGAAACCATTAATCGAACCATTTGGCAGAACAATTTATATGCAGAAAAATGTGAGAATTCTTAAATGCAATTAAATCAAGCTTTAAATTTTTCAAAATCTATTGTAATATGCACCCTCATGGATATTTAAATTGTGCTGTGAAAGAACTTAAACGTTCACAAAACAACATTTCGGAACAACATGGGACCAAACATTAAACAATGCGTGGAAGTAAGAATTTGATATTTTTCGAAATATAATATATATATAGAGTTACCTTCATAATAAAAATAATCACGTATGTAGGGTGTGAACATGATAATTTCGTGTTTAGATGGATTTTGAATACAATAAGCTATTTTCGGAGAAAAAATAGCTTAATGTTTTTAATTTTATGTCGATATCCTATTCATGAAGTTTCTGTTTGGATTTTTCTAAAAATGTTACATTTGGCAGACACATGGAGAGTTAGAAAGCAGAATGAATTTACAAGTTTAGCATTCATACCTATTGTCGCGAAGATTATGAGTAATATTATTTTTACGTGGAGGGGGGACCAACCCCTTGCACAAACTTTTTGAAGGACCAGGGATTTTCTTAGGATCTCTTTTTCTTAGACGATTGTCTTCCAAGACTAATTAATCAAACTCCGGGACGTCTTTCCGGAGTTTGATTTTGGAGTTTTCTTCCCTTTTTCTTCTTCACGTGAAGAATGCGGAGACGAAACAGGTGGAATGCCTAATCCTTGGAGTGAAGAAGAAGAAGAAACTAAGGTCGCTACATGCTTATACATTTTGGTATATTTCTAGTATATATGGACCCCGCTGAACAAACTACTGTGATTATAACTATTGAGCAACTTCTACCAATGATCCATTACTAGGCTGGTAATGTTCGTGAACGACAGAGTGGAATGTAGTGCTTTGAGGTTACCTGATCCTAGAGAAATGCATGCATGTAGCCCAATGAGCAGGAGTAAACCGGTTCATTTACCGTCATGCAATCAATCTGCGTTATCGACCCCCAATATTAAAAGCCTAGACATTCCAGCGTCATATTTTGGAGTAATTGATAAAACAGTTTATTTTGGTTTTTTTTAATCGTTTTAGAAAGCCTTAGAAATTAACTGCATTTATCGATTTTAGAGAGCTTTTAAAATTATGTTTTGCATTTGAAAGTATAATGCAAATGTAGTTGGTGTACATGCATTATTATTATTATTATTAATTATTATTATTATTATTATTATTATTATTATTATTATTAATATTATTATAGGCAACTCGAGAATGCAATCGTGCATTCAAAATAGAAAATTTAAATTCTTAATAGATTCACTTTATATGTCTCTCCGTAAAATTAACGTCAAAAACAGACAGGTTTAGTTATTTGATGGGATAATGTAATTGATGAATAATATGAATATTATTTTAGCTCCCAGAAAGTCTGAAATATTTCCTATCTTCCACGTGCTATGCAACCTTACTCGGTTTAGTAATTTTTTCTATGAAATTAATGCCTACGGACAAAATGCTTGCTTTTATTTGTCTAATACAAAAAACGTCCACAATTTAATGGCCACGCTTAATTTGGGGCTACAAAAATATGTCTACGTATTAAATGGACCTTACGTTTTTATTACAGAAGTATTTGTAAATTCTGCCGAGTTATGTTTCTGTTACCTCCAATATGTTTTTAAGTCGATAAGATGTTCTTCATATCTGTAATTATGTATTCTTGTATGCCTTGCAATTTCTGATCATTTTTTCCACTTGCCTTAAATTCATTGTGTACGGATGATTGTGTCCAGCCAGTGCTTGAGTGATTAAACTTTCACTGTTTTCTGAAGACACTCTTATGAATCTCCAAATGGACAAGTGATGCAACACTGTGAATTTTTGAAACTTGCTGTGTCATCCCTCTTCCACTTTATTAGTGGTAACTTAACATTTTCCATAAGCATTCCAAACTACTGGATAAAATTGAGGTGACGAACACGAGTAGCCGAGGTCGTTACGACAAGGTGCCGTGAACAGAAAGCGTGATTCAAATCGCGCCACGACCATTCTCCTTGACTGACGGTTTTTTATTTGTCAGTTTTTCCTCAGTCCTCTTAATTGGCGAATGCCTTGGAAGTATCCTAAAAACCTAGCCTCGAACGTTTCCTTCCCAGATTTCTTTTCTTAATTATCATTTCATGCATCACTAATGTTCACCGCTTATGGTGCCTGCCATATGTAATAAGAACGCTGTTAAACACTGGGGAGGGGGCTGGATTCGTTCAACGGCTTATTCCTACGTTACTTCAACACAATCTGCTATTTCAAGCACTTCTTCAGACAGTGTGGTGCACACGTCTTTGAATACGCAAATAAATCGGCTGGAAGAACGATTGAACTCCCATTAGCACCCTTATACCATTTTTTACGTCGCTATTATTTAGGTAAGGTTCCCTTAAGCCCACAGATACAATTTTCTTCCACATATTCTGGCACAAATGGAACAAACGGCGTTAATATCTGGGAATCTTAATATTATTTCAGGTTCAACCTGAATATTAACACAAACACACAGTACCTGAACTTCTCTAAAGTTAGAACATGTTTGTTCAGTTTTTCTATGCATGCAATGGACTGAAGGGAAAAGATACTCATTTACTTGCACATGCAAGGTATATAAGAGTGGTAATGGCAACCTGATGTGTTGCATTTACATGACTTTCTCTACCCATTATCGTTTATTTTTATCTATCTTCTACAAACTATTCTTACAAACGCTTATTATTCTGCCTACTTCTGATAATCTTAGATAAACTCTTATGACTTTCTGTAATCACTCTTCTACAAACTATTTTTATAATGGTTTATTATTCTATGTATTTCTTATTATCTAGATAAACTTACACATTTATACAGTTCATTGTAGGATACAGTAGGTAAAGTGAGATAGATTTTCAAAATAGTTCGCTATGTGATGGTTTTCAAAGTCCATACCCTTTGCATGACCATGAGAGAGAGAGAGAGAGAGAAAAGTAACAATAGCGACTTACCAGTCGAGAAAAGTAAAAGTATTTGCAAATTTAAATCAATAACAAGGAATACCTCGGAAATGGTTAACGCCACAAAAAGATATACTTTTACATTATTATTGTACATTCTTTTGTAGGAAGTCTTTGTCTTACTTTATTTACCAGTTATACAAAGTTTTTTTCAGAATAAAGAGGATTTTAAAGGCTATTCTCCGAAAATGCAAGGTATGCATTTTATTTGTAATGGGACTATCTTAAACATATATTATTTTCATCAAAATCGTCAGAGCCATTTGAGAAGATGAACAATTCGAAAAATGTTCCATGCAAAGAGCAGTTTAGGGGAGGATTTTGTTGAAACTCTCGTGTCGGATCTTTGGAAGATACTGAGCTTAAATACCAAGTTTGGTATTTATATAGCTTCTCATTTCTTTTTTTGGTTCAGGAGGCCTCAAAGCATTTTTTCCGGTGAAATCTCAACATAGAATTTTTGGGTGGAGTGCAATACTTCCTCTGCTTACTCCAAATACGCAGTAGAGAAAATAAAAAGCGGATCGCTATTTTCTGTCTTTGAAATTTCATACATTTTGCACGACATCGCGAATAATAAATGAGCACTTAAAAAAAAATCTGATGTGTTGCACTCAAATGACTTTCTCTACTCTTGTACAAACTATTTTCACAAACTCTTATTCTCCATCTATTTCATATTAATCGAGATAAGCATTTGCAGAAACGATCTTTTGACATGCAAAGAGAATTACATTTGACACATAGCGACCATTTCTAAAAATATTTGACTATCGCCTAAGGCGTACTATGTTCCCCTTGTTTTGTATTTGCAAGGGCAATATAGAAACACAGTAGCATTTAAGCATAGACATATCTCTTAATAGCTGGTTGCTAGGTGCAGCACTATTCTCTTTGCCACATGTTAATACTCTTTGCATATCCAAGACAAAAAAATGAATAATGAATTCCCATTTGAGAAAATAAGTATTGAAAAATTTAAGGGAATAACAAGTAATATCTCGAAAATGGTTCACTCAACAAAGAAAAGTACAGGACATAAATTGTGTGTTTTAACTCGATCTACATTTTTTGTGTAGTAAAATTTTATCTATCTCTTATGGTTTACCAGTTATGCAAAAGTCGTTCACAATGAAGAATACTTTTGGAGACATTCCCAGAAAATTCAAGATATACATTTTATTTGTCATGAAAATATCTTAAACATATGATATTTTAATCAAAATCGTTAGAGTCATTTTTGAGAAAATTACAATTTTCGACAATTTTTCCCTGTAAAGGGTAATCTGGGGTGGGGGGATTTTCTTGGAAACCTTCGTGTCGCATCTCTGGAAGATACTGAACCTAAATAGCAAGTTTGGTGTTTATCCGAATGTTCGTTTCTGAGTTATGCTGTTCACACACACACACACACACACACACACACACTGACATGTTTCCAAAAATACTTTTTTTGGATTCAGGGGGTCTCAAAACATATATTTCCGGTGAAATCTCGGTATCGAATTTTTGGGTGGAATACAGTACTTCCCCTATTTACCATACGTAGTAGAGAAAGTAATAAAGTATTGGAAAATGAATCTAAGAGCAACAAAATCTCTGAGTCAGACATAACTTAACGAGGCCTATATTTTTCGTGGAGAAAATTCTTGTCTATCTCTAATGGTTTACCAGTATCATAATGTCATCTAAATTCATTCAGCATGCAGAAGATATCACAGACCATTCATAGACAATTAAATATATACATTTTATTATTTCTATAACCATCTTAAACATATTGTATTTTAATCAAGTTAGTTATGCAGCCATTTGAGAAAAGATAAATAAAGAAATACCTTTTATGTAAAGGGTAGTTTGAAACTGGGGTATTTTCTTGAAATCTTAGTCGCACTAATGTTAGACTTTGCGGTTAGACGTTTGACACTTATGACGTATGCAGTAAAAAGGGATTTTAAACCGATAAAATACGAGGGCGATATTTTTTAGAATGCCATGTTTCTAAAAACAAATGAAATTTGTTTATATTTGATAGCTATTTTCTAATGTTAAAGTTGATTGCCGTATAGTTTGTTCCATTTGCTCTAATAATTTGTTAACTGTCATCATTTGAAGATTTTATGTTCACCCAAAAATGAATTTGAGTAGATAGCATTTCCGGAATATGACTTTTTACGATTTTAAATCATCATTAATCCCTAAACAATGTGAAGATCGGCTTAGAAATGCATTCGACGAAGAATCCCCACCTAAGGCAATAATTTATAATTGGTACAGCGAGTTCAATAGAGATCGATTTTTTTTCCTTAGTGTTGAATTACGTGAAGGATGTCCAAGAACTGCTGTTACTGACGAAAATAACATTTATGCTGTTCGAGCAATGCTTGAAATCGACGGACATATAATGAATGTATTCGGGAGACGCTGGGCATTCGTATGAGTCAAATCCAAAGCATTTTACACCAACAGTTAGATGTGAGAAAACTTTGTTGTCCATTGATTCCACATAAACTGACTCCCGATCAAAAACAACGCACCGATTGGTGAAAAAAACAAAATGTAAAAATTCCAAGGCAGCACTTCAAATCTCGTTTGAAGTACGGTTATTAGTGATGAATCTTGGATTTATTGCTGTAATCCTAAAAAGAAAATTCAATCTGCTCAATGGGTCTTTCGAACAGTACCTAAGCCTATAAATGTGTGACAAATTCGCAGTGTTGGAAGAAGATGGTTGCTAGTTTTTTTTCTAACGAACCATATTGCTACTTTAACCTTATAAGATAGACGAGCCAATACTACCGATTGACAATAAACGTCTGTTTACTGCAAATTTTTGAAAATGTTCGTGAAAACACCCAAAAGAAAAAATATTGTTACATCATACAACAAAACTAACAACTGAGTATCTGGATGCCCTAAAGGTCGGCACTATGGACTCTCCACTATACAGCCCTGACTTAGCACCTTGAGATTTTTTTTCTTTCTTCCAAAAATTAAAGATAAAATGCGTTGAATCACTTTTTCGTCATCAGATGAAGCAATAGAGCGTTTTGAGGTGCTTAAGAAAGAATGGTATCATTGTTTTAAGGAGTGGTTTCATCGAATGGAAAATGTATTGATGTAAAAGGGGATTTTTTGAGAAAAAATCATTTAATTTGTTTTGTTTGATTTTCTAAAAATGTTCGTTTAATTAAGCGTTTAATACGATTTTTAATAGAAGAGAAAAAATTCTGATGTGTGAGACAGTATTTGTAACACTTGAATAATTTCAATTAAATTATATAATATGTAAATTCAATAACAGCCCGCCTTGAAGCAATATGTGTATGTAATAAATTGTAAAATGTATGTAACAGTCATTGCAATGCTTATATTATTGTATTCATGTGTAATAATGTTATGTCAATGCATTACGTAATTTAATAATGTAGGAGATGTGAGAATAATAAGTTAAACCTTGCTAACAATGAGGTAACCTTGAGGCAATAATGAGTATGAGAGTTTAAATACCAATAGTCATTATTAGAGCAGCAATAATGTAAATTTTTGAGACAGCCAATCAACATCCAGAAAAAGCTTTAGTTAAATGCAGGTATTCTATTGGACTAGGATTAGCCAATCAGAGACTTGAAATACAGAAGTTTACAAGTTTAGACGGTTGAAATCAAGTCGGTAGTCTGCAGACCGTCATAGTAACTGGATGCAAGATGCATCCTCTAGAGAAATATAATACGTATTCGTGTGAGACGAAAAATAAGTTTACGTGTTAAAAAGTACAAGTAATTAAATAAAAGAATCTCACAACTCTCAATATCATTGAAGTGCCATTTAATTTGTGTCAAGGATTAATAAAAAGAAGGGTGAATTAAAACTTAAAAATCTGTGTAAGCCTACATTCTTGTCGCTTCACGCCCTGCCAAGACTTCCATGTCCCTAACAATATAACTGATGCAGCTGAGGCAAACATAAATATTAAATATTTAAAGAAACAGTTTAATTACAAAGTTAATAATTTTTTAAACTTGGGGCAAAGGCTACCGGAAAGCGGGTACCATACGTGTGGCAGAAACTATCTTCTTCTCAAATTGCCGTCCATACGTGGAGTTAAATAAACAACTCCAACAAAACACCTACTTCATGTGTTACATTCACATGGCTTTCTCTGCCCTGTATAATTTATTAATGGATACAAAAACTTACCTTACGAAAGCTTATTTTGCCGTTTACTTCATTTTAATCGAGATAAACCGTTGCAGAAATAGCGGAATTACAAATTTCGTTATAGATACAAAGGGAATACCGATAGTCAAATATTTAAGAACTGAACGCTATAAGTTGGCCTTATAATTATCTCGGTAATGGTTTATACCACATAAAAGTTATTTGAAATGAATTATGCGCTTTAAAGATACCTAACTTTTTGTGTAGTGCGTTTTCGTCTACCGCTTAACGTTTACTAGCTATACAAGACTCCGCAAAATTCCTTCTGAATGAAGAGGAATTCACAGGCTATTCCCAGAAAACTGAAGATATGCCTGTTATTTGTCATGCAAGTATCTCTAGTATATAGTATTTTAATAAACATTTATTGAACTTAAATACCAAGTTTGGTATTTATCAGACTTTTCGTTTTTGAGTTAAGATGCTGTTCACAGATAGACAGACAAACAAACATAGACATCCCCCCACATACAGAACGTTTTCTAAAAGTGTTTTCTTTATTTAGGACTCCTCTAGAGATGCATTTTCAGTGAAATCTTGGTGTCGAAGTTTTTGGTAGAATACAGTACTTCCCCTACTTATACGTATAAGAGAAAGTAATGTTAGCAATAATACATTTTTATTTGTTTATTTTTCTGTATTCATTTCACGTCGTTTTAACAACGTGGTCATATTGCAACGGATGCGTTAGGAGATACCTCTCGATTCGGCATGTGGCGGACAGTTAGCCTTCTACGTCTCATTCCTGTACATGTCATCATGCTTTGTAACGAGTACACAGAGGCCTTAGTGCTAGGCAACTGTGCCTCTGCACCTACACGTGCCAGGCAGGTGACATTAGGGTGCCGTCCAAATTACTTGCTCTCATTGTGTGTGGATAGACGGCTGAGTATTCGATATTACCATATATTTTCATTTTTACTTTCTCTACTACGTATAGTAAGTAAGGGAAGTATTGTATTTAATCCAAAAATTCGATACCGAGATTTCACCAGAAATACATGTTTTGAGACCCCCTGAATAAATAAAAGCATTTTTGGAAACATGTCCGTGTGTGTGTCTGTCTGTAAACAACATAACTCAGAAACGAACAGTCGGATAAACACCAAACCTGGTATTTAGGTTCAGTATCTTCCAGAGATGCGACACGAAGGTTTTCAAGAAAATCCCCCCACCCCAGATTACCCTTTACATGGAACATTTTTCGAAAATGTTAATTTTCTCAAAAATTGCTGTAACGATTTTGATTAAAATATCATATCTTTAAGATATTTTCATGACAAATGAAATGTATATCTCGAATTTTCTGGGAATGTCTCCGAAAGTATTCTTCATTATGAACGACTTTTGCATAATTGGTAAACCATAAGAATAGACAAAGTTTTACTACACACAAAATGTAGATCGCGTTAAAATACACAATTTATGTCATATACATTTTTTGTTGTTGAGTGAACCATTTTCGAGATATTGCTTGCTATTCCCTTAAATTTTCCAATATTTATACTTTTTATCAAGTATAAATTCGTTATTCAGTTTTTTTTGTCCTGGTAATGCAAAGAGAATGGAACAGTCCACATGACAACCAGCTCTTAAAATATTTGAGTATCGCTTAAAGCTTACCAATTCCCCTTGGATCTACAAGAAAATTATCAATAAGTTTAACATCTCGATATCTCGATTAATATGAAGCATATGGAGAATAAGCGTTTGTAAACACAGTTTGTACAAGAGTACAGAAAGCCATGTGAGTGTAACACATCAGATTTTTTAAATTGAGTTTCTTTTCATTTCTTTCGGTATAATGCTACATCTACATTTTGAAGCATTTTATTAAACATTTGTACCATACGGATTTTAGTTCAGAAGTATGGTTCATTTTTATATTTCTATGAGATTTTCTGGTTGTCGAAGAGACTGGAAGGAGACTTGTCGAAGGCCGTTGGAAACAGACCAGATGTGTAATGCTTAGTAATTCCACTTAGAGAAAATACATCCAAGTACATAACAGTGCTCCGCACTAGCATGAATTTACAGTACTACCTACAATTAGTACTCTTGTAAGAATTGCCATGCAATTGATCTGGTAGTTCGCAATTAAAATAAAACTGTAACCCCCCAAAAATCTGTGATTAATTTTCGACTTTGGGTGCATCATTGATACTAACCTGTACAATGGGCTACCCTGAACTCCAAAATCGCATTTTTAACAGCGGTTCTAATAGGGTGCAGAGTAACAAAGTCTTATATATTGTATTCGCATGCCTTTCTTTATTCACTATTTTACAAAGTATTCTTATAAACGCTTATTATTTTATCTATTTATTGTTAATACAGATAAACCTTCATTTCTTATTTATACGTTTCTTTGTAGGTGTAGGAAGATTAAAGTGATAGCCAAATATTTTCAAAGTCGGTCGCTATTGAGGCAGTATTTTAATACCTGAATAATTTCAATTGTATCTTATAATAAGTAAATTCATTAACAGCCCGCCTTGAACCCATATGTACGTAATAATTATTTAAATTGTGTGTAACAGTCATTGCAAATGCTTATTTTTTATTGTATACATATTTTATTAATGTTATGTGAATACATTACATACTCTAATAATGCAATAACTGTGAGAATAATAAGTTTTAAGTCGCTAATAATGAGTAATAATGAGGTAATTGTAGCAATAATGTGTTGAGAGTTTGAAATGTACTGGTCATGATTAGAGCGGCGATGACGTAAATTCTGTAACAGTTTTAAAATTAGCCAATCAACAGCAAAGAAAAGTTTTAAGTTAAATGCAGAAATTCTATTGGACTAGAATTAGCCAATCAGAGACTTGCAATACCGAAGCTTATGATTTTGACCGTTGAGGTTACTCAGTTGCTGGCGAGACTTGGTAGAGTATAGATGGGGAAATGTGTTCTCTACGGGTGATTAGTAAAAACAGATATACGCGTTAAGTGAATGTATAAAAGTTTCCCACAGTTCTTCAAACAAGTGTAGTGCTCTATAAATATGTGCAATAATTTAATAAAAGAAGTTAATTTAAAAGTTTAACACTGTGATGTCTACAATAATTGTCATACCGCAGCCCTACCCAAGATATATGACTCTAAAGTAAGACTAACGCAGCCGAGGCAAATTCAAACAGTAATATTATGTAAGCATAAAATACAAACCGACGCCCAAAGCGTGTTACAAACTACATAAAGCAACTATTATTACATAAAACAATTCTTCAGGTTTACGTAAACATATATGACGCAACAGCAGCAGCAATTCAACTTCAAGTTTGGCTTCCAATTGCGAGGCATAAAATAATTTACGTAATTTATTACGTAACAAAAAGATCCTTCTTTAAGTTTGGCGTCCCAAGCGTGGAGCTATACCTACTTCACTATGTGATGGCTTTGAAGTTCTATTAACTTTGCATGAATATGAAAAAGAAGGAAAAAGAAACAGTGATTTGCAGTTGAGAGGCATAAAGTATTTGAAAACTCAAACTAATAATTAGGAACATCTCGGAAATGGTTAACACCACAAAATATTTATTTGACATAAATTGTGTGCTTTAACGAGATCTACGTTAATTTATTTCTCTCTCTTACGATTGACTAAATATACAAAGGTCATTCGGAATAAAGAGGACTTCACAGGCTATTCCCAAAAAATTCAAACTATACATTTTGTCATGAAAACAGCTTAAATATATGGTATTTTAATCAAAATCGTTAGAGGCATTTTTTAGAAAATTAAGAAAAACGAAATTTCAAGCGTTGTTTGGGCATTTCGTGTAAATCTTTTATGTAATCCTTGGAAGAACCCGGACTTATATACCATATTTGGTATTTATCCGACTTTTCGTTTCCGAGTTATGCTGCTCCCCACGTACGCACTTTTTCTCCTAAAATTGCTTTACCATTGGGGGCTCAGGAAATCTTAATGCATTTCCGGTTAAATCTCGATAGCTAAACTTTTTGTGGAACACAATACTTCCACTACCTACTATATGTAAGTGTAAAGAAATTAAAAATATAAATATCTCGCTTATTATCCAGTTTGTGGAAAAAATATTGCAAAACAAAAGTTTATAAGCATAATAATTCTGATAAGTTTGTTATCTACAAAATTTTGATAGATGAATACTAAAAAATTGACCCAATCCTTCGTTGTTATTCCTATCTAAACCAGTAATTACAAACAATTAATATTTCTGATCAAATATAAAGTATAAACAAGAATCACATGTTCATGCATTATCAAACTTTTTACCTGTGTGTGTATGTGTATGTGTTTTTCTTTTTTTTTGTTTGTTAAGTTTTATTAACATCCAGAGAATTCAACTTAATTACATGATGGCATGTTGCTTAGTTTGAAGCAAAAAGGGTGAAGGGAGAAGGGAAGGGAAGAGGGAGGGAGGAAGTGAGTAAGATAGGAGAGAGTGAGGAGGAGGAGAAGGATAAAAATAACAGCTGCAACATCTGCTGTTACAGCAAAAACACAAGTAGGACTGTGGGTTTTGTTAGTTTAAAATAAAACTGTGACTGAAAATGTTCTGGCAATTTCGAATAAATAATAATTGGTGCTAAAGTTATCTTAAGCTAAAAGTGGCATTTTAAAAATATTTCCTTATATATGTTTGTAATCTTTTCATGTAAGAACAGTCACAACTAATATTCAACTTATCTTAGGTACTACTTAGGAAAAAGACTGTGTTGTTTGTTACCTATTAATTTATTTCCTACAAAGGGAGGGGTTATAACGGGGAGCAAAATAAAAAATTTTGAATTATTTAATTGTAATAAACATTGGAGTCAAGTACACACGTATGTGCATCACAAAATTGTAACTTACACAGAATTAGTATCCTACATCACCAGCTCCTTCCGACATGATTAGCTTGTTTTGTCTTTTTTTAATGTGACACAAGTATCTACACGCACATAAATGTAATGTTTCTGACAAGTTTTATAACTTGATTTTAATCGGATTAATGTTAAAGAATTTAATAGAAATTGTTTGGTTACTGTTATTCGTGTATGTAAACAGATTACCACGAGAAACAGTATAGTTCCGACTGCATTGCAAGCACAATGAAAAGGCATAAGTTTATGTAATGTTAAATCCTTATCTTTTAATTTATTATTAATACCCAGAAAAAGAACCTTATTATCGGTTTTCCCAATACCGGCACGTAAGTTGCACAGAGTGAGGGAGATGGAAAGATAGGAAAGGTTAGAAAGGGAGGGAGAAGATGTCTTGCACCAATAGGATAAACAATTAAACATGCAATGACAAATTTAAAAGAAATTTATTCGTATAACTATTGTCAGGACCTTACAAAAATAAATGTTGTATTAAGAATATGTATTGCTGAAATATCTGATGTAATCGTCCTCCGTGGTGTAGTGGCTATCATGTTAGCTTCTAGTTCCTGAGGTCGCGGGTTCAAAACCAACGAAAGGCGTTGGATTTTTTCGCGTAAAAATCCTTAGCATGGCTTCCTTCAGAGGGGAAGTAAAGTCCGTGCACCCGTGTCGTAGATCAACGGCACGTAAAAGAACCTCAAGCCTGATAAAGAGGCCTCTGAGCATAATTACCGGTCTTTCACACCCAATATAGAATGGGACGCTAAGGAGCATAGCAGTTAAAGAGCGTCCATAAATACAACTAATTTTTACTTTCTCTACTACGTATAGTAAGTAGGGGAAGTATTGCATTCCACCCAAAAATTCGATACCGAGATTTCACCGGAAATACATGTTTTGAGACCTCCTGAATCCAAAAAAAAGCATTTTTGGAAACATGTCTGTGTGTGTGTGTCTGTGAACAGCATAACGCAAAAACGAACAGTCGGATAAACACCAAACTTGGTATTTAGGTTCAGTATCTTCCAGAGATGCGACACGAAGGTTTTCAAGAAAATCCTCCCACCCCAGACTACCCTTTATATGGAACATTTTTCGAAAATTTTAATTTTCTCAAAAATGGCTCTAACGATTTTGATTAAAATATCATGTTTAAGATAATGTCATGAGAAATGAAATGTATATCTCGAATTTTCTGGGAATGTCTCCAAAAGTATTCTTCATTGTGAACGACTTTTGCATAACTGGTAAACCATAAGAGATAGACAAAATTTTACTACACAAAAAATGTAGATCTCGTTAAAATACACAACTTATGTCATATACATTTCTTTTGTTGAGTGAACCGTTTTCGAGATATTGCTTGTTATTCCCTTAAATTTTCCAATACTTATACTTTTTCTCAAATTCGTTATTCATTTTTTTATGTCCTGGACTTGCAAAGAGAATGGAATGCGCCGCATAGCAACCAGCGTTAAAATATTTGGCCATCGCTTAAAAGCTACCATATTCCCCTTGCATCTACAAGAAAATTAGCAATAAGATTGACATCTCGATATCTCGATTAACATAAAGCATATGGCGAATAGGCCTTTGTAAAAATAGATTGTACAAGAGTAGAGAAAGTCATGCGAGTGTAACACATCAGATTTTTTATATAGTGTAGCAGACCTTTACATTTTTTTCGAGATGCTAGTAGCTTTTCCATAGGTGTTCTCCTAGATTCAATCCAGCACCACGTTATTGAGCGCTACATTCACTCTTGAAAAGTTACTATTTGTTAAGCTATTATGACCGTTCTCATTGTTTGCAACAGTACCACAACAAAAACCTAAAATATAATTTTGGAGTTAATGGTATGGTATGAATTTCATCAAAGTTTGAGTGTCATAACTTAATTAGCAAACCTCATCTGTTACAAGTCAATCGTTTTGCTACTGCATTCATTTAAAGCGGAGGAATTTTCAAACTTTAAGAACATCTAAAAGCATCATCTGGAAAAATTATAAATTTTGAGTTAATATGACGCTGTTGTAGCAAATGAGCAGTATTTCACTCATAATAACCGAAGAGCAGAGCAGAAACGGAATTACAATCCATTTTTGTCAACATTAAACAATTGGTTTGTTCAAGTATTTTATACGAATAGATTATACTTATATTTGCTGATGGATTAACCATACCAGTACAATGCTACAGTCATGTTTACTGTAACTTTACATAAGAAGAAACATGAGGGCATCATTGCTAAAACAGAAGAAGATTGAGAGCCAAGCGTACGTTGGTTACATTCAGACATGTCAACATGCTCAAAATGTTTGGTTGGTAGGACTATGTTTAACAATACTTAGTTATCATAAATTGGGAAGACACAATGCCTTCCCCAAAGTCAGTGCCATTTGTTACATTACTTTCTGTTGGTGATAGCTTCAGCTTCCTCTAGCAGTAAGCCACGTAACCATGCCTAAGCCTAAACATAATGATTTGCAAGACTTGAAATATTTTGTACTGAAAAAGCTGCAGACTTTTATGCCAATTTGTCTTATGGGAAGTATAATGTCAAATGAAGTGTTAGACCTTTCACTTTTTGTGTTCTATGGAACTTAATCGTAACAGCAACATATAAAACATTATGTGATATTATTATACAACAATATCAGACTTCATATTGGAAAAAAAATATTGTTCTCAAAAAGATGAAGACTTTTGTCAGTTTGTTTTTCCGAAATGAATGAGGCCTTCAACTGTAGAGTGAGACCCAAACCCATATTATGCACTTTAAAGTGTCAGAAAATTCGTTTTGCTTGTTAAAATTTCATTTATAATAAGTGTCAATGAGATGTTAACCCTTTTCCTATGCAAGTTGCATAATTTGTTGTATTTTTGTATTTTATAAATATATTGTTAAATGCATTACTTCTACTCAAAAGCATTAGGCCATGTGTTTTTGCTTCAATTTACAATGTATGCAGTCTCAAATCCAGATTTTGCTTATTATTAGTTTATTTATTTACTCTAAACAAACACCAGCTTACAAAGCTTTAAATGAATGCAGGGGTCCTGAAATACCAATGTAAGAATATGAGTTGTAAACGTTACTGAGAAATAGCACTAATAATGTTAGCAGGTAACAATATACATCCACATATTATCACTGACAGTAAATTGTTCCAAAGCAGCAATACAAATAACCTGATAAACATTAAAATAATAACACTATTTATATATACAACAAATACATTTTGGGGATATAAAATAGTTGCTAAAGTATAAGTGATGATGTAAAATTTTCAGAGTCTTTAAAATATTAATAGGCTTATTGTCTTGAACAGGATTTTAAGTTCTGTTATATAATTATATGAGGGGCATTCAAATGAAACCTGGTCAGTGCGTCTAACTTTGCACTACACGTAAGGTGGCACCACGTAACTGCGTGTATGGTGGCACCATATATTGGTAGAGCGACTACAGCGTGTGCAACGTTTGACGTTGCATAGCGACAGTGTGGTTTCACGCCGAAGAGAAGGTGATCACACAAGTTATCGTCCACTACTGAACATGAACGCAAGTAAGCAGGAACAACGAGGAGTGAGTTAGAGCAAGCAGTGGAAACATGCGACTTCACCACCTCCAAAGAAATCAAAGGCCGTGCACACCAGTTCTGGTAAGGTCATGATGTCCTTTTTTTGACCACAAGGGCCCACTGCTTGTCGAGTTCCTGGAAGGGGGAACCACCATCAATGCCCAGCGTTATCAAGCCACTTTACAGAACCTTAGACGAGTCATCAAGTCGAAACGCCCAGGCATGTTATCCAAAGGCGTTATTCTCCTGCATGATAATGCTCGCCCACACACTGCCAATGCGGTGAAGACGACATTGCAGCAGTTTCGATGGGAAACGCTGGAACATCCACCGTACAGTCCAGACTTTTCACCGTGTGACTTTCATGCTTATGGACCTCTAAAACAAGCTATTTGCGGACATCGATTCACAACGGACGACGAAATGTGTGAATGGATCCAGGCCTGGATCCGACAGCAGCCTACTAGCTTCTTCAAAGATGGAATCGACCGGCTAGTGTCGCAATGGGATAAATGTGGCAACAGTTTTGGCGACTATTTTTGAGTTAATAAAATTGTTACCGTTACTTTACACAAGTGACCGGGTTTCATTTGAATGACCCTTATACATTTACTTTCATGCGGTATAACTGCAAACTAATAAAGAGCTTCACAGAAAGGTATCACATAATATTTTAATCAGCAATGCCAAAGACCCCTTATACATGCTCTGCACAATGAGACAGCCCTTTCTGTCCATAAATTTATATTAACACGCATAATACAATGACCAACCAGAGAGAAAATATGGATACATATTTGATAATTGGCAACTAAACAGGAAATTAATACACAAGGTCTTTCAACGAGAGTGTCCTATCTTTGAACTTAAATAAAACACGTTCTATAAATGATGAGGTTTGTTTCTTTTTTTATTTTGGAACATAATTAATCTCATTACGTGTGGAAGAGAACATCAGTTAAGTGACCGCCGCGACTTCGTTGGGTTGCGCGTATACGGTTGACCCAATTTTCAATGACAGAAGAACGTAAATTAGGTCTAGCTTCACAAATAACACGCGTGATGTTATTCATAAGATCATTTACTGTTTCTGGCTTGTTGACATAAACTCGAGGTTTAATATAACCCCACAAGAAGTAATCCAACGGCGTTAAATCACATGACCTCGGGGGTCAGTTAACATCACCACCACGGGAAATGATGAAACCTTTGAACTTCTCGATTGTTTCGAGAGCAGTATGACATGTGGCACCATCTTGCTGAAACCAGATGTTTCTGAGATCTATACCATCCAATTGAGGCCAAAAATAGTCCCTTATAAGAGCCCGGTATCTTTCTCCATTGACAGTTAGAGCTTCTCCATCTTCATCTTGGAAAACAAAGACCAATGATTCCACCATACCAAAATCCACACCACACAGTAACCTCTTGGGAATGAAGTGGTCGTTGTTGAATCTGCATTGGATTGTAATTGCTCCAATAGCGGAAATTTTGTTTGTTAACACAACCATCGATCCAAAAGTGGGCTTCACCGTTGAAGATGATTTTTCGACAAAAATCCGGGCCAGCTTCCAATTGCTCCATAGCCCAGTCAGAGAATACACTGCGCAACCTATGGTCGTTGGGCTTTAGTTCTTGAGTTAACACCATTTTGTAAGCGTGAAAATTCAAGTCCAGATGCAGAATTCGCCAAGTTGTGGTCGGCGAAAGCCCCAATTCTTGCGTTCGACGAGCAATTGATTTGTTTCCGTTCTCGCGTACACTCTCACGAACGGCGTCTATGTTTTCGTTGGAGCGCTTACGTCGATCACATACAGGCGTTCTTTGATCGCTAACAGAACCACTTCTTTCAAATTTATCGATCAAACGCCGAATCGTTCTCTCGCAGGGACGATTATGCACACCGTAAACTTCACGCAGTACACGGAACGTTTGGCGAACATGTGATCCATTTTGATAATAAATTTTCACAATTTCTACGCATTGCTGAATGGTGTAACATTCCATGGCTATTTGTCAATAACCACTGTAACCACATTAAAAATGACTGCTGTAACTCAATAACAACGGCAGCTATCGCATGTTAAAGATAGGACACTCTTGTTGAAAGACCCTATATGTAACTTGTTATGTCCAAGTGATAGCTTATATGAAATATTTTCCCTTGGGAAAAGAAAGTCGCTCGGCTCGACACAGAATAGCTCTTACTTAAATACAAAAGGCGGTCTGGACGTATCATAAAATACTCCTTCTAGGCGGATTTGCTTTCCCGAAAGACGGAAACGAAACCTTTTGTTACCAAACATGTGCGTGACATCGAAAATAGGCGAGCAGCTTGATTTGTTTGTTTATTAGAGAATGTGGCCTGGTGCCGGTACAAGGGGCCCGGCTTACAGGCAAAAATTTACATTTAATTACATTTGTCTTATTTCTATGAGATTATTTAAAAGAAAAAAAGAAAAAACCCATACGGCAACCATCCTTAGGTTGCCCAGAACAGTTTTGTTGTGTATGTTGTGGTTTATGTTTCAATTTGAAAACAATTTTTTTTCACACACACACACACACACACACACACACACACACACACACACACATATATATACACTACACATATTATACACACACACGCTCACACACACACGCACACTCACACATTCCTGGTCATGCGCTGCACGTCCCAGTTCCGACACACGGAAACACTAGCACACGAAATAAATAAAAAAAATCTGATGTGTTACACTCACATGACTTTCTCTACTCTTGAACAATCTATTTTTACAAACGCCTATTCTCCATATGCTTCATATTAATCGAGATATCGAGATGTCAATCTTATTTGTAATTTTCTTGTAGATGCAAGGAGAATATGGTAGCTTTTAAGCGATAGTCAAATATTTTATCGCTGGTTGCTATGTGGCGCATTCCATTCTCTTTGCATGTCCAGGACATAAAAAAATGAATAACGAATTTGAGAAAAAGTATAAGTATTGGAAAATTTAAGGAAATAACAAGCAATATCTCGAAAACGGTTCACTCAACAAAAAAAAATGTATATAATATAAGTTGTGTATTTTAACGGATCTACATTTTTTGTGTAGTAAAATTTTGTCTATCTCTTATGGTTTACCAGTTATGCAAAAGTCGTTCATAATGAAGAATACTTTTGGAGACATTCCCAGAAATTTCGAGATATACATTTCATTTCTCATGACATTATCTTAAACATATGATATTTTCATCAAAATCGTTAGCGCCATTTTTGAGAAAATTAAAATTTTCGAAAAATGTTCCATGTAAAGGGTAGTCTGGGGTGAGGGGATTTTCTTGAAAATCTTCGTGTCGCATCTCTGGAAGATACTGAACGTAAATACCACGTTTGGTGTTTATCCGACTGTTAGTTTTTGAGTTATGCTGTTCACAGACACACACACACACACACAGACACACACACACACACACACACACACACGGACATGTTTCCAAAAATGCTTTTTTTGGATTCAGGAGGTCTCAAAACATATATTTCCGGTGAAATCTCGGTATCGAATTTTTGGGTGGAATGCAATACTTCCCCTACTTACTATACGTAGTAGAGAAAGTAAAAAAAAAAACACTTAACACTGACTATATACAATATATACCAAGTCCGCGGTTTTGCTGTGCGGCAGCTTGTATCATTCGTGAAGGGGACGCCATCTGGCGGGGGGCTCTGCCGTAGGTGTGAGTGGCCTTGGGCCGGGTGAGACGGGCGCGCAAAGTGGCGAGCCAGTGCTATTTCAGAACATTTTGATTCGTGCATGTTTGCGATGTTTTGGCTCGCCACTGCCGATGTTGGAAATGAGGTGATTATTATGTCGTCGAATGCGCGCCCATACGGAGCAGCTTGAGCAGGGCGTGAGAAGTTTTTGTCCTTCATGAGAAGGCGCATAAAACGATAAATAACCAATCAACAGCCGAGGAAATGTCACGTGACTGCGTATAAACCTAAAAATTAAGCAGGAATGGGAGGAATTACTAACATGACAGAAAACCGAATTTCCAAAGGAGGACACTCTTAATATACACCAGATGAGTCCGGACTACATATATGTGCCGTCCGCGTTACAAACATAGTCAAAGAGGGGAATGACCGGACTCAAATGCGCGAGCATACTTAACGATTACGGGATGCTTCAGCAACTTTGGTTAATATGAAACAAGAATACTCATCATTTAGATTCATATGAGACGAACGCAGTGAAGCAAATAACACAAACGGTGGCAAACGTGAGTAAGCTTAGAGAATAAAGTACATGTTAAACTACCGGCGAATGTTATTGCTGCAATAGTTTGGGACTAATCCAGGAAGTACCCAGTTCCTGATAACCTACTAGCAAGAAAGCCTCCGACTGACTACAGCGGTGAAACACCCCGACATGAATCCCAAAGCTTCACATCCCACCTACCAGGATTCCCATATCACCAACACAGCATCCATTTGCATAAGTCGAATTATGAGGTGTTGAATATAGAATAATTCAACAAGCCGAGCAGCCTCAATAAGCAGTAAAAGGTTTGAATTTAATCCTTCAAACTATAGATATGTGAACTGAAAAAGCTTTGCTGGTTGCAATTACTGCATGTAAGAAACATTACAAATTCTCACGTTAAATCGTATTAGAAGTGTAAAACCACATAATGCTATTGTTGTAAACCTTGTATAGTCGTAATTTGTTTCTGTACACTTCTACTCTCATTCTCATGAGTAATAGTAAATCTGCCATGTTGATAATTGGATTTGGTTCTACTTACTATTTATTATTAATAGTAATAATAACAATGAACTAGGACTGTTGTAACCTGCCATATTCTTCTTACCAATAATTAATTAATATAACGGAATGTCTGAAAACTGCTTAATATAATGAACCTAATTTTTAATTTCAAACCCATTTCTACTTAGTTTCTTACCTTTGGATGGTCAATTTCTAAACAGCACACTAACGTTCAAATTCAATTTCCGGTACAATTAGTATTTAAATTTAATTGTATGGGTGCATTAAAAATTGCCATTAAATTTAATGTGCTTTAAGCACGTTATTTAAAATAAAAATAATTAGGTTTATTATATGTAAAACTTTTTAGACATTCTACTGTGTTACTTATCCTTAAAAGCTTTACATTTTTAACCTTAGCATTTCAAAATTCCGATCTAATTTTTTGTTCAGTTCATACTTTTGTTCGCTTCCTATTGAAAAAGTTTTAACTTCTTCATTAAATAGAGCTTATACTTCCTCGGTTTACGTTATACTTTATGTGAACAATTAAAATATCATAACAATGGCTTTACAAAATCTGTATCTTCTATTAATCGGTTGAGCCATTGGTACTACTACGTAATAGCTCCAGTACTATAAAATCGTCACTACTAAGCAGTAAGCAATACACATCTAGCCGTCTCCTGTCCCTATACTCAAGTTACCTTGACTATACCCCCGCCGCTATAACGTTGCACTTGACAATTCGTGTGGCTTCGCGTAAGGTTGGCTAGATCGTGGTTGCGACGTTGCCAGAGTGGCTAGTAAACAACAACAGCTGATTGTTCTCATTTCTATCGTGTCTAAGCCGCATACAAAAAGTGTGCGTAAGTAGCGAACGTCACTGAATAATAACTATTTCGTATTATTATTGTTAATTGAAAATAAGCGATACAAGCAGCTTTGGTATGGTCGGATACTCTTTTCTATGATAATAGGCATAAATGTGTCTACGTATGGCGTCTAATTGGAAAGCATCAATATTTGTGACTGGACGAGGCTTCTTTTTTTTCTTCCCTGGAGTTGATAGAAATACCTGTTGTGTTCCAGATAGTTCAGGAATTTTGTCCTCTTTCTCTTGTAGTTTCACTCCTTTGTGAACAACAGTTCTCGTGCTTAAACCAAGAGCTGCTGCAGTTCGTTGTACGGCTTTATCAGCAGGAATAGAGGGATTTCAGTGAAGCCTCACGTACTCCTTTTCCTGTTCAAAGAACTCCCGGGTTCTCCTTAATAGTTCCAATGCCTGACTATTAAGTGGCACACCTCGGCGCAAAGGATTTTCACTTCGAGAATCATCACTCGGCGATCGGCGTCGTTTTTCCGACATTGTCGCACTTAAGTTTTGTTTAAATAAATAATATGAATGAAATATATATAAAATAGATAAATATAAATAAATAAATGTATAAACGAACAATAACAAAACTATCAAACAATAACCACAAATCTAAATAACAAATAACAATGAACAATATGTAGCTTGCAAGAACAACTCGACGCTCTGCTAGAGATTCACAAACGGAAGCACGTGGTTGGGAATAGTTACATCCGGCAACAGAGCCGATTCTAGATCCGGTTCCGCTTTGTCATCGACCATCCGGAATGCTGCCTTGTGATTGGCTTAGGAAGTCATACGGTTGAAGCTTCTCATCTGTTTTTTCGCGAGTGTACCAACTTAAACGCTAGCTGTCAAGTGCAACGTTATAGTGGCGGCGGTATAGTCATATATAGCATATCACAAACTAGGATAGTCAGGTGTCCCGTATTTGGTGCTATGCCGTTTTAAAAGCATACGGGACGCCTTTCTTCTCGTATTTAAACATTTCACTTCTGCCAAGGTTAAAGTATTCTGTTTACAGCAGCATTTACCAATGCTATTTATCAGTTCATTATTCATCAGTTAGCGATTCTACTAATCACTATGTGTAAGCGAGCGGTCCAAGAGCCAGAGCGAGACACGGTTGCATCTGGTTTATGTCAACGCAACAATGAACGAACCCTGCATACTTTCGTTTTCAAACACTGTTGGCAGAAACGGTTAACGCAGCAGTTTGTGTTGTGTTGTGTTGTGGCGAGAGCAAGACAGTTCTATTGTTAAAATGTGTGATTGCCCGAAAGGCTTTGCGTTTATTTGAAAAAATGGAAGACCAGCATAACTGGACTGCACCCGTTGACAATAATTTTTCAAGGCAAAATGTGTTACTTGCAATTGTCTTTTTCAATCGGACATGGAGGTGAAAGTGACTTAAAGCAAGATTTTCGACTGCACTACATAAAAGTTTTGTGAGGCAACCAAACACGCGCTCTAAAATTACATTTATGTTTAAGAAGGAACACGATGACAACAGTTTCAATAGTGTCATTGCTGTTGAATTAGCATTATCGTACCACAATGTTCGACATCATAACAGTTTTGATTGCAGCATGAAACTAACCAGGCATATTTTCACCAATGACTCGCTAACTGCGTCAGAATTAAGTTACGGACGTATGAAAGCGGAAACTTTGGTGAATATGTATTAGCACCAAAAAGAGTGAATGACTTTATGAAGATTTTATCCTCTTCTGAGCAAACGAAATTGGCAACCGATGCTTCCAATAAGGGGACCAGGAAGATGTTTCCAGTCTGCCTGCGTTACTTTGATTCCCATGAAGGTGTTCAGTGGAAGGTAAGACTTTCCAGCAGGGCTGGTAGAACTTAGAATCGGGGTAATGGGTAAAAGCTTTCAGTGGAACAAAGAGCAACTGAAAATTGCAATGGTATTAATAATAATACAAATATTATTAATAAATGTTAAACTTCTTTATATTCTTTATTTACTTAATTTTTTATCTTTTTAAGGTCCTAATATCATAGAAGACAGGGGTAAATTGTCATACTGTTTCCCTCGTTTGTGTCACTTTTGCCCGCATTAGGTCTTACGCTGCTCTAACGTAATGCTGCCAACATATGAATAATGCCACCGAAGCCGGTAAGATACTCAGCCTCAAAGCGTAGCCGAGAGATTGAGGGCCCTCAGCCTCAAAGCGTAGCCCAGGGATCTGCGCGTCTAAAACTCCAATGATTCACGTTCACAAAACAACAGCACATCGCATATTCAGTGCATTTCACTGATTATTTAGGTTGGCAGTACCCACTTTGCATGGAAAAATGGCTACGTTTGTTTTCTTCCTAACGCTATTTGCCTATATAAATAAAACACTTAAAACGGGTGGGTAGGTGGGTACTAGATATTGGAGAGACCACATCATGTTCTAAAATCACTCCTTAGGTAAGTAATTTCATTGCTTTTTCACTTCCTTATTCCTAATTTAGGTGGGCAAAAGAAAGACCTAATGCGGGCAAAAGTGACACAAACGAGGGCAGCAATGAAACCGCATGTGCAATTTTTGAAAACATGAAATAATGTGTTGAGAAATTAAATCTTTCTGTAGAGAACTTAGTAGCTTATTCAGCAGATAATGCAAATGTAAATTTTGGTGTAAACAGTAGTGTTTATAAAAATTTTCAAGATGAACTTAGTGCTATAGTGAAAACAAATTGCAGTGCTCGTCTTATAATGATACATGTACATATGCAAGTGATGTGTTAGATGTGGACATTGAAACACTTTATTTTAAAAAAATTACAGCCATTTTTCTTATTCGGCAAAGATAAGGACACATTGATCTTTTCCTTGAATTTGTAGACTGTGAATTTTCTGAAGTTCTTAGACAAGTTCCTACAAGATGGACGTCTAGGCAAAGCTGTAGACAAGCTTTAACGTAACTGGAATGGAATAACTAATTATTTTAACATTTTATCAGATTCAGATTGCCCCAAATTTCTGCAGCATTACTTGCAGACAAATTCGATAAAGAAATCCTTTTAAAGCTTTAGATGTCCCTTTTTAAAGTAATGTCTCTAAAGCCTTCAATGAAGCAATACTTGAGCTTGAAAAAATGAACTTACCATTGTTGGAACTTATGATATGTCAAAACCGAGGTCCAAGTTAATTTGTATGAAAGATGATAATTCTTTGGTTAAATTGTCATACTTTTGCCCACCTACATTAGGTATAAGGAAGTGAGAAATAATGAAATAAATTACCTTAGAAGTGAGTTTAGAACATGGTGTGGTCTCTCCAATATCTGGTGCCCACCTACCCACCCGTTTTAGGTTTTCACTTATATAGGCAAATCGCGTGAGGAAGACAGCAAACGTAGCCATTTCCCAGAAAATTAACATGCAAAGTGGGTACTGCCAACCTAAATAAGAAGTGAAATACAATAAATATGCGATGTGCTGTTGTTTCTGCGAACGTGAATCATTCGAGTTTTAGACGCGCAGATCCCTCGGTTACGCTCTGTCGTCTCTTCGCAGTTAGGCCGCAACTTGCTACACTCCTCTCCTTCTAAAAAACATCCCTCGGCTACGCTTTGAGGCTGAGGGCCCTTAATCTCTCGGCTACGCTTTGAGGCTGAGTATCTTACCGGCTTCGGTGGCATTATGCATATGTTGGCAGCATTACGTTAGAGCAAGCGCAAGACCTAATGCGGGCAAAAGTATGACAGTTTACCCAATTCTTTTGGTGGGGAAGTTAAATCATTACTCCTTCGAAAGCTTCAGAACAAAGTGAAATATAACCTAAAGAGCTTTTACAATGCTGCAATAAATTATTTGGAAGAAGTTTATGACTTCAGCAATGTTAATATTTATAAGAATCTAGAGTTTTACATTTGAAACATGTTACATTTTCTGGTTTTGAAGAAGTAATTAGTTCTTTGAAATTTACTGAAATTTGTCCAGCTTTTAATTTGGATATCTTTTAGGAAGAATTTTCTCCTGAACAGTACACTTGTAATGATTGTATTGTGAACTCAGAACGGGTGATTTTTTTTTCTCTAAAGTTAATTTAGATGCAGTTCCATATATATTAATGTTGGTATCTTATGTCTTAAGTATACTTGGATCGAATGCATATGGTGAAAGAGTTTTTTTCAATTCTTAAAAATAAATGGAATGATGAAGGAAACAGATGTTCAGTAGTTCTGATAAAGTCTGAAATTCAAGTATCACTTAATTTTAATTATAGTTGTCACAAATTTCATAACTTGGTTAAGGAAGATTTAGCATTTTTGCAAAAAGCTAAAAGTGAAGAAAAATATGGGTTTTAACTTTTAAGCACTTTATGTAGAAAATGAAACAAACAACAAAACTGTGATAGAGTTTGTGCCTAAAATGTAAACAGTACAGGAAATTATATATCTCAGTGTTTTCTTGAGCAAATGTCGTTATGTCGTGTCGACAAGACCTGTCCCTCATTGGTATTTAAAAAACTTAGCAACCCTATTACAAACACACCGTTGGGCTACGCATCGAAGAAGTGTGTATTTCGTTGCTCCGTAGCGTTACAGTTTCTTCGGGTAATTGTGTATCTTCTTGTTATTGATCTACATGTGGTGCATAGATTATGTAATTTGTTCACAGGAAATAATACCATTAATAGAGGACTTTCAAATTTTAAATAGAGTTGAATCACACCACTCACCCATCTTACTCACTCTAAAAAGACACTCAAACAACGTCGGGGAAACACATGAAAAAAGAATTGCTTTGTCATCTATGGTGAGATATCGATGGACCCCAGGGGGAAGCGAGGAATTTCTTGCCGTTTTGCGTGATCGGACAGGTAAAACTGAAGTGGGGGAAAGAAGCGGGGAATATGTTATTAAAACAATAACAAATAATTTACAAATAGCTGGTAGAAGCATGAGAATACGAAATAACAAAAGAATCTCGAAAGCTACAGGCTGGTACAACGGTAGATGTAAAGAAGCGAAGAAAAAAGCTGAAACAGCCCTTAAGGTGTATAGAAGAGAAGGTTCCGAGGAAAAGCGTCTTTCGTATACCCAAATTAGAAAGCAGTATAAAGATGTATTAGTAAGTGTAAAGACGGAATGGCAAAACAAAATGGCGACAGATTTAAGAATAGCGACAGAACGGAGAGATTCGATATACATGTGGAAGGTAATTAAGAAAATTAAAGTGCGAAGACGGGATAACGTAAGCATCAAACCAGGAACATGGTTAGCGTACTTTAATAGTGTGTACACTGAAGTTGGTGGGGATGAGTGGGAGGGACCCCGGATGTCTTTCGCTGAACTATGCTTAAATCCTACAGTACCAATTCTAGATGGGGAATTAACTGACGGGGAAATTGTTCGGGCAATAAAAAGCCTAAAGAATCACAAAGCACCGGGAATAGAAGGAATTCCGAGTGAATTTGTTAAATGCTCCATAGAAGTCCCTAAAATATTATACCTTCTGCGGGTGGCATTTAACAAATTATTTAACGGAGAGAAGTATCCTGAAGCTTGGACAACAGCAATTATTCAGCCAATATTTAAGGGTAAGGGCAGCAGTCAGCAACCAGAAAATTATAGAGGAATTGCGTTGTTATCTATACTGGGTAAGGTATATTGCAAAATTATCTATGACCGGTTAAGGGGTTGGGTAAAAGAGTTCGATATGATTTCTAAATTTCAGGCGGGTTTCAGGGAAGGGTTCTCTACTGCAGATAATATTTTCATATTAAAAACATTAATTGATTCAAATTTGAATAGAAAGAGGGGGAAACTCTATTGTGCTTTTGTTGATTTTAAAATGGCTTTTGATAGTGTGCAGAGGAATGCCCTTTGGGCGAAACTTCACCACAAAGGACTCTCTGGTAAAATGATGAAAGCTCTAATGCAAATTTACAACAGTGTGAATTTCAGCATCAAAATAGACCAAAACACAACAACTGAATCTAAATCGGCCAGTAGAGGAGTTCGTCAAGGATGTATTTTATCGCCCCTATTGTTCAATTTATTCATAGACGATATAACAGACGTGTTAATAGCAGAGGAAATGAATGGCCCAAAAGTAGACGATGTCTGCATTCCTGTACTTTTATACGCGGATGACATGACAATTTTGTCAGTGACGACAGAAGGCTTACAGAAAGGTATTAATAGGTTGGAACAATATTGTAAACAATGGGGTCTGGTGGTAAACATTAACAAAACAAAAACAATGGCTTTCAAAAATGGCTATGTGTATGGCAGGGATGAGAAATGGTATTACAAGGGGCTAGAACTACAAAACGTTAAACATTTCTCCTATTTAGGAGTAATGTTTAATATGAGAGGAAAATGGAACAAACATCTATCTGTAACTAACTACAAAGCACGAGGGCAGTTAAATGAATTATTACGTACCCTCTCGCGGATACCGGATGTACCTGTAGATACATTAGAAAAGATGTATAACTCCATGATAAGGCCTGTTCTGTTATACGGCAGTGAAATCTGGGGATGGGAAAGAGCAGAGCATGTAAATAAAACACAGGTAGCATTTTGGAAAAGAGTTCTTGGAGTTTCACAAGGCACATCAAATTCGGGGGTATTGAGGGAGGTAGGATGCTATGAAGACACAATACACTGCAAAATAAGAGCAGTGAAGTACTGGCTAAGGCTGATGCATGGGGATAACTCCACACTACGATCCAAATGTTATAAATACCAGCGAGAAAACCTGTCTCCTAAGTTCTGGGCAGCTGATTTGGAAAGGGGTTTGAGGAGAATAGGAATGGGATCAGTATGGCTAAGAGCTGAAACAAATGACAAAAACATATGGAAAGGTGTTAAAAGAAGACTAAGAGACATCAACCAACAGGAAATAGAATCGGACTGTAAAATTAAACCTTCTCTAAGTCTAGCAAATGAAATAAAATTGAACTGGGGTAAAGAGGCTTATATACTTAATTTAGGAAGAAAGGAAAGATCAGGAATGGCATGGTTTAGACTGGGGGGCTGGAGAGCACAGAAAATGACCGACGATTCTGGCAGGAGAATCTGCCCATTCTGTGAATTGGATGAGGACTGGGTACATATTTTGGCGGAATGTGCACAGTGGGAGAACCAGCGAACGATTAAACTCAAAGAAAAATTCTTAAGTCCCTTAAGAAAGAGATTGGCATGTTGGGATCTACTGGCTGACCAGAGGAACTGGCAAAACATGGGCAATTTTCTGGCTAAAGTGCGCGAAGCTAGGTCAAATTTGTTCAGTTAGACAAAGGTAATTTATTTCTATTTCCCTTTTTCTTGTTCCTTTTGTTGTGTTTTCTTTATCTGTTGTTTATTTTGTCACCCTATTGTATCTTAAATATGCATGTACGGTCAATGACCCATGCACTAAATACTTGTGTAATAACTTCAGTAATTTGAAACCAATAAAGATACCTTATCTATCTATCTATCTATCTAGTGAGCTATCCTCCTCTCGCTGTGTGAATTTCGTGTAAATTCTGTGTTTCCATATTGTAATAATAGCTGGAAATGCTAACAATGAAACAACGTGAATAGTAGCCATGCGTTAGGCATTAACTAAGTGCTGTTACAAATTTGCATAATTTGTTTTAGTGTTCTAAAGTGCTTTGTTATATTGTGTGTATTTAACCATTTAATACACGTTTTATAGCCAGTTGCACGGTGCAACAAGACGCTGCATTCCAAACCTAAGTTTAGGGTACCTTCCCGGCATTTGGCAGTTATGACAGGAAAACTGCGGAAAAAAAGCTCAAGTCAGGAAGGACGGTCTCGGCTCGATTTGAACAGCGGACCTCTTGTTCGTGAGTCCGTGCTTTAAACAGCTCGGCCACTCGTGTCGGTGATCTAAATTTTCCTCTTTAGATTACATTGCAGCAAAAGTCTTCTCCCGTTGTTGTAGAAATACAGTCTTGGAAGAATCTCTTTCAATATTAATCGAAGTGTATAACGCAGCAACATATTTAAACACCCTGAAAGACCCTGGTTTGCTTTGCACTGAGGCGCTACAACGCGTCTATTGCAGTCGATATGTAAAAACTGGGGTACATGAAGTATATAAATCACTTTACAACTAGATGCTCGTTACATTTTAAACACAAACGATAATTCATATTAAAGATAATAATTGCATCCTTACTTTAAGTGAACTGCATATGGCGGTTGATTAGCACTTGTTTCTCTCAAATATAAGCCGAATATTTCTCCGCTTACTTTCTCGTTCACCTGGAATATGTGATTACTTTCAACGATTTGTGCAACCTTCTGTAATGTAGAAGCTCCAAAATGAGACGTGTCCCATTGAATTTTCTAAAATCCAGCGAATTTGTACTCATGGCGCATTTCCTTTCATCCTGGTGCTGGTGCGCGAGCTCCATTCTCATATAAGTTCTACATTAGGCGCTAGGGGCGCCAAGAGTCACACTTTCGCCATACGCACGGTGCCTATAGAAGATAGCACATTTCATTTCTATAGCATACTAGTCCTTTATTGCTATGGATATTACCTCAAATTTTCCAGCTATTAAATGGTCCAAATCTCTTGACGTTTTAGACGTGTCCACTAATACGGCAGCGGCGCTGCCTCATACGGACAGTACACTTAGCCGCTGGTAAAGCTCTAATTGCAATATCATGTGCGCGCTTGCGTATTTCATATTTCAGAGAAGCAACAAACAGCTAGGATAGAAGGCGACGTTTTCCTGATTAAGTACAAAAAATAAGCATATTTTTACACCCAATGGTTGTCCACTAATTTATACTTATCTTTCGTGATGTTTAAACGGAGACTTTTAGTTATACTTATAGTATTAATAAATCCATTGCTGCCGTATATATATATATATATATATATATATATATTGTTATCGCCTAGACATAAGTACCACTTAATAATGTGCAATTCTCCATGTCCCAAATAAATTTAGAAATAGTTATCCCACGAGGTTTTCTAATACAGTTACAAACTCGCCACGAAAATACTTCCAAAGCCCTCTGACGCGACTATACAAAACCATACATGAAGTTGTTTTTCAATAAAGTCATGTATGGTTTTGTTTCACAGAATATACCACTGGAAAACCAATGTGGGTAATGTCGAGTCCTAGAAGCCAGCACGCATCAGTTATATGAAAAGAGCGTGTTTTGCTTTTTACAACATTCAACACCTCATTACTTGGAATGCACAACAGCAAGCCATGTAAAGAATAAGCCAACTGAGAACTTTAATCAAGAATCACCGTCATCACATTCTCGAGGAAGCATCAACAACAGAGTTCTTTGCACCATTTACGCGATAGATCAAGGTTAACAACAAGGTCAACATTGTTAAAACATTGACAAAGCAAAAATACTGCTGGTGTACTTTTTGCAGCGCGCTTGATGGAAGTTAAGCTACTCAGTTGCGAATTCAACTGCGGTGTACTACTCAGTTCTTGAAATGATATGCTTTGTCCTAGCGTCTATAAAGTTAATTCTTTCATGAAAATGTTGCTTAGTAAGCCCAGTAGCATCAGTGGATATAGCAGTAAGGTCAGGGTTGTTGTCTTCAAGGCGTATTATTTCTTTAAAAAGAATGCCAACGAAGAAAACCGCGAAAACCTTAACTTCACGAATGTCAAGAATTTACAGCTGAGGCGGCTTATCAAGTGCGCCAACTGTTTCACATGTGTGTAGGGAAACTGTGCCACTTGAATAGCAAAGAACGCATAGAAAGGTATGGTTTATATTTGTCTAATTTATGTACTACATTTCCATTATTGTGTCTCTTCTTGTAGTTTTTAAGTGCGGTCACTCCGTATTGGTTGTCACGAAACGTCAAGATTTGGACCGCACAGTAGTCACTCTAACAGATGACCCAAGAGAAAAAGAACTTCCGATCTGTAGTTATCTATACAGGGTGAATCACTAAAACCTGCACCGCAAATATTTCGTAAATGGAAAGTGCTATTGATGTGCAGTTTTAACAGCATTGATTGGTAGTCAGGGGCTCGTACATTTAGCCTATAAACAGATTTTAATAATACTGAGAAAGTGTATTTTTTGAGCAAACATACAATTTTTTAAATGGAACAACGCCTAGTTACATCAACAGAATAAAGGAAGGGTAAGTTAGAATGTCAGTGGCGTTTGTTGCAAGATTCTAGTGCAAGTGATGTACGAGAAATCTTATTTTGAAACCTTTACGCACCGACACTTGTACTACCTGTGCTAGCACAAACTAAAAACAAACAAAAGGGAATTACAATACTTCTATGGATTCATACAAGTAAATAGAACATAGCCCTTCAAAGGTTGTGTTCAAAATGACCACCGGCAGCTTCAATACACGCTTCCAGTCTGCTATGGAAAGACTGCTGCACACGTTCTAACATTTCAGCGGAAATTTCAAAGCAGGCAGCAGTAATACGTAATTTCATATCGTCTGGTGTAGTTGGTACATCCTTGTAGACAGTGTCTTTCAGCCTACTCACAGAAAAAGTCTAAAAAGGTCAGATCCGGTGAACGAGCCGGCTAAGGTACAGGTCCTCTTCGTCCAATCCAACGATTTGGAAACAATCCGTTAAGACAAGTGTAGTACATCGTGCACTGTGGGCTGGACAACCATCGTGTTGATACCACAAGTTCCTCCTAGACTGCAAAGGAACGTCTTCTAGCATCTGTGGCAGAATGTGTCTCAGGAGGCTGCGATACTTGTGCGAGTTCATTATTCCTTCCATGAACAAAGGGCCTATGAGCTGATGTTTCACTATCTCACACCACACGTTTAAACTCCATGGACGCTGACGTTCCACCTGACGAAGCCAACGGGGATTGTCAACAGACCAATACTGCATGTTTCTGCGGTTTACCTGGCCATGATTAGTACATGTTGTCTCATCACTAAACAAGATACATGATGAATCTGGAGTATCATGTCTTAATGCCCATGTACAAAAGTTAACGATTCTCAAAATCGTTTCCATTCAGCTCTTGATGGAGAGAGATGTGATAGGGATGGAACCTATGTCGATGGAGAATGCACAGTACACTTGCCTGACTTATGCCACTTCCACGTGCGATTGTGCGGGAACTAATTTGCGAATCTACTGCAACTGCAGCCAAAACATTAATTTCTGCCTCTTCTCCAGTCACTTGTTTGTTTCTGTTACGTTTTCTAGATGTTACAGCACCACTTTCACGTAATTCGTTGAAGAGGTTGATAAATAATTGCCGAGATGGTTGACGTCTATTGGGATACGTTTCCGCATACACCGTACAGGAACAAACTGCATTCTTCCTACACTCTCCAAATATCAAGCGCATGTCGCTTTTTCTGCATTAGTAAATCCCATCTTCCATTCACGACTTACTGCTTGAACTGTCACAAACTAACTGACCAGAAAGTTGCAATGCAATCAATGAACAGAAAACACAATGCAAACAAACATAACAACATCGTACCTAGCAACTAAGCAGGTTGAATGGGACAAACAATTGTCGGGGTGGAAATTTTTCAAAATACGATTTCTCGTAAACCACTTGCACTAGAATTCGGCAACAAAGACCATTGGCATTTTAATTTACCCTACCTTTATTCTGTTGATGTAACTAGGCATTGTTCCGTTTAAAAATTGTATGTTTGCTCAAAAAACACACTTTCTCAGTATTATTAAAATCTGTTTATAGGCTAAATGTACGAGCCCCTGACTACCAACCAATGCTGTGAAAACTGCATATCAATAGCACTTACCATTTCCGAAATATTTGCGGTGCAAGTTTAAGGTGATTCACCCTGTATACGAGTCTAGCACAGAAACTGCTAGTTTTGTGCACGAATGAGATAGGTAATTACTCCCTTTCTAACATTCGGCCGGAAATCTAAGAATTTCTGTAGAAGACACGTACACAATTTTTACTTTCTCTACTACGTTCCTGTAGGTATATTGCATTCCACCCAAAAATTCGATATAGCGATTTCGCCGGAAATGTGTGTTTTGAGGGTTTCTGAGCAAATTAAAGAAAAACTTTTTAGAAAAAGATCCGTGTGGGTGTGAACAGCATAACCCCAAAACGAAATGTCTGAACTTGGAATTTAGTCTCGGCATCTTCCAAAAAGGCGGCATGAAGATTTTCAACGTACTTCCCAACCCCAAAACGCCCTTACATGGAAGTTTTATCAAAACGTTCCATTTTCTCAAAAATGCCTGCTAACGGTTTTGATTAAAATACCATATATTTAGGATACTTACACGACAAAAAAAAATATGCATAGCTCGTATTTTCTGAGAAGTCCTGTTTATTTGGAAGGATTTTTTTTTACAAGTTTGTATAACTGGTAAATCATAAAAGATAGACAAAAACGCACTAAACAAAAACTATACACACACAAATCATTTAAAACAACTTTTTTGGGTATTAATAATTTCAGAGATGTACGTTGTTAGCTACTGATTTGAATTTTTCAATACTTTATAAAATAGGTTTTTAAAGTGCTCTCACTATTCAGTTGTTTCTTGCGATAGCATAGAAAGATTATGGAATTAATATGTCGGCATATTATAGCGACTAGTTACTTTCTCTACTACGTATAGTAAGTAGGGGAAGTATTGCATTCCACCCAAAAATTCGATACCGAGATTTCACCGGAAATACATGTTTTGAGACCTCCTGAATCCAAAAAAAGCATTTTTGGAAACATGTCCGTGTGTGTGTCTGTGTGTGTGTCTGTGTGTCTGTGTGTGTGTCTGTGTGTGTGTGTGTCTGTGAACAGCATAACTCAAAAACGAACAGTCGGATAAACACCAAACTTGGTATTTAGGTTCAGTATCTTCCAGAGATGCTACACGAAGGTTTTCAAGAAAATCCCCCCACCCCAGACTACCCTTTACATGGAACATTTTTCGAAAATTTTAATTTTCTCAAAAATGGCTCTAACGATTTTGATGAAAATATCATATGTTTAAGATAATGTCATGAGAAATGAAATGTATATCTCGAATTTTCTGGGAATGTCTCCAAAAGTATTCTTCATTGTGAACGACTTTTGCATAACTGGTAAACCATAAGAGATAGACAAAATTTTACTACACAAAAAATGTAGATCTCGTTAAAATACGCAACTTATGTTATATACATTTCTTTTGTTGAGTAAACCGTTTTCGAGATATTGCTTGTTATTCCCTTAAATTTTCCAATACTTATACTTTTTCTCAAATTCGTTATTCATTTTTTTATGTCCTGGACATGCAAAGCGAATGGAATGCGCCACATAGCAACCAGCGATAAAATATTTGACTATCGCTTAAAAGCTACCATATTCCCCTTGCATCTACAAGAAAATTGCAATAAGATTGACATCACGATATTTCGATTAATATGAAGCATATGGAGAATAGGTGTTTGTAAAAATAGATTGTACAAGAGTAGAGAAAGTCATGTGAGTGTAACACATCAGATTTTTTTTAAACATCTGACTATCGATCCGATTTCCTCTATCCACCTTTTACCTTCAACGAAATGTGTAATAAACCTACAAGGGTTTATCTCGATTAACATGAAGTATATATAGAAATAAGCTTATGTAAGAATAGCTTGTGAAACTTATATAAAATAAATGACAGTAGATAGAGAAAGGCATGCGAATGTAACACATCAGAATTTTTCGCACAAATGAAGTGAAATCAGGTTTGACTTAATTGAGTTATTCAATAAATAATGGATTAAAATTTCTTGTTGTAGGCCTGTTGATTCAGATAGCATTCAGAGTTTTAGTAGCTAAATATACAGAGTGAGCCAAAAGACTCCGAACCGCCTGCGCGGTGTTTTTCCTGTCCGCGTCCTGGGCGCTCGTTGCCTCTGCCGCTATCACAGAAAGGCGCGGATGAAACCATACAACATTTTTATGACTACTTTTAAAGGCTTTACTTACCAACTTTATGAAAGGAAATGCTGAAACTGGCCACCGTCGTTGTCCATACATTTTTGGCACCTCTTTAGGAAACTATCCATCATGGAATTTTGGGGCGGGGGATTTTCCAAACGATGTCCGATGTCGTCTAATGTTTCTTTGGTAAGAACCGAACGCCGTTTTTTTTAGATTTCTTAGCCTGAACACTTCCTGTGGCTTGAAATTTACTGTAAAGTTCATGGATTGTTGAACGGCCTGGAACTTTTACACCTGGAAACCTTTCTGCAAATCTTACTTTCACTTGGCGAGCTTACCGAGTTAACACATACGAATTAAAAGTAAATACACGCGGTGCAGTAGAAAATGTATGCTGAACCATAATATACAAAGATATTATGGACAAAATAATAAATAACTCGTAATAACTGAACTAAATCACATCACCGTCAATTCAATACTGCACTTCACATCATAAAGCTAAACCACAGCGTGACTTTGTTTATAGCAGCAGTACGTTATCATGTTTTTATCATATTTCCACACGCCCAGTGGAAAAACACCGCGCAGCCGGCAGTGTTGTTCATAAAATACCCCTCCGGGATAACATAAAACATAAAGTGTACAAGACAAACCCACACACCCTGGAAGAATTAAAACAAAATATCCGCCAGGAAATTTCTCAGCGTGAACTACGGCGAGTGATGGATAGTCTCCTAAAGAGGTGCCAAAAATGTATGGACAACGACGGTGGCCAGTTTCAGCATCTCCTTTCGTAAAGTTGGTAAGTGAAGCCTTTAAAAGTAGTTTTAAAAATGTTGTATGGTTTCATGCGCGCCTTTCTATGATAGCGGCAGACGGCAACGAGCGCCGAGAACGCGGACAAGAAAACACCGCGCAGGCGGTTCGGAGTCTTTTGGCTCGCTCTGTATTAGGTTAGTAAGTCAAATTATAACGTCTTTGGCGAGAACTACTAACACCTATTATTGTTTAGTAGGTCTAGTCATGTCATCTTTTTATTGTAACCGCGTAGATATATTGAGAAGTTGTTGATTAGAGACAATTTTACAATTAAAATGACATAGTCAATGTGTAAAGGTGCGTTTTTTCTATTATAAATCGTGATTGTTATGGGACTATAGGTAAATTAATAGCTGATAAATCTAAAGAACGACACATTAAGATGTTCGATATTTTTTAAATCATCAACGATGTAAAATCTACGACGGAAGATTTGTTTGCGTTTTTACTTTCTCTACCACGTACCTAGTAGGTAGTGGTGTTGCATTCCACCCAAAAATTCGATTCCGAGATTTCACCGGAAATACAAGTTTTGAGGCTCCTTGAACAAAAAAAAAAGCATTTTTATAAAAGGTCTGTGTGTGTCGGTGAACAGATAACCCAGAAAACGATAAGTCCGATAAATACATAACTTGCTGCTTAAATTCAGTACTTCCAAAGATGTGGCAGGAAGATTTTCAAGAAAATCTCCCCACCCTAAATTACCCTTTCATGGAACATTTTTAGAACATTTTGACTTTCTAACAAAAAAAAAAAGTTTTGATTAAACACCTTATATTAAAGATATTTACACGACAAATGAAATGTATATCTTGACTATTCTGGGAATAGCCTTTGAAGTCTTCTTCATTCGGAAGGAATGTTATGTAATCTTGTATACCTGGTAAACATTAACCAATAGACGAAAACATATTACACAAAAAATTTTAGATCTCTTTAAAATACACAATTTATTTAAAATACCTTTTTTGTGTCATCAGTCATTTCCAAGATACCGGTTATTAATGGTTCGAATTGTTTAATACTTTGACATTCTTTCAAAGAGCTGTCGGTTTGCAGTTGTTTATGGCAATGTTGTGGAAAGAGTGTGGAATTTTAAGGTCAGCATATAACGTCCAGTTCTTAAACACTTGAATATCACAGTTCTCTTTGTAACTATAACGAAATGGGTAATGTAGCTGTTTCTGCAAAGGTGTAACTGGATTAAAGTGAAGTAGATAGGAAAACAAACTTCCGTAAGACTAATTTGTATACCCACTAATAAACGATAAAGGCTAGAGAAAGTCATGCGAATGTAAACACATTAGATTTTTCTGTAAAAGGTGTGTCCCTTTACATGGTTTGCTAAGCTATGGTTACTGTAAATATATACTGGACTTAATTTCGTTTTCAATTTCTTTTTTTGTTTTGTTTTGCAGTCCAAAGTCTTAAAAACCGTAGTCATTGTGGTCCTGTTACACTCTTTAAAGTGCACATTAGCGTTGGAGGATACTGAATTTTTAAAATATCTAAAGATTACCACATCCCTGAAAATAAGTAGTATGGCATTATGTAGGCGAAAAAAAAACATACCTAATGTCGTCGTTTGCATAACTGAAGCTAATGAAATTGTAATCTATTTAATTGTTTGTCTCTAGGACGACCAAGGTGAATCTCAGCAATGACATAACTGTATTTCGCAACATATAATAATAAATGTTGCTTCATTTACTCGATATAATGTTTCATTACATTTCGTTATATAGGGGGTTACAGGATTTGTCACATTTTTAAAGGTATTGTATTAATTGGCTTGAATTCCTTACTCTTTGTAGATATGACATAAAAAGTAACTGAATGGCGATTTAATACTCTCTAAAAATTATGAAGTATTTGAAAATCAGAAACAATAATAACGAATATTTAGGAAAAGTTTAATGCCACAAAAATAATTTAACGTAATTAAATGAGACATTTTTGTGTAGTAAATTTTTGTCTATCACTTATTGCTTACCAATTTCAGGCTATTCGTGGAAAATTCAATGCATATATTTTATTAGTCAGGCAAATATTTTTAATATGCGGTATCTTAATAAAAATCGTTAACTGTTTTCGAGAATATAAAAAATAACGAAAACGAAGGGTAATTTGAGGTGGGAGAATTTTATTGAAAAACTTCGTATTGCATCCGTTCAAGATTTGAATTTAAAGGTCTCCTTTGTATCCAAGAACTCGTTTTTGGGTTGTGCTGCTCACAGACACACAGGCATATACGGACCTTTACCTAAAAGTGTTTTTTGGATTCAGATGATCTTAAACAATATATTCGGCGAAATTTCGATATCTACCTTTTGGGTTAATACAATACTTCCTGTACTTACTATAGATAAGTGATAAAGCAATAAATAAATAAATAAATAAAATGCAGTTGTTTCAGAGAAAGGCTACTGAACATAAATATTGCTGAAAATGAGATATTTTTATTTTTCTGGTATTAAGTACTCTTATTAAATGCTTGTTCTTACTACATACGACACCACAGGCTGATGATTAGAGCTCGGCATTTGCCTATTTTCTTCCTTCGCTTAGAATCATAGTGTTTATATATGTTTTATGCTTACTAGAGCAAACTATACCTATTTTATAGTATCTATAATTATCTATTTTCATTGTGTGTACCTCTTCGTAGCTTAAGGGTATATTAATGACTGTTTTGTTTGTTTTATAACCGTAAATTTTATCAAGAGTTTTGCATATCGCAATTTGATTATGTTTTTATTAATATTTAGTAATGTGATATTAAACTTAGTATTGCAATTGATATTTCGCCCTCTGAGCCACGTGCCATTGTTGACATCACGCTTGAGGAACTTTGTAATACCAACACTTCTTTCCTAATGTCAGCAGTTGCATTGCTTCGTGTAATAAAATAGTGGGTATTTAGCACAATAAAGGTACGATAAATGGTCAACTACAAAAAGCTATTGGCTTGTAACTGGGAAAGTATCATTTTATTTTAAAACTCATCGTTTTGTTCATTAATACGATTATTCTCTACTTCCCGCGTGGGCAAAAGAGAGTATTGTTCTAAAAATATGGGGCAGTAACTATGGCCATATATATATGCATATTAATAATAATATAAAATAATAGCATTAAGCAAAATACTTGTTATGTAAATAGATGTTAAGTTCTGTATATGTGTAGGAGTTTAGCTGGAGCTTTGGGGCACTTGTTAAAAGCAGACAAACAACATGTTTTGTTAGAATTAGGGTGCAGGCATTCCGACTTGTGGGGGAATGACACAATAACAGAACCTTGAGTCATTGTGTAGGAGAAAATCACAAGCTAACTCAACGAATATTTTTGAAGAGAGGTATGTACTTCCTATTGAACTTCTTGTACTTCCTATTTGTTTGGCCATTTTAAGTTTTTTTAGCGCAATTGCGCCTAACTCTATTGATGATGCATGAAACGATATCTCTGCAAATAAATTTGGAAAGGAAACGTTCCAGATCAAATTTAGGGTACCTCCCCGGTATTTTCCAGTTATGAAGACTGAGGAAAACCTGGAAAAAACCTCAATCAGAGAGGGCGGTCCTTCTGGATTTGAACCGCGTACTTCTCTCCACGAGTCCGAGCCTTAACAGTCTGTTTTTGTTGCTATCGTTGATTATTAGTGTTAAACATCCGTTTTTACTGCATACGACCCATAGGCGGTGGACACTTAATTAAGCATGAACTCTCTCATAACTACGTGAGGCTCTCGACGCTTCAATCATACAGTGAACTTGACTGAACATTGCGCAGCGATACACTCAGGTGAAACATATAGGTATACTTTGTTCAGAGTCTTTTGAGACAGTATGAAGATAAGAGCACTGCGAGGAGGCGGCAGCTATCACAAAGAGCCGCCGCACGTAGCCAACCTGGACATGAGCAACCGGTTTTCTATATCCCCCATCCACTGTCTCAAGAGACACTGAACAAGGCATACTTAGAGCACTGCGGGTTAGATAGCGACTCTGTGGAAACCGGTTTTAATGCCCCTTCCTCTATCTTCATGTACTACTTTGCTCGCGTTATACGTTGATATTTTGACTGCGAAGGAAATGTTTCACTTCTATGACGATATATAAAATGAAATGAAATGATAAGTGAGAAAATAAATTTGGGAAGGAAACGTTCCAGGCCTAAGTTTAAAGCATTTCCACGGCCTCTGTCAGTGGCGAGGACCGAGATAAACCTAGAAAAAGTTCTGTCAGGGAGAACGGTGCTGGCGGGATTTGAACTGCAGACATTCCGTTCCAAGTCCGTGTCTTTGCAACCTCGGCTAACGTGTAAGTATACACATAACCTAATAATTTACTATTGTGGAGGCAGGCTGAATATTTATAATATAACATCGGCTATAAAGCCAGCGATATGAAATATATCTTACAACGAAGCTAGAAATTCAACCTTCGAAAGAGCGTGGGTAAGGATGTGCCGGCTTTCAACCCCTCTGGCGCCCATGATTCAACATTTCGAGATACAGCATGAACGAATTAAATGAATTTTTCACCAATACATTATACGCTTATAATAGCTAAAGGTTATAGTGAGAATGTTTTGTAGTAAGTAACAAGTTACTAACTTTTGCAAGAATAAAGCGGAAACAAAATGATTTCATTGTAGGTGTGACAAACGAGTCTCAGCGGAAGTTGAGGATTTGAACTTTGACCTTCTTTTGTTGCTTTGTAGTTACGTGTTTTCAGCAAGTAGAATGCTACAGGATTTTATTATCGACGTGTTAGCACATCAGAAAAGTGCAAGTATAGGACTACCAAGGAAATAAGTTCAAGGACAGCAGATGCAGAAATTACATTTGTCAGAAATGTATTAGAATGCGATAACATTAAACACTATTGTTATGTCTTAGTTCTTAATTCCTCGTGGTTAATTGTATCCTTTGGTATACAAAAGGTTGTTGCTTGCCTGAAATAAGCTGAGAAATCTATTGTTAATATTACATTCAAGACTGAGAGAAGGTTTTATTTTAATTTTGTGTGTCTCGTATTATTCCGATCCTTTCCTACTTATGAAACTGATATTAACGGTGTAATTTTCAGCTTCTCTATCACTACATCATGGGCAGAGAAAATATTACATTTAACCCAAAAGTTCCATATGGATATTTCACCGGAAATATATGTTTAGAGGACACCTGAATAGAAAAAAAAGAAGAAGAAAAAAAAAGGTTTAGAAACTGGTCTATGCGTGTGTGTATGTGTGTGTGTCTGCGTGTGCGTGTGCATGAGCTGAAAATGAAATGTTCGTTGAAAACCTCACTTGGTATTTAGGTTTAGTATCTTCCAAAGATGCGACACGAAGATTTTCAAATCCTGTACCCCAAATACTCTTTAGATGGAAGATTTTTAAAATTTTGAATTTTCTCAAAAATGGCTCTAACGATTTTGATTAGAATATTATGTTTAAGATATTTACATGAAAATTAAAATTTATACCCTGAATTTTGTGAGAGTACCTTCATTCCAAAGGAATTTTGTGTAATTTTGTTTATGTGCTAAACCATAAAAAATAGACAAATACTTACTACATAAAAAAATTAAGATCTCTTTAAAATACACTTTCAAATAACTTTATCTGTGGCATCAGCCATTTCTGAAATATACTGTCGCTGATTTTGAACATATGATTATCGATTACGAATCCTCTACCCATCTTGTAGTGTGTAATGAAACTATTTCTGCAAATGTTTATCCCAATTATAATGAAGTAGAATAAGTATAGAAATCCATGCGAGTGTGACACATGTTTCTATTTGTTTCATTTATATAACCCCCTTTAACTTCTATGGTCATAACGAGGTTTTAACTTGAGAAATAACTGATGAGGTCGATGTTTTTACTCCCTGAACTGCAGGTTTCCTGATGTTTGGTGTTATTACTTTTTACAAACACACTCAAATTCACTCCGATACTCATACTTCCAGTCTCTGCCGAGATAGGGAGTGTACACTGGTTAAAGAAAAATTCCTCGCTTCAGCAGGGAATCAAACCCAGCACCTATGGGTTGAGGAGCCAGAACGCTGGCCACTAGAACATAGAGGCAGTGGGTATACTTTTTATGTTTTCTTCTGTGAAGATATATTTATCCTAACTTTCATTATGCTAGCACGCACTCGTTCTCTTTTGAAATATTTTTAATCGGCATTTTCTTGAAGTTCTGTACATCTTTGAAACAAAGTTATGCTTGTGCATCATGCAAGCGACTTCGATATTTCATCACTTCACATACAATGGTTGGTAGCTACTGTATGTATTCCCCCCCCTTATTAAACACCTTGTTTGGTTCTTTTCCCTTCAGTCCTCTACGACTGCCTTGATGTCGAATAAGCTATGCTTTCTTCCGTCTATCAGCAACCGCATTAAAGAACGAATGCTATTTAAACTTCAGTTCTTTGGGAGGTGACCTGCCTCATTTTAGCGGCATGTTCTTGTAACACCATGGCGATCTATTTGTTATAGAATATTTATTGCTTAGATATGAGAAGTCTTACAGAACTGCTAATATACTCTCGGCCCAGGCATTAAGGAATTTTACTCCCACGCGGGCTTAAAGGATTTACCATGGTATATACTACAACAAAAATAAAATATTTTAAGGAATTCAATTTATGAAACTTTACTATACATTATGAAAAAAAGACTGAATATTTAATGTGTCTCAAACATTAACTAACATCATCATTCTCGGTATAAATATTTTAATTACGCCATTGATAAATAGTTAACGATACTTAATCAGAGCCGAGGAAGAAATTACCATGATAAAACAAATCTCTATAAATGGATGCGTATAATAAATGCGATTCATGGTATTCATTTACAGATGATCCCTGTATATCATTAGTACAAGTAGATGTAGAAGGAATTCCAGCTAACATCCTGGAAATGCCATTTTTTGATGCCTGCAACCTTCTAAATATCCTTCAGAACTATTACATTTCCTCCATGAAACTTTAAAACTGTCATACCTATCCCTGTGTTCGCTAGCAGAGTTGCTGAAGCTCTTTTTAAGAAGTGGCCTGTGTGTTTGTTTGAATTAGGCAAGCCCAGATACTTTGCTATCATGCTTGGGAGTTTTCCCGAATGTATCATTTCCAACAGACTGTGCTATACGACCTCCCTTGTAACTCAAGATGAATCTTTCCTCAGAGTATCCCTGTAGCCGTAACAAAGCATATTTTCTAATCAACTGTAAACTTTAATTTTTTTCATACTATCAGGAATTTCATGTTTCTTCGTCTACAAACCAGTACGTCAAATTGAACTTTTGCGTTCAATTACTTTCCGTACTTCAACACCAACATATGAATACATTGGCCCTGCAATGAGCATATGAAACATGACTGCGTCCATGCCCAACATAATACGCAGTACAATATGTAGCCAATATATAAAGTATTTCAACAGTATGAAACAAAATGCTGTACATAATTGTAGGAAAATGATTTTTTTCAGGACTAGTTTCGATATTCTGGCCTGAGCTTCGCTTCGGCCGTAAACATCCTTACATCCCTGAAAAAAAAACCTCATGCAAACAGCTATTCTTTCCCTTCTATTATAGTAAAAATTCAGTTCTTACGAATCTTGGTTTCAATACATTCACAACAATATCCTCACCTCTACCTTCTGCATGACTGAATAGCATATTCAAGTTCTTGCTGAAGGCATCCACAAAAAAAAAAAAAAAAAAAAATACAATACATTAGAGCAACCTTGATAATAAAAGTGTTTCATTCGGGGCTTTACGGGTTTGTGTATACGTTAGCAATGCCAGTGATGCAACAGTTAAAATGTGACCTTATCAGAATTCGGGCCCTGATAAAAACCTTTTGAAAGTACTTGAGAACTTGGATCGGAATATGTTTTACACTTAAAATGACTTGTGTGTTGGGGAATTTAGGGAATAACCTTAACCTCAAATCCTTGAAAAATATGAACTTATATAAAAAGTTTGTTTACGTTTTTGAGTGAAGCTGCATTTTTTTCTGTCATACACGTGCATATATGTATCACTTTTTAAAGGCGCTTTTTTACTTTCTCTACTACGTATAGTAAGTAGGGGAAGTATTGCATTCCACCCAAAAATTCGATACCGAGATTTCACCGGAAATACATGTTTTGAGACCTCCTGAATCCAAAAAAAGCTTTTTTGGAAACATGTCCGTGTGTGTGTCTGTGTGTGTGTGTGTGTGTGTGTGTGTGTGTGTGTGTCTGTGAACAGCATAACGCAAAAACGAACAGTCGGATAAACACCAAACTTGGTATTTAGGTTCAGTATCTTCCAGAGATGCGACACGAAGGTTTTCAAGAAAATTCCCCCACCCCAGACTACCCTTTACATGGAAGATTTTTCGAAAATTTTAATTTTCTCAAAAATGGCTCTAACGATTTTGATGAAAATATCAAATGTTTAAGATGATGTCATGAGAAATGAAATGTATATCTCGAATTTTCTGGGAATGTCTCCAAAAGTATTCTTCATTGTGAACGACTTTTGCATAACTGGTAAACCATAAGAGATAGACAAAATTTTACTACACAAAAAATGTAGATCGCGTTAAAATACACAACTTATGTCATATACATTTCTTTTGTTGAGTGAACCGTTTTAGAGATATTGCTTGTTATTTCCTTAAATTTTACAATACTTATACTTTTTCTCACATTCGTTATTCATTTTTTTTATGTCCTGGACATGCAAAGAGAATGGAATGCGCCACATAGCAACCAGCGTTAAAATATTTGACTATCGCTTAAAAGCTACCATATTCCCCTTGCATCTACATGAATATTACCAATAAGATTGACATCTCGATATCTCGATTAACATGAACCATATGGAGAATAAGCGTTTGTAAAATTAGATTGTACAAGAGTAGAGAAAGTCATGTGAGTGTAACACATCAGATTTTTATATTTAGGGAACTTTGAAACATGCATTTCCTGTGAGAATCAGCATATTGGTTCGAATGCGGCATTTCCTCCACCTTGGGTTAGCAGCTGATAAACTACGACGCCAGATGTAAAACAATTTCTATACGTTGACACAAAGTGATTGCTTTTAAAGCCAAAAGCACTTATACAAACGAGGCAATTAAAGGGGTGTACCATCGCTTCCATTTATGCTGTCACCGCAGCTTTGGTAGGCATTCTACTGCCTTTATAGGTGGAGTGTGTATGTACAGTACCTACCAAAAGTTTAAGGGTGTATGTTTTTAATGGGTGTCCTTAAACTTTTGGTAGGACCTGTAAGGAGGAAATGTGCGTATCTGTTTACGAGGGCAGTCGCAGTAGTATCCGACCTGACGGATAGATAGCGGTTGTTGTTTCAAACAAATGACTATGGTAGAAAGTACCATCCTTATAAAGCTTAAGTTTGAAGTTTGACGATGCTACGTTGTTTAGTAATTGTTTGGCAACCATTAATAGTGTACTCTCTCAGCGAATTTATAAACATGGATAAAACTGACCATCGTTATGGGATACAATACTAGAGCTAGACTCTAATCTGGGGGGGGGGACTGCTCCTTCGTTTACAACAATAACATATATGGGTGGCAGGTTTAAGCGAGGCCGTACGAGCTGCCAAGACGAACATCGCAGTGGTCGACCAAATGAGGTGACCATGCCAGGAATTGTGAAGAAAATCCACAAAATGGTATTGGGTGACCGTCGACTGAGTGCGTAAGCTGGCAGACATCATAGGCATTTCAAAGGTGCTGAACATCGCACACTAATTGAAAATTTACACTTGAGAAAGCTGTGCACAAGATGGTGCCGCGTTTACTCACAATGGAACAAAAACAGCGTCGTGAGGATGTTTCAGTTGAGTGTTTGGCAATTTTCGCTGCAATAAAGCCGAGTTTTTGCGTCGATTTATAACCATGGAGGAAACATGGGTCCATCACTTCACACCTGAGACGAAGAAACAGTCAAAACAGTGGGAGGGTCGGCTCCAAAGAAGGCAAAGACAGTTTCATATGCAGGCAAGGTCTAGGCGTCAGGTTTTTTGGGATGCGCGTAGGATGATTTTCATTGATTATCTTTAAAAAGGAAAAGCAATTAATGCGAGTATTATGCAAGCTTATTGCAGCGTTTGAATGATGAAATTTAGCGAAAAAGAAAGTTCTGTTTCATCAAGACAATCCACCAGTTCACACATCCATTATCACCATGGCCGAAATCAATGAATTAAAGTTCGAATTGCTTCCTCATGCACCCTATTCGCTAGACTTGGCCCCCTTTGATTATTTTCTGTTTCCAAGTTGAAGAAATGGCTTGGTGGTAAAAGATTTGCCAACATTGAAGAGGTGGAGTTTGCAGTTGATGGCTATTTTGTAGAACACGACGGTTCTCAGTATAAACAGGGTATCGAAGCTATTGAACATCGCTGGGAAAAGTGTATCGAGCTGAAAGGAGACCATGTAGAGAAATAAAGATGTTTTTTCCCAACATTTTTGTGTTTTCTTTGTTAGGTCGGGTACTTTTGGGATAGCCCTCGTACCTTTTCGCGTACGCAGTGTTGTCCTGTTTTACGTACACAATTCTAAGTTATTCAAATATGAATATATAACTTTAAGCGATAGCTTTACTCATCATCACTTATAATAACCAGGTTTAAATATATAACTAAACAGAACCCTGTTTTGCACAATATCTCCAAAATATTAAAAGAAAACAAAAATATTTTAATGGAAACATAATGTAAAACTGAGTTACATTATATTGTTTACTCTCAAAGAGGACACTTTACTAGACATTTTAATAATCTGTCCAATCTCCATTCATGTCCAATGCTTTATTTAGCTGCCTAGGCACTGAATCACTCGTCGCCCTCTGGGAACGCAATGAAATGTGGGAACATTTGCGCTTAGAGCCAGGGCTGTTCCAGCACATATGTAAGTGATTCAGTGCCTAAATCAGGTATTGGACAAGAATGAAGATTGGGCAAGACAAGTTATTAAACTAATGTGTAGTAAATGTGTTCAATTTGACAGCAAAAAGTATAATTTACTTCAGTTTTACATTATAATATCATTAAAATATTTTTCATAGAGAAAAAGTGCAAACAGTGTTTTATTTAGTTGTATATTTAGATTGTACAGATGATTCCATTAATGTCTAGTAAATGTGTCCTCTTTGAGAATAGAAGGTATAATGTATTTCAGTTTTGCATTATGTTGTATTAAAAATATTTTTTCGTGTAGATATGGTGCAAAACAGGATTTTATTCAGTTAAATATTTAAACATGGTTATTATAAGTGATGACGAGTAAAGCTATTACTTAAAGTCGTTACTGCATGCGCGAAAAGGTAAATAGATACAAACACCTCCTCCTTGCTATACACATTCCACCTCTGAAGGCCAGTAGAATGCCTCCCAAAGCTGCGGCGACAGCATAAATGGAAGCGGATGTACCTTGACAATTTTATTTGAAATGAAAGATTAAGGGTAAACAGAACTTAGTGCATTAAACCCAATTTATTATAAATTGCTTAAATTGCGGTAAACATTCAAGACACAAGTGGTTTACCAGCCATACAAACGCAAGAAAAATTAATTTAAAATGAAGGCTATTCCCAGAAAATTTAAGGAATACATTTTGTCATGCAAATATTTTAAATACATATTTTAATCAAAATCGTTAGATCATTTTTTAGAATATAACGAAAAATGTTCTATACAAAGGGTAGTTTGGAGCGGGAGAATTTTTTTGAAAATCTTCCTTGTAAGATGTTTGACTTAAATACCAAGTTTGGTATTCATCCAATATTTGGTTTTTGAATTATGTTGTTCTCACACACACATACACTCACACTCACGCGCACGCGCGAACCTTTCATATAATGTTTTCTTTTGGGGGAGGAAAATTCAGGTATCTCAAAACATGTTTTCTGGTGAAACCTTGATATAGAATTTTGTGGGGGGAATACAAATATCTACCTACTCTAGGTAAGTACAAGGAGAGCCAAAAGACTAAGAACCGGCTGCGCGGTGATTTTCCCGTCCGCGTCCTCGGCGCTCGTTGCCGTCTGCCGTTATCATAGAAAGGCGCGGATGAAACCATACAACATTTTTAAAACTACTTCTAAAGGCTTTACTTAACAACTTTATGAAAGTGTGTTTGAGGACAGAATTATTAGTAGAGATTTGTGGCCCCCTCGGTCCCCCGACCTAACCTCCTGCGATTTCTATCTGGGGTAACTTAAAACAAGTGTACAAGACAAACCCACACACCCCGGAAGAATTAAAACAAAATATTCACCAGGAAATTGCCAGCATTTCTCAACGTGAACTACGGCGAGTGATGGATAGTTTCCTAAAGAGGTGCGAAAAATGTATGGACAACGACGGTGGTCAGTTTCAGCATCTCATTTCATAAAGTTGGTAAGTAAAGCCTTTAAAAGTAGTTTTAAAAATGTATGGTTTCATCCGCACCTTTCTATGATAGCGGCAGACGGCAGGGAGCGCCGAAGACCCGGACAGGAAAAACATCGCGCAGCCGGTTCGTAGTTTTTTTGGCTCTCTCTGTAGTAGAGAAAGCAAAAATATGTTTGTATGGAGGGAGACTTAGCAAAGTTCTTCTAACGGTGTTTTAGTGAACTAAAGCTGGGTAATCTATGCATGAGAAGCAACTGAGCTTTTTAAAGCGAAATACTGAGATAGCACACTGCCTAACATTAACTGCATTATAACACGCCACGTTCGATCACATTCACGTATTATCTCATAAATGATAAATCCACAACAAGGCCGCAGGTCTAGACTCAGCACGAATGCATTCATCACATAATATATTTCCAGACCACAAGGTCATAACCGCTGCTCTTGAAAACTAGTCTTGGAGGGTAGTTATTTCACTTCCGCACATCTTTCTTGGAGGATCTATAGAACATCACGAAAATGCAATTTTAACAAAGTAATTAAAGTTTGTTGGCGTTCAGATCTTAAGGTACACTTCCATAAGAAAAAATTTACTCCATTTAAGACGGAAATGTAAGCACCGAGAACAAAAAGAGAGTGAAATATATGACTTAATGAATCATCGTATTGCGTGAAAAAAAAGTTAGCCTAACCTAGGTAATAACACGTAATTATGTTATCTACGCTTACTTTCAGAATCCGCAGTAGACTTAGTATCTGTTTTGTACTATTTTAATCACTGGAAATCAGTGACTTTAATCAGACTTTAATCACTACATTTAGTTTGTTTGGCTCACTGACACAACTACTCGAGTGACTCCTTAGAGCCAGTGTTGCTAACTTTGTATTGTCGCAGGCAGCAAGTAATCTTTTTCTTTTGTTTTGCCTAAGCCTGTTTGTCTTCACGCAGAGTATGATGGCGATGAAAAACATCCTTCTAACCATCTTTTCAGTGGCCTTCCAACATCTTCGCTTCATGCTGGTCATTAGCCTCGTGCTGTTTTAATCAATCTTGTTTTTCCTCTGCTCTGCCAACATGTTCATTCCAGTATTCTTTTACACATTTTATTATATGCGTTATATCACATTATTTTCACATATCTTTCTTTATCAGTTATTCTGTCCATTCTTGTTTTCCTTAGTGTATTAATTTCTGTTGTCCTGAGTAACAGCTTAGTTTTGCTGATTTCTGCTATTGTTTCTGTTCCATACAGGCCTTATTGCAGTTTTATGAATCTTTATTTTACTTTCAGTGTTCAAATATTTGTTCTTCCAAACAATTTCTCGTAAATAATCTGATGTTTTTGCTGCTCTACGAACTTAATGTCTAGCTTCTTCAATTATATTTGGACAACTTGCTACAGTTATTCGCAAATACAGTGCGGACGTTTTAAGGCGAGGCCACAAACTGGCTATATGCGTAGCACGCTGTATTGCAATGACCTCGGTAATTTTTTCAATGCGTAACTGGCGGCACATGATGAGTTCAAGATTATCTTTATCAGTTGCGTTTTAGTCGCTACTTTGTGTTCGTGCTGTAAAGAGAGTTGTATATCTTAAACTTGAAAGTTTATTCCAGACATCTGTGTTGTGTGTGATTTGCTTAAGGTATTAATGTCTTGTTATTAGTCCACTGCAATGCCTGCCGACAAATTCACGCTTGAACAATGAAGAAACAGTACCTGTCATGTACACAGATGTGTAGACAATTTCAGCAGAAGTTTGATGCTACTCCAGTTCCAGTTAGAGAAACTGTTGGAAGTCTGGTTAATAGTTTAGGGGCAACGGGATCGCTAAACGGTAAACCTAAGCAGCGTAAAGGAGATGTTCTAACGGAGGAAAAAAAATGAAAAATTTGGTGCATCTATTTGTGGAGAACCCTAAAAAACTAAAGTTTATAGGAACAATCCCCACACCACAGACGAACTTAAGGGCAATATAAAAACAGACATTATGAACATTACGCAAGAAAGACATGTGTGTGAATGGAAAGTTCATCCGAAGATGCCAGGAATGTCTTCGCGCAGATGGACACGACTTCCAACACCACTTATAACAAGGTTGGTACTCATTATAGTGCATGTTATTATCACTCGTGAGTAAGTAACGCGGGAGTTACGGAACGAAAGCCCCCAGTGTAATAGACAGTGTGCGGACCTCACATATGCGCGATACGTGGCCTAACCATAAAACGATCGCACTTTATTAAACTGTATTACTTGCTCATTTATTTCCTGATCTCTTGTATTCCAAGATGTAATGTTCCTTGTAGCTATTCTCATCAATTTTTTCTTTCTTTCTTTCTTGTTTCAACCAATTTCTTTGCCGGGTTGTCTTATGTTTATCCTTTCCGAGGCATACTCCTGCGTGGAATTGCGAGCGATATTAATTACATCCCTGATGGCTATGCTAGGCCAGTATTGTTTGGCAAATTAGAAGATTTGAAAGTGTAAATTTTTCTTGTTCAAATATCTTTCTATTATCGCCTTATTGGAAGGGAAACGTGGTGGTTTTTATGCAATAATTCAATCTTTATTGGTAGAGATAAGGACTATTTAAACATTTGATGTCGTTTTTGTCTTGATCATTCACAGTAGGAACTCTGAAATCGGGATTTTTGTCATTTTTATAGATTCTGGCGGGACACTTGTTTTGATACACAAAATTGGGACAATCACGCCTTTTCGCGATCTACGGCAATTCTACCTGAGCCTAGGCCTGGAACGTTTCTTTCCTAAATTTACCTATCTTGTCAGATTTCATTTCATGTATCATTAGTGGCCACCGCCCCTATGGTGCTGTAAGAATCGACGTTAAACACTATTAAAAAAACTGAGGATAACAAAGTAGTGTTGATTGAAAAGTAAGGAGTATGTTTTTCTTCTAGACTACGGTCTGTCCGTTTCATCGCACAGAACGAATTACTGTAACGGGCACCACAAAAGAAACAACAAAAAACTTTCAAAATTCATATTCCAAAGGCGAAACGTCAATTGACACTTTAATTCGAGTCTTGAAATTTGTGATGCTAGCACCAAGCATATGCAAGCTTATATGGAAAGAAATTCACTGATTATTTAGAACTCAAAAGATAAACTGGGAAATCGACCATCAGAAAATATGTATTTCGGCAACTATAGCTTTAACAGTTACTCAATCCTGTGTATTATCCTATGCTGCAGTATTGTTGGAATCACTTTCCTATACATTAGCTATTTCAACAATGTTATTCAATTCCAATTCACATCTTGCTTATGGAATTTGATTTTATAGATTATTATGATATTTTCCCCTGTGCGCCCACTGCAGTAGTTGTTCTCCGTTTTGTTGTTCTTTTTTTGTAGTGTTCAACGCCCGTTCTAACTGCATACAGCACCACTGGCGGTGCACACTGACATATCTGAAATGAAATGATAATTGGGAAAGAAAATTTGGGAAGGAAACGTGCTAGGTCTAACTTTAGGATACCAAAACTAAATTAAATTGAGTTTTATATATGGACGCTCTTTAACTACTGTGGTCCTTAGCGTCCCGTTCTACATTGGGCGTGAAAGACCGGGAATTTTACCCAGAGGCCTCTTTATCAGACTTGAGGTTCTTTTACGTGCCGTAAATCTACGACACGGGACCACCGGCTTCACTTCCCTTCCGAAGGAAGCCATGCTAAAGATTTTTACGCCTGAAAAAATCCATCGCCCTCTGCCGTGACCTCAGAAACATGTTAACATGGGTTTGAATCCGCGACCTTGGGAACTAGAGGCTAGCATGGTAACCACTACAACACGGAGGACGACATTTAGGGTACCTTCCCGGCATTTGCCAGCTATGAGCACTGAAGACAATTTGGAAAAAAAAACCTCAACTAGGAAGCATAGTCCTGGCGGGTTTGAACCGCACTCAAGGGGTCCCTGCCTTAACGACCTCGGCTACCAGTGTCGGTCGTTCTGTTAGTAATAATATAGATCTCATCTACACTGGGCCAAAAATGTTCTGTATATCGATGTATTTGTTATATAATCGAATGATTTGGCTGTCTTTGCCAAGAATGTAAAAAAAACTTTCAGTTGAAACTACTCCCTTTTGGCTGTAGAACAAACAAGGCGTGCAGTTCACAGAAAGAACAAAGTGAAAGGGTGTAAAATAACAATCTTTCTATCTGCTTTCGTAAACAAGACTGCTACTTATTCTCTTGCATTCTGGCATGCAAATCCAAGACTGTCTTGCGTGCTTATTATCGAGGTTATTTTAAGTCATCGCCTACTCTGTCTGCATTTCTAAATCTGGAGACTTTCTATTAAGGCTTTTCGTAAAGATACTGCACATCTAATGGAAATATATCTACCTGAGGCCTCTATACTTGGATTTTTTTGCATATATTTATACCTATCGGTATGTTTCACCTCCACCCTCTTATTTACCAGTTTAGCTTCCCTATTTTCTTTTAATGTACTGAAAATAATTTTCCTCGCGCCTTTAGGTAATTTCGTGTGTTATTTGAATGTCTTTGTATATTGCAATGTATACGCCCACATAATCCGTTTGAAAACTTCAGTACCTATAAGTTATCGTGTTTACTAATGTGTGGAACGGTAACATTTATCGCGAGTGGCAAATGTTCATAGTAGGGGTAGGAAAACATTTTTTAGTAACAGTTATAACCGTTTTTATGGCCATCCGTTTCGTGGGATAGTCCCGCATTTTGGGAGTTTCAAAATTGTCCCTTGCGGGACAGCATTTGTCCCGAATTTTTGTTAATCTTTACCCTCTCTTTAGTCAGGGTTTCGAATGTTAATCGACAATCGATAATTACGTTGTCCACCAGTCAATGCAGGTCATGGTCAGATATTAGAAATAGGATTCACATAGATTCAAAGCAGAGCGCTTCAAGTAAAAAAATATCCGCCTCTTTAGTGTAGGGGTAGTGTGTCTACCTCTAATTCAAGGGGTCCCAAGTTAGAGTCTCGGTTAGGGTGAGTTATTCGGATAAGGTTTTTCCGGGGTTTTTCCTTATGCTGTAAAGCTGAATATCGGATAGCTTTAAGCTCTAGGGACCTTTGGCTTATTTGGGCATCATCTCTCCCATTTCATTCATCGCCTGATATGACCTAATTGGTTAAAGAACGCTAAACTAAAAGAAAGTAAAAAAACTCACACCTGATGTGTTACTTTCACATGACTTTCTCTTTCTATTCTTCAACAAAATAGTCTTAAAAAGCCTTATTCTTCTATCTACGTTACGTTAATGGAGATAAACATTTATGGAGTTGGTTTTATTATGTATTTCCTTGTAGGCACAATCAGAATAAAACAATTAAATTGTGTTTTATTTATGGACGCTCTTTAACTACTATGGTTATTAGCGTCCCATTCTATACTGGGCGTGAAAGACCAGAAATTTAGCTCAGAGGCTTCTTTATTATGCTTGAAATTCTTTTACGTGCCGTAAATCTATGACATGGACCACTGACTTTACTCCCCTTCCAAAGGAAGCCATGCTAAGAATTTTTATGCCCGAAAAAAAAAATCCATCACCCTCCGGCGGGTTTGAACCCGCGATCTAGGTAACAAGAGGCTAGCATGATATCCCCTGACCATGGAAGACGGTAATGAGAATAGGGGAATACAGCAGACTTAAGAAATAGTCAAATCTAGTAAAAGCTGGTCGCTATGTGATGGCTTTAAAATACCGTTCTGTTTGCTTGTCCAGGAGAAAACAAGAAAAAGAAATAATGACTTCTCATTTGTGAAAAACATAAGTATTTTAATACTGAAACTAATAACAAGGAATATCTCGGAGATGATTAACTACAAGAAAAAAAGTATTTGGCATAAATTGTGTGCTTTAACGAGATCTACATATTTGTGTAGTGAGGCTTTGTCTATCCCTTATGGTTTACCGCTTAATAAAAAGTAATTCAGAAGGAAGAGGACTTCAGAGGCTATTCCTACAAAATTCAGATACACATTCTTTTGTCATGAAAAGTCTTAAAAATAGGGTATTTTAATCAAAATCGTTAGTCATTTTCAAGAAACTCAACATTTTGGAAACATTTTCCATGTGGTGGGTTACTTTCCTGAAAATCTCGGTGTCTTATCCTTGGAAGATGATGAGCATAAATTACCAAGTTTGGTGTTTAACCGACTTTTCATTTCTGAGTTATGCTGTTCACACGCACACCTTTTTCTAAAATATCTTTTTTTTTTGGATTCAGGGGACCCCAAAACGTGTGTTTTCAGTGAAATCTCGGTATCAATTTTTTTGGGTGGAGTGCAACACCTTCTCTACCTACTGTGTACACTATCTTTCAAGAAAATAAATGTGCGCTTTTGGCGGGTCAGTATCATTCAGGCGTTCCGTGAGTAGGGGGTATGAAAACTAAATCGGTCGTGGTCGCCATTTTAGCCTGTCACTCGCTTCGAAGATTTCTATGGCCATATTAACCCAGTATGGCGAAACATGGTCTAAATATCACAAACCAAAGTTGCGATTCGCTTGCTGCTGAGCTATTAACTACGACATTGACAAGAAAACGGAAAACACGTGGAGTGATGATTTTATAGAACCAACATCTATGTTATATATAACCGACATAATAACATTTCCACTCGTAGCTCATTGGTAAAAAGCACGTTATTTCATGTGGGCCGGGAGTTCTCGGTTCGAACCCCACCATGTGGTCATACGTTTTATTCCAAGTTTTTCACCTTGGAAGACGCAGTAATAAACAAATTTACAGTTCTCTTGCAGTCAAGTTATTACTACATGATAAAATGAAATTTTCACACATTTCCACACTATTCAGAACTATTTACTGTCCAGTCTGTCCAGTATTCTGGGTTATACGTAGCCAGCATAAGAAAGAGTCACAAGTTCGTGCACTGCTAAACCTTTTGCTTATGTTTCAATTTTATTAACATGTTTTCAAAATATTACATGCTATTTAAGTTTTATAGACAGACAGACAGACAGAGAGAGAGAGAGAGAGAGAGAGGAAGAAACAGTGAAGGAGAAGAGATAGGGAGGGAGACAAGCAAAAACACGAACAGAGCTGCCGGTTCTGCTAGTTCAGCATAAATAATGAATGCTGGGTAATATAAAAAGAAAATTCTGCTGTCTTAACTTTTTTGAATCCCAAATTAGGAGTTTTCTAAAATTCACCCATTCAGCAAATATCACCTAGTACAAGTGTAACAAACTCGCCTTCCAAATTTGGTGGTTAAGCAAACAAAGTTAAGTGGCAATCAGATCACGTGCACCAACTACCCACTGCGTTGCGTGTTAAGTTTCATAACATTATTAATGATATACGTATAACACAGATAACCACTACAAACGCTATAAACAATCATGATTTAAATTGTAAATTGAGTTATCACAGTTCTTTGAGCATTAAGTCTACTACGTAGTCACTGGGCCAATCAGATGAGAAAATTTCAACGGAAGGCACCGAATATGTCAGCAAACTACTCTGGTTCAGGAGAGGGGAGCTATGGTACGTTTTCTTGCCGTTACTGTTTTGCTACATTACATTCTCCAGTGACAAAATAAGCTGGCAATATACGCTGTGATATCTTATAAATGCATACAACGATAAGCATTGTGGCTTAGTCCAGTTTTTCAACTGTTACTTCTTTCTGTTCTCAATGTTTTGTTTTTCTCTAGTTCAATTTCACTGGGAGTTTACTGCACCAGTGTCACTTCAATAAGGTGAACAAGTTCAATTCTCCGTAACTTCACTTCCTTTTGATGTAGCCTCTTCACGCCGGATGGTTCCTTCACTCGGGAGTCGAACACAACACCTACATAAACAGTTACTCCGCAGCAGCACTCACTATACGTCACAGCAGTCATCACCATCAACGCACTTGATGTTACACGGGAAACTCAACCGCTAACTCGCTCGCTTACTCACTGACCGCCGCAACTCAATACACACTCGACTCGCACTGACTGACCCCTGCGAGAGCGCTCGCTTATATAGGCAGTGGAATCTTTCAACAAGGTTCTCGAACATTCTAGAGCTATTTCGACACAATTCCTGGAAGAGGGGGAGAAGAAGTTTCCAGAAGGTCCTAGTTATCTACCGATAGCGCGCCACGTGTTTACATTCGTGAGTGGCCGTTATCGTAGTTTATTTCGACCTCCCGATAACCTTGGGTCAGAGCCGCTGCGTCACAATATCAAGAGAGTTTATAGTAACATGGCTGTTGTGAACCCTGATGTCGTTCAACATCTGAATAACAGAATACCACCAACAGAATTAGTCCACTTGATATTTTTATTGCTTCATTTGTATAATCGTCTTTAACTTATATGATCACATCGGGGCTTAGACTTTATAAACCAACCGTTGTTATTAGTAACTCATTGAGTGTGTTTTCTAACTCTTATTTTAATAATTTTCGTTAGAAAACACACATTTACTCCCACATTCATACTTGCAGACCCTGTGGAGGGTAGGGAATGATTATAATTAAAGGGAAATTCCCGCATCCAGCCGAACCCGGACCGTTGAATTGAGAGGCCAGAACCTGACCACTCGACCACAAAGCCAGTCATTTTTTTTCTTTTCTTTTGGGTGGATGACGGAAGATATTAATGAGCGTTGACCATGAAACAGCGAATTTGAATTTACTCCAGAAGTTTACCATTATGAACAGCAGATTCCTAGTGCAGATATGAGAAGGGGAGAACTTGGATGGCAATATTTAGGAGGACTTTCCTCCATTATGGCTACGAAGTGACTACAGGATTTACAAACTAAGATCATTATAATATGTATTGGCCTTAATATGGCCAATCTGCCTCTCTGAGCTGAAAAGCTGGGCTTGAGTTAAGGGAGTGTCCCTAGCCCATCATTGTCCTAATTAAACGCTTCATATGTTAGGCCCTACAACCACCAACGAAGTTTCTTTCCTGAAAGAAAGCCCGACTTGCCCATGAATGCAAATTCCACAGCAAGGTGTCATTATGTTTCCATGAAGATTCCGCAGAGCTTGCAGCACACTATCGCCTTCTTCTATAGCAGTATGCAAGTGCAGCTCGACTTCTTGATTACATCATTCTGCTCGAAGGTAACAACCTGCAATTGTTGCTTGTAACGAAGTATCAGATATTACAGAAAATTCCTATTTTTGCATGCATGGCAATGAAAATAATAATAATAATAATAATAATAATAATAATATTGTGACTTTGTCCTGTTTTTCAACTATCACTTCTCTTAGTTATCATTTTCAGTGTTTTGATCTGATTCAACTTTCACTGGGACTTCGCTTAGTTCATATTACCACTTCACTAATGTGAACTAGTTCATTTTCCCCGTCATTTCAGTTTATTGTAACGTAGCCTCTTCTTCCAGACGGTTCACTTGCTGGGGAGTCGAACACAAGACTTCTCCAATATCTCGTGGAAGCTGCACTCACTGCACATTGTCGTCCTGTGTGGTCTAGAGGTACTATGCTAGTCTCAAGTTTCCGAGGTCGCGGGTTCAAACCCACCGGAGGGTGATGAATTTCTTTCGGGCGTAAAAATCCTTAGCATGGCTTCCTTCGAAAGGGAAGTAAAGCCGGCGGTCCCGTGTCGTAGATTTACGGCACATAAAAGAACCTCAAGCCTGATAGAGGCCTCTGAGCAAATTATCCGGTCTTTCACGTTCAATTCAGAATGGGACGCTAAGGACCACAGTAGTTAAAGAGCGTCCATAAATAAAAATCTGTGTTACACTCAAATGACTTTCTCTACTCTTGTACAAACTTTTTTACAAACGCTTATTCTTCATATGCTTCATATTAATCGAGATATCGAACTGTTAACTTTATTGCTTATTTTCTTGTAGATGCAAGGGGAATTGGTAGGCTTTAAGCTGTAGTCAAATATTTTAAGAGCTGGTTGCTATGTGGAGTATTCCATTCTTTTTGCATTACCAGGACAAAAAAAAGTGAATAACGAATTCCCATTTGAGAAAAAGTATTATTGGAAAATTTAAGGGAATAACAAGCAATATCTTGAAAATGGTTCACTGAATAAAAAATGTATGACATAAATTGTGTATTTTAACGCGCTCTATATTTTTTTTTGTAGTAAGCTTTTGTCTATCTCTTATGGTTTACCAGTTATGCAAATGTCGTTCACAATGAACAATACTTTTGGAGACATTCCCAGAAAATTCGAGATATACATTTTATTTGTCATGAAAGTATCTTAAATATATGATATTTTAATCAAAATCGTTAGAGCCATTTCTGAGAAAATTAAAATTTTCGAAAAATGTTCCATGTAAAGGGTAATCTGGGGTGAGGGGATTTTCTTGAAAACCTTCGTGTCGTATCTCTGGAAGATACTGAACTAAGTACCAAGTTTGGTGTGTATCCGACTGTTCGTTTCTGAGTTATGCTGTTTACAGACAGATACAGACAGACAGACACAGACACACGGACATGTTTCCAAATTTTTTTTTGGTTTCAGGGACCTCAAAACAGATATTTCCGGTGAAATCTTGCTATCGAATTTTTGGGTGGAATACAATATTTCCCCTACTTACTGTACGTAGTAGAGAAAGTAAAAATCAATTTAATTTTTTCACTGCACGTCACGACAATTGTCACAAACTCGCTAAGAGAACAGCACTTTTCGTCGCACCAGAAAGGCACTCGCCAACTCGCTCACTAACTGACTGTCCAAATCAACCGATTGACTCATGTACGTACCCTCTCTGACGCACTCGCTGGCTTATATTGCTCATGGAAGTTTCCAGAACTACACGGACATACGTTCTGGAGGCGGGGGAAAGAAACTTCCAGAAGATTGTGGTTATCTACCGATAGCACTTCTGGTATTCACCCCAAGCGAGAGCGTAATCTCTGACTGCCTGGCGTCGACCTTTCGATAACCTTGGCCCATAACCGCTGCTCACAATATGTAGTTCCTATGTATCAAGTAAACCACAAACGAGAGTGTTTTAAGCTTATATGAAGTATCCATTCCTACTTGTCACTGATTCGTTTATAGTAGACTTATTTTGATCGCATTGACGGTTCACTAAAAGTAAACGAGGGTGATATGTATTGTCATTTTAGTCTAGTGTAACCGCTATGTTCTCGATAGTGTAGTCCTCTCTACTCCTGTTGCAAAAGTAATTATTACAATACACCTATACTATACTATTTTCTGTTAACTATTAATTACTGGAATTATTTCACAAGAGAATTGAGATGAAAAATTCAGAAAAAAATGAAATATGTCTAAGTTTATTTTCAAATGCTTCTTCTGTTCCAAAATTATAGTCGCATTTCTGCAATGAGGGTTAACCTCTCATTCACGAGATACTTCGGCAACTTTTTCACTTCCCAAGTTATGCGGCTTGCTTGTATTACAAATCAGGCGCGTAAACACCCTAAGCATGATGTTATGGAATGGCATTCACGTCGTCATTCTGTTCATTTGCTTCTTCTAGGCAGTGTGGCTGTTCCGAAATAAAAGTACCATTTTTTAAAAGCCATTATTTATTGACAATGAATAAATGCACGGTACAATATGGCTTACATAGGATGCTGAGCAGATGTTATTGGCATTCCATAATAGTCAGGGCTATTTTTCAACTTTCTGGTTAAGAAGACTGTTACTTAAGTATCTAGGTCAGGCTATCCCAACTCTGCTCGGTTGAGTCAAGTACTCACGCGTACGCAGCAACAGTGCTAGGAGCCCGGCTGAAGGTGGAGTGTGATAGTTAAACGTCATCGGGCGAAGGTCATAGCACAAGTGCTTGCGCTTCCTGCCACTTCACAGTTGTATTTACCTCAATGCCGAGCTGGATTGCATGCTGCAGACAGACTCCTGTGAGTACTCCGCTGCTCTGGCGTGCGCCCAAGCTGGAACACGCTGGAACATGTGAATGCCAAACCCTCATTGCAGAAATGCGACTATTATTATGAGACAGAGGAAGTAACGAATTATCGACGATGTCATTAAGAAATGGCAAAAACAATTAAACACCCATCTTATAATCATCGACGAGGTCTTGAACACCGTATTGTTCACAGATGACCAAGTAATTTTTAGCAATACGGACGACGAATTACAAATTGTCACCCATAAATTAAATTTTCTCGCAAGCGAATCGTAACTTGAACGTTTCTGACAATAAAACCAAAGCAATGGCTATCGAAGAGACAAACCATTGACGATGTAAAATAATGATAAACAACAAACTAGTAGAACAAGTCGGGCACTTCATTTAGTTGGGATTCAACGTCACATGCTGTGAAAAGAATGATATCGATATAAAACTAAATAGATTTAACAATATGTGCGGTGCAATAAGAAGGACATTGAAAAAAAAAACCTTGAAAACAACACAGTTGAAATTTTACAAACAATGGCGCTACCCACACTAAAATACGCTGGCAAAAACTGGAACTTAATTAATCAGATATATGAAGAATAGTCTGCAGAAATGAAGTTCTTACGTTCAACAGCAGGTTACACATTACTAGACAAAAGATACAATGAGGAATTCAGATGTGAATTAAGCATTCATAACTCGTTAAGGGTCCAAAACCTAAGGTAAAATTGGCTTCAACATACAGAATGCATCTTTATTGGTGTCATATATTTGGGGGACGTATTCCTGACATCAAAACAGTAGAACAATTTCAGGTGTACATGGGTGTGAAAATCATTTGTTTCAGAGATACAACACAAAATAGAAAGTTACAAAAATTGCTCGAAGTGGCTTCCTCTTGCTTCGATGCATGCAGTAAGCCTGCGTTCCATGCTCTGGCATACTCTGTTAAAATTTCTGGTGTGTTTCGTATTTGGTTAAATCCAGTTTGGATACGTCCTCTCAAAATGTCAACATCAGGTACAGGAGTGCATAAACCAAGGACTTAAAATGTCCCCAGACGAAGAAATCCATTGGATTCAAATCAGGCGATTGAGCAGGGGTCCCCCCTGGACCAATCCATATTTGCGGAAATCGATTATTCAAAAACTTACGTACTATCGTACTGAAATGAGCTGGAGCACCATCATGTATAAACCAGATTCGTTGAATGATGTCCAGAGGCACATTATCAGTTAAGTGATGCAGCTCATTTTTGAGAAACTGGAGATAGGTTTGCCCATTCAGACATGGAGGGAAGAAGTAGGGACCAATGAGGTGATCATGAATGATTCCACACCAAACGTTGAGAGAGAACCTCTGATGATGGTTGTCCTGTCGTACTTCATTAGGATTTTCAAATTCCCAGTTATAGTGTTATGAAAATTGAAGATGCCGTCGGGAGTAAAACCAGCCTCATTCGTGAATAAGATACAGGCTAGGAAATTGATGAACACAGTGCACTTCTGTAACATGTCTTGACAGAAACGCCTTCTTGGCTCAAAGTCTACCTCATTTAATCCTTGCACACGCTGAAGGTGATACAGGTACAGAAGATTTTCATGCAGAATTCTCCAGATAATAATATGATTAACTTTTTCCCTTACAGCCATACGTCTTGTACTTTGCGATGGGTCTGCATCCACAGCACGAACAACTCCTCCTTCAAGCTCAATGCCTCTTATCGATCTTGGTCTCCCAACATCCCTAGTACTCCTCTCAAATGCGCCATTCTCTCTCTCAAGCGTTGGTAAATTCGTGCGAATGTTCTTGCACACGGTAACTGTCTGTCAGGGTACCTTTCTGCATAAAGTTCACGTGCTCGTGCTGCATTGCCGTCTGCACGGCCATACGTGTAATGCATATCCGTCTGTTCACTCATGGAATACATCTTCTTTGGCCTATAACAACGAAACGGTTGATTTTCAGACCCATGTACATATGGACTTTTTTTACTGTTTTGATGTCAGAAACACGTCCCCCAAATATATGACACCAATAAAGATACATCCTGTATAGAAAGAATGCCACCCAACAGGCTTCAACAGATTTTACTTCAGTACCAACCTAACAATAAAAGAAATGTTGGTCGACCAATAACTAGATGGATAGACTTAGTCTCTTTATGTGGAAATAGGTCTAAGTCTAATTCCGTGAGGAAGAAGAAGATGAAGTAACATTTATCAAACAGTTTTAGCAGTTTACTGCGATGGGTGCAGCAATTTCTTTGTGGTTATGGTTTCTTTGTATCTCACGAAAACTAACATGTTTTACACTCATAAAATAACCCAACTTCTATACGTGTTGCACAGCAGTGATGTTCATGATGTCGGATGATTCATGGATGAAGGGAAGTTATCGGATAGAAATTATATCATCACACGACGCAGGTTAGGCACATGTAGCAAAGGGTGGCGTCAAATGAGAGACAGCTGATTCAACCGGGTAGGTACTTTATGTATCCTATGTGAATGCAATAAGCTTTAACATTTTAACGTTCTTAAAACTTTGGGGTTTAGAAAATTATAAATGAGTTAACGCCAGGAGTAATGTAGTGATTGGGAAACCTAGTTCGTGGTGGGTTTAACGTAACGTTTAGTGATACATTGGCTTAATCGAACGCTAGAACGGGACATAGTTCAAATGGTAAACTGCGGATGGGGGTAGATGTTAGAGTAAATCAAAATAATGACATTCCAAATTCTGTTTACAGGTCTATTATCAGCTTCATGTTACTTGAAATTTATTGTTAACGTGTCTCATGCTTGTTGATGTATACTCGGTCAGTTTAGAACTGGCCGGGTCCGAGAAACGTAGCTCGGATCGGGTACTTCCGTGAGCGCTCGGGACAGCCAGGCTTTGTACACAAGACTGCGCATATTCTTGTAGCAGTTATAATGGGGAACATAGCTATAATCCGAGAAAATAGTACATATATAAGGTTTCAAACAGACGGATGTTTGTGTGTTTTAACACTGAATATTTGTAACCAAAACACACTTTATTGATTTATGATTCTCAAGTGGAGTGTGACTAAAGCTCGTTGGAATGCCACACTTACTGCAGCATTCTTAGCTCAGTGTTGGATGTTAGTGTATTGCTCCTGAGTTTGCAATCTCAAATCTCTGTGGAGATATTAAAATTATAACAACTTTCCTTCACTTATTATGTGCATATATGGCGTTAATTTAGTAGTCCTCATACTGGTAGATGACAATCATGACATTAATTTATCAATCGGGAGGAGGATTCATACTCAGTCAATTTAATTTTATAACCACAAAGTTCACGATTGTTGTAATTATATTTGTAAGTAAAACGAAGTAACGCAAGCAATACCATTGAACTATATTATGGTAAAATGAGACATAAAAATAAAAGATAATGTACTACGGAGAAAAGCGCTGCATGTGACAAATTAAGTAGCAAATCATTGCCTTGTAGCTTGTATTATAGAGTTAGCCAAACTACGCACAGAAGTTGATAGTTGTGATACGCGCGCTCACTCGAAGGACTTACAAAAAATTTAACTGCTCAAGAGACCAGCCAATTGTAGTTTGCCGAGTGTATGCTGGAATTCAGACTTGTAAACGCTGCCGAATCAGAAAAAGTGGAACATAACGCATCTTTGGAATGCGGAGTGCACCGGTAGACTGTGAATTACGATTAGGATCCGCCTTGAAGATGGAGTTAGTTCAGGTTATCGAAAGAAAGTACTGCGCCGTAGCGCTGTGGGCTGGAGAGTGGAGTGCTGATTTCCGGATATGGATTTCGCCCGGGTTCGATCTTACCCATGGAAATAGTCCCGGTGTAGGACTGGTGTCCTCTCAGCATCGTGAGGAAAGTGAGGAGCTGCAATAGGCAGCGGTCCTGGCTTATACAGCACATGATCTACCAACCTGACTGTCGACCTCACACCCACCTACGCACAGCAGAGGTGGGTGTTCAACCAACCGATACGGGGAGGTGATGTGGCCAACATCACACATCTCCAAGCCAGAATGTTGGCCTCCTTAGCCGGGATCGCTGCCTATTGCAAATCCTCACTTTCCTCACGATGCTGAGTGGGCACCGGTCCTATGTCTGGGGCTTAAAATCTACACCTCCATGGGTGGGATCGAACCCGAGCGAATTAGAGCTCCGCGCTATAGCCCACAACACCACGCAGGACTTCAAAATATGTTAGCTCCTCCCTAAAGAAATCCTGGATCCACCTCCTGTTTCTTCACGCTTACGTTATGAGCGTTCCCTTAATTAGTTTATTAAACTTGAAAATTACTGAATAGTACTTCTTATCCGCAACATAAACGTAATAACCAGGTATAGGAATTCTTAAGCAGTTGGCTTCAAGTTATCAACACTCAAACCATTATCAGTACAAAGAACATAGACAGCGGCCAAGGGTCACCGACAGGAAGGTAAAAACCGGTATGAGTGCTATCTCCAAAAGCAAAAGACTGTACGAGAGTTGGGGGTGATTTGTTATCTGCGATGTCCCTTCTAGTAACAGTTCAACTTTATTTCCTTCCGTACTGGCCTTAATGCCTAAAAAATCCTATGCCTGGTTATAAATATTCATCCTTGTCTTCATTCATGACTTCATTAATTAATATTCTATGAATATTAAATTCATTAGGTGTATTTTTCAAAATGTTAGTTTACCTGATTTAAATATCCAGATGCAAATACATGAATGCTCATTTAAAGTATGTATTTTTTGAAAATATTTATTTACATATAGTATTTGATTGCACTGTGTTTGATCGGTGCTTCCATTTTTTCTAGAGGAGATGGCTGGACTATGCGCACCTTGGGGACCACCTTCTACGCGAAAGGAGGAGAGTTATAGAACATGCATTAGGTGAGTAACTATTTCTTTATGAATACTTACAGAATTCAGATTTAGAGACTTTTTACTAAGATTCTTTCTTTCGTATCTTAAATGTTCATAAAAGTCATTAATCCTTTCAGTTACAGTTCCTTAAACAACGACAGGGGTGGAGGAAGGCACTTCGCGGATATATTTGGACTCCCCTTGCCACTTCCCTTCTGAACGGCAATCCTGATTACCATTTGTATTTAACATGCTACTTTGAGGTCGCATGCAAGTATGCAAGTTGCCTATTCTTGGGACTCGGGGAAGAAAGGCATTTTGCTACGCTCTCTTGGGCCAGGTTTGTGGTTTAGTCCATACTTTGTGTGCGACTGTACAGTGTCCCAGATTCACAGCTACAGATTACACTCTCGTATGGCTCACGTGCCATGCTGAATGCATTTTGAAAGTGTTTCACAGATGTACCCATACAGAAGGCAGAGGAAACAACCCGCATGACCATCACATATCAAATATTTGTTGCTCAGAGGTGTTAAGACTTCAGTGTATTTGGTTAGCTTAGTCATCTTGCAGAACTCATTGCTCCCTCCTCGGACCAATAAATGTAAATGTAACTTTTATACTTCCCATTTCCACTTAGGTGTTAGGGTTGGTGTGATGAACAGGAGGTAGCATGTTGCCCCCATGCTCCCTGTTAGGGTGCATCGACCCTTCTGCACCTCTGGTGGATGTTTGTTTTATATTTGAATTTTTGGATAGGCCTTGCTAGGATTATATGAAGCTCAGCTTTCACTGCTGATGGAGGTGCTCCAGTGTTACCTGGTGTGCCCGCAAACCGTGTGAGGAACCAGTGCTGCTTGAAGCGGTGACTTTTGGGGCCTAATCAAGGAACTCCGCTAATGTTGCTCCAGAGGTCGACGGGTCATGGCGGGTGCTGCGCAACGTCAGACAGGCTAGCCTGTAGAAAAAAAATCGCTAAAATTCCGCGAACGTGAGGCATTTGGCATTTTAAATCCCCTAAAGTTGTTTAAGCACTTCCGATTATGTATTCTGACGCGATTTATTGAATTGGTTATGTATTCTGGCGTGATTTTGTCAGCAGTTAACAATCAACATGGAGAGCTTACGCATAGTTGCGGAGAATGAGATCTTAAATAATGACGCTTTCCTAATGGAACATAGAACAATTTGCAGAAGAGCTAGCAACTCCAGAGCTAGCAAGCTTAGGAGACAGTTCGGCACTTCTCAGGAGCTCTTCAACTCATACTTGCACGAGTTCATGTACAGGAACAGCTTTCCCAACCGGAGAATGTTTCGTATTTTCTTGTGACACTCTCCGAGAATTATCCTGCGGCATAACATCTTCGCAGCTCTTTTTTGGTTCGTCTTCTCCCTCAGAACTTCCCTTTCATCTTTCCAAAATTTCATATTTGTTCATTGTCTATTCTCCACAACTTCATCTTTCTTCTACATCTGTCTTATAGAACATCTACATGTCTTCCTTATATCCATAGATGCAAAACAGCCTTTATTAAGGTAAACAATTCCGTCGTGAAAGAGCAGATATGTCCTTGGACATAACTATAGTAGCATTCATTATTATTTAGTTGTATTACATTTGCTTACTGTTGCACGGTAATTATTCAGTTGTATTGCGTTTATTACATTCATTTAGTAGTGCACGAGCACCAATGGTCATTACTAAACGCCAAGCGTTAGACAATAACAACATTTTTTACTGCTTCGCGATCTTTATTCAATTTTATTGCATTTATTTACTGTTTCGTGGCGGCGCCGTGGCCGAGTAGTTAGACCGCTCGCCTCCCATCTAGGCGGCCCGGGTTCAATCCCAGGGACCTGTATGTGGGATTTGTGGTGGACGAAGCGGCGTCTGGGCGGGTTTTCTCCGGGTTCTCCGGTTTCCCCCGCCATTCATTCCACCAACTGCTCCATCATCACCTTTCCTTTCATCCATTTCACCAACATTTCGTTTCATCTACTTCCTTCATCCCATTCCAGGCATCGGGCTGATCACCCATCCTGGATGCTCTGTCTGATCCATGAGTGTCTGCTCCTCGACGGGCCTCTTACCCCAGGCACCCGCTTGTAAGTCCTGGGAGGTGTAAGTCCTACATAAGAGGAGGGTAAACAGATAATGAATGAATATTTACTGTTTCGCGGTTAATATTACGTTTTATTGCATTTATTCCCTATTCCGCACTTTTCTATTACGACAGCGTATAACTCTTCGCAACAATACAAAACCCTTTCCGGTTTTATTAACTCGGCAGCGTTTTTTCCGTTTAACAGTTGGTACCTGGCATTGCGCATTTACATCGTCCGCCATGACACGTCGACCTCTGGAGCAACATTACCGGAACTTGGATGTTGAGGCCACCGTCGCAGAATTTTACTGCCCGGCGTCTAATTTCATCTTCCTCGTATGGAAGATACGAGTCTACATAGAATAGTCTTACGGGAAAGGAGCGGCAAATAGAATAGATGGACAGGAATCCCATATTCCATGCCGTTGTAGCCATAACAGCCAGCTCTCTGCGGCATACCTCAGATCCCGCAGGCGTGAAGCATGAGGGCAATGATCAGAGCTCGAAAAGTTTGAAACTTTAAACGAACAGACATTGCAGAACAAAAACGAATTAAATTTTACGTTCACTCAGAGCAATGGTTAATTAAACCTCGGTCCTCAATGGATGTAGTCAGTATGATCGTTTTAACGTGAGGCCACAAACCGGCTATATGCGGCTATGCTGCAGTGACCTCGGTACTTTTCCTGTGCGCAATCGGCGGCACATGTCGCGTTCAAGGTTATCTATCAGCTTGAAAGTTTATTCAAGATGTTTGTGTTGTGTGCGATTTACTTAAGAGTGTTAATGTCTTGTTATTAGTCCACTACAATGCCTGCCGACAAATTCATGCTTGAACAATGAATTTTTATGTACGATACATACGTAAAAACCGAATCATGTAGACAAGTGTGTAGACAATTTCATAGCAATTTCCTGGTATTGCAGTTCCAGGTAGAGAATTTGTTAGACCTCTGGCTAATAAGTTTAGGGCAACGGAATCGCTAAACGCGCTAAATCTAAGAAGCAAAAACGAGATGTTCTAAAGGAGGAAAAAAATTGACGAAATTGATGCATCTATTTCTGGGGAAACCTAAAAACTAAAGTTTATAGTAACAATCCCCACACCATAGACGAACTTAAGGACAATATTAAAACAGAAATTATAAACATTTCGTAAGAAGTACTTATGTGTGTGAATAGAAATTTCATCCGAAGATACCAGGAATGTCTTCGCGCAGATGGACACCACTTATAACAATGTTAGTACTCATTATAGTGCATGTTAATATCAGTCGTGAGTAAGTAACGCGGAAGTTACGGAAAGAAAAACCCCCAGTGTAATAGACATGTGCGGATAAAGCATACGCGCGATCCGTGGCCTCACCATAAAACGATCCCACTGTACGTCTGTTTCTGCAACTTACTTCCTTTTCGCGGGTGTTTAATATCGCTAAGGCACTGAAAGAGTACTTTTCGCAGTGATACATTTCTAACTCAGACGAAATTAATTTTCTCAAAAGAAAATTATGAACATGTAAGACTGGGGACACAAAGACGCATTTTGAAGTCTAAATGGGCTTCAAATTCGCAGTTCTAATAACCGTTTTTGGCAATTGCAACCTTTTTATTTTCCAATGGATCAATGAATTTCTAAGAGGAACATGGAATAGGCAAGTGCTTTCCCTAGTTTTTTTTAAAGCGTACAGGGAAATATTAATGTAATCGCATAGGATTTTTTCCCAGTCACATCTTTAAAGTAATTTACTTTCAAACTGGGTAATCCAACTTTCCCTTGTGCTTTGCAAACTATATAACAACAAAACAGTGCAGACATAGAACGATCACTACATAATCAGAACGGAGACACAACACATAGTCGTTCTTCAGGCTAAGAGAAATTAAAGGCAGGAAGCATGAAGAAGCATTCTTTAAGTCCGATAAATAGGGTTTGTGTTGTGTCTGCGTTATGGTTATGTATGTTGATGTTTATGGTGATCGTTCTAGAACTGTAAGCTTGGGGCTTTATTGCTGCATATATTAAGGTGGTATAAAATATATACGAATTACATTACATCTTAGTTATTTATGTTTCAAGTCCGCAAATTTCTGCTGTCAAATGGATATAATTACATTTTTGTGTCAAGTCTGTTTCTCTTCTGCTAATTGCTCTCGGAAAATGAGCTTTTATTACCCATTTTCAGATAACTACTGGCCGTCCTCGTTTCGCCCGCATTACTTGTCCTAGTTTCCCAACTTGTGTTAAATGGGTTACGATGCAAGACACGATATTCGGTGTGATCGATGCTAATAGGCGGCAACTAAAAGAAACAAAGGGAAACGGGAGAGAGAGGGAGAGAGTAAGAGGAAGCAAATCCAGTGAAGAACAACTGCATACTCTGGTAGCCCTTTATGGCTCAATTCGAGGATAGTTACTTATTTGGGTAGTCGCACCATTCATGATTGCTGCTTAATTTGAGGTAATTAACTAACCTCGTCGTCACTCAGTTTAGAAACATTCGTGCTCTCGAAGGAGAATTTCTGTGCAAAGCTACTTAAGACAGTTGAATTTATTTTGCTTTGCACAGATAAATTTTCAGTTTTGGAAAGGGCAGTTCATCAACTAGAAAATAAATTATTGTTATCAACTGCAGTAGTAAAATCACTGCTTAAAACGTAGTGCAAATTTATTCTGAGTTAAAATACAAAATCTGATGGCTAGTTCATATCCTGTACAACTATCTTTTATGCCTATATAATCTTTTACACTTTATCTTACAAAAGTTTATTGTTCTGCTCATTTCATATTAATCAAACACTCGTTATACATTTTGCTTTAGGTAAAAGGATACAGGAGAACTGAAGCAGTAGTCAAATCAGATATGATGCTTTTGAAGTTCCAATCTTTGTGTGACATCCTGAGAAACAAAGGAACTGCGATTTTAGAACTTTAAAAATGTGTACAATACTGGAAAATTCAAACCGATAACAATTAATATCTGTCCGATGATTAAAAAAATTAATTGTTTAAATAGATCTACATTTTTCGTGCAAAAACATTTGTCTGTCTCTTATGGCTTTCCAGTTATAAAAATCATACAAAATTCCCTCAGAATGAGGACTTCATATGATATTTGTAAAACGTTTAAGACATAGTAGCCATGCAAATATCTTAAACTGAGTGGAATTTTAAACAAAATTTTGGAGGTACTCTTGAGGAAATATAAAAAAAACATTTTCCATGTAAAGGGTAGTTTGATATAGGGATGGTTGCTTTTGTTATTTATCCGACTAGTTTTTTTGAGTTTGCGTTCTATTCTCTCTTTCACACACATACCCAAATATATTCTAAAAGTGTTTTCTTTTGGGTTCAGGGGCTTTGAAACGTGTCACCTCGATTTCGAATTTTTTGGGTGAAATACAATACTTCCTCTACCTACCGTAGGTAAGTGGTAGGGAAAGTAAGAGAGTTAAATTAAAACTGTTTTTTTAATTTTTTTTTATTGGTTTCATTAAACTGCACCGTTATCTTACGAAGCATAAACTATCCAAGTATATTTCACCAAAGGTGTATAAATAGAATAAATTGGTTAATATGAGCTTTCCGCCAATTAAACTCCATCTATGTTTTAGTTTCTATTTATACCCTGCCTTTAGCTACCTATACATTGGTCTTATCGGCGGCCTTTCCTTTGGAACTTATTGCCTATTGGTAATGGTGTTAACTCGTGTTACTCTTGTCGTTGGGTTTCTTGCACTTTTGGTTTTTTAATCATTAGATCACACACACATTCACACTCTCATTCATACTTCCAGACTCTGGGGAGGATAGGGAATAATCTTGGCTAGAGAAATTCCCACTTCCAGCCGGGAATCGAACCCGGGACCCCTACTACATCTTATTTCAGAATGTTTTGAAACTCCATATTATGTACGAGAACAGGGAAAAATTAAGCTTTGCAGTACTAGTTAAAGAATGCATTTAGCCATGCAACTTAATATTTTAAAGCTGAAACGTTTAAGTTCTTTATAAAATCTTATTTTCATTCCAATAAATCGACAGCATCCCTCGGTATCAACATTCATCTAAACGAATGGAATTCGAGAAGTACCACATTTCATCAGTTACGAAGTTATCTAGATTAACGGAGTAATTTATTTGGTTTTAAAGGTTTGGTTGCTCCTTTGTATTCAGCAACAATGGGGGTGGTGGTAAAAATCTCATAGATATTGCTACTAAATTAAAATCATACATGTGATATCTAATCAGAGCGATATCAAATAATAAGAAAGTCCCTTCCCCGTGTTTATCAATGTTGGAAAAGTCTTTTAGGCTGTAACCTCTAGGAATAAACGTTTTACCAATTCATCAAGATATATTGAACAAGTGTAAATGTAAATGTGAATTTTTAAATAGTTACCAACGTTTGTGCCTTTAAAGTGCTCAGTGCTTATAATGTTCGTAACAAAGTGTTAATACAAATGCTCAGCGATAGAAAGGCCATGATAAGCAGAAAGCGGATTCGGTGTTAAAAATCTGTAACGCTAAACCCTATGTTTACCTTGTCTCGCTAACATTTATTCTTCCGCGCTCCCTTTCCTCCCCTGATTGGCTAATGTACACTTTTGGCGATGTATGGCAAACAAGCGCTGTGCAATCAAGGTGCTATCTACTTTAGTGGAATGATGTCCAGGTGGAGCGGCAATTAATATGCAGCTGTTGTTTGGGTTGTCATCACAAGGTACAGCGGTCCTCTGCTACACATTTGAAAATGATCTCCTCTAATCATCTTCTTCAGTGTATCAGTTGTGAGGATTATTGATTCATGAATATGATTTATTAGAGGGTCCCTGGCTAGTCAGTAAAGTTATCGGTTGAATACAGATATGGAGTTGAGGTCGTGTGTGCAGTATGAAGGTTGTGGAATGATTACACTGAAGGGAACTGTTTAAGTGGCAAACATTTACTTTTTAAATCACCATTGAAATTTATCTGAACACTTTTTCCAAAGATGTAATGATGATGAATATCTGAGCACTTCTTAAAAATAATCCGTACGTTTCCTCTTGTCGTCGCGCAGTTATATTTAATATATTTTGTTTAACCTTTCTTTTTGATTAACAGTCCTTTCAATTCTTAATCCGCTACTTTATTTATAGTTTGTTACACAAGTATGTGAAATTAATAGCTTAGCGAATTCATAATGTCGTTAAGCGCAGACTTGTGTGAAACTTCAAATAGAACTCCTTTTCCTACCAAATTCTCAAACCTATATACCCTTCAATGTTCTAGAAGTTTCCAAACATTCCTGTCCTCTCATTGGTTACTCTTACGTGTGGCTATGCTATTCTAAAATTTAACTCCTACGCCCTGGATTCTTATCGGCTATAATCAATATCGTGTGACTTTACTTCGAATGTTTAAAAGTAACGTCACCCGTAACGACTACTTCCTTTTTACCGATTCTTGGAAACTTTCCTTTAAAATTCATTGGTCATACGTGATGTTACAATAGGCTTCGGTTACCCTAGCTTTCTCTTCTCTTCGGCAACTGGATTTTCAACATTTAAATACTCCCGTTTCCAACTTACATATTCATTACGTTACGCAATTATAACTATGTATTTGCATATTTCTGTTATATGATTAAATATACATGAATATACAATATGGCAATGAAGAGTACATAAATTTATCTATCAGAGTACTCACTCGAGGTTCTTAATGTTTACATTTACTATAATTGACTATTAATAATCAATGACAATTTGGTTTGTTTAATATTTAATAATTATGAATAAAGTTCCGGCGATAAAAACGATAATATCACTCTTGTCAGGATAGATGCACGTGTTTTCGTTGCGGCTGTCTCCCCTGACTGATAATAGCCGCGTCTCATCAGTTGAAATTGCCGGCGAACATAATGATCTTTAATGGTTCTCAGGTTACATGTGGGGGGGAGTTCGTGCAGGATCTAGGATTTAAGGTAACGAGTAATACGGTTTTCAATGACTCTCTTTTATTCAAGAACTTAGCTACTCGCCACCGTCAGAAGTTTGATTACCATTTCCTTCTGTGAGGTGTTCTCACGCAATGTTGACTGCGCCGCGTAATGCGTGTTTATCTTGAGAGTAGAAATTTGAAGAGAGAGATGTTCTCGCGGAGTTTCGCGTACAACGTGCTTACCTCGCGAGCATGATTTTCAATACTGATCTAGCGCCTATATTCGCGAAATTCGTCTTTACCTTACGAGCAGGAATTTCAAGAGTGATCTTTCCCAGCTTTTCGTTTCTGTCATGACACGAATTCCCCTTTCCTTCCTATATTTTTATATCATGTGACTTGTAAAAGCTTTTTCATTGGTCTTCACTTTACCGTTTCTGAAATTATTAGCTCTCTACATTTTATAAACACGCCTACACATTGCTTTGGGTTTTACCTTCCCATGTCCATTATAACTTGGATTTATAACACTTGCCCTCCGTTTCCTGGAAGCTGGTTGCTGAAAATTGCCTGCGGACCTTAGGTCTATTGTGGGAGCTTCCACCTTCCTTGAAGCCCATTTGTATGCAGCCATTTGTCGCTTCACTAACAAAGTTTTTCCCAAGCGGTCTGCTTTATGTTACTATTTCCTCATGTATATATCTTGATTGATTGAGACCGGATGGACGGTTGCATCGTAATCCTGAGAGGCAGCCTTAAACTGAAGGATCCTCCTGGTACTTTTTTGATAGCAATTTACATGCATTCCAGATGCATTAACTCTGTTACGTAACACATTTTATGCTTACGGTTATGAAGATGTATATTTCTTAAAATATTGTGGCGTATTAATAATTGGGGGGTTACATTGAGGCAGTATTTTTAACACTTAAATGATTTCAGTCTAATTATATAATATAAAATTCAATAACAGCCCGCCTTAAAGCAATATGAATGTAATATAAAAATATAAAAAGTGTACGTAACAGTCATTGTATTAATGTTTATTTTAATATGTACATGTTTAATAATGTTATATGAATGTATTATGTAATTTAATAATGTAGGAGCTGTGAGAATATAGGTTAAAAGTTGCTAACAATGAGGTAACCTTGAGGCAATGATGAATTGGAAAGTTTAATAATGCTCCTAGTAATTCTTGGAGCAACAATAATATAATTTTTGAGACAGTTTATAAATAGCCAATCAACAATCAGAAAAACCTGAAAATTAAATAAAAGTATTCTATTGGAGTAGGATTAGCCAGTTAGAGACTTGAAATAGATGAAATTTGCAAATTCAGGCGGTAGAAATCAGTTCAGTTGCTAGTAGATAGCGTTCCTAACAGGACGCGAGACGCGTCCTCGAGAAGTTTAATACGTATCCAGTGTGAGATGAAAATTCATTACGGCGAGAATATAAAGTTTGCGAGTTAAAAGGTAAAGTAATTAATAAATAATCTCACAGCTCTCTATATCAGTGAAGTGTTATTTAATAATGTGAAGGATTAATAAATGGAGGGAAGTAAAAATTACAATTTCTATAAGCCTACATTCTTTAGCCGCACCACTCCCTGTTAAGAAATACATGTTTCTACAAATTAATACTGACGCAGCCGAGGCAAACCTAAATATATATAATATTTAAAGAAATATAAAATACAAAGTTGATTTCTAAAACTTGGGGCGAAAGCCACTGGAAAGTTTATACCATACGTGGGGATACAATACAATACAATCCTCCTCCTTCAAATAAACACCTCCTTCAACATTATTGTTCTACATTGTCATTACCAGACTCATCGTTGTTTACGTCACTCTTGGCTGGTAGCTTTGCTAGCCACGAGTAGTGGGGATAACGTCTGTCTCAATTAGGATTCCGTGAGGAACGGACCGCGTGTGTAAGCCGGGCTTTGGATCGGCAGATATCTCCTCCCACCTTCCATTTTTAATAATGTAGGAACCCCAAACGGTTGGGAAATAAATCTAGAAATGTGCGAGTAGATTTGTGTTATGGATTTTGTACAGCAAAAACCCACGCCTTCCTCTGAACCTCCACACCACGTTTCGATCCTCCGCAGCCAGGTAAGTATACGTCCCCTCAATGTGCTTGCTGGGTGTTACAATTTAATTTTCATGTGGCCATCTATCCAGCATGTAACAATATATTAACATAAATAATCAGTTAAATAAAGAACTAGTTTGTATCGCATAACTATTCCATGATAACAGCTAATGAGAGGCGACTAGTGCACATGAGATACGGGGAAAAGTTGTAAGAACAGGGTTCAATATACATAAATTTGACCAGTAACCTGGTGTGGAGTATAACGGCACGACTACTCGCTCAGTGTGCTTCGAGGGGCGCCATCTCAGAGTTGCAGGTACTTGCAGTGATAAAGCAATAATGGTAACCATAATTTTCTTTCATTAGAGACCCCACTTGTACTCTCTTATTATTGTCTGTAACCTTCCGAAGAAATTATTGCTTTGATGGAAAAACATGTTAGAGATGAAATAAAACAAACAAATTTAAAACAAAATTAATTTATTGTAAGATATCTGTAACTACGGTAGTTTTAGGAAGTATATGTTAACATAACTATTTATTCTACCAAAATAGGACCCGCTTTGTATCCTCTACTACTGACCTGAGTCAACAAGAAGAAAATACCAGCCGCTCCTTGTACAACTGTTCTGAAGTATCCTCTAACGAGCTGGAGGCAGCCGTTGCAGCCAAGTTGAGGCGCAAACGCAGTCCCAGCCTTCCACCTATATACAACAGAAGCAATTGCCAGGTAGTACCGTATGCATAATGAGCTATACATATTGTGTAATTTCTTCATGCTGGATATAAGAAACAGCAGAACAAATTGCAAAGAAATAAGTACGAGAGGGAGTTAAACAATTATGAATACAATCTTAACGTTGCTTGCTTTATACTTGGCCACGTTATATTGGTGAATTAATTCCACTATTGCTACACACTGAGGTCAGCTAGCTTCTTATAACTGTTAAAGCGCTCCGTGGTTGATATGACTTATACTGCTGTACTTGGTGCCTACATAGCAGTAATGTAAACTAGAAGTGGGATATAAGCGCTCAAGGTACTAAACTGCTCTCCCTCTAATTTCCATTCCTTTACTCCTTTGGTCACCAGAACTAGCTAACCCGGAATTTTAAATGGACCTTTGACATTCTGCAGTACAGTGTGCACGCAGAGCTCTTGAAAAGCATTGGAAGTTCTCCCCATAAACATTCAAGATAACTGACACCGGTATTAAATCACATGTACGAGGAAGATAACGAATGCATTCTGAAAAAAAGGGGGGGGGAATTTAAAAAAGCTCTAAAGTAAAAGCTTCACTGAACTGAAGCTTTTACTTTATTTCTCCACATAATCAACTCCTTATTTAAACATGTGTTATATCTGTCTACGAACTTGTAGAATTTCCGTGTTGTAGTCGGCTGCCACCATCCATTAAGTTAAGTTCACCACAATTTCACCAGGCAAAGCAGAAGAAATGTTTGGGAAAGAAATTTTTAACTTTTGGTTTGTTTTGTACGATCTTGTTGTTCACTTGATCTTTCAAATCATCTAAGATGAGTGACGGACATCCGGATCGAGTTTCTCCTTGCACATTTGTGCGTCCATTGTTGAACATTTCACACCACAACCTCACATTTGTTTCATTCATTACCGTATCACCATATATCTCCTTTAAATGACAGTCAGCCTCTGAAGATTTCAACTTTCGAGCATTCAAAACTCCAATACATTTCTCCTAACAGTCATTCAGTTCATTTTAAACAACCACAGAATGCACAACAATATTCCTACAGCGATCTATGAAGCGGGGACGCACGATGCACTTCCTGAATTGCCCTCGTACATTTAGGAAAAATGAGGTGTAACCAGAGAGATGGAAACCAAAACATTCTTAAGCTACTTTAGTGTTGGAGAAAAAGGAAACTGTAGTTCAAACAAGTGCTATACATAAAACCATAATTTAGGAAAACAAAACAAACAAAAAACAATGGTGTGGCCAACATTGATAAAACTCAACAGGCTGTATGGCGACAGTGTTGTAACATATCAGGAGATAATACACAGTATTATTTAAAATTTGAGGACTAATGCACGAGTAGTAGATACAGCAAGATGGAGCACCAGCACAATTTGCTCTCACCTTTCATAATTTGTTTAAATGATAAAATTCATGGACACTGGATTGGTCATGGATCCCCAATCCAATATTATTTCCTCCACCACCACTCCCTAGGCCTCCACGTAGCCCTGAACTGACGACACCTGATAACACGTTTTAGGGTATAATCAGATGAAGGTTCCTGCATGTCACTACAGAACCAATGCTCAACTTGAACAAGCAGTACAGGATGTCTTCGTTACGATCACACCTACAGCTTTAGAAAAATGTCACAACAAAATAGGATTGTGTATCCAACATCTTATCACTATGGCACTGGAAGTAAGCACATTGAGCTGTTTACATATTTGTAATTCATGCTAAAACCGATGATGAAAGTAACCAATAGGTGCATTTCTGGTGCTCCTCCTCCTTCTGGGCTTCTAACTTCACACATATCTTTCTTTAATACCAACAACTATCGCTCTATGAACCATACTTTAACTCATTTTTGTCTCAGCGAGATTCTGTCATTAGTTAGTTATTACATAATATTTTCAGCAAGGACTACTTATGACAAACCCCTTCCATAAATGAAAATTAAATGTGCATTTCAGCATGAAGGGTTTTGATACTTACCTAGTTAGACCGTTTTCCTGCTGGAAAGTGTTTTATTGTTGATCAAGTGTGTTTATAGAGGTTTTGTTTCAACTATAAGCTTATTTCTCAAAAACAAAAATGTTGTATACATAATTACTTTAATATACCTATTGCAATGCATGGAAATTTAAATAAAATTATAAAACTATAAAGGTTATTTTAATAAATAATTGTTATTTGATTATTTTATGGACTGAAGATATAGAAAATCTAGTTTTCCAAAACTTGAAGCTTAAGTATGATTGTAACTGTTTAGGAACAAAGTACTCAACCCTATGATCAAGAAGAAGATGGTGAGGGTGAAACTTCAGGATATGCCAGCGACTCTAATGAGAAAAACATTGACTACTGGAATCAACAAAGGCAGCTTGCCTATAACCAGCAGCAAGACAGCTGGATGAGTGAGCCTGGTTATGACAGAGTATCAAGGAGATTTGTCAATAAACAAGGTGCCTGGTATAATAACAGGTACTCATTGATTTTTAATGTGAGATAAGATTTAGGGAAAGCAGAATATGTACTACATGAAAACCAAATATTTAAAAAACAGTCACTTTGTAATATTTGAGTATTTTAAGATAGATGTGTATCAAAAGTACAACCAAATACATAAACAGTCTCTTATTTTAACATATTATAGCTTTATGATAAAAAATTTGACATATTACATTCACATAACTTTCTCCACCCCCTCATCTACAAACTATTCTTACAAAAGCTAAGTTTCTACATATTACTTGTCAATCAAGATAAATGTTTGCAGAAATGCCTTTATTACACGTTTAATTATAGATCCAAGTGGGATTCAGGAGGTTTAAGTAATAGCCAAATCTTTAAAAAGCGAGTTGCTATATACTGGCTTTGAAATTCCATTCTCTGGATGAATACAAGCAAAAAATTATTTAAAAATTAAAATCAATATCATAGAAATGGTAAATGTCATAAAAAGTTTCAGTTAATATAAATTTTTTGTGCAGAAGGCTTTTGTCCATTTTTTTTACAGTTTGCCAGTTATGCATAATTATACAATTTTTTTTTGAATGAAGAGTATTTCAAGATACCTATTTTATTTGTGAAGCAAAAGTCTTAAATATATGGTATTTTAATAAAAATCATTAATATGCATTTTTAAGAAAGAAAAAAAAATAACGAAAATTTTTGTATGTATGGGTTAGCTTAGGGTGGAGATATTTTCTTGAAAATCTGTATGTCATTCTTGGAACATGGTGAATTTAAATACAAAGGTTGGTATTTTTCTGACATTTAGTTTTTGAGTTACGCTTTTCACAGACATCTTTTTCTAAAAATGCTTTTTGTAAATTCAGGGAACCTCAGAATGTGTATTTCCAGTGAAATCTCAATATAAAATTTTTGAATGAAATCAATACTTCCCCTACTTACTATAGATAAGTAGAGAAAGCAACAATATAGTATGAAAATGTACTAAAAATGTGAATGATTAGCAGAGGATTGCTTTCTGTACAAGATGCCATGCTGAGTAGAAATTACTTGCATTAGAGTTGCATTCTCCTGCTCCTTTAGTAACAGTCATTATCATCCAGCTTCTCTCATTTAATTATTTGGAAGAGCAAATACAGAAGTTTGCATTCTAGTTACCATAGCTCACCTACCCAAGCTTTGACAGAAAGGATGCAACATCACATTGAACAAAGGTTTGTACTTTTTGAGCAGATCTAGGCCAGTAGACAAGTTTTAAAATATCCAATTAAGGGGAAACTAAATAGTGAAAACTGCCAAAAATTACATTTTTAGTTTTTCACAGCCTAGAAGTTTCTCCTTAATTTTATATATATTCCTATTTCATACTCTGAATTTTGCACCACATCACAGGCGGAAAAAATAAAAAATGAAAACTCCTGCATATTTTGGAATAGCGGGATAAACTTTAGCCCATCTTTTAGGGGAAATTTTGCTCTAAAAATTGGTACTGCTATTAAGTGTAGTAGCTTCTGTGTACCCAAGCCATATAATTTCTTCCTTTGCAAATATATGAGAGTTTGTTTTAGCCATGTTTGCTTTGAACAGCTTCTTTTGTGAATGACAGTTTCTGGTATAAATGAGACATTTTCTCTGAAACTAGTGAAGATAATTGAATACAATTTTAGGATGATAAAAACAACATTTAAGTGCTTTTGTATTTCTATTTTGTCGTTAATAACATGTTGGGCTATTTTTTTAAAAGCATAATTGCTGATAAATTTTAATAAAAGAATGACATAATCATAAAAAAAAATTCCATCTTCCTTAAAAAACAAATTTACTCAAAAGTATATCATTGAATTTGGAAGGCATTTATCCACATCCTAAAAGTTTCAGTCTGATACCTTAAATACTCACTGAGATAATGAGTTATGAATTTAGCAGATTAAACATTGGTGGAATAGAGCTCTTAATCTTCCCTTAACCAATTTATTAGTAATAACAGTTAGCTCCCTTTCTAAAGCAAACTTTGATCATCAATACATGAAACAATGTTCTTTCATTTAAAGATCTCTTTACCCCTTTATGTGTAATGCTTTTTAAACTAGTTCATTGTGTTGGAAAAATTAATGACTAGAACTAGCAAATATTTAAAGTCCCTTAGGCGGATTTTCATGAATTCTGTCAAAGTTATGCCTACCCAAGCATTAATCATGCTACATAAACTTAACCTTCTCAGCACCATTGCTTGTTCTGTAGAATATTTATAGAAAGCAAGTGAGGATAATTTTCAAATGGGTACTTAGACTGCAAGAATCTCTCTCCCCCTCCCCCCCCCAAAAAAAAGGAAAGAAAAGGAAAGCTGTGCCTTAGTGATTTTCTTTATTTTTAATTCTGTTGCTGTTTAAAAAAACCTTAAAATTCTGAAAAATAAAATACTTAAATTTTAAAACAAATTTTGAGTTGACAGCCAGAATGCTCTATTTGTTTTCACCTATTTTTAATCTATAAATTATATTTTAAAGATGTCTCCATTATTATTATTAAGCTCTGTTTTTTTATTAACTCAATTATCTAGCAGTATCACCTATTAAGCAGGTTAAGCTCCTAAGCTTTAAACTGCTTTTCCGAAAATTTACTTGAAGTCAACTGTACTTCTTGCCGCATGAAATACCTTAAGTAGACTTGGCCAGTTGAAGGTTTATGCACCATATAAGTATTCTTAAAAGAGAAAAGGAGAGGTGTTTTGTTATAAGGTTTATTTTTACTTATACTAAACAGTCTATTTGTACTCTGCAGAGGTGGCTATAGGACACCAGATTCTGTGGTATCTACCCCTCCCTGCAGATTATGGTCCTGTGGAGGAAGTGATGAGGTAAACAGAATGCGATGGGGAGATCGTGGTGTTGGAGTGGGCCACCTTTGGGAACCTACCTTTCAAGAACCTGATGCAAGATTACCTCAGGTACCTATTTAGAAATAAAATAATACACATGTGACAGACCTCCAAGAATTTTTCTTTAGTCAGTATTCTTCCCCAGCCTCACTAAAGTCTGGAAGTATAAGTGAGAGTGTAAATTTGTTGGTGTGTGTGAATTTAATATTTGAATGTAAATAAACCCAAACATACATAGTAGTAAATAAGTGAGTATCTATGCCACTAAGTAATTGTTTCAAATGTGACCTTAGTAAAGTGTACCTTTACTCCAAGTCATTTTATTCTGTAGAAGATTATTTGAATGACAATTTATCCTGATGATAACACTTATATAGCCCTATAAAAGTATTTTACTGATTTTAAAGACAAAAGATCTGATATGTGATACCTACTTTAGAATTAATCTAAGCTAGTAAATGTATATATGCATGTGTTATATATTGCAGACATTGAAAATTAAACTGACACACAATGCTATGCATTGCAAATCAATCATAAAATAATGCTGAGATGCACAGGATATGAAAGCCCAATGATAATGTACTCGTACCTATAAAGCTTAAGTCTTTCATTTATGCATAGCAAAAGTGTGTTTATTTGTACATATGTAAGCTCTGTAACAGCAGGGAAATATTTGTACATTTTGTTTGTTTCTTTAACTCTACATATTACACATGCTTCTTTATTAATTTATTAATTTTAGATGATGTTGTATATCCATATTTAATTCTTATTTATACATGCAACCAAATTGTACTTTCTTTAACATTTCTATGTTCAAGGGTCTCTATGATCACCAGTGAACTCACAGAGTGCAATCCAATCTAAATCTATTCTAAAAACATTGTTGAATGAAACTATTCTATTTGAAAGTTTTCTGCAACAAACATTAATGATAAATGGAACTTGTGGCATAGTTTCACTTTATAATATTCAAATTAATTACAAGTAGGTGGGGAATTACTTAACATTGTATTAGCAGACAAAAATGCATGACAGAATTCTGGACATGTGATTTTTTGTTTTGTTTTGAACAGGTCCAAGGAAGTGGAAGGGGAACTCCAAGTTGGCTGGAAAGAGGACTTAACAAACTGAGTAACTGTGATGCTTCCATGGCTTCATCAACAACACAAGTACTGGTCATTAACCATGGCACTCCAGAGTCAAGCAATCTTAGCCGGGAGCTTGCAGGCAGTTGTGATACCATCAGCACTCAGTCCCAAGCAGAGTGCAACCGGTATGTATTGAGTAAAACTCTTGGTTCTTGATCTCTTTGGTGAGGAATGATTTTATGCACCTTATAACATTTCTGGTGTAAATGGAAAGCAAATGAAGAGAGCTACTCATACTCAACTACTGTTTCAAAATCACAGTAAAGGGTCATATCAGGTCAAATCTTACCAACTTTTGTAGGGGCATATGCAGAAAGTGCATTTGGGGGCAGAACTGAAACAGGAATAACTGAAGCAGACAATGTTATTTGCACCTTCTTTTATGGTCACTTTTAAAGATTTATCCAACAGAGGGGGGATATCAACTGGATCACTGTAAAGGGCATATTGACTAAATAAAGGATTTGTTGGGTCAGCATGACCAACATGCTAGCCTCTAGTTCCCAAGGTTGTGGTTTCAAACCTGGCGAAGGATGATGGATTTCTTTTTGGGCATAAAAATCCTTAGCGTGGCTTCCTTCAGCAGGGAAATGAAACCAGTGATCCCATGTCATAGATTTATGGCATGTTAAAGAACCTCAAGCCTGACCTCAAAGAGGCCTCTGAGCAAAATTTCTGGTCTTTCATGCCCAATATAGCATCCAGTGGGATGCTAAAGTTAAAGAGCATCCATAAATAAAAACTCAATTTAATTTTAGCATGACCAACAACTAACTTTTTAAGTATTTATAAGAGTGACAGACAAGCAGGAATTCATAGAGACTAAACTCCAAACCGGGACTCATATCCAGTTTAGGTTAACTCCTAAAAATATTGAAAAAATTAATTTTAAATCAATCAGCCAAGTGTGTTAACTACTAGGCTACAAGTAGACCCATTCAGAAGTTTCAGTTTTACTTCATTATAACTACAGGAGGTCCTGTGTAACCTATGACTAAACATATACATATAGCAAAATGAGTAGTGCAAGCTGTTTAATCGATGTTGCCAAGCAGTGTAATGAATTATAATTTTCCTAAAGAATGGATTAAATTCCCTGTCATCCCCCACCACCATTATAACATATATACTATTTTTATTTACCTTTTCATTAACAAGTACAATGTGGTATATTCATTCTCCAAGAATAAAAGAGTTACAGAAAACATAAATGCGACTGAAGTGCTTTGATCTTCAGCCCTCCAAGTCCTCCTCCCCTGCATATACCCTCAAATTTGTTCCTCCAGATTGCTAGACATAGTGTATGACCATCATATCAGAGAGGTGGATTTGCTATTGTTGAATATAACTTTAAGATATAGATTTGCTATCATCAGCATTTTTCTTTGGGGAATAATTAAGTTCAATTAAGGTGTTAATAATCGTCTGTGTCAGGTTTTGTAGATTATGAGTTTATAGCCAGAGAAATGAGATTGGTCTTTAATCTATCACAGACCTAAAATGAAAACTGTTTTCATACTACTGTAACTTTAGCAAATATGGGCTACATAACACAGATAATTGAGCATGCGACTTCTGTACAAAAGGATGCAGGCTTGATTCTGGCTCTTATTAATTAATTTTGAAGATTGAGAAACTAGTAACAGTGATGTGTCATAATTTAAAATAAGGAGAGTTGAAGGTTGTTACATTTTAGTGATGTAGTGTAACAACCTTCAACTCTCTTTATTTTAAAATAGCATTCAAGCATTCGTAAATAAACTAGAACAACATTCCAGTTTATGAAAAAAGGTGGGAAGTATTATTCCAGTTCATGAAAAAGTGGTCAGATTTATTCCATTTTAAGAAAGATGCTGCTGCATATTTCTTAAATATTAATGGGTGTGTGCACAGTTCATTGAGTATAAATAATGTATCACCTTATAAGAACTGCATTATTAAATATTACAACAGATAAGGAAAAAGAAATGAGAAAATGTACATGGAGCTTTATTAGAAATCATAGTTCAACTATTGGACATTTGCATTGTTACAGCACATTTACTATCACATAGATTAATATATAGCACAGGATCAATTATTAAAATGTCATCATGGCTTATTCAGCAAAGAATTATGTTTATAATGGGATTAATCTAGCCCAGATTTTTATTTTCTGTTTTAAAAATAAGTTTAAAAATTGCAATGCACACCTGTGCTAGAAAGCATTCACTGCACATACCAATAGCAATTGGCATATACCCTTAAGGAAAGAGAATGTCTTGCGAGACACCTCTGATGCCATATTTTTTATTTTTATTTAAGAGATGATTCGCGCAGTAGAACTGAATGAGATACCAGATTTTGGATGTCATTTAACTTTCCCATAACATCATGAATAAGTGAAATAACAACTGAGACTAAGGAATAACCTTTTCTAATTCCATGCTGCATGATAATTAATATGTTATGCTCATTTAAGAATTTTTCAAATATTCTCAATATAACCTTCTCAAAAAATATGGCAATTAAGATGTAAGTCTAGTTATTAATTAGGAGTTTATCTCTTTTCTTGCGAATGTGTTGAATGATGCTTATTTTTAGACATCTGGGAAGCTACCTTCTTCAATAAGAGCATTAATTAGGTGTGTCAATAGATTTGCAATAGTAAGTGTACAAGCTTTTAACAAGTACAGGCTAATTTCATCCCATTCACTGGTGTTTTTACTAGAGCAGCTTTTAACATTGTCTATGGTGTTAAGTATAAGCTTATAAACAGTGATGTGTTGCTAATATAACCAGTCAGTTGGAAATTTGAAACAGTAATAATCTCTTAATAAGAAATACATTGAACATGTTTCAGCTACTGTTTTTACTAATCCTCAGCAGGTATACCAAAACATGCTCATTCTCACTAAGTGATGATTAGTGTTCTGAATTTCTGGATCACTAGTCATATATTGTCTTTATTTTAATTTCTCTGGAAGGGATTAAAAACAGATTATGATTAACTGAAGAAAAGCTGACCTGAAGATCAGTATCAGTAGGTTTGCAGTGGTTTGAGGCTACATTTAGGAAATAGTTGAATTCTTGGCAAACTACTATGGGGTCACTCACTGTGGAATTATTAATGTTGAGAGCTAAATTTTGTATGAAAGTATGATTCTTCCTATAGTTACTGGTTGGGCCCCAAACTGAAGATGATGCAGATTTTCACTGCATAAAATAAATGTGTTTTGCTTCTGAAAGCTTTGGTTTTATTTTATTTACCTATTAGATGTGAGTGATAAGAAAACAATCATCACTTTTTTCTGTAAAGAAAAACAATTTAACTCTCTATTAATATAGATTGTTTATATTCATAAACATATACAAATAACTTTATGAAGCTTTTATGAAATATTATAATTATTGTATTAATGAGAAAAATTGAATATTAATTGTTAAAAGAAGAGTTCTTAAATGAAGCGCTGCTTAAGAACAATAAAAAAATTGCTTTAAAAAATTGGAAAACCATATAATATATGCAGTTAAATGTTTATAACTTATTCTTGCAGAAAAAATCAAGGAGTATTTGTGCTTATATTTTGCAAACTTTATATCTCAGGACATTCATACGTGGACAGAATGCCCCTCTGGAGCCAGAAGTACTGATGGAAAGAGAGAGAAAAAGACAGAAGGCACTGGAACACCAGAATGCAATAAGACAGCAGGTATGGCCATTTTGCTTTGAAACGAATTGTATTGAATGAAATAGATAAATAGATATAAAATAAATATATGTTGAATATAAAATGAATGTTTTTTTCTTGGATTCAAAAATATACTGTGTATGAAAATAACTGCAAATGAAAATTAAGAGAAATGCTGGACAGATACAGAAAAGAGAAACTTAAATCTGTAACAATAAAAATCTGATGTTTACAAGATTCATCTGACCCAAATTGCTTTTGAAGATTATGCTGTTGTTGCCAGGCTATTAATGCACAAGCTTTGATCAATATATATACAAACTTATTTCTTTAACCAAAGTGCCAATGTAAGACATATCTTGTTTAAAAAAAATAGGTGGGCTTATCTGTAAACACTTATGCACAAACTCCACCACTACATTATCTCATGATGCTCATGATCTAGTCCTTATTTCACAGGCCAAACATGGGCATATAAATCCAGATGGTGGGAAGTATCTTGTGAATTTCTATCAGTTTTCTGCCCATCAGTGACGATGCACAGATTCAACTTGAGATTTTCCAGTAGTCTGGGTTTCATGAATCATCAATTAGATACTAATATAGCTTATAACATCACAGAATAAATGTCAACTATAAAATTATGACCAGCATCAATAATGAGAACCTAAATTACTTTTCACTAATACTCATACTTTAACTGTTTTTGTTTTCCATAGTTTCTCTCCTGTGGAAGAATCTTTTTACTTTCTCTCCCATGTACATAGTAGGTAGAAAAGTTATTGCATTAAACCCAAAAATTTTATATCGAGATTTCACTGGAAGTACATGTTCTGAAGGCCCCTGAATAAACAAAATAGCATTTTTAGAAAAAGGTCTGTGTGTACGTGAACAGCATAACTCAAAATAAAGTTGGATAAATACCAAATGTGGTATTTAAGTTTGTATCTTCCAAAGATGTGACACATAAATTTTCAAGAAAATCCCCCACCCTAAACTACCCTTTACAGGACAAATTTAGAAATGTTTTATTTTTTCAAGATTCTAATGATTTTTATTATTAGATTATTAAAGATATTTACATGAATTTTCTAGGAATAGCTTATGAGGCCCACTTCATTCAGAAGGAATTTTGTATTAACTTGTATAACTTGTAAATGTTAAGTGATAGATCGAAACATATTACAGGAAAAAATGTATAGCTCTTTAAAACACACAATTTATTTTGAAAAACCTTTTGTTTTGTAACATAGATATCCGTTAATATTGGTTTGAATTGTTCAATACTTTTGTCATTCTTTTGAAGTTCTGTTGATATTCAGTTGTTTCTCACAAATGCATTGAAAGATTATTGAATTCTAAGACCAGCATATAGTGTACAGTTCATAAACATTTGACTATCGCTGTTTCCTTTGTATCTAAAATGAAATGTGTAATGTAGCTATTTCTGCAGGAGTTTATCTGAATTTAATTGAAGTAGATAGAAAACTAAGATTTGTACGAATGGTTTGTGGAAGTTATATAAAAATAAATGACAATAGGTAGAGAAAGTAATGTGAATGTAAGGTATAAGATTTGTTTTTACATAAATATTAGTTGTTCAAAGGCTAACCTTCTTTTATAATCTATACAAAATTTTCAGGAGTTTCTACCTTTTTTGACAGCTAAACTAAATTCTTAAGTACTGCACAAAAGATAGGCATTATCCCTTATTCACTTACTTGACTGCCATCAAGGGCTAAAGGAATGAGTCAAGTTATCATTTCCATTGTAATTTCAAAACTGTCAATCTGTACCATAACTTTTCTGATACAACAGAGAAACACTAACTTGTATTTCATCAACCTTTATAGTGGTGATGAGTGTTACTTATTGAAGCTCTCTCTGGGATATTACTGTTCTCATAGAAATAGAACATAAAATCATGTAAATTGATATACGATGAGAATAGTATTCTGTATTTTTTCTAGAAATACTTTAAATATAAAAATTAAATAAAATTTTCACTGATTTAAGTCAATATATGTTAGTTTATTGATGTAATACCATTCTGCTATATGGAATGTATCAGTGGGCTAGCACAAAGTTGTTGCTATCTAATGTTTCATTGATCAAACTAGCTTTCCTGTCAACTATTAGTTTTAAATCTTAGTACATCCATATGCCTCTGTCATTTGGAAAATTATGCAGGTTGGTTTAAATTTAATTCATTTGTGTTTTATGAATACATAGATGTCAGTAGACAAACATTATAAATAAATCACAGTATGATGTTTTAGGTGCTTGATACATCTATGCTTTTCAGATAATTTTTTCTGCAGGTAATTATGTAAATTTCTTTGTTCAGTTAGAAGAACGAGAAAGAAAAAGGAAAGAAGAAAAAGACAGAAGAATAAAAGACGAAAAGGCAGAAGAGGAACGAATAAAACGAGAACAGGAAATTGAGAGAAAACGCATGGAGGAAGAACAAAGACGACAAAGAGAAAGAGAAGTAATCATCCAAGAAAATAACATATCTTTTTATTATTAGCCTTAAAGGTCAACAGTTCAGTCATAACACCTGAAAAAATATCAGTACTCTTTAAAATAATTCTAAAGATTTTTAATTTACAGTTTAATGCAAGTTTTATCACACTTAAATAACTGAGTATTCTATAGAATTATAGATGAATCCCAAATATTTCTCTTTTGTTTCTTGGTGTTTTACTTCTAATAAATTATTTTTTAAAAAAATAATAAAACTTTAATATCTGAGGAATTTAAGTGTTGTTGGGAACTTTGGAAAGGGCAAAATATTTTCCTAAAAACTAAACACATAATTATGTTCTTGGCTTGCTTCCACAGGAATTACTTTTTCACCTCTTAGCTTATATATCTGTTAGCATTCTTTAAACCTGATTACCCTATGCTCTGCAAGCAGCAATACCACCACACCATTTAAGCTCCTAAAAATCTGTTCCTATCTCTATTACATTTATGAGCATAAGGGCAGATAGCATATTGAACAAAAAAGAAAAGGAACCTATGGAGATGTTTAAAAACAAAACACAGCTGATAGTGTGGCAGAGGATAGCACTCCAGTTAGTTTTCTTATTTATCTTGGTGATGGAAGTAATACAAACATATCACCTTTCTGAGAATCAAAATTAGGATTCATAGGGTGTAAGACAGGCTCATTATCTGCATTTTTATGGTGGCTGAAAATATGGTCATTCTGTACAGCCATAACTCTGTCTTTTATTGTTGCACCATTAAGGGTAAATTAAAAGCTAAAAATAGATAGGTACTGGTTATATACATTTTGGAATGCTTTTTTAGAGAATGATAATCCCCTTTGAATTGCTTATTTCTTAGTAAAGAATCAAATAAACAACCATTTTAATATATTATAAATTATAGCTTGAAAGAGATATTCACTTATTTTAGAGCTTGCTTAAGCAATGGTTAAACATGTGTAGAAATCTTTAAGTTGTAGTTTCCAAACAATTTTGTTGCACTAACCCATATTTTTCTGAAATACTTGCAGGAAAAAGAGGCACGAAAAGCAGCAGCTATGCGTGAGGCTCTGGAAAATGCAGAAAAGAAAGCAAGAGAAGAAAAGATGCGTTCAAGAAGCAAACACATTTCAGATTCTTCTAGCAAGCAGTGTGATTCTAAAGTAGAAATAAATGAATGTGAAAGACTGTGTGATAATGGTTCTATAGTAAATGGTTCTCAACAAAGTGTAAGACAGTGTAATGATTCTTGGCCAGTAAACCAAGTACCACAAACTGAAGAGAAAGTGTTAAGAAACAGTGATGCAACTCAGACTCCAGTAAAATCACTTAATGAAACTTTACTAATAGCAACTGAAGCAGTAACAATGCCAGATGGCTTAGCTGTAGTACTAGGCAATACATCAGATGCAAGTGCTCATGATGTGCTGCCAGCAACTGGAGGTAGTGTTCAGTTAGCACTTCTTATGTCACCGGGAATACAACCACCACCATTACTGGTTGAAAACAGACTACTGACACCTAGTAAATATCGTACATGTGCGAGAGAAAGGGGAACACAGACAGATTCAGAGATTATCATAGGCAATAGAGGAAGAAGATTGAAGGAGAAAACCGTTGCTCAGTGCGCAAGGAACAACAGAAAAAAGTATGATAAACAAATTAACAAATTATTTATACTATTTTTAATGCCTCATGTTTTGCTTTTACTTAATCTGTACTTTTACCAAATTTCATCAGTTATAAATCAGAAGTGGACTCCTAACACAATATTCTTCTAACGTTATGGATGAAAAGTATCGTTTATATCATTAGCGATAAAGATGAAAAATGTTTTCCTCATTAGTATGTTACTTCTGTTCAAAAATGATTTACAAATTTATTTGTAAATGTTTTTATATTTAAAAATAATATTATATCTCAAACATAGTGTTATGGATTGTGATATTTATGTATTTTCATTTCATGTAAGACTATGTTTAAGGTATATACAGAACATAATAATCATATTTGGACAACTAAATGAAGTAAAATCACAAGATGTAGGACATACAATAACTCAACAGCACATAAACAATCCATTTTATATTTTTAACCTTTAACTAATACACATTCCCTGAATAACAAAAATATACATGAACATAAAAAGATGAAGAAATGTATCGGAAAGTTTGGGTTGAAAGAAGATCAAACACTCGAAAGACAGTAATACCTAAATATGGAATGTCACAGCTTCAACACTTACCCCACTCCCCCCCCCCCCCAAAAGAAACATTAAGTAGTTTATGTATCACCCACAAGTAACAAATGAATCAGAAAATTTTCAAAGAAATATATTATATTTGCACCAATATATTAATTCTTTGCTCAAAAGTCTTATAGAATTTAAAATGAAAGACAAAGTTCCAACTAACACAAACCCACAGATGTATGCAATTACCTGCAACAACTCTGAGAAAAGTTAATGTGAATGGCTAATTGTAAAAGGGTACCAAAGTCAGTATTTTTTTAGTTTTGGGGTTAAGTTTAGTTTCTAGCTCCCCCTGGGTCAATGCACGTTTTAGAGTAAAAATAGTCCTAAATCAGCTACATTAATAGGCTGAAAGTTAATAGCCAATTCTACACTGTAACGTAAAAAGGTACCCAAGTCACTCCAGTAATTTTTTCATAACAAAGTGTTGTGATTAGTAGCAGCATTTTGGCTTTTCAGTTGTTTAATTTTGTTAATGTTTTGTTTTAACATCTGCCATGTAGCGCTCATATTATTATTGAAATTGCTTTCACAAACATAATGTATCGGTGTTACTCTATTACAGCGAGGTTCAATTTGAGTTTAACTTAGTCAAGTAATCCCCCAAGAAGCACAAGGAAATGCCTGTTACAAAAGACATATAGTCAAGAGTAGCAAGAGTTAAAGGTTATGAGTATACTAATCATTTTGGGAACACAAAGCAAAGAACAACAACTTAGCCACTTTGCAGTTATGTGAAAATGGGAGCATATGGAAATGTAAATGAAATTGTTGATGCATAGTAATTAGTAAGAATACACATGACATATTTTGACTGTAGGTTTTATAGTATAGGATGTTTTATAAATTGATTTCAGGTATCCAAAGAAGTGTTTTGAGCAGTTTGATAGTGTTGACGAAGAAACAAGTTTTGCTGTAATTTATGATATGGATTCTAAAGATGAACAGGATTTACACCTTCAATAAATGAAGGAAGCTAAAGAGGTGAAGTATAGGATGAAAGAAGACTCCAATGCAAGAAAAAGGTCTTTCCACATTTCTCTTGATGACAGGAAAATAGAAGTTTGAAGAGAAGCTTTTTTTCAGGATGTATGATGTGGATGCCAAGAAACTGAGACATTTTAGGAAATTTATCATTGAGGTAGATTACCAAGAGATCAACATGGCAAGCAACCCTCTACTTTCAGATTGGAGGAAAACATTTTTTAAAAATTTATGAACGTATAATTTCCTTTCCCATTAAAGAAGGCATTAGACATCTAGTGTTATCAAATACCTATAACCTGAGCCTCTGTGTTCAAAAATATATAGTCTTTCTGAGTTAAACTTGACACCACAATCAAATGCAGCTTTTACAGTAAATCCTTCCATGAAAATAATATTTTAACCTTAGTTTGGGAGTCTGGGTCAATACCTGCTGCTTCTGTGAGGATAAAAAGAAAACCCACTAAACTGAAAAACAAATCTGTAAATGATACAGCAAAGAGAATTTGTACTGCTGAATTAACAGTTCAACTGAGGCAGTCAAAAAAAATTCATACAACAATGGAAGAATCTGCAAAATTATCAAGTAATTCTGAAAAAGTCCTTGGACTGGTATTTGATTACATGCAAACCCTTGAATTTCCTAAAATTCCAGTTCAAGAGATGTTTATTTGCTGCTGTTAAATGTTAATTTATTTTGCATATACAATATGAAAACTGACATTAACTGAATGTTATTTATACCATGAGGGACAAGCACAGAAAGGCTTACAGATTATATTAATTACAATATGTCTTTCGAGATCGAGGAACTTCATCGCTTTGCTGATAATTGTCCAGGACAAAATAAAACTCACAGTTTGTCAATTTTGATTGCACTTTGTGACACAGTAAGATTCAAAATTATAAAGCAATTTTTCCCCCTAAGGCTCATTCCTACTTACTCTGTGATAGAAAGTTTGCTACCATAAAGAGGCCCATAAAAAACTTGATCATATATACACAGTTGAATTGTGTGAAATTATCTGCATTTGATCACAGAAATCTCCTAACATAGTCAACTTGCTATGAACAAACCACAAGAGAGATAATTCTGAATTTCAAAAATTGGTGGCCTAATGTCTACAAAAGGACTTTACTTCATTTAAATCAGCACATACTTGCCATGTCAGAAGAAGGTTCCTTTCCTTATTTGAATATTCCATTACTTTGAATATTCTAAGGAAAGCAAGGGTATCGTGCTTGCGAATGAATATATCAATGGCCATCTTCTGAGCCACATATTTGTTTTAAAAAAGCAACAACTTCTGTGGCATAAATTAGTGTGTAAGCGAGTAAGTCAGCAATTGGTGAAAATTCTTAAAACATTGTATTTTGAGAACACCTTCTGTGTAAGGGTAGAGGCAGGCTGTGTAACAAGAGAAATTCAACAAAAGAAAGGCCTCAGGCAAGGATGTAAGTTAAGCCCAGTTTTATTTAATTTATACATAGATGATGTCTTATTAGAAGTTGGAAGGAACAATAACTGTGTACCAGTAATTAACAACATCCAAATCCCAGGACTTCTTTTTGCAGATGATCTAGTGGTAGGATCTATTACAGTAAGTGGTTTAAAGGTTTAAAACAATCATTACAAGCAATTGATGTATATTGTAAAGAATGGAGGTTAAAAGTAAATCAAGAGAAAACACAGATTGTGGTATTCAAAAAGGAGGGAAAATTAAGCAAATATGAAAAGTGGAAGGGAGAGAATAAAGATTACAGGGTGGTGCATGACTGTATTTATTTAGGAGTAAAAATAGATGGAGGTAATAAATGGGAGAAACAAAAGAAGTTCGCATTGGCAAAAGGTAAAGGGGCTATGGCAGCAATCAGAAGCTGCAAATATAAAGTACCTAATATAAATGTTAAATGGCTGGAAAAAGTTTATGAGATGGTTGTGGAGACAAAAATGATATATGGTATAGAAATATAGGGATTAGATAGAGGATGGGAAAGTATAGATGAGGTGCACAGGATGTTTTGTAGAGAAATCCTAGGATTACCAAAGGCAATTGTAAGACAGGTAGCGCAATTAGAGATGGGCAGGGCAGCGACTAAGGGGAAGATAATGGAAAGAGCTTTGAATTTTTGGTTCAGAGCTTTAAATCTAGGAAAACGAAATGTGTTAAGACAATGTATACAATACCAAGAGAATAGTTTAATGAATGATGGATGGGTAAGTAATTTACAGAACATTATGGAGAAAAATGGGTTAGGAGACATGTGGAGAAGGAGAGAAAATAATGTGAAAAATTTTTGGAAAAAGGCAAGGAAAAGACTGGAAGATATAGAAATACAAAACATGTTCAGTGAGATTGCTGAAAGGAGCTCATTGGTTTGTTATAGGCCAATGAAAAATACATGGGGTAGGGAAAAATATATAGACATAGTAAATAAAGAAGAGAGAGAATCTATTGCATGGGTAAGAACCGGAGCATGGAGGCTAAGAGGATTAAGACAGTGTATTCCTCAAAACCAATATGCGATATGTGGTGGTAATGAAGACATTGAACGCATAGTATTTAAGTGCCAAGGAACAGAAAACTGAAGAAGAGAATTTATTAACAAGAAGTGGTTGAAGGGGATAGAAATACACTTATAATCGAAATGATGTATAAGGACACTAGGAGCATTGGACAGTTTTTGTGTAAAGTCAAAAATAAATGGCTCTGGACAGTGGATAGAGAAAAGTAAGAGGTAGTGTATCTTACTTTGAATTGAAAACTATGGTGAATGTGTGATGGTAAAGTAATCAATTAGTGACAAGTGAAAAACAAGTGGAAGTGGGACATGAAAAGCTGAAGCAAGATAATTTATTGATGGGAAATTGTAAAATGTAGATAAACTGTAGTGATTGTCTACAGAATGAGTTGCCAGGGTCAAAGTTCAATAGACAATAAAATTGTAAATCTCTTAGCACAATAAAACAAAACAAAAAAGCAACACTCAAATATCATCCTTCCCAATAGGTGTGCAAAACCAACAGGAAAAGTACCAATTAAGAAAGGAAAGAAAAGAAAAGGTTGAAGACCTGTAGAATTTCTGTGTTCTATAATGCTATATTGGCCAACAGTAACATACTCTGATATAGGGTAAAATAGCATTTGTTTGCCAAGCAAGTTATGTTATATTAACTATACTGCTTTGAACTTTAAAACCTCCTTAGTATAAATGCATATATACTGTGTGTCCTGTTGAATCATTACCACTAAGAAATGTAAACATCTCCTCTCACAGTCAAGTTATAATTATGCTTTTCAGCTTGTCTTGTGTAGAAACTCTCCAAGTATGACAACCCACAGAATTAAAATGACAGAATTCATGGTACAGCAGAAAGTGAAATGATTTTGGTAGGCAATTGACATTCCCAATTGCAGTAAAAACAAGATTTAGGCAGGAATATGGTGCAAATGCTCCAGATCGTCATACCATTTTGAAATGGCATAATCAGCTGTTGGAAACAGGATCTGTGCTGAGGAAAAAGGGAAGCAGCAAACAATCAGTGTCCGCAGCTACAGTTGAAGATGCAAGGCAAGCATTTCAGCATAGCCCAAGGAAGTCAATTCGATGGGCCAGTTTAGAGCTAGGTATTCTGAAGACGATTGTTCACATGGTTGTCCATAAAAGACTGTGACTTAGAGCATACAAAATCCAACTTATGCAAAAGTTACAGCAGAATGATAAACCCAAACAAGCCAAGTTCACTACTGCACTGTTATCCTGCATTGATGATGACAATGAATTCCTCAACCACATCGCATTCTCAGATGAAGCAACCTTTCACACACCATAACTGTAGAATATGGGGAGCAGTAAACCCACATGTCATAATGGAATATGAATGTGATAGCCCCAAAGTTAACATGTGGTGTGCTTTAACTTGGGATATAGTGATCAGAACTTTTTTCTTTGCTGAAAGTAGAGTAACAGGGACAACCTACCTAGATATGCTGGAAAACTATGCAGTCCCACAAATACCGGATAAGTTCTTCTTTCAGCAAGATGGAGCCCCTCCACATTAGGCCTATGAAGTTCGACACTATCTCAACACACAATTTCCAAACAAGTGGATTGGAAGAGCAGGTCCCATTGAATGGCCTCCAAGGTCACCAGACTTAACCCCCTTAGATTTCTTTCTATGGGGGTATGTGAAAAGCATTGTTTATCAACTCCAGTACAGGATCTGGCTGACCTCCGAAGGCGGATAATTGACGCTTGTGCTTCCCTCACACCAGTAATGCTGTGCAACAGATGGGGAGAGAGATAGAATTCCGTTGTAATATTCTTCGGGCCACCAAAGGCATACATGTGGAGATTTATTGAAACTTGGTGAATTCCTCTAACATACAATCTAATTACGACTATTCTATGTCTATTAGTTTCAGAGATATTAAGGTTTCTTTGTCGTAATGATTCAATGGGACACACTGTATTATATATATATATATGTTTCTGTTATATGATGTCTTTAACATCTAAGGTCATATTGGCAGCTTTGCCTTTGGGACAAATGCTCATCGGCAAGTGTTCACTTGTTTACTATTCTGTTAATTTGGTTTGTTTACACTGGTTTTCTTTATAAACATAAAATTTGCACACAATTTACTCTCTCACTTATACTTCTAGAATCCAGGGAGGATGGGGAATAAAGAAAAATTCCCATCCTCCAGCTGGGAATCTAACCTAAGACCTGTGGATTTGGAAGCTAGCATTGCTAATCACCAGCCCACAGCAACAGTCAAAACAAATATTGTTATAGTGGAATTTTGGCTATTAATAATGAAAAACACACACACACACACACATACACACACACACACGCATGCGCACACCCACACACGCACACTTTTCTTTTTTTTGCATTTCTTTTCATTGGCGAGATATAAAGATTAGATGTTTGAACTTAGCGGAAAGGTTGGAAGTGTTTCAATATTTCATTTCATAAATTCTTAATTCTTTACTAAAAATTTCTAGAAGATAACCTTTTTTTTTGTTTTACTCTAAATTATTTAAAAGTTTGGTGATAAAAAATGAAGCTAGAATAATAAAAATCTTAATTTAAAAGTGACTTGTAAACCTTTTACAATATGCCATTCATATTAGAAAAAACAAAATGGAAGCTTGAAACTGGATTAAAAAGTTAATGAAATATTAAGTATGAACAAACTGAGAAGAACATTGTAATGTTTTATTTCTATCATAGCTTTAGGATTGAAGAACAATTATTGACAGTTATCCAGAAAACTACAAAATTAACAATTTGTGAGAGGTTACTAATCATAAAGAATCAAGATTCAGTAATAAACTTTGATAAACCCAGTGAAATGGGACCCATCATCAAATATGTAAATAAAACCTAGGAAGAGACCTCTGAAGTAGATAAAAAATCAGTATGTAGTGAATAATAGCTTAGAATAAAGGTAAATACCTTTGAAATATGTACTCAAATGCCTTTCTTACTGAATTTATAAGTTGTAACTGCATTCAGTTGCTATGCATTTACTGTATGCTGCCTCAATACAATTGCATTTTTAATTAATATTAAATTATATATAATATGTTAATATATTAAGTTATTCCCACAATATTTTCAAAGTTTATCAGGTTAACAAGACTTATTTTGTTTTTATTTCCAATAAGGAGTACATTTAATTAAAAAATAAAAGTAGAGGAGAGAGAAAAGAAAGATATATATATATATATAAAATTACCAAAAATTAAATTTTTAGTTTTTTATACAACTTATGAATTGGAGTTACCACTTTAATTTGTGTTTATTTTATTGTTGTAGGCACAATACTTGTTTTAAATATCTTAAAAGTGATGCTGCATTTACTATTTTGTACAAATTCTGCTCCAGCTCACATGGAAAAAAAACATAATTCATACACACTTTGGAGTAGAGAGGTAAACCTTAACCCTTTTTAGGGGATGTTTTGCTCTACAATTTGGTGCTATTGTTAAAAATGGCAGCTTCTGTGTGGTCAAGCCTTGTGGTTTCTTTCTTTGCAAATATATGAATTAATTGTTCTTCCACACAAGATGTGTGTTGGACAAGATTGGAAAGGTAAAATCAGACGGCTGAAAAATTCAATGCCATAGCCGGGATTTGAACCTCCGTCCGGTTGCTCTAACCACTGAGCTACCATGGCTTGTGTGGAAGAACAATTAATTCCATTAATTGATCTAAAAGTGGTTGAATCTATGAAGCACGGGACTTAAAGTACTTACAACATTGTAGGTCACCAGTGGGGTATGTCATCTCAACACAATTTGAGATCTCCTTGTGGTTTACTGGGAAACATGCGAATCAATTGGGGAATTTAATGTCCTACTGGCATGTTTTCATGGTAGCTCAGTGTTAGAACAACTGGACAGAGACCGGGAGATCCGTGGTTCAAATTCCGGTTATGGTATTGAATATTTCAGTCATCTGATTCTACCTTTCCAATATGCATGTTTGTTTTCTCCTCCAGTTTTTCTTTGAACAGCTTTTTCTGTGAATGATATTTTCTAGTATAAATGACCCTTTTCTTAGAAAACATTGGAGATACTAAATTAAATTTTAAGATAATAAAAAACAACTTCTAAGTGTTGTTGTGGATCACTTTGGTGTTAATAAAATGGTTAGAGTTTATTTTTAAAATTATTTTTAAATTTCAATAAAAATATGGTCTAATTCAGAAAATAATCCTATCTTCCTCAATAAACAAACTTATTGTATAAAAATAGATCAGTGCACTTAGAAAGTATGCATCTACAACCTGTAAAATTTCAGCCTGATATTTTAAATATTTTCTGGGATAATGGCTGATGAATTCACCAGATTCAACATTGGTGGGATAGGACAATTAATCTCCTCTTCAATCTAGGTTGTTTATTTTTATAAACCTAAGCATGAATATTCTTTGCTTGCTTAAGTGTTCATGAATTTTAAAACTTCAATCAATTTTGAGAAATCTGTGATCACAGTGAGCGCAAAGTCATAAACTTCTCTCATCTGGTTCCATCCATTTCAGATATCTCATAAATTAACTCTACATTCAGAGATGATGTAAGAGTAGACCAAAGCTAATATGAGAGAATGAATGAAGGAATTAATGAAGGGGACTCAGGGACTGAAAACGCTATTTATCCAGTGTTCATCTTAAGGATTGAGAGAAAACCCAAATAAAATCTTACTTAGGCAACTTTATTCAACTAGAATTCAAACCGCGACCATGCAAGTTGATATGCAAAAATCTACACCATTGCACTGCCTATAGTTAACTCTTGCTTTAATGGCAGGCAACTTTACCTTGCATGCAAATTTCCAAGAACTTAATGTTACACAGAAGTTCATCTTAGGGACTGAGGAAAATGGCTCAATAAAAATCCTCAGCCAGTTAAAATACTTTTTGACTCTAATTCCTAGCATTTCTGTAGGAGTTAATTTTTAAGTTGGTAATTTTTTCACACTTTTTTATGAAGAGAAAGAACTTTTCAATGCACAAGGGGCATTTGGAAATGATTTACAATAGTAGCTTTTTGTGCCTTATTTATTAATGAATATGATTCATCAATGTACATGAGATCTCTCAATATGCTCCCCACCAATGTCAATACATTATTGCCACCTTTCTGGCAATTCATAATTGCATCATGGAGCCACTGTTTGGGGCTACTATGCACCCACTTGTGGAAAGTTGTCTGCAATGCCTCATTGCTGAACTTTTTACCTTGCAGAGCATCCTTCATGTTGTTAAATAAAGCATAACCAGATGGAGAGACCAGTGAATATGGATGGTGCGGCACAACAATGAACCTCAATGATGTCAACTTTGCAGTTATAGCATTACTGGTGTGGGGTCATGAATTGTTGTGCCATCTAAGCCATGTAAGGGTGTCACAGTACAGAGTTGCTGTTGACAGCTGTTCCTTGTGGAAACCATTCTTTTATAGTATACCAAAGTGTTCCAAAAGATGGAGATCATATGCTTACCCGCAGATGGAGCAGCATGAATTTCTTGGGCTGGGAACTCCCAGGATGTTTCCATTGCATGGATTGGTATATCTTCTCAGGTGTATGGTAATGATACCATGATTTGTCACCAGTCACCAGTTTCTCCAATAAATCTGGATCTTCATTCTTCATTTCTAATAGTTGATGACAGACTTAAACTCTGTTCTCCTTCCGAGCCTGTGTCAAGTCCCATGGAACCCAATGTGTACACGTCTTTTTCATATCCAAATCATCATGAATAATGGTGTGCAGGGTAATGTGGCTGAGAACTGCCTGCCATTCCAGTTCATCAAAGGTTATGCACCTGTCAGCCATAATCAATTCAGACACAACCTCAATGTTTCTCAGAGGCTGCAATGTTGATGGATGACCAGTATAGGTCGCGCCACGGATTTTGGCGTGTGAAAATTTTAATGGAAAGCTATGATGCGAGTCATTTACCATATACATGTATGCCACATACGGGGCTGCAGCTCGAAGAATGGTGCAAGTTGAGACGGGAGTTGTATACAGTGGAAGGAACTGGACAAAAGAAACCACGTGCTATTTGCAAGGGAGGTATTGAAACATCAGGGGGCTGGCTGACTGGACTAGCCCTTAACATCATATGCCAATTTCCCTGGCGATACCTATACTCATATTCTTGTGTGTAGATTCCCTTCCACTGCAAACCCAGGGATCCTGTTGTAAACATCTTTTGTGTAGGAGCTTCCTGACCACATACCAGAGTTAAAAATTTATGAGTACCTGCTGTTTTGACTCCTTCTTCCACAAAAACCAGGCAGTCCATCTTTGTCCATGATGGTCACTTTCCATCTTGTCCATGACTTTCTCCACTTAACAACAAACAAGCGCTGTCCTTTCACTATATATTCTGTTCACAACTGCCATCTAGCACCAATGTGGTGTACTAGGATCAGTTCATCGTCCTACAAGAGGATGTGCCTGTAGATTGAGCAGTATGTTTAAAACAATACAATTGTAAATCATTTTTGAATGCCCCTCATAATTATCTGTTTCTGGCCTTTGGTCTTCAATATGTATAGTGGAAGTACTATTATCAACATATTCATGAAACTACTAAGGCTAAATAAATAGATCATGAAATAATTCTATCAGAAGCACACTCATGTTACACATAAGATATGGCATTCAATAAAGTTAGCACATTATAAGTGTACCATATCCTTGTTCAAAATTCATTATTTAAAAGTGGTTTTGTACATTTACTGAAACAAATCGCAATAATGCATTAAACAAATATACAAAGATATGAACAAATGCTCAAAGAAATGAGGAAAACTTATCTCTCCGAAATTCAATTTTATTACTGAGTGCCATTTACTGTTTAGGAAATAATACACAAAAGAGCACTAAAAATAACTTTATGGCTTCTTACAGATCAGCAAGTCTGGAGAGACCCCATCAAGGCTGTAAACTTCCATTACGCTGTCGATCCCAGTCCCAACCAACACAACCCCGAATGAGACTGGAGGATAGGCCTAAATGGGGAGTTAACAGGCCTGGTACACAATACATCAAGCAAAGTGAGAAGGACCCATACTATCAACGTCGACTAAGACAGAGGTTAATGAGGACAGCTTTAACAGGTACAGGAGGTGATACAGGAACAGAGAGTGATACAGGATCCCAAAGAAGGCGAAAGACCAACAGAGGCAGTAGTGATGATAATAGCAGGTAACAATTTCAAAATTCATTCCTGATTGGCTATAATTAAGGAAGTGTTTAATGCAATGCAGTACCTACTATCAGTGAAGCAGTAGAAACATATACACCATGTGAGTAAGCTGTTCATTATTTTCCTGGAAGAAAAGCAATTTGTTAAACCATAAATGATGAGAACTGTTGATTATTGCCTCCTATTATACGCTATTTTATAGCTTTTCTCCTCATTGTTTAAATCTGTAAAGTTTTCTAACCTTGATTACTGAAGTCACTTCTTTCTTTTTACTTTACACGTATCTTTTTTGAACTTTATTTAAAAAGCTTTTTCTTTTATTATACAAACAGAAAGCAGATTTGCATCAAGATCTGGCACTATTAAAACAATTGAAGTAGGATTTTCTTATTTTCAGAATTTGATATCTGCTTTAGAATGGAAGCTCCTGTTGCTTTTATTGACAATCTTCTTCCATCAGACGTAGCAAGATGACATCAGACAGATGCACCATCTGTCATGATGATTTCATGGAACCATTCTCTTTAATTAGATACACATATGTGCTGAAGTACCAGAATCAGTATACCTTCTATTATGTTTAGAAATGTAATGCTTCACTTTAAGACTGACACATGCGTTTTCATCTACCCCATCAGTCATTAATTTAATATTATTGTTGGATTGTTATCACTTCTAAATATTTTGATCAATGCCCAGTTTCTTTACAGAAGAAACATTCTAGACCATTTTTCATGTTCATCACTTTAATATTTTCATTCATAATAAATTGTTTTTTATTCTCTCATTTATTGTTTTCTTCCAATTACTTATTCTTCACCAATGTTGAGGTTAGATCACTTCCTGGTTGTAACTTTCTTGAAGGCTGGTGAGGTAAAATGGAATGCATATTTCATTTTCTCTGTTTTGTCCAAGAGTGAAGTGTTGCTCAATGAGTTTAATCATTTTGACTAAATGTGTTTAAGTATTCATTCCCCTTTAATTCTAACATTTATACTGTCTTCAGTAAAGTTACCCTTTTTGATAAACTTGATTTTTCATAGCATGCTGCCCTAAGCATTTGCAGTCCTTTTTCTTTATGTACTGCAGTTTATCTGTCACTAAAAGTCCTATGCATGCTTTAGCATTATTTTATTATCCTTTCAGGTCACTTGTTATTTCAGCAGCAGGAGGATCTTTAATTATAGCTTCCCAACATCCATCCATCCTTCGGTAACAATAATTCTAAATGTCCACCTCTGTGGTGCAGGGGTATCATGTCTGCCTCATATTCAAGAGGTCTCAAGTTCGAATCTTGTTAGGGCGAGTTACCTGGATAAGGTTTTTTCTGGGGTTTATCTTGTCCTGAGAAGATGAATGTCAGATAACTAAGCTCTAGGGACCCTGGGCTTATTTGAGCGTCATTTCAACCATTTTGTTCATTTACGGTACAATATGACGATTATATTGTTACTATTGACCTATATATGGTTAAAGGACTTAAACAACAACAAAATACTTAACTCCTACATTACCATAGAAGTTAAAAGGGCTATACAAATGAAACAACAACAAATAATTCTAATTTATATTTCTATAGTGTGTAATTTTCATGATTTAATTTAACAATTGTGTGCTAAACATACTTGAATAGCTTGACATGTTGATTAATCTGTATTTCCTTAAGTCTTCTTTATTATTTTACTTTACTTTACTTTGGACTTCAATGGCCTTTTAAACTCTCTTAAATGCATATGCAGAACTTATCTAATTCCTGGGCCCATAAACTGTTGAAATCTTTTAGCTTTTATTTCCACATTTTTATTTTCTGCTACTAGTACAGGTACATTTTTTCAACAGAGTAAATACAAACAAAAGTAACCAAGAACAAACTAAAGGTTTGTTCCCATATGATTCAGAATCAATTCTGAATTATCTGAGTATGTGCGGTAGCTAAGTGGTATTCAACATGAGAGATAATCAATTCAGAACTAATTCTGAATTTCCAACTTGCTGTTACAACATATTTGAGAACGAGTTGGAATGAATGAAACTGGTTCTTGATCAAGAGTAGGAACTGAAAATTCTGGACATGCAAATTGTATAGTCTAGTGCACAAACTCAGATAATTCAGAATTGATTGTAATTGCTTGAGACAAACCTGCCAGAGAATATAGAAAAAGTGGTACACAGTCTGTATTCAGCAGAAAAAACCTTATTACCCGGAGGAATAAATTTGAATATGTAATTTATTCTTCAATGCGCAATTACTTCTACAGTACGGAGTATCAAAGGTATTTGGTATGTAGTTCTAAGCAAAGCTAGTTTGATCACCTTTTGTCTTTGTAATGTGGAATGAAGAAGGCCATGACAGAATGGTTCAAGTAGTGTTTCAACCACACAAAATTCTTAATTAGTTCTGAGAGCATACTCAGCTGGCACATGTACATCAGAATTTGTTGGTATTAGTTTGAAATGTGTTCAGAACTAAGTGTTGAAACAAACTTAAAATATAAAACACCTAAGACAACAATTGTCATTCTCTAACAACACAAAATCCAACAAGCTGAATAGTATAGTGGAAACAGTATTCTCTATGTACTTCCTATAGAATGATTGTTTGCATAGCTCTTTTACACATGTTTTCAAATTATAGATTCCAAAAGCATGCAAATGGGTACCTATATAACAACACTATCTTCATACAGTACTATGGTAATGGAGTCATTAATTAGGTAAACAATAACAACAATAAAAATGGGTTACTCAAAACTAGAAAGACTATCAATGCATTGTAAAAAATCTGATGTGTTACACTCACATGACTTTCTCTACTCTTGTACAATCTATTTTTACAAACGCCTATTCTCCATATGCTTCATGTTAATCGAGATATCGAGATGTCAATCTTATTGGTAATTTTCTTGTAGATGCAAAGGGAATATGGTAGCTTTTAAGCGATAGTCAAATATTTTAACGCTGGTTGCTATGTGGCGCATTCCATTCTCTTTGCATGTCCAGGACATAAAAAAAATGAATAATGAATTTGAGAAAAAGTATAAGTATTGGAAAATTTACGGAAATAACAAGCAATATCTCGAAAATGGTTAACTCAACAAAAGAAATGTATATGACATAAGTTGTGTATTTTAACGTGATCTACATTTTTTGTGTAGTAACATTTTGTCTATCTCTTATGGTTTACCAGTTATGCAAAAGTCGTTCCCAATGAAGAATACTTTTGGAGACATTCTCAGAAAATTCGAGATATAGATTTCATTTGTTATAAACATATCTTAAACATATGATGTTTTAATCAAAATCGTTAGAACCATTTTTGAGAAAATTAAAATTTTCGAAAAATGTTCCATGTAAAGGGAAGTCTGGGGTGGGGGGATTTTCTTGAAAACCTTCGTGTCGCATCTCTGGAAGATACTAAACATAAATACCAAGTTTGGTGTTTATCCGACTGTTCGTTTTTGAGTTATGCTGTTCACAGACACACAGACACACACAGACACACACACGGACATGTTTCCAAAAATGCTTTTTTTGGATTCAGGAGGTCTCAAAACATGCATTTCCGGTGAAATCTCGGTATCGAATTTTTGGGTGGAATGCAATACTTCCCCTACTTACTATACGTAGTAGAGAAAGTAAAAATATAAGTTCCCTGATAGGCATGAACAGCCTTTTGATTATACAATAATTATTCTACTATATACAGGTTTGTTTCAACTGTGCTGCATGGCAAGTTAATAGATACCTAACTTCCCAATATACATAAGAATCTTTGTAAGATTGCAGTGTAATTTTCAGTTGTACTAATTAAAGTTTTGAGAGCATATTCAGGGGTAATGCAGTGCCTTGCATAGTCTTGTTGGCTAATTGTATAAATAAAGATTTGAACACTGTAGTGCTTCGGTATCATAGGGACAAACATTTTTATACTGACTTTTAGTTGCAGTTTGCATAAGCTAACTAAGGGGAAGCTGGCTTATCTAATATGGATGGGATTTACATCAAACATGCAGAATTTATGTATACTAAAGATAGTGAAATAAGTCTCTGCACCTTTCCTAAAAGTAATTATTATCTATATACATGTACAGTGTTAAGTCATGACATTCCTCCTTATAGTGCTCAAAATGTAATTCAAGTGATGTATTGTTTATTTAGATCTCCTTCACCAAGTCACAAGACCTATTCTCAAGCCAACAAAATGAACAGTAAAAGCAATAATTTCCAAAGTAGAATCATAAGTGTAGAAGAGAGAATGAACATTACGTTAGCAAAGCAAATGAATGAGCATGAGCAATCTGAGAATAGGAGGAATTTAGAAAGAAAAGAAATAATGTCATCACCTGCTCTTACTCAGCACTTGGAAGAAAATGAGAGAATTAAACATGAAACTTTAAATAATCGGGGAACAGGAACAGGAGTGCTGCATTCTTCTCAAAGAGGTATAGTGATTTACATATCTCTAGAACTTACATTTATAGCAAAAGGTGTTATTTAATTTAGTTCCTTTTGGTTAATCAAAAAATGAACTTATGAGCAGCTTTATCTTTTCCTTTCTGGTGAACAAAAGCCAATGATGTGTTTGTTACGAATAATGCAGATTACAACCTATTATTTGAATCACAGTAATAATGGCTTCAAAATTCTTAAAAATACTTTAAATAAAATAAATAGCATGGAAATAAAAAATCTTAAACACTTTCAAACATATTTAGAAAGAGCATGTTTATTTACACTATGGAAGAAAGATCATATTCATTACCTACTCATTGATTAGTGCATCAACTACCCATGAATTTCAAAACAATTCAAGTTTGCAGAAAAGTACACTCATTACTATGCTCCCAGAAGAAACATTCTGAGGTTTAAAGCAGATATTTCTAGTTATTTTACAAAAATTCATTCATTGTTAATTAAAATTTACAAATAACTTTGACATTCTAATTACTTTTGATGTAGCTCTTTCCTTTATGTGATAAAAAATTATGGACACACCAAGAACATGCAAGTGCATATGAATGAGATCAATACAGAAAAAAACTGTTTTTGCTAGTTCAGTAAGAATATTTGTAGTACATGTATGTGAAATTTTAATGAATAAACAATTTTTTAAATAACCCAATAAAGTTACAATTTAAGTGTTAATTTATTATAAAAATAATGCAGTATGGTGTAAAGTTTCAACTATATTGATATCTTGCTCTGGAGTATACTTTTGGGGTTTTGCTCTGTGTGTATGATAAAATGAAACCAAATAAACATGAGTCAATATAAATGCTTACAAATATCTAATTTATCAGGCTTTCAGTATATATCTTTAGCATTCACACAGAGTTTTCCATCTCAGCCAAAGCTGGTTTCCCTCCCTATTAATGGCCATCTGTCTGCTTGACTGCCTCACTACCTGCATAAAAGAAACCTCTATTTATAGTAGGACAATTGGAGTTTGGTGTGCAATTAGTGCAGGAGGGGTGCTGAAATATTCTTTTGATCCTACTGTTGAATCAGCTCACAGAAGAAAAATCATACGAGCAGTTTTGGCAAGATCCTACTACTGCTCATACAGTAGAGGGGGCTCTGGGTAGCATTAGAGAAGTGTTTAAAGATAAAACGAGTAGTGTATATAGTTCTGTTTCTCCCAGATCCAAGAGTGAGTGATGTTTAATTATCTTAATTGGTACAAAACAGATCTTCACATACTTGAAGAGCTTAAGGAAAACACATGAAATGAAATCAGAAACATTACAATGACCAAATTAAACCATATCAATTGGAATAAGTTGACCCATATGATACTTGTTAGGTTGAGAGAGGATATTTACATGATTTGCTATAAGGTAAGACTTTATATCTAGTTTTATGAAGCAAAATTAATATGCATACAGCCAGCTATGGCCTGTCTAGCTGCAAAGGCACACAATTCCCTGTAAGCATATTCCAGAATCCCTGTATATTAATCCTGGATTGCTAATCATTCATTTGACATGCAAGTTATCAAAATTGTATAACTCTCAGATTTCTAGCATTTTGGTATATCCAGGTATTACAGTACCTTTTTATGTAAAAATAAAAGCTTTATTTAGTAGTGTCACTGTCATGTGTTATTAACAATAATATTTTGGTATACTGTATCCATAGGTACGAAACGTCTACTGAAAAGACAAAGTGAGCCTCCTATCACTATAGAAAACACTAATGAACAGTGGTCTACAGCACAAGATATTCTGTCCCAACTGTCTTCTCTTCGGCAGGTAAGTCATCCTAGAAATGTCATTTTACCTACATGACTGACTTCTTTGTATGGTGTGTGAGCAAGCAATAAAAATATAAATATTGTTTGATATATATTATACCATCCCTCCAAAGAGAATTAATATAGAAGTATCTCCCTAAAACCCAAAGAAGATTTTTTTCTTGAAGCCAACTTGAACTGTACTTGGATAATTGACACATCTTTACCTGCTTCTGCAGAGCAGTATCAGGGCTAGTTGGAGGATAATATCCCAAGGGTTTTGGTCTTTGATTAACATACTACACTGTAGTTGTCATCAGCTGAGTTTATTTACAATGCATTCTGTTCAACTATTCTTAGAGAAAATTTGGCAGCTGTACTCAGCTAAGAAGCATTAAAATGGCAAATAATCATGCCTGCCAAGGATTTTCTCACAAACCTATCTCAACATACTTTTCAGCAAATGAAAATCTCACCAAAAGCTGATACAAGAACTGAATAAACATCCTTATATGCATCATAACACATTTTTAATAAAAATGTGGCATTTCTCCCAACTATGCTCAAGCATTTTAGCTGTTCAAAACTTATCTATACAGGAAAATTGAAGACTCACTGGCTCATCATATGAAATCAGTATTTTCTTGAATACAAGCTCTGAAATGCTGAACAAGGCAAAGGGTTAGAAAGAGTTTCATACATTTCCAAAGACTTAATCAGTAAATTAAAAATATATTTACCTAGCAATGATTCCAAACGAGGAATATGGACTTTTTTATATGTAGCATATGAAAGAAAGTCAAATGTTTTACATCACAATATCATTTTGTTAGTAAGGTGTTAATTTTAAAGAAAACATGTGAAAAGGCTTAAACATATGAGGTGTGGCAATAAAGAAACTAGACTAATGCTCTTAACTCTTTATTGAAAAAACGTACACAACTGAAATGTTGTCTCCTTCAATGTAGTCCCCTCTCCAATCCCTGAATTGCTCCATGCGAATTTTCCACTGTTGGTAGCAGTACTGCAAGTCTTTTTCTCTTATGCTGTTGAGGAGTCTCATAGCTTTTTCCTTCACTGCATCCATGGACTCAAACCTGGTTCCTTTGAGCACAGACGTCACTTTTGGGAAGAGAAAAAAGTTGCATGGTGCTAGGTCAGGTGAATGCAGTGGATGTTCTATCATTGGAATGTTGTGTTTTGCCAAAAACCTCTTCACAGACATCGCGTTATGGGGCGGCGCATTATCCTGATGAAGAATCCAAGAGCGATTCTTTCACAGATCTGGTCTCCTTCATCATACATGTTCATGGAGGATCTTAAGAACAGTTGTGTAACAAACTTGTTTGACAGTCTGACCTTCAGGCAGCCTTCAGGTGGTCTTCTTGAACAATTCTACCGACTTTCTCCACATTCTCTTTGGTTTTCAAAGTGGAAGGATGGCCTGATTTCAGATCATCTTTGAATCTTCCCTACTGTCTTTGAACCTCTTAATCCACCAGAAAACTTGCGTATGAGATAGACACTGATCACCACAAACATGTTTCAACAAATCATAAGTTTCTGTGGAGGGATTTCCAAGTTTTGTGAGGAATTTGATGTTAACATGTTGTTCTACTTTAGAGCGTAGCAAAAATTCCGACGGAGCTCAGATACATTACTCATTTCTAAGAAGGCTTACAGCCAGACTAACCACTATAGTGGTGTGAAATTTTGTACACATGTCAGGGAGACTCCCTAGGTCAATCCCCACTCTTCTCTTTGTCATCAATGAAACCGGAAATGCACACAATAATCACTCTGGTTTCTTTATTGCCACACCTCATACAACAGTGAATATTTAAAAAATAAATAATGCTTCATACAGATTGTTGTAAATTGTCTATTTTAATGAGCTCTAAAGTTTTGTGGTAGCAACTATCTATTTCTTGCAATTTCAAATTTATAAAATTAAAAAGGCAAATGAAGATGACTTGGTTGGTTGTTTATAGGCAACTCAACATATACATGTTATATGCCATGTCTTTATTTCAAATATGTGCTATTGTAATTAGAATTGTTAAGAGCCATTTTTGACACTATAAAGACAAAGAAATTTATTGTGTAAAGTTGCTTTGCCTTGCATACTTGAAAGATACACAAATTAAATATGAAGTAAGGTACTTATCCAATTTTTCACAAGTTCTGTACTTCCCCTGCTCTCTCTCTGTTTAATGGGATACATTCTTGGGTTTTCAGTAACTGGAAGAAAAATTATAGCTTTAAGGAATATATTTTTGTGATATATTTGAAATTTATTTTAAATCTGGTTCCAAGTAAACACGTGTACTGTTTCCCAAAACTTCATATCTCAGGCCTGAGGATGCAAATTCCCCCTTAGCTAGAACTCTTGTCCCATTATTAAAATGGGAGTCGTATTTGTGTGTAAGGAAATATTCTGAGTTTGGGAACAAACTTTGTATTTAAATTGATTTTTACTTTCTCTAGCATTTACTTATAGTAGGTAGATGAATTATTGCATTCTACTCAAAAATTTAATATGAGGTTTCACTGGATTTTGAGTTCTCCTGAATATAAAACAAAAGCATTATTAGAAGAAGGTCAGTATGAAAAGTTGGATGAATACCAATGTTGGTATTTAAGTCTAACATCTACCAAGGGTGCAACACAAATACTTTAAAAAAATCTCCCTATCCCAAAATGGAAAATGGTTTACTACGTTTAATTTTCTCAGAAATGGCTCTAATGATTTTGGTTATAATGTCATATGTTTAAAATATTTACATAACTAATAAAATGCACATCTTAAATTTTCTGGAAATACATGAGGTATTCATTCGGAATGCTTTTTGTATAATTGTATATAACTGGTAAACCATAAGATATGTAAATACAGCAGTATATGAAATAAAGTAGATCAAATGAGTCAGCATTCTTAGTTTCACTTACTTTATATTCCTCTGGAATATGTATAATGGTTTATTGCCTGCATTCTAAGTCACTTAACTGCCAAACTTCATGGTTACAGGGTTTTCCATGGTAACACTAACAGAGACCCTTGATGTCCTGTATCAGCTTAGCCCATATGCAGTTTTGTTTACCCTATCTATGTATTTTTACTTTCACATACCTAGTAGGTAGAGGAAGTATTGCATTTCACCAAAAACTTTAATACACAGATTTAACCAGAAGTACAATTTTTGATATCCCCTGAATCCAAAGAAAAGCATTTTTAGAAAATGGTGTGTGTGTGTGTGTGTGTGTGTGTGTGTGTGAGAGAGAGAACTAAACTAAACTAAACTAAACTAAACTAAACTAAAAACTAAAAATAACTAAAAATTGACAAGTTAGATAAATACCAATCTTGGTGTTTAAGTTCATTATTTTCCAAAGATGCAACAAAGATTTTCAAGAAATCCCCCACCTCAAACTGCCGTTTACATGAAAAATTTTGAATATTTTTGATTTTCCCAAAAATGGTTAACAATTTCATTTGAAATACCATCTATTTAACATATTTTCATAACAAATAAAATCTATATTTTGAATTACCTGTGAAGTTCTCTTCATTTGGAAGGAATTTTGTATAATGCTCTGATAACAAGTAAACCATAAGAGGTAGATAAACTTACTGCACAGAAAATGTAGATCCTTTTAAGGCACACAATTTATTTTAAACAACACATTTTGGGGTACTTCCAAGACATTCCCAGTAATATTGGTTTGAATTGTTCAATACTTCAGTATTGTTTTAAAGTGCTACCACTATTTAATTGTTTCTTGTGATGTTGTGGAAAGAGTATAAAATTTCAAGGCCAGCATTTAGCAATGTGATTTTAAACATTTGACTATCAGTTCAGTTTCCTATGTTCCCCTTGTACTTACAATGAAATGCATAATGAAACAAAGTCTATAAATGTTTAATTCAATTAACATGAAGAAAATAGAAAGCTTTTATAAGCTTTTACATCAAAATAAATAATGGGTCGAGAAATTCATGTGAATGGAAAACATAAGATTTTTTAATAACTATCTTTTGCTACATTTATTGCTGATAGTATATGTCCATAGATTTCAATAATTTGGCCTTGTTCCCTCTTTACTGGATTACCAAAGAGGTTCCCTGTATCCAGGTGTGCCAGTTGACCCATAATTGAGGAAGTGGGTATTAGCTGTTAAAATGTTCTGTAGGACTAGAAATCAGGGATAGCTAGGAATATTTTAGTGTACTCATTTATCACTGTAATATTTCCAATACTAACTGTTCTGAATAATAAAGCAAAGTACATTTATTTTCAGGGACTACTTCTGAAGCAGCAAGAGTGGGATTCCACAAGAAGCCATACTCCATATTCAGAATCATGGTAATAAAAAATGCACGACTGATAACTTTGCCTTTAAGTACCATGTGCTCCGAGAACATCACTTGTTTTATTTTGCTTTCTTGTGGAAGAGACTAACTGAGAAGAGACTATTTGAACAACCAGTTGTTATGAAAAACTTTCAGTACCTTGCTGAATTGGCAGTAAATAAATTATCTTTGACAAAACTAAAATAACAAACCATTTGTTATGTGTCCAAGAATTTGCTGATTTTTTCAGCTCTCTAAAATATGCAAATGGATATTTTTTTACTTAGTATGTATAAGCTCAGCAGTTAAAAGGGATCTTTAAAAGATTGTCTGTCTGAAATTACCTGTCGGTTGATGAAGACTATTGGTTACTCTGTTTTTGTCAATTTCAGTATCACTTCTAAATTGTAGAGGTATTTTCAACCTACTAAAGTGATTGTGAATGAAATAAATGATTCAAATTAATAAAATAAACAAATCTAGCACAAATATGTGTAATGGATACATATATCTACTTGCTTACTGTAAATTTGACAGAGACATAATTTTATAACTCATTGTAATCTTTCCATTCAAGTAGTAAGACTACATTAAAGCTAAAGAGCAGTTTATCAAAAGGAAAATTATATTATAATCCGAAAGCTGGTATATTTTCTTTATACACTGTCTACTTGTGACAAAACTCAAAAGAGGCTTGTATATACTTATTAATTCCCTTCTGCTAAATTTCCTGTATTTCTTTGTTAACAAATTCTTCGCAAAATACAGAAAGGCAATACAATCACACAAAAGATTCCCTGTTGCCCTAGAGAAGAGTTTGTTTTTGTCAATATTTCGTTAAGTCTTAATTCCTTTCTGTTAGTTTAATGCAAATTAATTTAAAGCAACATACCCAACTAATTAGTTATAAACATAAAATATATGAATGGTTCATAGTCATTTTGAGCATACTTGAAATGCAAAATGCTGATGAATGCAACATGAAAAAGTATGTATCCTAAAGGTGAAGGAATATTTTGAAGTACAAATCAAGCTGATATAGCTTACTTTAGCCTAAAGTGAAAAAGTTTTGATAAAAGTATCAGATTTTTGTTAATTGATTATTCTTACACACATGCGTGTGTAGGTTAAAGTTAGAAAGGTAGAATAAGACTGACAAATTCAATCCCAAAATCGGAATTTGAACCATGGATATTCAACTTACTATACTGATGCTCTTGGAGTCTGGGTTGCCTTGGTAACATACCAGCACAACATTAAATTCTCCCAACTAATCCATTCATTTTGTCATAAATATTATTTTATGGGTGCCACATAAGTCGTCATTAGAGCAGAGGGTTCTTTAATAGTTATTGGTAACTAAACGAACATTAGAATCTAAAAATAATTTTCCTGTATAGTAGTTTACATATAAATATAAAATAATATTATTATAGCTTTAATAGTTTAGGTGATATTCACATTACAACAGTGATATGTTGCTCATACATAATGAGTGTGATTAGTTATGAGGTGCCCTTAATGTTGACTGACCTAATAGTGTTAACTACGAAGCCCATGACTTGAAGTGAGATTGTAAGTCACCATTACAGTAAGTTGTTTGAACAAGAATTTGAGAACCAGGAAAAATGTGTTAGTGGGAAAATTTGTCATGCCAGCATACTGCTATGGTAGCCCTATGGTCAAGAGCAGTGGTATGGTAAGCCAAAGATCTGTGGTTCAGATTCTGGTTACAGCATTGAATTTTTCAATCTGATTCTACCTTTTCAGTATTACATTTTATTGGACCTGATCTCTTGATGTATTTTTTAAACCTTATGGTAATCTGAATATGGCAGTTACAGCAACATCAGTTAGAAATTCTTCATTTTAATCTAATTTGTAAATAACACCAGTATCTTCAAGCTGATGGATTTAATTTTACAGTATCAATAAAAGTGTGTACAATGAATGCTCTTTTAGTGCATTTTCTATAAAGATACATGCTTTATTGACAAGCTCACTTGTTTTTACATAACCAGTTCATTAAAATGGTTAGAAATATTTGGTGTACAGCATTATCATACGTCAAACATTTTCCAAAACCTGTTATCTTAGTTTATTTTCAAGATTCTCTTGAGATTTTATGAGTATAAATGAAGCATGGTTATATATAAATTTTGTTATGTATTTCATGTAAATGTGCACTAGAACAGCCAGAGTAAAGTTTGAGAATGAATTTGTACATAATATTATTATCAAGTTTGTTAAAAAAATAATAACTAAAACAGTTAAAAGCAACCTTGTTACCTTGTTCAAAATTATTTTTCCCTGCCATACCTTTTGTGATTTCCTGCAGTTATTTGGGTAGAACTATTTTAAGTTCTGAAGAAAGAGAGAACTGTTAAGAGCATTAGGTTATGTGCATTGCATTTGAGGATTCTATAGACTGAAACTGATGAACCTCCTTACATATTTGAGCATTTCTATGTACATACTTGCCTGCGATTGTGGCTTAAGGAATTGTAGTATTAGGGGCAAATCGATGGCATGGCCTGAAGTGCTGGGATCAATAATTACGGATCCATTCATGTCACTGCCACTGCCACCCTACTACCTGTTTAAAAAATTACACAACTGTGAAAAGTTCTGAAATTGTTCATAATTTCAGTACCTAATTTCTGCTCCACACAGTTTTATACAGCCACAAAGTGATAAAATACTTATAATTAGTATATCCTTTCATTACAATATAGTTTATAGCTGCTCATTACATTTGTCTTTCTGTTTTGCAAATGAACATAAACCAAAGACTGTTTAAAAATGTTTTCAATAAATATATCCCACTTATTCACATGAACCAACAGATTTATGTATGTAAAGTGACCAAATGTCCAGTATTAGCTGAGACTGTCCCTTTTTGTAGCAGTGACTTACCAGCATAGAATGCTGTTAACAACAGTGCTTAGTATCAGTTTCATGAAAGAAAAAAAAAGTTTATTTTATAGGTGTACACCTGCAACAGTGTACCAATTAACCTGTTTTATATGAATGCCGCCAACATATATGCTTCGTCAAAAGAAGCTCCTTACAGTTGAGACTTTGGTAGAAGAGAGGTTTGTTTCTGAATTTGTGAAATATTAAAATACAGTGTGTGTAGTTTTATAAACTGTGAGTACTGGAATGCTTGAAAATGGTATGCCACCGTCAAAAATGAAATGTGTGTTTATTATCAACTTACTGAAGGAATTCAATACCTACATCATGTAAATTACACAATAATTATTTATTTATTTATTTATTTATTTAATATTAGGTTCCAAACCTAAGTATTTATGACAAAATCATTTTTAGCATCCTATTTTATCCTTTTTTACATCAAGACAATTTTGTTTTTCCATTGAAACAAATACCAAAATGTCCTCTTTTCCTGTTTTAAGAATACAAAGATGTTCCATTTTCTTGTTTTAAAAATATGGTCACCTTAACTTATATCCATTAAGGTGAACACTGGTTGATGCATGAAACTCACTCCCACTCCCACCCCGTCTCACAAGATGGTCCACATCTGATAATTTAATTGTTTTTAATGAGGATGTAAACAAAAGTTCAATATAATGGATGACAAAGTGCCAAAATTGTTGATTTTAGATTTACAATTTTGAAAAATGTCTACGTTATTGTGGCATGGTTACCAAAGCAACATTTATAGTATAAAGCATTAATATATGCAAAGAGATAGAGGCAAAGTTCTTAGGCATTGCTTTATTTGGAGGGATAAATTACAGTTTTACTTTATCTACAACAAATCAGGTAAAGGAAGCATTGCATTTCACCCAAAAATTAGATATTGAGATTTCAATGAAAATACATGTTTTGAGGTACCCTGAATCCAAAGGAAGCATTTTTAGAAGTGCGTGTGCGTGTGAGAACAGGATAACTCAAAAATGAATTTTAGGATAAATACTAAACCTGGTAGGTAGTACCTAAAGTACTACATACTACTACCTTCAGTAGAACCTAAATACCAATGATGCAACACAATCTTTTAAAAACAAAAAGTCCCTCCACCCCAAACTACCTTTTACATGGAAAGTTTTTGGAAAATGTTCATCTTTCAAAATGATTCCAACAACTTGATTAAAATGGCATATAATTAGAATATGTACATGATACTATGTGTATCCGTAATTTTCTGGTATTAGCCTGCGAAGGAATTGTGTTACTAGCAACTTCATTCAGAAGGAATTTTATGTAACGTATAAACTATAAGAGAAAGAGAATAATGGACTACATAAAAATGCAGATATCTTTAAAATTCACAAACTATTACAAATAAATGTTTGCGGCATGAGTCATTTTCTAGATATCTGTTGTTGTTGTTTTGAATTTTTCAATACCTATGTTTTTTTTTTAAGTACTATAACTTCAGTTCTTTCTTGTGGTGCATGTAAAGAATATGGAATTTGAAGGCCAGCATTTAGTGAGCCACTGAAATAGTTGACGATTGCTTTGGTTTCCAGTATCCTCTTATACATACAACAAAATGCATAATGAAACTAATTCTGCAAACTTTTATCTGAATTAACATGAAGTAGATAGAAAAATAAGTTTTTATAAATACTTGTAGAGGCTATAAAAATAAATTATAGTAGTAAGAAGTTCATGTGAATGTAACACATCAGATTTTTTTTTTCTTGATTGATAGTGTATCTTCCTGTTCCCTCCCCAAGGTCACCACCTTGACGTGGTGGGAGGGCTTAGTAATCCCTATGATGTAGAACTTTGTGTTTTACAGCTTCATAGGGATGAAGCTAAGGGTGACCTAAATACTACAGAATGATTAGATCAATAAAAGTGTTTAGAATTATATTCTCAGTTTCCTAAAACAGGTTGTAAATGGGCAAAAATCAAAATAAGGGAATGGATTGTTATTACCTAACTTGTTCTATGGTATTAAATTAATATAAAATGAAACTTCCTCTCTGATACTGGAACAAATACAGGGTTAATTAAAAACTGCATGTTAATCCAGTCATTTCATCATGTATCAGTGCTATTTACTTGCAGGTTGGTGTGAAAGTAAAAGAGAATGTTATTAATTTGAGCTTCCTGTTTTACTGGACGTGACCCCAACTCCATTATTTGATATGGAAAACTTTGAATTGCTTTTAAATAATGAATAATGTGCTATAAGGTTTTAAAGCATAAAAGTTTGCAATATTCTGGCATGATTAAAATATATTTTTGAGTATGTATTTCACAAGCAAGGTCACAGAAATGCTATAAGATTTGCAATTCCCTCCAAATATTTGGATACTCTCTTTATACAAATTTTGAAAAGATGATGGATGTAGCTAGACTGCTAAAACAAACCATATATTTGACAAGTTGTTTAAAATTCAACACATAAAATTATGCATATAATAAAAAGTAACACATTTCATTTAAAATATAATTACTTCTAGTAAAATAATATGTAACTGATATTTTTTTCCCCTCAAGTTTTAGCTATCTCCACATATTAACTTGAAAGTAAATAAAATTTACTTTGTAAAACATTTAGGTGATGTGGGAGTTTTAACTAGTGCTGTGCATTTGTTAGGAATAAAAAGGCTACTCTGTAGGAGAATTTTAAAATGTCAAAAGGCACAATGAAAGGTTTCAACTTTTTTCATACAATCTACAGCCAGATGCATAACAAGTTGTACTGTCTATTTGATGATGTTTTAGCTAGGCTGGTTAGAGTGCTCTTCCAGGTAGCTAGGCTTGGAAGAGCAGTAGTGGAAGTATATAGTGTTTACTTAGTGTGAAGCAAGTGAGAGGTAAAGACATGTTACAGAGTGAAAGAAGGAAGCACTATTGGCAATAATATTTGTGAGTTCACTGTGTAATCTAAAGATTGTGTGTTGTTTGCTAAAGTAAAGGATGAAACAACTGCCATAATATGGCATCCTTGGTAACCTGAGAACATTGACTGTGATAGCGAAAATGAACTTGTGCCTCCAATTGGTCTCCGGATGCTCATATGTAGACAAGAACCTAAAATAATTCAGTATGTGTATAAATATTTTAAAAAAGGGAACGGTAACTACTATAATCTAGTTGCTAACGCCTGTGAAGGCAACAAAATTACCATGATCCAGAGTAACCAAAATTATTCTACCGGATATACAACATGCGCTACATCAACAAAATAAAAGCATGCACAAACTGAAAATAAAAATTTAATAAAATTTATACATTTACTTTTGATCTGACTAGCAGAACAGTGTATGAACTTTAATGCAAGGCAATTAAGCCCAACTGAGACAAACACTGGTATTTTTCTGAATAAAACTTCAGATATTGAATGAGTTTCCCTACCAGAGAATAAGTAATGCAAACATTGCATTCAATGGGGTTCAAATACAAAATGCATGGATGCTGTACAGCATTCGTGGAATTGATAAGAATTCAGATTTGGCACTTGTCTTATTTGATGCAGGTGTAGTATTACCATGATTAGGGAATGAAGATATTTATTTAGGCGGAACGTGGTGTGATACTCAAGGTATTTTGGCACTCATAAGATGGGACACATGCTTTTGATAATTTCTTGATTGGTCAAGACCAAAGCAGAAGATACAGTGATAAATAGAATTGAAGAACAGATATTGCGGTGGTATGGACATGTACAAAGAATGGAAGAGGAGAGATGGTCCAGATGAGTAATTGATTAGTATCCCACAGAAAGAAGGAAAAGAGGAAGCGCTCATTTAAGTTGGTGTGATAGTGTGCAAAAGTTATGACCAAATTTGACTTAAAAGACAGAGAGTGAAATGAGAGATTACTGCGGTGGCCAGGAATGTGAAGCAACTGCTGAAAAGTGGACAGCTGAATTTAGAAGAAGGTGAATGCCAAAGCATCATAATTCTCCATATTGGAGGAAGAAATGGCTTCATACTGGAGCCCTGTACATTTCCCATAAAGACATGGTTAACACTCTAACAGACTATCGTGGGGCAATGAATGCTGCCTTGTGTGAAGAATGGTTTGAAAATACATTAAAACTTTTTGAGGCACCTTTAGTTATCATACTTCACAATGCCCCTTATCATTCCTGAATTTGAATCCTATTCCAACAATGTCATACAAGAAACATGATATTCTTAATTTCATATTTAAATAAAATACTAAGCTTCCAATACACCTCCAATAACATAACTGCAACTCCTACACACAACAAATCTGTATACAGTGGAAAGAAAGTATTCATGGTTGATGAACTAGTGGTCATGTTTTTGTAGGGCTTCACCCTTACCACTGTTGTACAAATACTATTGAATATGTATGAGCAGAATTAAAAAGAAATGTGTCATTGGAAAACTCTCTCAGGAAAAAAGTGCAGATGAAGCCTGGATCTTGATTAACAAAAAAGGTTAGGCGACATTGATTCAAAAGAAGCATTGGTCAAATTACATCAGAAATGTAATGAAAAAGGAAGATGAGTATTATGCGTTAAGAGACAGATTCAAACACAAAGTCACTCTCTTTCTAGTTCCTGTGATTTTGAAGACAATCAGCTGACTCTGAGTAAAATGTTGCAATGGTTTTCCACTGTAATTGCCATGAGCAGCACAAGTTCAGAGTTCAGCATACTGTGTAGCCCTCCCCTCAATTAAAGATTTACCTGCAAGAGAAGCCACCCCACTCCCTAGCTAAAACATTACTGAACAGATAACATATTCTATGAGACAGATTGCAGTGATGCAAATATTAAAGAATGCATAATATATTTATGAAATCTTCATAATCAATTGCATTTTTGGTATTGATAAGACAGTGTGTTCTATGAAGATTTAGCCTGTTGACAACTGCAATATTTTTACACTTCCCCTAAATTTAGCTTTCTGTTGATCTTAAGTTCTTCAGAAAGTTGCCAATGTCCTTCAGTGATGGGTTACTCAGTGCGGGAAATAAATACCAAATAAGCTATCTCTTAACTTTGTTACTAAAGTCACAGCATGTGAATAACAGTTGCATGAAAGAGAATGGTCTGATAGTCCTTGATCTAATGCACTTGCATTTGCAAACAACCAATTCTTCCCCCTTTTCCACTTCATTTTTTCTCTATGCATAATATATATTTATCTTAATCAGAGGGAAACATTTATCTTAATCTTATTTATCATCTACTAACTGTAACCCTGAAAAACTACCACCATTCATCATTCCTTCTAGTATATCTCTTAGTAAGCATTTACTTCTCATCCTATATCCGAATCACTTTGTTTTCCTCTTCCTAATGAGTTTCAGTATTCTTCTTTTTTAATCACAGTTTCTAAAATAGCTTTATTACTTACTTTGTCTATCCATTTTAAATGTTACATTCTTCCCTAAATCCACATTTCATATGCTTCCAATAGTTTTCCCTCAATTCATTACAACTTTCAAAGTTGTTATTACAACACAAAGCCTTTCACAATTTCGTCTTTAGCTTTTTGCTCAAGAACCCACAGAAAATGCTTCATTTTATATTTAAAAATATCTACTTTGCCATTTCTCTCTTCTGTATGACATGCAATACACAATTTTCCTTTGGAAAGGCAGGTTGAGCCTCTTGTTTGGCCTCAGAACTTAACCAAATCCCTCATTTTGCATGGAGGATTACATTTTGTGTGAAATCATCAATTGCTGACTGCTACACTAAGTGTTGCTTTTAAGCAGCAACAAAAAACTCATAATATATCACTTAAGTAAAAATAAGGTAGGTGCATATTAAAAATGAAGTTGAAATTAAACTTTTATTTTCAGGTAGCAAAGGAGCTATGTGTATTGGACACACATAAATTTTCATAAATCACCATGCATTTAAGGATTGTAAACTTTACAATGTGGAACAGCAAACTGATTAAACAACTGAAAACAAATTTATTAAATATTTCTTGATAAAGGGCATATACATACACATTTTTGTTTTGTAAAACCATAAATCCAATGTAGTGTCAAGTGAATGTGTGTATCCACAAACCACCAACTTGAATAGTGAAAAGTAATGGCAGCAATTCAACTCGATGACTTACTTGGAAAGAAGAAAGATGCACCACAAGTTCTTGATTTGTCTCAAAGTGTAGTGCAAACACAGGAAGAATTTCGCAAGCTGCTGGAAAGGGTACCAGAATATAAAATTCGCCCAGAGAAGGTAAGAAGTGCATGGGCAAAGAACTGCATTTTAAAATAAGCTGTCATAAGAAAATAAAGTAAACTGCTAATTATTTATTTGTTATATTTAATGCTAGCAAATATTTACAGAGAAATTTAACTTTATTTGTTGCAGCAAGCTTTGAAATGCATGTTCAGTATTTCAGTTTGAAACTATCTTCCCAGCATGGTTTATCATGATGGTTTTGTATTTCAAAATCTTTCATTCTAAATAGCTGTTAAACATAATGCATTTATATCTACTAATGAAATTATTTATAAACTAAATTCAATTGAGTTTTATTTATGGATGCTCTTTAATGCTATGGTTCTTAGCATCCAAATTATTTATAGTTTTGTGATTAAGAGCCATAGCTGCAATGTTGCACAATGTAATGTGTCATGATTTTGTCTGTCTTTTATAATTCATTTGGAAACTAGTCATTCAAATTACTTCACTTGACTTTTTAACAACTTGCTTCATTTTATTATACCAAGAATAACAGGGAACAAAGACCAATCATAGGCTTCTTTACTGAAAGGCAAATGACAAAGGTGAATTAGCTGCTCAAAGTCTCTGCTCTTCCATGATATACATCTGAGTTTGGTTTAAATCTTCAGCAATGATTTAAGGCTCACAATTTTTTTCTCAAGTTTGGTTATGTATGAATATAATTATAATTTGTCAGTTTTAACACGTTTTATTTTTTGTTACACGAAGCGTTTTATTCAGTTCAATTAGAATTATGAACAACATATGAAAGTGGCTTAACTGAATGCACCTTAATCTTAACTATCCTGGCTGAGTAGAAAAATGAAGTTTTATAAAATTACTGTTCTCTAGAGCTTGAGTCTTGTTGAAGTGTAGTAGCCCAGGTTGGGGTTTTGTTTTGGTAGACTTTTGTTTGGAACAGGGCATGATACTAAACAGAAATGTTTAATTTCCAATATATTATGAAAAGACCTTATTGATAAAAGGATACATTGCTATAAGGAAACACTGCTTCTAGCTTAAGCAAACTATTTACTTGACTGTGACATGCATATCGTAAAAATATGATATAAAATCAGCCAGAATAAACATGATATAAGTTTTATGAATGGAAATTAGTGTTTATGGTTTTAATTTATACACTTACATCTTACTTTAACTAGGGTATCCAGCTGACTATTTTTGTGGCCCAAATTAACTTTATGTATAACTTTGACAGAGTTAATGTGACAATAAAGGGTAATGGTTGAACAAATTGTAATAACACTCTGCTTATTTTAGTGTGAAAAATTCTCTCTTTCATACTAAAAATGGAAAAATATCATTCAAAGAATGTAAACCATCCATTGAGTGTAATGCCTAATGTTATATGATTGGGTTCAATGCACTTGAGATACATCAGCTATATTTCAAGTTCCTTCTGCCTGTTGAAAATCTTTCCATGTATATTATTTCATTTTTACTTCAGCGTTTTATTTATATTGTAGCAGTCCGTATTTCTTCTGAAAAAACAAATGCAGTTTATTGTATGCATTCAAGTGGAAAAGTGTTTATATATAGGAAACAAACCACTGCCATTCCTTAGGTTTTAATCTCACATTTGTGGCAGACAGATCCCTTATCTGCGTAATTCTGGGAAGTTAGAAAATATTCTTCATGATCTTCAAGAACTACTTCACAATCTGTGTAGCTGTGATTTTAGAATAGATGTTCACTATCACTATTTATATCCCACAATATTCCCAATGGTTTGTGTAAATTGTTGAGGTTGTTTTGATTGAATACGGAATAATTCTATGGCATTATATTGTGACAGTTATAATTTTACTTGTGTGTTTAGGTTTTTCTGCATACTATACACAATGTATTAACTAAATTTATAGTTTATTCTGCTTCCAAATTATAACATAAAGAAATGCAGGAGCCATACAATTGCTCAACGTATCAAAAGAATTAGCAGCAGCAAAATCCTATAGTTCAGCAATATTCAGAAATTAGATGATTTACTGGTTTAATAAATTCAGAGAAAATTCACTAGATTATGATTACAGTGACTGGTATGACATTAACAGTAGTTCTCAAAGGGGTATATTCTGAAAACAACTGAATGTGTTATTGTGTTAATGCATTGAGAAACCAAAAATGATAATAGACTTTGCTGTGAATACCTAGAAAATATACAACTAAGTTGAAAATTAATTACTAGCATGTAGGTGAAAGTTATATAGGGTAATTACAAGGCAACAAAATCTGATGTGTTACACTCACATGATTTTCTCTACTCTTGTACAAACTATTTTTACAAACGCTTATTCTCCATATGCTTCATGTTAATCGAGCTGTTAATCTTATTACTAATTTTCTTGTAGGTGCAAGGGGAATATGGTAATATTTAAGCGATAGTCAAATTTTTTAAGAGCTGGTTGCTATATGGCACATTCCATTCTCTTTGTATGTCCAGGACATAAAAAAATGAATAACGAATTCCCATTTGAAAAAATGTATTGAGAAATTTAAGGGAATAACAAGCAATATCTCGAAAATGGTTCACTCAACAAAAAAAATGTATATGATATAAATTGTGTATTTTAACGGGATCTACATTTTTTGTGCAGTAAAATTTTCTCTATCTCTTATCATATGCAGTTATGCAAAAGTCGTTCACAATGAAGAATACTTTTGGAGACATTCCCAGAAAATTCGAGATATACATTTCATTTGTCATGAAAATATCTTAAACATGATATTTTAATCAAAATCGTTAGAGCCATTTTTGAGAAACTCAAAATTTTCGAAAACTATTACATGTAAAGGCTAATCTGGGGTGGGGGGATTTTCTTGAAAACTTTCGTGTCGCATGTCTGGAAGATACTGAACATAAATACAAAGTTTGGTGTTTATCCGACTGTTCGCTTCTGAGTTATGCACACACGCACGCGCACACGCTTCCAAAAATGCTACGTACTAGAGAAAGTAAAAATGAAGTATTCCAACTACAATGCTATATGGAAAGTTAGATTACTGAAAACACAAGAAAAAGGTTTCTTACTCTCCAAAATCCCTTAAAATGTTAACAAACTTTATAAAACTACAAGTAAATCCATAATCAAATGATATTGCTAAAAAGTCATAATAAATAAAGTTTATCATAATTCTATAAAACCATTGAAAATTTATGGAAAGGGAATGAAACACTCAACATGTGTACTCATGAAAGTGACTTAGGTGTAAAAATCCCTTGTAAACAGTTTGTTATTTTGAAAAATCTAATGCTTATAAAACTATAGGTGTACATCACAATATTTAAAGAAATATTACTATACTAAGAATAGCCATGTACCTTATGCTTCAATGTGCAATGAAATTTATTCATTTTGTTCGGGGAATGCTACTTTTATTTATAACCTGAATTTAATAGATTTAGAATTGTAAAAAACAAATTCCGGAAAAAAATAAAATAAAATTCACGTCTAAGCACTCCGTTGGAACCAGAATTACATTTCCATGATGATCATTTTCAGGGGAGAGCATTCTTCACTTAAAAAAACACACATAGGACGCACACAGCATGCCAAAAAAATTTATTGGACACAAAAGTTAAGTAATAGCGCACCCTTACCACCGGGAAAAATATAATGCGGGAAAAAAACCAAGAGAACCCTACACACATGGCTGGAAGGGTGGGAATAGAGCTACAACCCTAATGAAAGGAAGAAGGGGACGGCGCCTCCAACAATTGTGACGTAATAATTGGCGCCTCAACCAGATGTCACAGAGCCTTTGGCTGCTTTACCAATTGGGACGTAAGCCCGGCGCTCCATCAATTGTGATTTAAGGGCGGCGACGAGGCCATCGGTGCCTTTATCAGACGCCATGTAAAGGAGGGGACGTAGCACAGGGTGATATCGAGGGGGTTTCAAGTGGCGGTAGGTGGAAGGGTGGTGAATGGGTGACATTATCAGACATGTAATTTCTGTTCCCGAGCTTTCTAATCTTTAAGCTTTCTAATATAACTTAAACTACATTTCTGAGGGAAATAATTAGACAGTTTGTGGTTTTTACCTGAGTGACGAGGAAGTTCGGTGCTCCATCTTGGTTGTACCTGGCGCATACGTCGAGGTTGAAAATTAGCACTAAGTAAATTTTAAGGAACTGACTAGCCAAGTTCTTGCTAGGATGGTGGGTCGAGAGAGCGCCGTCAAAAATCCTAAGTTTAAAAACCCGATATAATGCTGATTAATGCCTAGCTAGTGGCTGGCGTAAGCATATGTCAGCAGAAATGATATAACTCACCCATGTGTCGGACATGAAATGTCCACTAAACCTCTGCTTACTTCAAAATCGGGTAAATGACTTGCAAGAAATCTAAATCCAATTTCCTGGATTTACTTAAACAAAGTTTGTCCTGAATATCTCAAACTTTATAAAATCATATTTGTCACAATATTTTAAAATAAAACTATAATCGTCACAATATGCATCAAATTTTGGTTGACAACAACCTAGACTATAGAAACAAAGATGTAGATACATGATGGGTGGTCCCACCATGTTTACCTTTTAATGGAATTTAATAATTTTTCTCTTTTAAACCTTCAAATACTGTCTCTTAATCTTGAGGACTTATATACTAAAATGCTCAGTAAAATTATGAATGTTACATTTGTATATAGTAAAAAATTTGACGTGTTACATTCACATGACTTTCTCTACCATCTATTCTTATTAGAGTGTATAGCAATTACTCATACGAAAATTTATTTTTCTATCTACTTCATTTTAATTCAGTAAACCCTAGAACTGGATACTATACACTGGCCTTAAAATTCTATACTTTTTCCATGACATCGGGAGAAACATTAAAAAAAGAGAAAAAGAAAGAAAAAAACGCAGAACTTAAAAAATGGCTAAATACTGAAAATTTGAACCATTTATAACGGATATCTCAGAAATTGCTGATGCCTTAAAAAGTTATTTGAAATAAATTGTGTGTTTTAAAGAGATCTGCATTTTCGCCTATCGCTTAACGATTACCTGTTGTACAAGATAATACAAAATTCCTTCCGAATGAAAGAGAGGTTACAGGAATTCCCAGAAAATTCAGTATATACATTTTGTCATGTAAATATCTTTAATATATGCATTTGAATCAAAATCGTTAGAGCCATTATTTAGAAAATCAGACATGTCAAAAAATTGTGCATGTAATGGGTAGTTGGGGTGGGGGAATTATCTTGAAAATCTTCGTATTCCATTCTTTGAAAGATACTTAATTTTGATATTTATCCGACTTTCGTTTTTGAGTTATGCTGTTCACAGACATATACACCAGCCTTTTGCTAAAAATGCTTTTTTGGGGGTTCAGGGAGCCTAAAAATGTGTTTCTGGAGAAATATCAACATTCAAGTTTTGGGTGGAATAAATACACGTAGTAGAGAAAGTAAAAATTTACTCCACTTTACTAAGTGTACTAAATCCTATACATTTATTAGGTATCATGATTTGTAATCTCTGGCATAGCTAAATACTCTTTTACTCATTTCAGAACTTCAGACTTAAAATACGCAAATGTCATTCTAGCGCTGATTTTACTTACAGGTAAGAGAGGATGATGTGAAGATAAAAGATAAAGATATGAGCTTCCAGCCAGTTAGAAAAGAATTTAAACACATAGAATACGCTTATTCTAATCCTATACCGCCAGACATGCGATCTGTTCCACTAGAAGACTTAAATGGAGTAGCTATTGACTGGAAAATGCTCACTTCCATTCGACCAAAGTTAAAACAAGAGGAGGAAATGTTTTCAAAGTAGGTAACGTTTTATGGATAATAAGCTTAAATTAGTATCTAAATAATAGTATGTATACATTTTGAATCTGGTGTATTTCTGAGAGTGCCATAATTTTATTGAAGTTGATCCAAAAACTTAGTTTCCCTATGATCTGTCCAGAGGATACCTGAATATAATAATGTTTACAATAAATTAATTATGCATTAAATGGTTACTTTAAAATTTGAGCAAAATTGCCCATTCTGACCCTTTTATTCTTTTTCTGTTCCAACTTGACCTTGGTCCAATAGACCTTGAACCTTTTTATTTTGTTGCTATATAAATGCTCAAGCAGTATAAAATGCTTTTTCCAATTATATCTCTCGTATATTTCATTTCATTTACATACTATAGTATTTTCAACTGTCTGACTTAATTTCTTTTTCTGCTAATGCACACTCAAATACTAATGACTTGGGCGGGTTTGGACTCCTAACACTGGACATAGATGTCCAACGCTTTGCCAACTACACTATCTAGACTAATATAACTATTTTCATTTGTGAATATTAGGATCCTCTTTACTCGGTCCTTCATATGTATTTTATGCCCCTTTTCCTTTCTTAAGGGTTCATTTAACACACTGTCATTGCTGATTACATGGTACAAATTACGTTTTCAGATTATAAAGTACATTACAGCGTTAGGCATTGGCAATATATTTGGCTGCTTTTGCCGAGATCCATTTTCACTGAAATAGAGGTTGGGTTTAAAATGGCTACCATATTGTAGGCAAGTAGAGCAATATAAACAAAGGAACTAATCTTTGAATTTCCCAAAACTCAAAATATTCTACTGAACGTTTTAAACTTTTTAGATATTTTGTCGGTATAAAGAAGCGCAGTTGCAAGATTGTTACCTGTATATAAAGTCATCCCTGGATTATGGAGTTTTAAAACACAAATTTAAGACATTTTATAAAAAATACAATTTTCGTAATTTTTAAACATTTCAGATTTATGTACTCTAATGAGCTAGAAAATAAGTTAACTAAGAAATATACTTGTACATTACCTTTTAAAACAAATTTTTGTTCAAATTTCAGTTTCGGCTTTGGTATATATATATATATATACCAAATATATATATATTTATGAAACTTGGTGAGCTCGTTGATGTAACATTTTTCTGACAATAATAACTACACAGCTAGTTTTAATTAACTAATATTAGGGAAACTATTTCGAAGTTTCGCTCTGATAACTTAAAAATTACTTTATCGGGAGCATTTTAAATGCTGAAAAATTCTAACCAAGAACTTCAAACTTTAAAACTGACTATATTAACTAGACTGAAATGCTGCTCATGTATTTTCATAAAATAGTGTACATTTTTACTTATAATGTATATTTATAAACTGATTAACAAATTGTGCCCAATTTTGCAAAACACTATGACATTTTGGAAAACATGCAGGAAATTAAAAAAAATATCTCAAATGTGATATCAGACCTTCTGCTCAGGGTTATTTAAATCGTCACTATTTTCACTCCAATATAAAAAAAATTACACGAAAGCTTTCCTAGAGGTTCGGAATTAATAAGTTACAAGGACTGAATTGAAATTTTACTTTCTCTACTACGTATAGTAAGTAGGGGAAGCATTGTATTCCACCCAAAAATTTACTACCGAGATTTCACGGAAATACCTGTTTTGAGACTCCTGAATCCAAAAAGAAAAGGTCCGTGTGTTTGTGTGCCTGTGAACAGCATAACTTAAAAACGAAAAGTCAGATAAATACCAAACCTGATATTTAGGTTCAGTATTTTTGACACGAAGATTTTCAAGAAAATCCCCTCACCCTAAACCACCCTTTACATGGAACATTTTTCGAAAATTTTAATTTTATAAAAAATGGCTCTAACGATTTTGATTAAAATGCAATATATTGAATATATTTAGACTACAAATAAAATACATATCTTGAATTTTCTGTGAATATCCGGTGAAGTCCTCTTCATTCGGAAGGAATTTTGTATAATCTTGTATAACTGGTAAACGCTAAGCGATAGACGATAACGTACTACACAAAAAATGTAGATATTTTTAAAACGCAAAATTTACTTAAACTAAGTCTTTTTGTGGCATTAGCCATATTTGAGATATCCGTTATTCAAGTTTCGAATTGTTCATTACTTGGTCATTCCTTGAAGTCTTTTCAGCGTTGTTTCTCGTGGTTGTATGGAAACAGTATGGAATTTTAAGGTCACCGTATAGCATCTAGTTCTTAAACATTTGACTGTGCTGTTCCTTTTGAATCTGTAACGAAATGTAATGTAGCTATTTCTACAAAGGTTTATTACGATTAAAATGCAGTAGATAGAAGAAAAGCTTTAGTATAACTAGTTTGTATACCCACTAATAAATTATGGAAGGTAGAGAAAACCATGTGAATGTGTCACAGATTTTTGTACTATTTTTAAACCTTTTGATTTTATGACTTGTCTGCTCATTTAAAAATTTATACAGAGGACTGGTAAAGTGCGTGAAATAGCAGTAAATGAGGTGAAGAAGAGAGCTCTAATGAGTGCAGGTTTTTCAAGACAAGGAGAAACCCGGGAAAAATACCTTATTCAAGGTCATATCCAACCTAAAACGGGGTGCCAGTTTTTTGTTCAACCATTTTCATTGGGAAATGGTGTCCATGGTGATATATAATACGTAATAAACGATAACAAAAGTACGTAATTTATTAACAAAATTTGAACAATAGTTTATGAGGATTAGTTAAAATTTTCTAACCACAGCTATCTGTTGCTTGTTTGCGAAAACTTACCGAGGGTGAAGGCTTAGCATGGCTAACCTATTTACTAATAGTGCTGCTTAGCCACGTTTTAATACCAAAAACAATATGAACAATAACGCTTATCAAAAGGTTAGTTTTTGAACAACAGTTTGCCAGGATTATTTGCAAATTTTCGAACTGATTGCCCCTTGTTTTCGTAAAACCAGTGACATTAATCCACTTTTTTAAAACTACAGCACCGAGTTGAAACACCAAAAATCACTGTTACTACATTTTTCACAAATTTGTTGTTATACTTTTTTCTGTTATATTTTTTTACCACTTTAAATGGGGCAGCTACAATCCTTGTCCCTCTTTAGATACGCCCTCGACCTTATTCAATCAACGTACACCAGCCGAAACTCAAATTAAACCTTTTGAATAACTAGAAAAAGACTAAAATTATTACATCATGAGAGAAAACTAATAAATACAACGGAGTGAATAAGGTGACCAAGCTACCTGATATTAATTTCAGGAAACGAGAAAAAGCTGTCGATAAAACTTTCTGCGTAGTAGTCTTGTCCATTCTGGACACAGACCCATGGTTTGTAAGGTAGGCATGTTATTCCCACATCCTCGCGGTTAAACCGATTTTAATTTTATTTAAAAAAAGTAGGCAAAGGAAACGTCTGAACGGCCAGTTTTAATCGTTAATTAAAAATGCTTGGAGACGGACAGGCCAGAAAGCCTAATCATGCTGTCTAAGAAGATAACAAAAATAGGGTTAATACTTGCCAATGATATACTATTCAAGTGTGTTCAAGAAGATTATACTTTTAATGACCAACTGAATAATTCGTTATTAAAATTACACTATAAACTTTGTTACAGTTAAGTATAAATTTTATACAAGTTGTGAACTTCGAAGCTGATTTTCGCAGTTTCAGAGAAAAACAGTCATTGGTTTGACGACTGAAAGACACAAAAGCAGAGAACTATAATCTCTCCCTCTCTCTCTGACACACACACACACACGCACGCACGCACGCACGCACGCACGCACGCACACACACACACACACACACACAAGATAGCCTCCCAGAGCCGCACCTACTTAGGAAAGTCCTGCAATGACTGTAAGCGGGATGCCTAAATCACTTTATTTTCAAAGGGACTCACTCCTTACCAGCAGGTTAGGTCAAGTTACAAAGAGAGAAAAACCGGAAGTCGGCTCGCCATGTGTTCCTCAGCGCTAGAGCGTGCTTTATTCAATGTTACCGTTCTAATGGGCTGTAGATTTACGGCACGTAAAATAACCTCAAGCCTAATAAAGAAACCTCTGAGCAAACTTTTCGCTCTTTCACACCCATTATAGAATGGAACGCTAAGAGCCATAGCAATTAAAGAGCGTCCATAAGTAAAAACTCAATTTCAATTTTACTCCTTAAGTTGATGTTCTTAATTTAGTGCTCACATTCGTAGGCTGGTATTTGATTCGCAGCATTGCAATTGCTATCAACAAATTGACGATGGCTGGGATGTTCAGTAACGTCGAATACAGAGACAATATTTTAATCTATGGAGAAACACGCCGGAATGTAGCCGAAGCTTGTAGACGGGTATTAGCTGAATTTCCAAATCGACGTGTCTTCTTTAAGAGTATTTCGTGAAACAGAGCTGCAATTAAGAGCTAATGGATAGTTCGAGAAACATTCCGGTAGGGATAGGCCTATCCGCAACAATGCTAACGTTGTGCAGAATATACTACAATGCTGTGAACGCAATCCTTCACACGTAAGTAGGACATAATGATTACAACAATGTACAATCTTCTGTTACTTAAGGCAAAGACCCTAGGGATGACCCGAACATCAATACAAAATATCCTGCAGTAGAGAAAATAGCATCCATATAAGGTGCACCTGGATCAGCAATTCTATGGAGATGATTTTGGTCGCAGGATAACGGATAATAGATCGTGGGGACTCTGGCTATGGCCACGCGAACCCGGATCTAAACCCTTTGAATTTTTTTCCTGTAGAGGTGCATTAGATCGAACGTGTACGAAACAGGGCCAGAAAAGTTTGAGGAATTACAGTAAGGAATTCATTACGCCTCTGTTACAGAGACATCTAAAATGTTAAGATGTGAAATCAAGACAGTGAGACGTATTCAGCAAAGTGTGAACCACTAGGGACAGGTTTTAGACCTATTTATTATGAATAGGAATAAAATGAAAAGCTCTGGTATATTTAAGTGACATTTATATTTTCTATGCTTTAAAGCTATAGTATGTATTTTTTAACATATGGCAAGTCGTTTTTTATCATTAAACTCTTTTTTCTGAATCTTTGCCTTGTTTCATATTGGAATTTGTCACAAACTGTATGGAGTAAAATGATATTCCTTTTACAACATCCGAAACATATCTAGGCACAGTAGGCAAGGATACTAAGGTATCTCAAACCAGAACGCCATTTAATCTAATAAAGTAACCCCATCAAATGAATTGCTGGGCTACAAAACATACGTACTGAGTGTACATTTCAAAGTGTATCATGACGTCAGTTTTTTCAAGGTAGCTTCAACTCTAAGGGGAAGGACGTAACGTAGTACATGTATGCTGGAGAAGTTGCCTGGCTAGTGGGGCGTTCAAGCCGAAAGATATTAATACGGTAAAGACTTCTTCTTCTTTATCTGTTTAACCTCCTCTTATGTAGGACTTACACCCCCCAGGACTTACAGGCGGGTGCCTGGGGTCAGAGGCCCGTCGAGGAGCAGACACTCATGGATCAGATAGAATATCCAGGATGGGTAATCAGCCCGATGCCTGGTATGGGATAATGGAAGTAAATGAAACGAAATGATGGTGAAATGGATGAAAGGAAAGGTGATGATGGAGCAGTTGGTGGAATGAATGGCGGGGGAAACCGGAGAACCCGGAGAAAACCCGCCCAGACGCCGCTTTGTCCACCACAAATCCCACATGCGGGTCCCTGGGATGGAACCCGGGCCGCTTCGGTGAGAGGCGAGAGGTCTAACCACTCGACCACGACGCCGCCAATACGGTAAAGACGTCAATCATAAAACGCAAACCAAATAATGCGCCTCGCGATGTCATATGTAAGCGCGTATAATAAAATAAAATAAACAAACACGTTAATCTTTCTTGCATATCCCTACCAACTTCCATTCATTCCACACAGATAAAGCTTTTGTTTTTACATTCGCAGAATGGAGACGCAACACACGCTGTTGATAAATGCATGTTGCCCTACGCTATCGATGATAAGTAGCCCGCTTACAGTTCTCACGGACCTTTGGTATCGACCAAACAAAACAGAGAGAAAGAGTGGCAGGACACACCGTACAGACAGCCATGCGTGGAAGATTCTTTGGTGCAGGTTTGAACGCCGTGCTTAGTAGGCAACTTCTCCGGCACACGGGTCATACGTTTCTGTGGAAGTACCAGGCGGATTGAATTCTAGGCTCAGTGGCTACACAAGTGACTGAAATGAACACCCAGTGTGTGTGTGTGTGTGTGTGTGTGTGTGCGTGTGTGTGTGTGCGTGCGGGCGCGCGCACCTTCTGCCCTTGTGATACTCGGCTTTCGGGTTATCTCTTGGTAGCCTGGTTAACCTGCCTGCAAGTAGTAATGCTCCTTTGAAAACCAGTGATTAGGTGTCCCATTTCCCATCATTGCAGGCGGGTGTATTATAAATAGAAAGTGCGGCGCAGGCGGGCCACCTGTGTACATTAACCCGATTGCTAGTATCCTGTAGCCGAATTTCAGTAATTTATCATAAGCAAAAAACTCCTAGTACCATCTAAGACCCGAGTTCTGCTGAGAAGTTATCAGCAATAATAGACTCTCTTATTTTGTTTTTCGTTAAAAATACCTTACTACCTACAAATGAGTAAATATACAAGAAATTTACAGGATGCGATAACGCCAGTTGATTTGTCTCTCTATATTTTCCATCATTTGTTTATGGTTAATGCTGTCTGTAAATTTAAAAAGTCAATTTTTAATTACGAAATAATGAGAAAAAAGCAACATTGTAAAATAATTTAGCTATGCTTTTCTTTTTATGAAACTTTAGCAGAATTTGAGTAATAATTATACAGTTTTTTTAGACAGTATTTTTATTTTTCTTGACTAGAGCAGAAGAATAAACGCACCGGCTTATTATTCCACCGTAAACAAATGGAAGTGGAAACGATAAGCGGAAAGATGAACATGCATATCGGTGGTTACCATGCTGGATATCAAGTGTAGGTTAGCGCAGGCATTATCAACATGGCTCTAGGGAGCCCGCTTTACCTGCTCCGCTCCCGTTAGCACCTGCCGCACGGAAACCTAAGCAGAAGGCCGGTTTGTAAACTAGTGGCATTTCCTGTAACTGCGCGGGAGTAAGTTGTGGTACAAATTGATTGAAGTGTTATAATCATATTGTTTTAGGAACTATATGCTCATGCGATAATACATTGTTATATCTATTATTATTATTATTATTATTATTATTATTATTATTATTATTGATGGTGGTGATGGCGGCAGTATATAACACAGTTAGCACTGTTCAATATGGCGAGACATGATTAATTTGTGCATTGTATCATAGGAGGGATTATACAAGCAAGAATAGTAAATTATGTAATAAACATAATATTTCGTATGTTCAAAGGCAAAATAAACAACCTGTGAGAGTGAGCGGTATAAAAAAAATCAACAATAGCAATAAATTATAGCACGATAAAATGCACGGTCTTACATCCACAAACACACATTATAGTTCTTCCAATAAAGCTGATCTTTCTTCACCTTGGTATTTTTCATACTGATTCGCATTACAAGACGTATAATGGCGCTGTAGATTAAACTTTTTTTTAATATACATCTTATTACAAAACATCATCTTATTACAAAATAAACATTTTACACCATTATATTGTGCTGTAATAAATTATTTTTCCCCCAAGCAGGGTTGAAGCTAGTCGATGTTGATCTACGCTTTCACGTACTGTCCTCCATGGTAAATGAAAAATACTCGACAGAACCGCCGCTGCGCTAAGGGAGGGTATGAATGACTTCACATTTTCCCGTTTGCTCATCTTTCAGTTGCTCCCATCACGCTTATGTTCTGAGCAGGCAAGCTCCCGAACGGTCTGCTCGGTACTGGATAGCTGGATACTGCATAAGCATACATTGATGTCTGCTATATACACGGCTTCCCACTCAGCTGAAAGTACATTACAGATTGTAGTTACTCATCCTTCCGCATGAGCATTAAAACCGTGCAAGTTAGCCAAGCGTGTCCCTTACACATGAAGCAGCTTCTTTATTTCGAGGCTTCTTCCTATTCACGCTCCCTACTCATGTGATTTTTGAAATAAATTGATCTTCTCTTTTTATCTCCTTTAGAGGTACTATAAGAAAATACTGGAAATAAGCTTTGCATAAGTGAAATCGTAATGGCATTTCTATCGTCAATGAAAGGCACTTTTCAAAAATGCACTATTACTTTTACTAAAGCTTTATACACTTTCACATTCACCAACTCTTTGCATATAAAACTCTATAGTATGATAATTGTTCATTTCAAATATTAAGACAGATATTCCAAAAGGTCACAAGATCTTTCCTACAAATCACACCATTTAGGAAAGATTACAATTCGGTTAATAAAAGTAATGACATCAAGATTTCTATCGACATGTTTACTTTCTCTGCCAATAAGATAAAGCAGATGAAGTATTGTAACCCACCTTAAAATTCAATATAGAAATTTCAACGGAACTACAGGTTTTGAGGACCCCCGAATAAAAAATGTGTTACATTCGCATTATTTTCTCTACCCTCTTCTGGTGTCTATACAAATTATTCTTACGAAAGTTTATTTTTCTATCGACTTCATTTTAATCGAGATAAACAGTTGCAGAAATAGCCACATTGTACATTTCGTTATCGATACAAAGGGAACAGCGATAGTCAAATGTTTTAGAACTGGACGCTATATGCTGGAGTTAAAATTCCAAAATTTTTCATTGTAATCACGAGAAAGAACTGAAAATCTACAGAACTTAAAAGAATGACTAAGTATTGAACAAAGCGAACAGTTAATAATGAATATCTCGGAAATGGCTTATCCACAAAAAAAGTTATTTCGAATAAATTGTGTGTTTTAGAAACATATACATTTTTATATAGTATGTTTTCGTGCATCACTTAACGTTTACCAGTTATACAAAATTCCACAACATTCCTTACGAATCAGGACGATTTCATAGGTTATTGACAAGAAATTCAAGATATACAGTTTATTTGTCATATAAATATCTTTAATATAAAATTTTAATCAAGAGGCAGTTTTTAGAAAATAAAAAAGAAATCAAAAAAAGCACAACGTAAAGGGCAATTTGGGATTGGGGAGTTCTCTTGAAAAACTTCGTGTTGCATCTTTGAATGCTATTGAACTTAAATACTAAGCTTGAAAATCTAACACCAAGCGCCATTGTGATGTGAATTAAAATTTAACGACTCGCTTCAAGCATCATATGATAATATCACAATCAATAACGCTTCTATTCATTATAACCAAGATTGATGTTTATCCGAGAGTTGGTTTTTGAGTTACGGTGTTCACAGACACACATACAAACCAAACACGAACCTTACTTTTTAAAAATCCTGTTTTGGGATTCAGGAGGCCTCAAAACACGTATTTCCGGTGAAATATTGGTATTATAATTTTGATGGAATGCAGTATCTTCTCTACCTGCTAGGTACGTGGTAGAGAAAGTAAAAACAAAATCATTTTTAGAAAAATGTTGTGTCTTTCTGTGAACAGCATAACTCAAGAACGAAAAAGCAAAGAACTACCAAACTTGGTGTTTAAGTTCACATATTTCAAAGATACTGTTGCGACACAAAGATTTATAGGAAAATCCCCCTTCCCAAATTATTCCTTACATAGAAAAATGTTTCTATATGATTATCTAAAAATGACGCATCCGATTTTGGTTAAAATACTATATACTAATTGCATGATTAATAAAATACATATATTGCAGTATTTGCTCATGAAATCCTTTTCATTATGAATTAATTTTGTGTAATTTTGTATTGTCGGTAGACCTAAGTGATAGACAAACATTTTATGCAAAGGAGGTATTTTTATGCCAAGTATATATTTTGTAGCATTCGAGGCATTCATTGCTCTGGATTTAAATTGCCAAATAAATTAATTTTTTCAAGTGATAATGCACTATTCTTTTTAAGTATTGCAAAGAGTGCAAGGTCATGCAAAGAGTAGGAATTTCAAAGCCATCCTTGACTCGATTTTTAAATATTTGACTATTGGGTCAGTTTCCTTTATCCTTCTTGTATCTACAATTAAATTTAATAAAATCACTTATGCAAAAAATCACAATTCACCTCGTAAGTCAAAGTAGACCAAAAATTCTTTTGTTAGAATAGCTTGAAGAAATATAGAAATAACTCTAAAGAAGAGATTCCTCAAAAAATAAAAACCTACTAACCTTCATACAAGGAATTGATTTGTTCACTTTGGAATTAATACAGAATAAAGAATAAGGCAATGTGCCTTTGGGATTCAGTTTTAGGGATTTTATAAGCTGAACCTTATCTTTGTAATAATTTAATATAGTATAAAAATAAACGATACTATGTAGAAAGTCATGTGAGCATAGCATCAGATTTTTTCTTCAGTTAGTACTCCAATGACCCGAAACTGAAAGCCAGACCTTATTAGTACGAGAGTGTTTACTGTTCTTTTAATATTCAGAGGGTGAAGAATTGTATGTCTTGGTACAAACTTATATTTTTATAGAGTTTATTTTTAAGATATGGTCCATATTTAGAATGGACGCTTATTGAGCATTTATTCAGAAAACCTTTTATTCGTGCTGGAGGTAGCATTAACTGCAAAGATATCCCTTAAGATATTTGTTGGTGTGACTAATGTTATTTATTTTGTTCATAATTACAGTGCTAAGGCTCTCGTGAAAAAGAAACTCTCATTCGTTTATCAGCCTAAATCTAATTTTGAATAATACTTATGATAAGGTTTTAAGATATTCTCAATGACTCGCCAGAAAGCAAGAGAAACGGTTACTACCACAAAGGAAAATAAATACGCAGTTTCGCTTTGCTAAAACACCATTGCACCGATTGCTGTGGGCGGGAGGTAAACGTTGCCAATGCCATCGAGAAAGCCACTGTTTGCGCTTATACACGGCTGGCAGCAGGAATGGAATGGTTCATAATACTCCTCGAGCTGATCCTCGACCTGCCAAAGCATCATCGTCGTCATCATCATACACAAGTTGACTTATGCGTCCGGTGTTTGCCTGTTTCCAAAATTGCGGAATGAAAAGGCGACGCGTGTTATGTTCTATCCTCGGTCACTCTCGCAGTCCTGTCGTCGCCTACGTATTTAATTCCGTCTTTATTCAATCTTAGTTAAATAAGTCTATTTTATAAATTCTTACAGACATAAGTAGGGAATTTCCAATAGCTCTATCATGCGGTATAAAAAGATCTAATTTAATAAAAAACCAGTATCTTACAGCATGCACATTTTCAAAAAAAGTTTAAGAAACGCAGTCAGCAACACAGTTATTCGCCTTACCTATATGAAAATGGTTATTCCAATTCCGGCTAAAATAACGTATACTTATAATTGTATAATTAATAGACTATGTTGTTGATTTATCTATTACATAGATTTGGAAAGAAAATGATAACGCTTTATCACAACTAAATAAACAATACTAAGAAACATCTAATATCTATTCTGCCGTCCTAAGCGAACACAACGTACGAGGTGTATTCCAAAACTAACGTCTGTTTGGTCATAACAACAACAACATCGCTTATAAGAAGGTTTTTATTGACAGTAATAATATGTGCCCACATATATACTTTACTTTTGCACATAATTGCCGTTCACATCTATACACTTGCTGTAACGCTGCACCAGCTTCTTTAACCCCTCGGCATAGAAGCCTGCCGCTTGGGACTTGAAGCAGCTGGTAACGCTCGTCTTGAGTTCATCGTCGGTTTGAAATCGTTGTCCAACGAGCCACCGTTTCAAAGCAAGAAAAGGAAATAGTCGCTTGTGCCAGGTCGGGACTGTACGGAGGGTGGTCAAAGAATTCTCAACGAAAGTCTTGAATTTTCTCTTTGGTTTTGGCAGCGGTATGCGGGCGTGCGTTGTCATGCAGGAGGATGATGGCAGATGAAAATTACCCGCGGCGTCGATTTTGGATCGCACGTCTCAGTTTGGTAAGCGTTCCATCATTGTTGACTCACGGTCCATGACATCAATCAAAAGGACGCCCTTTTCGTCTCAAAATACGGTAGCCATTTTGCGATTCCTGTACAACGATTGCTTACACCTTTTTTGGTTTGAGTAAACCGGAAGGGCGCCACTGCATTAGACTGTTGTTTCGATTCTGAGTTGGTGTACTCCATCCATGTCTCGTCGCCCGTAACAATGTGGGAAAACAAACATCTTCATATTGTCTATAGCGCTCCAAAAACTGTCGTGCACTGCGCATCCGTTGCTCTTTGTGTTGACCGGAGAGCAGTTTTGGCACCCACCTCGCCCAAAGTTTCCGATATCCAAGCTGTTCAGTGGCAATCTGTAAAGTGAGGTTCGAGCAACATTTGGGAATTCATCAGCCAGACCACTAATGGTCAAACGCCGATCACTTCGAATTTTTTTGTTCATTTGCTCAACGATGTTGTTGGTCCAATACTGGGCCTACCACTCCGCTGTTCATCGTGCACATTTGTGCGGCCATTTCGAAATTGTCGACACCACGTCGAACCTGTTTGTCACTCATTATGTCTGGTCCATACACGAGGCATAACTCACGATGGATGTCCGCAGCTGACGATCCTTTTGCCAGCAAACATCTAATCAAACCGCACACTTCACAACTAGCGGGATCTACGATTGTCGCGGCCATTGCGATCTGCTCTCACTGACTGGTAAACGCCTATGCGTCACACCAATACTGCGGTAGGTTCCTCAGGAGTCGGTAGACAGAGCTGCAGCTGTGAAACGTCATTCAGGCCTCATTCAGGCCTACCATCCGTTAAATATTGCACACTGGGCCTTCATTACAATTACGACAGTAATAAGCACATACCTTATCATAAGGGATATTGGAAATGTTGCTCCTCTCTTTCCACACATTTCCGGTACCTTCTCAGGAAGGTTCAATTCACGCTCGAGAATTTATTATCTGAAATTGAGTGAATTTCTCCCCTCAAGCTTTCTTTTAGTTCTTCCAATGTTGGGGGTTGGTTGCATAACTTTATTTTTCAAGTTTTCCATGGGCAGAAATCGCACACAATTAAATAAGGGGATCTCGAGGGCTATAAACCTTTACTAATTACTCTGTTTAAAAAAATTCCGGAATTAAATTTAATGATTCATCAACTGTATGCGCCAAGCAGATCTTGTTGGAACAACCCAGATCAACATACAACGTCGATCAGCTGTTGAAAATATGGTGCAAGTCATTGCTGTACACCTCCGCATTGTTGTTTGTTCATAAAATATTGGCCATATTATTCTGTATGCATTTAATGTACACCACACATCAATTTTAGTGTCATGCAAGGGAATCTCGTGAGTAAAATCGGGTTTTTCTGTGCTTCAGTATCTTATGTTATGACGAAACATAACCATGTTTCGTCAGAGAAGAATATTAAGCCTGGGTCAACTACCTATCATTGAAATTTTGCAAAATCCGATTATAGAAATGATCGTTCGGATGATCACGTGATAAATAAAGTATATGCAACAAATCACATATATTTAAGACCCAAAAGAAAACATCAGGCGAGAAATTAACCCAATTTCGGATACTGAACTCTCGAGTGTAAATGTAAACGTCCTGAGAAGATGCTAGAAATGTGTGGAAGGAGAAGGACAACATTTCCAACATAACTTATGATAAGGCATGTGCTTATTGTCATTGTAACGTAACCAAGAGAATGCGAGATGGTTGTGCGGATGTTTTAACCGTTTCGCGGGAGTCCGAGCTGTAGCGCCCGGCGTGCGAGCCGCCAATCGGTGGCCACAGTGTGAAAGAAAAGCACTATATATGTATATGTATTATATATATTATATTTACTGTGTTTTATATACAGTATGAGCCATTTAAGTTTATAGGATACAATATCTTCAAAACTGAGCGTTGTAGAAAGAAATGTCTTTAATAAAAGCTGCTTAATATTATGGAGGAAAGTAAATGTCATTAGTCGTGTTTTATTTGGAGGACATTGTGATGATTATTTTAGGGTCAATTTAAATTGACCCTAATAGGTTCCCATTTAAAAACACAAAATTGACCCTAAATGAACATCATAACACTCTGCAAACAAAACACGACTTACTTTCCCCCATAATATCAAGCAACTTTTATTCAAGACATTTCTTTCTGCAACGCTTAGTTTTGAAGATATTGTACAGTCTCAACTTAAATGGTCCACCCTGTATATTGCTGCAGCTTGACAAGCTTGCTAAAACTACTTGCTACATATTTCGTGGTTCCAACAATCATACGTCTACTCTGCTACCTGACGTACTGTTACTTGAATCTTTAAACTGCATGCCATATTTACTCTCTGCTACCTTGTACGTCATATGCCACTCAAAATACGTTGCTCTCTCTTGTGCTTTCTCCCAGTCGTATTGTTCAAAATTTTGCTATAAGAAAGTTGCTTTGTTATACCCTAGTGCAAGATTATGGAAGCTAAACCGAAAATGACCGTACCTGGCTCCTGGTTAGGATAAATCAGCAAACTTGGGTACTTTCCTTTACAGTTATTTGCCAAATTAACACACACACACACACATGCACGCGCATACACTTCTGGTATAACTGGCGCAACAGTTCTAGACACGTGAAAATCTTAATGACAGCTAGGAAGCGAGTTACCTACCAGATCAGGAGGTGACCGGTCATCTGCTCTGCATGTTGCAGGAGTGAGTGGGACAGTCATTGTCAAATATCCGTACACCGTTATGCACTGCATTGCGCTGATAAACTTAGTTATATACCGCATATTAAAATCTACGCTTAGTATAAAAAACACTGTCAATCATTGCCTCCAATTCTTCCACACCTAAACAACCCTTCCTCTTCTGCGGAATCACTCACATTATTGCCGTCATCACTGCTGTCACTACTTTCTGCACCATTATCCTGGATGAGACTTCTTTCTATTTCATTTTCTGCAATTCTGTATTCTTCAAAATAATGATTCTTAATTTATTCAACATGTCGACATACATTTTCCCATTCTGGCCTTCCAAATTCAGCAAATTGCTGGCGTTATAACTGCTTCACATATTTTAATTTAAAAGTGATATTTCTGCATGCCACCCATTTTTGATATCAGCCCAGATTAATTCGATTGGGTTTAGTTCTGGGCGATACGATGGCAGTCTAAGTACATTATGGCGATGTTGTATTACTATCTGGTCAAGTATGTATGACTTCTGAAGCTGTTTGTTGGTTTTAATTAAGTTATATAACTTTGTTTTACTCATGCTTTCATCTAAAGCTATATTATGTCTAAGTAATCAAGCTCTCATTTCTTCTTTCAAGGAATTTTAGGTAGGTGGTTTGTCAATTTGAGTGTTGACGCATTGTGAAGCATTGTCGATAACCAGAACAGACCCAGCAGGCATATTAGGTATCAACATGGCGTTGATTCACTTCATGTAATTTTCTGTATTCATTTCTTGATGAAAATCTCCTGTTGTTTTTGCAACTTGTAAAAGAAGGGCATTTGGAACGAAGCCGATCTTTCCAACAGCATGAACGATAACAAGTATTTGCCCTTTAGCAACAGGAACCTGCAACCTAATTCGCTATCGTCACTCCAACTTTTAGATGTTGTACGACTGCTGTGTATGTATGACTCATCTTCATACACTATAGTATTTTTCTGAAATTTGTAGCACCACCTTTAAAATTGATGCTGATATAAGTACATATAAAATTATAGTCATTTGGAAAGGTAGAATCAAACTGAAAAATTAAATGCCATAGCCGGGATTTGAACCACGGATCTTAGGCTTTCCGTGCCGTTGCTCTAACCGACTAAGCTATCATGGCAACATTTACTTTTTATTTTTATTTTTTTATTTTATTATTATTTTTTTGTTTTATTTATTTATTTTGCTTTTCTGTTAGAACTCTTCTTTTGATTTCGGTTTCTTCCACTTGAACCCTAAATCTTTAATAATTTTTCTGAGATTTGTAGCACCACCTTGAAAGTTTCTGCTGTCTTTCAGCTTGATGAGCAATCTGCTTATTGTTAGCACAGTTTTTCTTCCACATAGAAATTGTGAATCGTGCGCCGAATGACGCATTCGAAATCGTCTATTTCTGTAAAACGTTTAGGGACCTTATGTTTCTTCCCAGGTGTGTCAAATGGCATTCTTTCATCCATATGTTTTTTTTTCTTATCTTTGAAAACTCTGGAAACGAAACTCGGTGAAACACCAGTTGCTTTGACTACTCTTTCTTTTACCCTCTTAAGGCTTTTGTGGAACTCGGATGAACATATAATTTCTCCCTTCATCTCTGCTTCTTGCTTCATGAAGTCGATGACATTTGCAATTATTTCCCTACTTTGACTATGTAACACCTTACCACTTAACTTTGAAAACATAGGAGCCATGGTTATAAATATAACAAATATAAAATAAGCACTATTTAAGTACTGCTCTCTTTAAAATTACAATATGCGGACACTTTCTATGCAGACTGTATGTGTTACGCACTGTGAGTAAGCAGAGGTATTAAATCGCTTTCGTTGATTAAGCTAAACATAAACCATTCCTAGGCTCGGCAGCTGGCTAACAATCAAGGTCACGATTCCAGAAGTTTTGCGCGAGTAATAACTATACCGTTTGCTAACGAAGAACAAAGCTAAATACTATAAGTACTGTCTAAGAAATACAATAGGAATTAATTTACATATCAAAGAACCACATTTAATTCGAGTACCAGAAGACAGGTAAAGTGATTCAGTGGTGTACAGGGTTTTTTTAATCACACACCCAAAAGTTACTACTTTCTATAACAAGGTAACATTAGCTTTCAACAGTATAAAGTCTACATTGATTAACTTTATTTCCTGCCGATTTGTACAAGATATTTAAAAAAAGACACACACAATGCCTGCTACAATTTCATGTAGTGTAATTTAAGTAACCGTTTCTGTAAACTGCCACACAAATTAAAACCTCAAAAGATTACCTGCATATACTTTGTTCAGTATTTTTTGAGATAGTGAAAGGGAGAGATAGACTCTCGTACTCGGTGCGGCAGCTATCGCAAAGTGCCGCAACACGTAACAGACCTGGGCACGAGCAACCGGTTTTCTACCTTCCACTGTCTCAAAAGACTCTGGCGAAAGTAATGTATATTTAAACATTACAAGCGGTGAAATGTTGGAAGTTCCACTCCAACAATAGTGAATTTACACAACAATAGTGATTTGAATATCGTAAATAATAAGCGTCTTGTGCCTAATGAGGGAAGGATTTCTGTCACACATTAAAGAACGGAATTTAAAAGGTAATTTTGAAGGAACTCCACAGAGTAAGGTATTTATTCTAGTTTTAGCAGCAGATAAAAATGAAATCTATTATGATCTGAACAGTCTTTAGTATGGATGAACCTGATTTTGCATTTAAGAATAAAGAGGCTCGTATGTGTCAACAATACGAGAACCAGTATATAGACAACAGTGTTCACATTTTTTTATTTAACCAATAAATTTTACGACCCTGTCTCACGAGAGGTATTTCACGGAATATTTGCAGTTATAAATACAATTTTACATACAATACACAAATTATTGGAGTCTGCAGAAGATACTTTCGAGAAATTCTGCGACATCCATGTGTTAAATGTACTTCAAACACATTACAGGGCAACTGATCGTAGGACAGTTGATCGACATCTAGAGTATACTTTGTCATTAGGTGTTGGACTGTCTGTGGAGGTTTTTCAGAGCAGCTGCAGAGTGAAGCTGTTATATTCATGTTGTGAAAGGAGGATTGGAAGCGCCGCGATTTGTAATAAACTGTGTTATGAAGTTGGGCTAGAGAGTCTGTGGAGTATGTTGGGGAAGACAAGATTGGTGTAGAAACAATCTTGTAGCTGGTATAAACGGAATTCCAAATTGTTGTGCAACAGTTGGTTAACCGCTGCCTGCTCTGAGTTAGAGGAATCCAGTCAGCAATTTTGATAAACATTATCAACATTCTACGACTCCTACTCTCACTTTTAAAGCTCCCGAGCAGAGAGAATTTCAAGGAGTATAGAAAAATGAGTCATCTGTTTCGAAAGAAAACATCTATTATTTGATCTATTCCTACATTGTTGCCAAATACTTCCACTAATATACCAGAGGGGTTCACATAGAAAAAGAAACACTCCTTTAACAACCCGTAAAGTAGTAAAACTTCAAGAAGTGAGAGGAAGCTATAGAAATTGCAAGTATAAGAAAACGCGTTCTAAAAATATTCACCGAGAGCTGCGAAATAAACTATTTAACTGTGAATGTTGCAACCTCACAGAAACTCAACGAGCATAATTCAACAATCCAATCTTAAAGGTTGATGCCAAACGTCGTAAACAGAGGGGTAAAGTGTAACAATACAGCAAAGTATTTACTCTTAATTCAACAGCAACAATATATTTGTTCTCATGGCTATAAGTTACACAAAGAACAGTAAACACCTAAACAAGAACAGTAATCGAATGAGGATTCATAATGCTATAATAATGAGCCCATTGACAAGCACTTTATATCACTTACTCCTTCAATCTCCATGCACCTATCAGAGTTTACCTGTTTACTGATTTAACATTCAGCTCAATGCACAAGGACTTTAACTAATCATTAAAATAATGTCTGCTCTTATGAAAAGTTGCGTACGAGTTGAATATAGCAGTTGTTAAACGAGGACCCGAATTGAAACCAGCGAATCCTTCAACTTACGCGATAGTAACCACACAAAGCATAACTTAAGTGACAATTGTGATGTGTACACTGAATGGGATGGGCCGAAGTTTCAAGTGATACCAAGAAAATTCCTGCCGAGAATTTCAAGTTTACTAAAGTGATAACGCTTCCTAGACTGGTAAGGTTTATTTTCACTCAAAGGTTATCAGTAGGCATAGAAATTCTTAAGTAGTTGGCTTCAAACCATATGTAAATGCAAAAAAAAAAAAAACGTAATCAACAGCGGCCATGAGTCATGACGGCAGGTAAAACCGGTCTGGTGAGTAGTGTCTGCAAATGCTAAGACTGTACGTGGGATCGTGGTGGTTTATTACCTGCGACGTCCTTTCTAAAGTCGTCATTTTCCTTCGTTCTGACTTTAATGTTTATAAACTCCTATACCTGGTTATCAGCTTACAAGGAATCGAGTGGATCTGTGGACACAAAGCAAAAATGTTGTTAACGTATGGTGTCCTTTGCCATGAAATCATTGCTAAGAGGGACAAGCAAAAACTAATTAGTAGGTTGTCTATGGTGCATGTTATAAATTTGTACTACGTAATAGAAGCGCAAAGAAAATTATATAATGGTAGGACAGTTGTAGCTCCCCAAACAAAAATTAAGCGTTTCCTTCATTCCTAGTGCATATTGTTAACTATGGCTAAGTTTATGTCACCCAGATCCAGGGAAAATATTTCTAACCTTGACACAGCTTTGCGCCAGCACTCCTCATAGGAGTGGAAGATCTATGAAAGAAATACAAAAGTATACTGAGATATTAATGATCTCAGTGAAGCTGTTAGAAGAACTGGGAAAGACACTGACGTTCAAACGCAGCCTAATGATGTCAGTGTGTGATGAGGCTCTTCCGCAATCTTACTGTCGTCAATAAAACGAGACTATGCTTAAACAATGAAAGCTGTGAATGGAGAATGTACTATTCGTTACAATACTGGTTTCGTTGAACACTGGGTTCCATTGAATATCTTACCCAAGAAGACTACAAAAACCGGTTTAATCTATGTAAATCTGATCAGAAGGAAACAGCTGCAGGAATTACAACGGAAAAAAAGAAAGAAAGAAAAGAAAAGTATACTTTCGAAGCTCAGTAATGTGATTGCAGGCATCAGACTACCTTTTTGGAAGGATCTACCAGAAAAAATCTGACGCGTTACGTTCACACGAGTTTCTCTCTCTTCTAAGCTTATTAGTGGGTGTAAAGATTATTTTTACAGAAGTTTATTTACGTATTTACTTCATTTTAATCAACATATTTTTCCGAAAATAGCTACATTACACATTTCGTTATAGAAACAAAGGGAATAGCGAAGATTAAATGTTTAAGAACTGGACGCTATAAGCTGCTTAAATTCCATACTGGTTCCATGACATCGCGAGAAACAACTGAAAATCGACAGGACTAAAATAATGGTATTGAAAAACTCGAGCCATTAATGGATATCTTGGAAATAACTGATGCTACAAAAGGAGTTATTTGAAATAAACTGTCTGTTTTAAAGATATCTATATTTTCTTTTTGTAGTACGCTTTCGTCTATCGCTAAATGTTCATCAGTTATACAAAATTATACAAAATTCCTTTCGAATGAAGTGCACTTTACAGGTCATTCCCAGAAATTTCAAGATACGCACCTTATTTCTAATGTAAATATCATTAATATGGTATTTTAATTAAAATCGTTAAAACTTTCGCAAAAGGTTCTATGTAAAGGGTAGTTTGGGGTGGGGATTTTCTTGAAAATATTCGTGTCGCATCTTTGTAAGATATTAAACCTGGTATTTATCCGAGTTTTAGTTTTAAGTCATGCTGTTCACACACACATACATAAACACATACCTTTTTCATATATGCTTATTTTGGGATTCAAGAGGCCTCAAAACATGTATTTCCGCTAAATTTCTGTATCGGATTTTATGCAATGCCTTTTCTACCCAGTAGGCACGTGGTAGGGAAAGCGAAAATGGATCATATTGTACAGCACATTCAACCTGGAAACGAAAATAAGACAACAGTTAAGAAAATGTCTAAGAGGGGAAGCAGAAACTAGCATCAGCAGGTTTTCTGAGGGGAGAGGGAGAGACAGACAGACAAAGGGAGGGGGCAAAAGGTTAGGTTATTTTCCGATTTATTTCAACGTAATTAAAAAAATATTCTTTTTGAACACATAATTATTGTTATTGTATAACTAAACCACTTTATCGGGTGTACACAGAATTGATTAAAACTAAAATTTCTGAGCAATCAGTAAAACATAACAGCATGCGTTTTATTAATTCACGATATCCTATATAATTGATATTGCAGTACCATCTTAACAAAATCAAACTTTCCAAATTTTAAACAATCCCTTCAAATAGTTATATTGTTACGTCCGTAATATAATAATAAAAAAAATCATTTCCAGCTACGTTTAAATTACGTAATTCCATACTTTAATGTACCGTTAAGTCTACTAAGGTGAATCGGCGCAACGCACATACGATGGCCATTTACTTCTAAACCGCACTGAGGTAACGTTTTTCATTGACAATATATTTACAACGTTTGAGTTCATTTATTAACTTTGACACAGCAATTTTGAACTTTCAGAAATCTACTATAGCGTAAGACAGACAAAACTGCACAAAATCTACAATGTCATCTCAAAACAGCTATTTTGTATGTACACTGAATTCGCTTAGGAGGGCAGTTAAACGTTAGTGGTATATTTAATGTTTACGTGGTTTTTAAAGTTCAAACTGTGGAATTGTGTAGCAGATATCTGAATCAGCAGTATGTTCTGCAAAAAATAGTGTTTAAATTAATCAATAAAGCAGTCAATCGATCTATTGATCGGTTAATTGTTTTCTGTTAAATGGTGTGTCATTAGATATCTAAACTCCTTCATTTCCCATTACACAAACATTTTTAAGAAACAATTATACCCTTGAGCTGCTCTTAAATCTAAAAAAAATTGCCGAGTGGCAAATAAGTTTGTGTCGTATATTTGTTTATCACCATTGAATAAAATATTTTGAATTGCAATATGTTCAACTGCACACTCATATTTGCAGGTTGGTTATGATGGGAAAGCTCCATCTTCGCACAGCAGCTCGTGAGAAAAGAGAAGACCAATCCAATCTGATAAACCGCCATAAAAATCGAGCTGGCATCATTGAGACAAAAGTGAAGGTTTGTGGAGAGTGTGGAGAAGAATTTTGTAATGCTAGAAATTGTGGAGAATTTCTGTACGACTGCTTCTTGCGCATTGAAGTTGGGACAATATACGTGGATCCCTCGGGCAATGATAAACCAAGCGGGAAGAGCGCTTCGCCAAGCAGAGGAAGGCAAAAGTCAGTAAAGAAGAAAAATAAACCACAAAAGAGATCAAGAAGTGCAAAGCGAAAGAAAAAGACTAAAGGCAAAGGTGGAAAACGAAAGAAAAAAGACAAGAAGAAAGACTGATGTGAATGTTGTGTATTGTATATATTTCATACTGTGCCTCATTTATGGTAATTGGTGCTAAAAGGATAATCATGAGGCCGCGTGCGTGTGTACCTACTCAAACATATAGGGACATATCAGCCACCCTGTGGTGTGGTCAAGGCTAGTGGGATGAGTCTGCCTTCAATCATTGTATAACAGAGATGTTACTGTTCAAGTAATTAAAATGCACATTTAAATATATAATTTTTGTATGTCTAATGTTGAAAATGCAACCAACTTGTTTGTTTAATCCAGGTGATGCTGTCGGTCTTTTGATCACAAATATCAGTTAAACAGGGTAATGCACTTATAGGCAAAATTAATTACATTCAAATGCTACTAGCTCCTGCCAGTTGTCAATTCTTCTGCAATGGGTTTACCGACGCACAAAGCCCAGTGATGATACTCCAGTACTTCCATTGCTGATTTCTTCTGCTGTGCCCGAAGGACAGAATGCCAAATAAGTCAACTCAGTAGACAGAAAACGGTTAATCGAGTTTAAAACGGAATTCCCAGTGTTCAACTAACTTTAGATCATACTTTATGTTAGTGGGAGTGCACTCCCTTAAGCTGATAAGCCAATAGAGCAAAGGGATGGAAGAGTATTGATGTCTACATAGGAAAAATTAATTCTACAATGATAGGCTACGGTTTATGTACTGTAACTTGGATGCTGATGATGCTCTGCAGCCCTGGCCTTCCTCATAAGCACTTTCCAATCATCTGCATTTCTTGCCAACGTCTACCAATTTATTTTCCCCAGAGTTTTACAGTATTCTTTCATTCCATCCTCTCATCTTAATCTCAGTCTTCTTCTGGGTCCATTCTCTGGTCTTATAGCAAAAACTCTTCTTGTCAGACAATTTCCACTCCTTTTCACCACATGACTGGCCCATCTTAGTCTGCTGATGTTGATATATCTTACTATATCCGTTTCCTTCTATAAGATATATCCTGTCTCCATACTATGTTATTTTGTACTGCTCCAAAAATGTCCCTCAAAATATTTAAAATATGCCTAATCTGTCTTCATCGGTTTTATTCAGCACCCAGGTTTTTGAGGCGTAAGCTGCTAGTGACATTATCAAGAATGCTTATAATAGTGATTTAGTTTCTCTTGATGCAATTTCATATGTATTTGTAACCCGTAATAGAACTTATTAGCTTCCAGATTTTCTTTTAATTTCTTTGCTGATATTATTCTGACAATAGCCTCTCATCCCAAATGTATAAAACTGCAGACACTCAAAGGTGTATCACTCTATTTGAATTTTCCCAACTTGTCCTCTCGCGTGCAGAGGTAAGTAGGCCAGGTAAAAGAGGGTAGCAGGAACTTTCAGCTGCTTAGGCTTGGTGGGAGTAACTGAAGCCACGAAATATGCGCACCAACTGTGGGAGACGGTATCCCATTTGCTTCTCTCTTCATCTTGGGCGGAAATAGAATCTTCCAACTGCTTACCGCGTAACACGTGCGTAATGCATGTATAAATGTATGCGTCTTATTAGTTCGAAAAGCGTACATGTGTCTGATGTGATGGTAAATAAAAGTCTAAATAGGAAAACATTGCTGCATCTGTGATGAGGTTTGAACCACACCCTAGACTAGGAAATCCATACTCATTTGCTTTAACTTGCATTGATCACTGTTTTAAGACAGGCGATAGCAAGAGATACAATGAAACGTTTATCCACTTTGCGTACCGAATGAGTTTTTAATGAAACTCCAGGTAAACGAAGAAACAGAAACGTCACATTGTAGGCTTCTTCAACAGATTAATACGTATTATGAGATAGAAGAAAATAAGGAATGATGATGCTTCGCTCATTAAAAGTTTTTGCATGAAAAGAAATGGTACTCCGGAGATGAAGAATGCAAACACTTCAATATCAGCCATATGATTTCCTGTCGTATTCTAAGCCGGAAAAAAACTGAGCAACAATTACCCACAGCCTTTAGACTTAAAATTGCGGATTTCTCTAAGTTAAAGCGTTTGTTCTACCCATAGGCTGCATCATACTTTTCCAAACCTATATCATCCAGATCTTCAACTCGTTATAAGCAAACCCAACCCCTTGTCCAAAATTTGGACACTTGTGTTATAGGACTCGGCTACCTATCTGCTAATCGAGCTTTACACAACTCTAACAATAAGCACTCTACTCATTCAAATCTAGTATGTCATTCCGGTTACAAGTTTAAATGGCTAAGGTGAATTGCTTCTCAGAAATTGAAACTTTTGACCCAAATTGTATTTAGGGCGGTTTTCAAGCGTTTAAGTTTGAGTGGTCGACCTTGTGTCTGGCACGTGAAAGGAACGTAAAAATAGAATTCAGCGACATCAGAGGGATGGAATAAACTCTAAGCCACTCTGAGAGGTTAAACACACCAGTAACAAAGCCGGCTGCTCAAAACTTCATCGTTCGTAAGGGACTTTAATATCACTTTGGAGTAAAATTCTGAGAAGCACAGTGCTTTAGCTTATTAACCTTGCAACCCGAACGAAATTCCAGTTTCAAACGGGTGGAGAGTTCCTTGTAATCGCTTTACCAAACTGGACGAAACTTTGGAATCTCACGCATTCTATGTTTTTTGTCGAGGCCTATGAGCCTAATTTTATACTCATTTGTATGCATATGCCGCATAGAAGTTTAATAAATAAGATAAAATAAACTTGGAAATACACTTCTAACAGAAGATTTTATCAAATACTTATTTCAGAATTATAAATTTTGTTCCATGAAACTTAACATTTCGAGGTTATTTATATTATATTTCAATAGGTATGTCTACAGTTCCTTAAGTATATATTTCAAAATTAAATACACCAAAGCCAGATGAGATAGTTGACGCATATTGTTATTTTTGTTCCGCCCTTTTTCTTGAGATCAACATTTGCGTACCGGTCAATCGGGGTGAGATTGGTCCACTTTCTGTCTTTTTGTATTTCTATATTGGAAACCGATACTAGGATCTGAGGAAAAGGCTTATAAAATGTCAGGTATATATTATTAACTAATGCAGGAATGACCTCATATTAATAAACAAAATATGTACCAATTGCATTTTGAAATAAAAATTTTGAAAAATGTGAAACAATCTCACCCAGACTTGGGGTGACTTTGGTTCACATTGTGAATACACTGTTTGTAGGTATATATTCTGCTCTGGATCAATTTCACCCCTGCAATATGTAAGGTAGGACATATAGAAATAAAGGTATGCCCCAAAAGCTGGTTTTATTTTGCAAAACATGGGTAAAAAGCCATAAGGCACTTCTGAAAAGACAAATTCTTAAACAATGTTACAAATTCTAGTATTATAGTACAGTATAGTAAAATCTATTAATGGTTGTAAACAAAAATAGAACATTTGTTAGAAGTTCAAAGGACTGACAATTCTGTGTTAAGTCATTACTGTACTATACTTACTGAAACCCCAACTAAATAAAATAATTTAATTCTGGCACACTGAAGACTCCCCTTTAGCTTAATATTTTAGGAGCTGCAATTTTTCTTATTACATTCTCCCAATCATATTCAAGAATATCTTCTTTCTTTGGCCATTTCCAACCTTTTACAGACTTCTCCATTCAGCTAACAGTAGGTTCCTTCTCATCACTTTCGGATAGTTTATGGAAAATCCCTGAAAACTCTTCTCCATTGTATCTAACACTTATGAAGTCATCTTTATTCAATGCTTTTTTTCTGTTGGAATGTGAAGAATGAAGCAGTTTTATGATTTAAATGTTCAATGTCTATATCATTCATCTCACTTATATGATCAGATTCCAATTCCATTTCTAGTTCACTTGAATCATCACCTTTTGTCAAGTCTACTGGTTTTGTAGGACGTCCAGGTTTTCTCTTTGGTTTTTGTTCTTCAGGTGCATTTTTTAAATCTTCAACTGTGACACTTCTTAACTTTTTCTTTCTTTGCCTTCTAGTGCTATTAATACCTTCAATATCTTTACGTCTCTCCACAAGGTGTTTCAAAAAAGCATCACCTATGATATTGATGTCAACTTCTTCAAGTCTTTGAAATCTTTCCGAAAGTTCGAGCTTGTTCACTGGATGGATACTGCACTTTCTGAAGCCTGAAATCAAATCCTGTTTCACATTTGGAGTGATAGCTTCAATTAACGTTTTTTAGAAGAGAAGGGAAAATATCTTTTGGAATTCCAGACACTTGGTTTCCGCTCCCAGTATCTCTCCATTCTGTCAAAATCTTATTTAATTGCCTAAATACTGGCTGTTTCTTGATCAGCATAAAAACCAGCACTAAATGTATACTTACCAGATATTTCTTACTCTTTTTGACAATCACAAATGTAAAAGTCCCAAGATATTATTATCAACAAAACAACAACAAACCAAAATAAGCAAGTGCTACCCCTAGTGGAGTCTTCTTGAAACTCCTGTGGTTATTTCAGTGTAGCCAACATATGTTCTTTAACACATGAGAACCCACACAATCCAAATTTCCCCACTGATATTGAGGCAGGAAAAATATAATTAAAATTTCCCAAAATGGAACAATCTCACCCTGCAGGACCAATCTAACCCCAGTTGACGGTACCTGAAATCCTATTAACTTTCTAATTCCTCAAGTGAACATACTGAAAAGGTTGGCGTCAAGTTACAGATTCTATACCAGTACTTCGCAATTAATGCACCAGAAGAGTTGTGGAATCGATTTTCATAGTGAATCAACAGAAATGGACCCATTTAATGCCCGCAAAGTCCTGATCTTACAGCAGACTTGTCAAAACTGGTTTAGCAACTTTTGCCAACTAGAGTGAACTGAATTGAATGGAGCAGTTTAGCATGAACGCGTCTGGTCTTTTTAGTCCCTGTTTATACAGCTGGCCCCTGTTTGAAATTAAAAGAATGTTCAAATTCAAAACTATGCGATTCCTCCCGTAGATAATCGCAGGGGATTCTTTTCCGTGCGAGGGCAAGTTCTGTAATATAGAGGAATCCTGTGTCATCGGTGCTTATCATAATAAGTATCAGTAACAGTCTTCAATCTAAGCACAATTCATTGTTTAATATATACACTATCATGAGACTTTAGATATTTCTCCCAGATGTGGGACAGTTAAAAACAGAATACGGTTGTTGCTTTTTTGATTTATGGAATTTACACTATGTGTGATCCGAATTTTCCATTACAGGCTTTAACAATTGTTATTAAAATGCCATACGTTTAGGATACTTGCATTACAAATAAAATGTATAGAAACCTTTAATTTTCTGTGAATACCTGTGAAATCCTCTTACTTTTAAATAAACTTTGTATCATTTTATATAACTGGGGAATCACAAGAACTGGGTAAGAAATTACCACACGACAAAGACGGACCTCGTTAAAACACACAACTTATGTAAACTAATTTATTGTGGCATTAACAAGTTCCGGGGCATTCGTTGCTATTGGTTGGACTTTTCTCACCACTTTATCATATATTTTTTAATTGTTACGTCACGTTTATTTGCTTTTCGCGATATTATGCACAGAGTCAAATACAGCAAGTGGCTACCTGCTTTTTAAAGATCTATCATTTCAGCCTCATGCATTCCTCTTGTACCAGCAAACAAATGCGGTTGAAATAATTTGCGCAAACATTTATTTGGATTAACATGCAATGGATAGAGAATAAACTTTTGTGGGAAAATTTGTAAAAGAGAGGGAGAGAGTTGGTAGAATATACACACCAGGTTTGTTTAAGCGTACCAGATTATTTTGCGAGGATGATACTGAAACTTTTCAAAATGTCATGTTTATAAAAGCAAATTAAATTTATTTATATTTGACAGGTACTTTATATGTTTTGCGAGTTGATTACATTGTGGTTTGTTACATTTGCTCCAATAGTTTGTTAATTATCACATTTAAAGATTTTGTGTTGTTAATCCAAAAATGAATTTGAACTACAGAACATTTCCGGACTATGTTGTTTTATGATTTTAAATCGTCATTGATATCTAAACGATGTGAAGATCAACTATAAATGCATCTGTTGAAAAACCCCATCCAAGGCAACAATTTATAATTGGTACAGCAATTTCAAAATACATCGGCTTTTTCTTAATGATACATTTTGAGAAGAACGCCCAAAAACTGCTGAAACATTGCCGCTGTTCGAGCAGTGCTGGAAGAAGATCGACAGACATGGATTTATTCGAACGACATTGGGCACTGGTATGAGTCAAATCCAAAACATTTACATCAACAATTCGACGTGAGAAAACTTTCCTGTCGATGGTTTCCACTTAAACTGACTTCCCATCAAAAACAATAATGCATTGATTGGTGCAGAAAACCTCTGGAAAAATTCCAAAGCGGCACTTCAAATTTGGTTTGGAATATCGTTACCAGTGATGAATCTTACATTTATTGTTATAACCCTGAAAACAAAAGTCAATCAGCTCAATCGGTCTTTCGAAAAGAACTTAAGCCTACCAAAGTCCGACGAATTTTCAGTGCTGGTAAGATGGTTGCTGGCCATATTGCTACTATAGCATTAGAAGATAGACGTACCGATACTGCCGATTGATACACAAATGTCTGTTTAATGGAAAGTTTTAAGAAGTTTGTAAAACGCCAATAAGAAAAAAAATGACAACGCATCGTCGCATACAACAAAACTAACAACTGAGTATCTGGATGACTTCAAGGTCAGCATCATGGACCCTCCACCACACAAACCTGACCAAGAACGTTGTAAATCCTTTCTGTTTCCAAAAATTAAAAATAAAAAATGCATGGAATCTCTTTTTCGTCATCAGATGAAACAGTGGAACATTATAAAAGCCTGATTTCTGAAGTGCCTCACTGAAATCACTGTTATAAGAACTTGTTTCATGGAATAAAATGTATTGATGTTAAAAAGGGAATATTTTGAAAAACAACAAAACTATTTAAAAATTTTAAAATACATCCTTGTTTGATTTTCTAAAAACATTTAGTGTCGCTCTCTTATTATGTACCCATACGGAAAGAATTGAAATACTTTGCAAAGTCAATTGAGGTTCCTATTGAGAAAAGGTGTCTCAAAAAGAGTGCAAACTAAGAATAAACTAACCTAAAGATAAGGCACGGATGAAGTCGAAGTCATTCATGAAACGGCTGTACCTGTCGCTTCCGAAGATGGAGAAAGTGGAGACCTCTTGTTGAAGTTGCACCAGTACTTAATAGAAAGGCTAAAAGCTTATTCAGAATATATTTGAGGTAGGCTTAAAGCAGAGCTACCGTTGAAGAGCTGCTTTCAAGCAGAAAAAGAGTGGTGAAAAAAATTATGAGTTATAAGTAGACAGAGGGGTTTCAGTAAATAAACCATCAAGTTAGAAACGCACGGAGGATTGATGGGGAGGGAAGATGGAAGCGCTTGTGACCTTGCAGTGTTCTCTGTAAACAAATGCAATGTTCAGTTGAAGGCAAGTGCATACACTTCGAAAGCAGTTAGACAAAAGTTAAGGAGTATTAGAAGGAAAACATCTGATATGCTATACAGGATGTATCTTTATTGGTGTCATATATTTGTGGAACGTGTTCCTGACATCAAAACATTAAAAAAAGTTCATATGTACATGGGTTTGAAAATCAACCGTGTCGTTATTATAGGTCAAAGAAGATGTATTTCATGAGTGAACATACAGATATGAACTACACGTATGGTCGTGCAGACAGCAATGCAGCACGAGCATGTAAACATTATGCAGAAAGGTACCCTGAAAGGCCGTTACCGTGTGCAAGAACATTAGCACGAATTCACCAACGCTTGAGAGAGAATGGCGCATTTGAGAGGAGTACTAGGGATGTTGAGAGACCAGGAGCGGTACGAGGCATTGAGCTTGAAGAACGAGTTCTTCGTGCTGTGGATGAAGACCCATCACAAAGCACAAAACGTGTGGCTGTAAGGGAAAGAGTTAATCGTATAACTATCTGGAGAATTCTGCATGAAAATCTTCTGTACCCGTATCACCTTCAACGTGTCCAAGGATTAAATAAAGCGGACTTTGAGCCAAGAAGAGGTTTCTGTCAGCGCATGTTACAGCAGTACGCTGTGTTCATCAATTTCCTAACCTGTATCTTATTCACGGATGAGGCCGGTTTTACTCGCGATGGCATCTTCAATTTTTATAACACTCATACCTGGGCATTTGAAAATGCTAATGAAGTACGACAGGACAACCATCGACAGAGGTTGTCTCTCAACGTTTGGGGTGGAATCATTCATGATCACGTTATTGGTCCCTACTTTTCCCCTCCGCATCTGAATGGACAAACCTATCTCCAGTTTCTCAGAAATGAGCTACATTAGTTAACTGATAATGTGTCTCTGTACATCATCCAACGAATGTGGTTTTTACACGACGGTGCTCCAGCTCATTTCACTATGATAGTATGTAAGTTTTTGAATGATCGATTTCCGCAAAGATGGATTGGTGGATGGGAACCCATTGCATGGCCTGCTCGATCGCCTGATTTGAATCCAATGGATTTCTTCGTCTGGGAACATTTGAAGTCCTTTGTTTATGCGACTCCTGTACCTGATGTTGACATTTTGAGAGGACGTATCCAAACTGGATTTGACCAAATCCGAAATACACGAGTTAAAATTTGAATTACTTATTCTAATTGAATATAGACTTTTTGATTGGAAGTCAAATGTACTTCTTTTAATAACTACGTCTGTTCGACCTTACAATTCTTACATGATCCGAGTTTAAACCGGCGTGAGCCAGGTTGGTTTTTATCTTTAATTTTGTTAAATATTTTAGTACGGATAGGTTTAATAACATTAAATGTTTGAGGATTTTATGTAACTTTTGTTTTAATAATTGCTCATGGTGTATGTTCATCAGGAATTTTCAACAGAGTACGCCAGAGCATCGAAGCAAGAGGAAGCCACTTCGAGCAATTTTTGTAACTTTCAATTTTGTGTTGTAACTCTGAAATAAATGATTTTCAGAACCATGTTCATATGAAGCTTTTTTACTGTTTTGATGTAAGAAACATGTGCATCAAATATATGACACCAATAAAGATACATCCTGTATTCACATGCATTTGGCTATCCTCAATCGCTTATTAATGGGCGTACAAATTATTCTTGGGAAAGCTTATTTTCCTATCTATTTCATTTTAATCGAGATAAGCCTTTACAGAAATAGCTACATCACACATTTCATTATAGATTCAAAGAGAATAGCGACAGTGAAATGTTTAAGAACTGGACTATACACTGGACTTAAGCACCCTTTTAAAGCAATGTGTATGACACAGATCCTGATCTGTGCTTTCACTTTCCTGGTTGTTCCTTTCTAATAATGTCACATGTTCGTTGTGTTTAATGGAATTACAGGTTGTTTAACATATTTAAACGTCTTTTGATCTATATGTTGCATATCATGGTTCCGTCATTGTGCCAAAGTGTCTCTACCACATTCCGCCCACAAATGATGCCAATTTTGATTTAAAAACTCTTCCTCTGCTTTAGACACATTCTATTTAGTTTTATTTATGAGCCTCTTTAACTACTGTGGTTCTTAGCGTTTCATTCTGAAAATGTTGCTTAGAGGTCTCTTTTATCAGGCTTTAGGTTATTTTATGTGCCGCAAATATACGACACGGGGCCACCGGCTTTACTACCCTTCCGAAGGAAGCCATGCCAAGGATTTTTACGCCCGAAAAAATGCGTCGCACTCCGCCGGGTTTGAACTCGCGACCTCGAGAACTTTAGGAACATTGCTACAGTTCTCCTAGGTGTGCCTGCAGCAAATAATGGAACAGTCGCAACGAAACGAGCTGTTAGGGAGAGAAAGAGTGTATCACAATGCCTGATGTCATCTATACTCTGTCTGGCAACAGGATTGCTTTATTTACTTGCCAAAACCTCACTGCCTGATTATAAGTATATACCGTATTTGCATGCACTAAAACATCTAAAATATGCAGGTATTTAATTCTCTCAAAATATTTAAAAATGTTCTACAGTTTTAAAATATGTACTAAGCATGTGATAAAATGCTTAACTTTAAACTTATAGGTTTAATGAAACACCAAACCGTTTCTGCCATGCCCAATTCTCACCCCTTACTTGAATCTGTCACTCTAATAAATATTTGTCTTATACCCCGCTTTTTCTTCGCTCCTGAGCCTGAAACCGATCAGTGTTCATAGGTTAAGTTTGGGTGCCAGACTTTTGACATCAAACCAATACGAGATGGACTCATCCAGGAGCTGTGTTTGACAAAGTATGCCTTCCAGCCACTCAGGTGAAATGTTTCCGTATTCCTTCTCTTTCGCCACTCACCTAGGTCTAACCTGTGGCTAATGAGATAAACCGGCGCGAACTGAAATTAGCTGATACTTTTAGTTCAGTTATGGCCCGATGAAGTGAAATTACAGCCGCCTAATATATCCATATTCTAAAAAAACAAAATGCTCGTTAAATGCATGGAAAACTCACAGCTATATCATGAAGCTATTCAGTGTTAGGCCATATTTAAGAATACTCTGCTTCCATAACTCTGCTTCACGTCGTAGCCTGTCTATCTCGTTAGCCACGGGCCTGATCCTTTGTTCATATGAAATATGTATATTGAATTTTAATTTAAAGCAATAAGAGAGTGGCTCAATCAGGGCCACATAGATGAGGAGATTATGCCAATATTAAATAAAGACAGACACTATAGTAAACGAAAAGCACCGGCACATTTCCGTGCACTCGACTGAACATCATTCTGGTCGTTTTAATTTGATTTGCAGCACAAAGTAATTATCTTCTCTAAATGCTCAATTGTAAGTTTATACCTTTGCTGAGAAGGGTCTTTCCACGCCTTCAGTGGGCAAATGGCCTTTGTTATTGGGCAAAATTTGAAAACACTAACTAGGAGACATTTCTTCAGGAAGTAGTATGTTTTTACTTTGAAGATAATTTATCCATGGGATACAAAGCTTGTCAGAATGTTTCCTTAAAGCTTCACAATTTACCGCTAAATTTCCCTGTATACTTCAAAGAATCACTCTCAAGTTTACTCTGAACCTCCACATTGTATATTCATAGTAAGGACTTGCTATTTTGCCACCAATGAGCTTAAATATTACTTTTAAAATATAAAAATACTGTATTGTATGCTCGATGCATTGATAAGTGATGAAATCTGCAGCAACATCGGAAATATGCAATTATATGCAATATAAAACCTTACATACAAGTACTGAAGTACATGAAACATATTGCAAAACTTCATTCCATATCACAAGTAGAAACAAACCAATTAGGTATGCATTTTCATACAAATCCGATGTCTAATTATATGCTTTCATTCTGCCGCTGCCTTAGTATATTTCGTCAGACACGATATACAAAACAAAACCAGGAGATAATCCATTAAATTACAAGTAAAAATCTGATGTGTTACAGTCACATGACTTTCTCTACCCTGTTTTGTTAATTGCTGGGTAAACAAATTATTTTTACGGAAGCTTATTTTTCTATCTACGACTTTTAAAGAGATAAAATTTTGCAGAAATACGAGGGGTAATATTTATATTTTGAGCCTTGGCAACCCTGAATGTTGTAGGTGCCATCTGACGTTTCCAATGGAAAGTTTGACATTTTTGACCATAATCTACTTCAAACATTTTGTCAATAGAGCGTCATTTGTTTTGTTTAGACTAATTTAAAAATTGTGTGTCAACAAAAACATGGAATTAACTCGTGAAAATGTTCGTGCAATGATTTATTAACACTTTCGACGTGGATTATCAAGACAAGAGTGCATCGATCAACTAACTTCCACATTTGGCGACGAAGCTGCATCCTTTGCCACTGTGAAACGCTGGTATAACGAATTTAACCGTGGCCGCCGTTCGCTCAATGATGAAGTTCGTGAAGGTCGTCCAAAAGTCAGTTGTTGTGCCAGAAAACATTGAAGCTGTGCAAAAACCAATGATGAAAGATCGTCATACGACATATTGTAAGATTGTAGCAACCCTGGGTATTAGTTCCACCAGAATATATAAAATATTGCATGATTATTTAGCCGTGAAAAAGGTTTCCTCTCGTTGGCTCCCACATAATTTGACGCAATCTCAAAAAGATGTTCGTGTAGATTGGTGTACAAAAACGCCCAAGAAATACAATGGCGGTACCTCAAGACATATATAAGATTGTAACAGGTGACGAATCATGGAGCTATGCGTATGAGCCGGAACGTAAACAGCAGTCGACTGTATGGGGGTTTCAAGATGAAACAAATCCAACAAAAGTTGTTCGCACTCGAAGCACTTCGAAGCAAACTGTCGCCTGCTTTTTCAGCAAAACTGACCATGTGGTAACAGTGCCTTTAGAGGAACGTAAAACGATCAATGCCGAATGGTACACAACCATTTGTTTGGGAAGTCTTCGGTGAAGTAAGGAAAACCAACAAGAACCGTAGTATCGTTCTTCATCAAGACAATGCGAGCGCACACACATCTCGTCTAGCAACAGGGTATTTGAAAGATCAAAAAATCGAATTGATGGGTCATCCGCCATACAGTCCTAATTTGGCACCCAATGACTTCTTTTTGTTCCCGAACATAAAGAATAAATTGCATAGACAACGAATTTCGTTGGCAGAAGAAGCCGTTGATGTCTTCAAAAACTATGTTTTGGAGGTGTTTCAAGAAGACTGGAATAAATGCTTTAACAAATAGTTCAAACGGATGCAAAAGTGCATTGATCATAAAGGAGAGTATTTTGAAAAACAATAAAGCAGTTTTCAATCAGAAATTACATTGTTTTAATTATTAGGCTCAAAATATAAATAGTGCCCCTCGTAGCTACATTACACATTTCGCTATAGATACAAAAAGAAACAGCATTAGTCAAATGTTTAAGAACTAGACGCTATACACTGTGTTTAAAATTACATATTATTTCTATGCAATCGCGAGAAATAGCTGAAAATCAACAGGACCTTAAAAGAATGGATAAGTATTGAATAATTCAAACCATTCTTAACGGATATCTCAGAAATAGTTGAGCCAAAAAACGTTATTTGGAACAAATTGTGTGCTTTAAAGAGATCTACATATTTTTTTGTACCACGTTTTTATCTATCGCTTAAGGCTTACCAGTTATATTAGATTATACAAAATTGCTTCCGAATAAAGAGGACTTTAAAAGAATTCAAGATATAGATGTTATTGGTCATGTAAATATCTGTAATATGTGGTATTTTGATCAAAATCTTCGATCCATTCTATTATGAAATGAAAAATTTCGGAAAAACGTTCCATGTAAAGTGTAGTTTGGGGTGAGGAATTTTTTAAAAATCTTCGTGTCGCATCTTTGAATAGTACTGAACCCAAATACCAAGTTTGGCGTTTATCCGACTTTTCGTTTTTGAGTTATGCTTTTCTCTCTCTCTCTCTCTCTCTCTATATATATATATATATATATATATATATATATATATATATATATTTCAGGTTGAATCACCTAAAACTTGCACAGCAAATATTTCGGAAATGGAAAGTGCTATTGATGTGCAATTTTCACAACATTAATTGTTAGTCAGGGGCTCGTGCACTTAGCCTATAAACAGATTTTAATAATACTGAGAAAGTGTGTGTTTTGAGCAAGCATACAATTTTTTTAAATGGAACAATGCCTAGTTACATCAACAGAATAAAGGTAGGGTAAATGAGAATGCCAGTGGCGTTTGTTTCAAGATTCTAGTGGAAGTGGTTTAAGAGAAATCTTATTTTGAAACTTTTACGCACCGACACTTGTACAACCTGTGGTGGCACAAACTAAAGAAAAACAAAAGGGAATTACAATACTTCTGTGGATTCTTACAAGTAAAGAGAACATAGCCCTTCAAAGGTTGTGTTCAAAATGACCACCGGCAGCTTCAATACATGCTTCCAGTCTGGTATGGAAAGACTGCTGCACACGTTCTAGCATTTCAGCGGAAATTTCAGAGCAGGCAGCAGTAATACGTCGTTTCATATCGTCTGGTTAGTTGGTACATCCTTGTAGACAGTGTCTTTCAGCCATCCCCACAGAAAAAAAAGTCTAAAGGGGTCAGATCCGGTGAACGGGCCGGCCAAGCTACAGGTCCTCTTTGTCCAATCCAACGATTTGGAAACAATCTGTTAAGACAAGCTGTAGTACTTCGTGGACAGCCGTCATGTTGGTACCACAGATTCCTCCTAGTCTGCAAAGGAACGTCTTCTAGCATCTGTGGCAGATGGTCTGTCAGGAGGCTGCGATACTTTTACGAGTTCATTGCTCCTTCCATAAACAAAGGGCCTATGAGCTGATGGTTCACTATCTCACACCACACTTTTAAACTCCATGGGCGCTGACGTTTCACCTGACGAAGCCATCGGGAATTGTCAACAGACCAATAGTGCGTGTTTCTGCGGTTTACCTGGCCATGATTAGTAAATGTTGTCTCATCACTAAACAAGTTACATGATGAATCTGGAGTGTCATGTCTTAATGTCTATGTACAAAAGTGAACACGATTCTAAAATAGTTTCCATGCAGTTCTTGACGAAGAGAGATGTGATAGGGATGGAACCTACGTTGATGGAGAATGCGCAGTACACTTGCCTGACTTATGCCACTTCCACGTGCGATTGTGCGGGAACTAATTTGCGGATCTACTGACGGCAGCCAAAACATTAATTTATGCCTCTTCTGCAGTCACTTGTTTGTTTCTGTTACGTTTTCTAGGTGTTACAGTACTACTTTCGCGTAATTGGTTGAAGAGGTTGATAAATAATTGCCGAGATGGTTGACGTCTATTGGGATACGTTTCCGCAAACACCGTACAGGAACGAACTGCATTATTCCTACACTCTCCATACACCATGAGCATGTCGGCTTTTTCTGCATTAGTAAACCCCATCTTCCACTCACGACTTACTGCTTGAACTGTCACAAACTAACTGAACAGAAAACACAATGCAAACAAACATAACATCGTACCTAGAAACTAAGCAGGTTGAATGAAAAACAATTGTCGAGGTGGAAACTTTTCAAAATACGATTTCTCGTAAACCACTTGCACTAGAATCCTGCAACAAGGACCATTGGCATTCTAATTTAACCTACCTTTATTCTGTTGATGTAACTAGGCATTGTTCCATTTAAAAATTGTATGTTTGATCAAAGAATACACTCTTTCAGTTTTATTAAAATCTGTTTATAGACTAAATGTACGAGTCCCTGACTACAATCAATGCCGTGAAAGCTGCACATCTATAGCACTTTCCATTTCTAAAATATTTGCGGTGCACACACACACACATATACAAAGACAGGCACGCACACATTTTTCTAAAAATGCTTTTTTGGATTCAGGACTCAAAACATGTATTTTCAGTGAACTCTCGGTATCGAATTTTTGGGTGGAATGCATTACTTCTCTGCCTACTAGGTACGTGGTGAATGTATGAAATGAATAGTCAAATAAAATTGAGATGTGGCACTAAGGCTACCTTGTGTACCTATCATATCGGGCTAATATTCATCCTAAAGTTTGAAGAAAAGACTAGGAGTAAAACTTCATCCAACGAGTCTGAGACCACAATTAGTCGAAACAGAACTAAAGAGTGAGAGAAAAAGACCAATGTCCCCTCATCAATATGGTTGCGGCAAATTATTATTAAAAAGGAAAACAATCCCTTTGACACTATAGCGTGCACGGGTCTGGGCGTACCAAACTGCCGGTCTCACGCCCACTTACGCATTGAGAGGTGTGCGGTCATCCAAGCGATACGGAGAGGTGATGTGGCCGGCATCATGCATCCCCAAGCCTGAAAAATGGCTCGCGAGGTCAGGATCGCTGTCTATCGTAGCTGCTAAGTTTTCACATGATGCATAGTAAGCACCGATCCATACCCGCATCCCCATTCGATCCCGGGCGCATTCCGTGTACGGGAACCAGAACTCCAGGCTCTAGCCCACAGCGCTGGATGAAAATTATTATTAAAAAATCTTATTACTCTATTTTCTGTCATTTACGAAACATATACTCGTGGAGTTAAGTAATGTACTAATAATTTACTGAGTAAAATTTTATGCAGTGGGATGAGAGGATATCCAACTGTTTAAAACGTGGGTATGCGCTAGCCAACAGCTCATGTAAAATAAAGAGATTTCCCAAATATTTTCTTTTCTTGAGTTTAACGTTCATTTAATTGTTTCAGTTGTATTGGAGAAGGAATGAAATAGATGGAGTACTGTTCAAATGAGACCAGGTTCCATAGAGCTTAGTGTTACTCGACATTCGTCTTTCCAGAATAAGGAAAACCCGAAAAAATACTTATCTACTTTCTCCAACTGAGATTCGAACTTAAGACCTAACGAATAAACGATAGACACGTTACACCTAGAACATAGATATGGGTTTCTGGGCTTAAGATGTCGTGTCTAGATGCAAGACTTTAAACCCCAATTCTATTCCTCTTAAAGCATTTCATTGGCTTGTCTCATAAGTTCGTTCGTTTTGTTCGCAAGTTCCATCATAGCGCCAGAAATCCCTGAAGCCTCTGTATACTCAAGTTATCATAGTTGCCTAACCAGCCCTACGACTTAAGAGTCAACAACCAGACTCACTATTGGATAAGCCAATGTGTGTTTGTTGACTGACGTCAATATGAACTTGTATTTACAAACTATGGAGAGCAAAAAGGATCATTTCCGACATCTTATTTAGTTTTACTATCGCAAAGATAAAACCGCCTCACAATGCCAGCAGAAAATTTGTGCTGTCTACGGGAAAGATGCAGCAACGAATCAAGCATGTCAAAAGTGGTTTAGTCGATTACGAGCTGGGAATTTTTCCCTAAAAGACAAACCTCGATCTGGACGGTCAATAGTTACGGACGTGGAAAGAATTCATGAAATGATAATACAACAATCCACGAATGACAACTCGGGTGTTCGCATTGCACTCGGTTTAGCCCGTGCTACTGTGGCCAGGAACTTGAAAAAACTGGTTTACGTAAATATTCGCGATATATATGGGTTCCTCACGAACTCGCTGAAGCGAATTTGGTTCAGCAGTTTTCCATCTGACTCCTTATCAAGATGCAATCAGAATGATCCTTTTCTCGAACAGCTGGTAACTCGAGATGAGAAGTGGAATTTGTACAACAGTGCCCGAAAGAGTAAATTATGGCGCAAGAAAGAGCAGCCACCACTATCGGTTCACCAGGGCTGCATCCGAGAAACGTTGTGCTATGCATTTGATGGGATTGCAAAGGAATCCTGTATTACGAACTTCTTACGAATAATGAGACTCTCAATTTCGAGAAATACTGTTCTTAGTTGGAGCGTCTCAAAGCAACCATTGAAGAGAAAAGACCGGAATTGGGAAACGATGTCATCATTTACCACGACAGCATCTCTACTGTGAACCGTCAGTAGTTGGTAATTTTGAGTGGCATATGTTACCCCAACCGCCGTATTCTCCAGACATTGCTCCATCCGACATTCATCTATTCCGTTTCCTGCAGAATTTCCTGAATAGAAAACACCTCACTTCCTTGGAGGACTGCAGACTGAACCTCGAAGAGTTCATCAACCAGAAAACCCCCACATTTTGGAGAAATGGAATTTATAAGCTTCCAGAGAAATGGCAATGTATTGTTGACAATAATGGTATATACTGCAGGAAATAAAAGATCGTTTGTTTACAAAACCTAACTGCCGTAGTTTTCTATCTTTTGAACCACCTTATGTTTAGTATTTTTAAATAGAAACTTCGGCAACTACGCTGTCGTAGCTGTGCTGTGGGTGAGGCGTGTTCCCAGGCGTTCGTAGTGATTGAAACGTAACGAAAAACGAACGAACTTATGAGACAACCCTATACTATAGCATTCTCAACCTGCTCTGCGAATTATAAGTTTGTGTAGGTTCTAACTCAATTTTTATGCGATATAGTTTTTATTCTATTTACCGTTTACCTACAGTAGCAAGAGAAAGCATTTTGTTCCATCAAACAAATCCGAAATTGCGATTTCAATGGGAGAGTATGCTTTTTCAGGTGTCCTGAACTCCTCTCCGTCAAAATACATAAAATCCAAATCCAAAACAAAAGTGAAATAAATACCAACTTTCATATTTAAGTCGGGTATCTTTCAAGGATGCAAGATGAAGATTTTCACGAAAACCTCCCCTTCTCGCCTTAATTAATATGCCTAGTATACTCGTATTGACACAACAAACAAATGTCTTATCCTTAATTTTTTTTCTAAACATCCTGTGAAGTCCTTCTCATTCTCACTGAAATTTATTCCAGTGGGAAATCGCGAAATATAGATGAAACGTATTAAGAATAAATGTTGAACATATTGAATTAACCTTTTAAGCGTTAGCCGTTTCCAAGTTATTTCCCTTGTTCTTTTTAATTTTCCAACGCAGATTTTCAAATGCAGTGTTAAGTGTTATGCTTGTATATTCGACTTACTTTTTCACAATAGATTATTCCCCAGTCTCCCCGTTGTGCACGAGTACAACAGGATTGAAAATATTTCTGACGAATATTTAACATTATTCGTCAGAAATATTTTATTAATAGAATTGCACGGCATAATATGATTTTATAACAATTTGTAGAAAGTATATAGCAGTGTATAATAAATGGTAGAGAGAGAGTAGTGTGATTGCTACACATCAGATGTATCCTCATATATGCTTCAAGCTAAAACGGTACTTAGGCCAGTGGTTCTCAATGGGTGTGTTGCGATTCTTCCCAGACGTTGATTTTGATTTATTGATTTTATTTTGAAGAAAATAAAAACAAGGGAGATGGCTCCCTTGTGAGATGACTCCCTTGTGAGAAAGCTCCGCGATAACGTGCGAGGCTCACATTCGGAAGTCCCGGCTTCGTTTCCCGTCGGGCCGGCCAATCTGACCATGTTTTTGTTTTCCCAAGTCGATAAGCAAAGGTTGGGGTGGTTTTCCTTCGACCACGATTTCCTATCCATCAGTTTCATCTGTTTCAGGACCACGATTGGTGTGTTGCAGCAGAACGGTAGAATTTGCACTATGGAAAGATTTCTTCTTGGCGGGACTTCTGGGACCTCCTTCCTTCTTAGGAGCTGTCTCGTCTAAGCTAAGGCTTCAGGATTGCTGTCATGCCGGAATCGTTAGGGAATCCTAGCTAGTGCAATTCGTCATCCGAATTTGGTCGCGCTTTGGATCTCCCCTGCATCCCTTCCTCCTAGGGTTAACTCTAGAACCACAAAATGCCCACTATGGCCTGTGCGCGATGCTGTGCTGCACTCAAGCTAATGAAGACTCCTAAAACAAGGGAAACTCATTAAAGGGTCTGAACATGTTTATTTTCACCTAATATTTGTCGATTTACTCCGTCCAAAAATATTGTTTCATTAATTAGAAACTAGAGCATTATACATTTATTAAACTAAAGCTCAAAGACCACCTTAGTCCAATGGTCAACGTTCTGGATTCTCAAACCTACTGGATTCGGTTCTCGGCTGGGTAAGGACTTTTTCTTTAACTAGGCTCATTCTCTACTCTTCGCAGTGTCTGAAAGTATGAATTTGGCAGTGAATGTGAACGTTTTACAGCAAAAGTCAATATAACAACGTTTAAAAAATATCTGTAGTTCAACAAATTATAACACCATCAGTTATTTCTCAAGCTTCAAGCCTCCGGTATGACCATAAGAGTTAAAAGGGACTATGCAAATGAAACAATTAAAAAACTCAATAATTGAGATGGAATACTGAAGACAACCACATAACAATTTGTTGTTAATCTAAATGCAGACTATTATACTTCTTGATTTCTATATTTGTGTCGAAACGGCAAAATTACGTAACTAAGTGCATAAAATATGTGGTTGTAGTGTTATTATAACGTCCCTACTTTCGTTTTATCAAGTAGTGATAGTTTACCATATTTAATCTGGTCTTCATTCTAATGGAAGTTACTCGCTCTCCAAAGTGAAGTGATGATGAATTCTGCGAACATAGTAAGGATTCATCCAGTCATACCCGGTGAGGGTAATTGAAGAAAAATGTAACATCTAATCCTCCAACGCTAGGAGGTAACTTAACATCATCTCAGGTGTAATTTCCTCATATGCAATTACCTCTAAAGTTGGAGGAAACTAACTTCTAAAGATTTTTCTTTTTCACTTCCTTAATTTTCTTAAGAACCCTTAAAGTTTTCCACTTGAGGACGCCTTCCTTTCCTTCCATACTTCTCGTTAAGATAATTTAAGAACACAAGAAATGAGGTTACGACAGCTAGCCTTTAAGTAAGTGACTGATTAAGGTAAACAGTTTTAGCATGTTTTCTATTTATACGTATATTGGTGTGTCGCTAGTACTGACTACAAAGGACGGTATGCAATTAACAAAAAAGGATCTTATGTGTATCACTCACTTGACTTTCCTTGTGGAATACCATTTCGCAGGTATTGCTTGTAAAATATCATCAATTTTAACAAACGCGCCGAGCATTTTAGAGGCCGCTAACCGCCAACCAAGCCTACTGTAGCCCGCTCTCTGGGCGGGTCGAACGATGTGAAATGTACGTTATTTATTTCTTAAAGAAGGAGATGGTGGTGTTGTATGCCATATTGAATATGCGGGTAAAATTTAAAATGCCTGGGCGCGTTTCCTTTTAACTAACGACATTTCATGGGCCGGGATGACTCATATGGCGGGTGAAAGTAAGATAATTTTATTTGAATTTTTTTTTCAACCTGCTCTCTTGACCTCACCCCATGCGACTTATCTATGGAGAAAATTAAGATGTACAGATCAAATCCGCAAACCGATGACATTTAAACGACACATTTGCCAGGAAATTTCGTTAATTTCGTAACACGAGCTGTTCAAGCCAGTGGAAATTTTATCCAAATATGCCAGTATTGCATACAAACCAAGAGAAAACATCTCCAGCTCTTTCTGTAAGAGGTTAACATATATTTCACAACATGCTTATTTCATGTCGGCCTACCCTCGAGGCGGTTACGCTTGGGCTGTTCCCAGGCAGACTTGGCTGCCGGTTGGCGGCCTCTGAAATAACCAGACCATTTATTGAAGTTAACTATTCAAGTTGTTCTTATTTCAACATTACATTAATTATGATGAAGTTTGTTTATAAACTGTTTCGGATTAATTATATGCATGATACGCAAAAAATACAGTTGTTAATGTATTATTATTATTATTATTATTATTACTATTTATTTATTTTTCATGAGTTCATTAGAAAGTAAAGGGAGAATATTTTTATGTTCAAACGTTCATAGAGTGACCAAGTAGAGAGAATATTTAAACATCCCTCGAATAATTTGGAAGACGCTAATACTATGAAAAAGCTCGTTTACACAAATTATGTATTGTAATGAGCTAATTTTTTTTCTGTAGAAGGTATTGTTATGGTTTAGTAAAACTCAATAAGAATGAAGAGTAGGTGTGTTATAATTTATTCGCAGGAAATGATACGCCATTTTGTATTCTACAAAACATCTCAAATATATAACACTTTAATCAGAACCATTTCTGAGAAAATCATTATATAGGGTAGTTTGGGATGTAAAAATGTTCTTATTTTCAGTCTCTCTCTCACAACACATACCCATCTTATAGGGTTAGGATTAGTCAACCGGAGGGCCACAGCACAGCAAGCGCAGCACCGCACTTAGGCCATTGTAGGTTTTTGTGCTTCCAACGTTACCCCTGAGAGAAAGGGATGAAAGAGAGACACATCCAGACGACAATGCGCCCATGCAAGGACTGGTTACTTCAAGATTCCAGAATACCAATGCTGACACCGGCAATATGCCGCCTTAGTCATCTTCAACCTGGGGGTCCCGGAATGAAATGAGCCGCTCTCACAAAGGGGCCCCAGCCGGCCAGCCAAGCACCAGGGAGTAATCTAACCACAGTGTAAATTCCATCGTCCCGCCGCAACGCACAAATAGGCGTCGCCTGGCCTACAACCCCGAAACATATGAAGATGAAACAGACGAAGAAATGATGGCAGCAGGAAATTGGTAGATGGTAGAAGAGGAACCACCCCAGCATTCGTCTACCGATCTGAAAAAACAAGGTCAGCGTGGCCGTTTCGACGGGGATCGAACCCGGGACCTCCAGAATTCGAACCAAGTCATCTCGCTGGATCACACATACCCTTTATGAAAATGGATGTTCTGGGGGGAATTCAGGGTATGAAAAAACTTGTTTCTAGTGAAATCACAGTTTCGGATCATTAGGTTGAATACAATACTTCTACCTACCACAGCAATGATGCAATAAAATGGCCGAGAACAGCTGATGTGAGCTTTTAAATAGTATATCTACTGTTGAATGCCCTGGATATTTGATAATAACATATGTGAAATGAAAGTGTTCCTCTGTAACACGCGTAGCTTTCTTTTTTCAAATATTGTGTCGATGTTTAACTGATGTTTTTGCAAAGCTGTGTGCCGTTTAAGCTTTGGTTGTTTGCAGTGTAATGTGACAAATAGCTGGATACACAAAATGTATCATTCTCCTATGTGGTAATATACCGACAAACGTGATATGTCACAGCATTATCCTGTAGGTGGGGTGAAAAATATCCGCGTGGCAGCTGCATCAGAAAGTTAGTTGCACTACAGTGTGCTTAGCTGTATCCTTGTTTGGTACTTCAAGATTTTGGAGCTTTTAATGATTTGATTTAAAAAAATACAAGAATGAACAGAAGAATTATTCTTATCTGAATACCTATGATTTGTAGCTGTAAAGCAAATTTATTAGAAGCTGAAATCAACATTTTGTGATATTATTTTTCAAAATAATACCTTATTAAATTTTAATAAAAAAGAATAAAATAGTACAGCTTTAATTAACTAATGCATATTATAAAAGAACTCCACTGAAATAAAGCTTTTTGGAAAGAAGCATGCTGAATATATCAGCGTACAAGAATGTACGCTGATATTATAAATTTTACCTGTGTATCCGTTGACTGTATGAAAATAATAATAATAATAATAATAATAATAATAAACATTGTGACAGTCCAGTTTTTACTATGTCGTTTCCCTAATGTTCTCAGTGTCACTTCACTGATGTGAACTAGTTCAATTTCCCCGTCAGTTAATTTTTTTCATGACGTAACCTTTTCTTTCGTACGGTTCACTCGCTGGGGAGTCGAACACAGGACTTCTACAAACTCTCGCTCCGCAGTAGCACTAGCTGCATGTAATAACAGTCGTCACGAACTCGCTCAGAGAAATGCATTTATCACAACAGAAACACGCTCACCAACTAGCTTGCTTACTCACTCACTGACCGACTCAACTGACTTAACTTCTCTCGCGAGAACGCTTGCTTATACAGCCAATGGTATCTTCCATAGAATATTCTAGAACTATCAGGAAACATGTTCTGGAGGCAAGGGGAAAGAAACTTCCAGAAGATTCCTGTATCTGCTGATTGCGCTTTTGGTGTTTACGCCGAGTGAGAGCGCGATTTATCTTTGTTTACTTGGCGCCGACCCCCGATAACCTTGGGTCGTAACCGCTGCGTTACAATATGAACGGAATAAATTCAGAAGAAATGTAGATAAGTCAGGGAATTAGCCTTCCTCCAAACCGGGAAACCCGTATAATAGAAAGGAGCAAGAAGGAAGAAAAATTTAGGCATATAAATTTAAAGAAAAATTATTATTTAAATTTGTTAACATATGCAGATAATGTCACAACATCTCAAGAAAATAAAGAAAATCTGCAGCGACCAATATAGAAAATGAACCAGAACTCCGCCGACAAACCTTAGAGGTTTTTCTGGGATACCTTCCGAGTATTTTGGTATAAGGGACCCATGGTCTCCCGCGGCTCGTTGCAGAGTAATTGCATTTCGTTTGGTTTCTTGTCTCCAATTAGCTTTGCACCTGTACTGCACTGAAAATACTGCATACCAGTGCAATGTCGACGTATGCGCTATGTGTTTTGTTTTTAAACAATTTGTTTCCATTCGCTCACGGTACCTGTTGTTGACAACAGCAATGCCATCTAACTGGTTGCCCTCAAGTTTGCATTCAGTACTGCTCGGTTCTGTTAGGGTTTTATTTTTCCGGCATTGCTAGTTGTACGTTGACAGTGATACACAGCAGAATCGATAGGTTTATTGATGGGAAGTTGGTCGACATGCACCTCGTGTATGCGTTCACTGAAGGCATGGAAGAGCGGTACGCCGACGCTATACCGAGGTGTACCCATACCAACGGCAACCACATCACAGTACTTTTATATCTGTACATAGGCGCCTACAGGAAACTGGAAACTCTCCGTATTAGAATGGAAGGTACTGGCCTTGAGAGGTATGCCAGAACAGCCGATGTGGAAGAGAATGTGTTACACGCGATTGGTGACAACCCCGCTGCCAGTAGTTGTCGCGTTGCACGAGTTCTGAACACAAGCCAATCAACTGCTTTAAGAGTCGTACATAAACAGAATTGCATCCCTATCATCCACAAAAGGTGCAGTCATTGCAGCCAGCGGACTTTCCATTTCGAGTGGATTATGCAAATTGGTTCCAATAGCAATGTGCAGAAAACCAAAATTCTCTGCTTTGGTGTTGTTAACAGGCGAGGCCAAGTTAACAAGAGAGGACATGTTCAACAGTAGGAATAGCCATGTATGGGATTACGAAAATCCACACGCATGGTTGTGTCGATCTTATCAACAGCAGTTTGCTGTGAATGTATGAGCTGGTATTGTCAACGATTTTATGTGTGGACCTTACGTACTTCCTGATACCCTGAGCGGAGTTGTATTCAAAACTTTCCTTCAATATGTGCTCCCTTAGTTCCTAGAAGATGTACCGCTGAGAATTCATCAGCTTATGTGGTTTCAACATGACGGGTCACCGGCACATAGCACTCGATGTTAGGAACCACATCGCCGTACAGTTTGGATGGCAATGGATTGGTTGCGGTAGTTCTGTTCCATGGCCATCTGTTCACCAGACATAACACCAATGGACTAACACTTCTTCTGGGGGCATGTGAAGAGCCTAATTTACGAGACTCCAGTCGATACTCGTATAGACCTTTTGCTAGATTATCGCAGACGCGGAAGTAGTAGGCTAAACTCCTGGCATACCTGTAAGACAGTCGATAGTGCGTTGCTGTACACTCTGGCGTGATCATGGTGGTCTAAATTTCTGTATTTGTTACGTACTTTACTGTACACTGACAGATCAGATTGAACACACTGTGATAAAAGTGTGCGTGTTTCCTCTGCATGATGTTGTATTACACTGTGTTGTGTATTTACGTTTCGATTACTTTGCATACTTATAGGCTTCTTCACTGTTGTGAAAGTATTTTCACAGAAACAAGATGATTGGAATAACAAACCGAATAAATCATAATTACATTATTACTCTGTAACGAACTACCAGAGACTATGGGTACTTTATACCAATACTCATAAGATATCCTGAACAAGCTCAAAGTGTTCTTGTTTGTGTTTGTGCGGTTCTGGTTAACCCCGTGTAACTTATACGCTTTACAAAAAAGTTCACGTTTTACGCATGCCTGCAGAAAAATATACCGGAGTACAAACTAACACTTGAAAAAAATTGGATGACCGAGGTAAAGAAGATGAAAACAGAACAAGTTATATATATATATATATATATATATATATATATATATACATTGAAAGAAGATGTTTAGAAGTGTTTTTCAACTTCAATTGTTTGAGCTGTGATATATAGTGAATAAACAAAAAAATAAACCAAAAATTACTCAGAGGAAATTATAATTTTTAATATGCAGAAAGGACAAATGACATTACAGTTTATATGTTATGGCGTTTTTCAAGTTTTTTATTTTATTAGTTTTATAGCTTCATGAAAACTGTACTGACTTTTCAACTTTTTCGATTGGGATGTTTAAAAGGTTATTTTACCTGCGTTTAATGCAAACACCTTTTGTGGTATACCACCTGAAATTACGGTAAAAATAGGGTTTGATAGACAGAGGAAACCAAACTTCCTTATTAAATCCTCAGCTTTTACGAAATTACAACATTTTGTGGTTAGTTAATTTAAATCATATATTGGTTACATTGGCAGATGTTATATCAAACAAATTGCTCTACTAAATGCATATGAAATTGTTAAAACATTAAACCATAAATTAGCACAATACAGATAAAACATTTTTAGGAATATATTAAAGCTAAATTGTCGTTAATTCCTGAATTATCCTCGCATAGGGTCGAAGTTTCAAGTAAATATAACAATAAAAACATGTGTTACATTAACATTAACTTCTCCATCCTCTATCATTTATTAATGGATATAAAAGCTATTCTTACGAATTTTTTTCTAACTACTTCATTTTAGTCGAGACAAACTTTTGCAGAAATACAGTGCCATCAGATTAAGCGGCCACGCTTTTAACGGCAACTAGTTCGCGGTCGTGCACCGCATTCCTCCCGACACCTTTTCCCCGCGCGGACCGTCTTATGCATCGAAACAAATAGGTCAATTAGAACCATTATTATTTCACAAATTAGAATATTGAATGTCCCTTACATTGCTTATCTTTTCAAAGAAGATGTAGGAAATGTTTTCCTTGTGCTCGAAGACAGGCATTGCAGCGTCTCAATAGACTATCATAAACATGTTGTAGTTCTTCTTGGGATATGTTGGTTATTTCTGCCCGTATATTATTTTTTAGTTCTTGTAATGTTCGGGGATTTATAAACTTTGTCTTTCAAATTGGCCTACAAGTAAAAATCGCAAAGCGCGTATTCTGGAGTTCGAGCGGGCCAAATCCTTAAACTAATCACTCGCCAAAGACATCAGCAATTGCGTCCAAAGAGGTGTATGGACGCTAGCCCCGTCTTGTTGAAATACGCAGTGCATTCATTCTTCAAATGTCAAATGAGAGAAAAATTGTTCCAAAATTAAGGTTTTGTAGCGTGCAACATTAATTGTTTCGTAAAAAAAATAAGGCCAATTATTCTAGTCGTACTCACAGTACACCAATCACCGATCTTAGGATCATGTAGTGTACTTTAATGTATGAGTTGTCCAGTAGAGATTATTTTGAGAGTTAACTCGTCCATTCAAGTGAAACCACGCCTCATGACTAAGTAACACAAATTGTGGATTTATGTTGCCGCTACGCACGGATTCCAGAAACCAGCTGTAAAACTGTATCTTCTCTGAGGGTCTCTCTACTCCAAGGCTTGCACTTCTGTTGTTTTGTAAGGCCATGATTTGAGTAGTTTTGTTGCTTTTTGTGCTGATCATAGCCGACTCCTGCTTGCCGCGCTAACTTCCAGAGAGATCTTCGAGGCGAACTTCTAACCCTATACCGGTATCACCAATCTTTTCCTCTGTTAAAATGTGACGCTTTTGATTTTTTTCCGGTCTAACACTGATCCAGTGCATTTGAATTTGACTACTTTATGAATTGTACTTCTGTTATACGGATCAATATCAGGAAAGCGTTCCCGAAATGTTCTGCGACACAGTGCATTCGTGTTTTATAAAGTTGCAAGAAACGAAAACTCTCTGTTCTGTAGTAAATTGGACAATGACTGGACCGACACGCAACTGAAAAGCACCAAAGAACGTTATCTACTGCCTTCGTTTGTCACGCGTGGCGTAAGTCAGAAGATCACACATATGTGATGCAGTAACGGGGACTGGAATCTGAGCAGGTGAGCGGCGCCTGAGACCAGGTGCCAATAAGAGCATGACCGCTTAATGTTATGAATCCATACCTACATTATACGTTTCGTTATAAATACAAAGCGAATAATATAGTAAAATGTTGAAGAATTGAATGCTATATGTTGGCCATAAAATTCTGTACTATTTCCATGCAATCGGGAGAAACAACTGAATGTCTACAGGACTTTAAAAGAATGACAAAGAATTGCAGAATTCAAACTATTAATAATCAATATTTCGAAAACGGCTGATGCTACAAAAGCATTTGAAATAAATTCAGCATTTTAAAGAGATCTGAACTTTTTGTGCAGTGCGTTTTCGTCTATCACTTAACGTTTACGAGTTATAGAAGATTATATACGATTCTTCAGAATGAAGAGGACTTGACAGGCATTACCAGAAAATATCATTAATATATGATATCTTAATCAAAATTCGTTAGAGCCATTTTTGAGAAAATAAAAAGCTTCGAAAAATGTTCCATGCAAAGAGTAGTTGGGAGTTGTGCTATTTTAAACATTCCCCTCCACTACAGTAGAGAATATTACGACCTGAATGGATATCCTGATCCAGAAAGATAATCGTTGGTGAACAGAGTTATGGAAGCATCACTAATTTTATGTTTCAAAATACCAGCAATGTGAGCCTCCTCATCCTCATTCGCCATACATGATCATGCAAGAAAGGTGATAATCAGTTTTCCAGTTTGCCGTTGCTTGGAGAAGGGCAGTATGATCACCAGTGAACCCTCCCCTCCCCGGTTGGATTTAAGCTGGTGAGGCAAGAGAAGAAAGACAAAGTTACTCGAGCTCTGGTTGGCGACATAACACTTCGAGGAGGCTTAATGCACTAGTGATCAGGGAACAAGTTCGTAGTCTGGATTTTCGGCATAGTCAACATTTAAGCGTCTAGTATTTTTTTTAAGTAGAAACCAAAATTTAGCCTACCAGGCGTACGTTCGCGTGATTTAGTGACGCCACAATTATGCTATTTGTACACGTGAACTTCTAAATGAATCTTCATTACGAATAAATTTAGAGTTTTGTGTGAATGATTATTGCCAGTAAAGTTAAATTCAATGCGAGTATTTAGTACTATTAAAGGCTTGTTTATTTAATGAATACTTTAAACAATTGATGTATTCGATACAAAAGAGAGAAGGATTTAAAAGAAATTTGAAGTAACTATAGTTACACAAAGACTGAAATTATACTGCACAATTATTAATGAAAACCTGCCATTACCTTATGTCATGTCCTAGTCATTGTAGGCCTGTAAGCAATGTAATTAATAAGATCCGTCTTGGGGATAAAATAAATGTTTACTGTGATTAAATTATTGTAAACCACACATTACATGCTGGGGGATTTTCTTTAAAATCTTAGTGCAGCATCTTTGGAACATACTGAACTTAAATACTAAGTTTGGTGTTTATCTAACTCTTCGTTTTTGGGTTACGCTGTTCACAGATACACACATACACCCACACGGATCATTTTCTATAATGATGTTTTTGGATTTAGGGGTCCTTAAACGTGATTTTCTGGTGAAATCTTGGTATCGAATTTTTGGGTGGAATACAATACTTCGCCTACATACTTTACGTAGCAGAGAAACTAAAAATTATAAAACTAATAAAATGAAAACTCTAGAGAAACCCCAGAAAATGTAGATTGTAATATCTGCATGTTATAAATGAGAATTTTCTCTGCGTTAATTTGGCTCCTATAAGTTTTTTTAAGGACAGACGAATATCTACTGGAGTCACTGTAGGTGTCATTATAGATGTAGTTTATACAATTGAGGGGGACATCTCGTGCAAAGCGACCTACATAGGTTATTGTGGCTACCACCCCGGAGGAGGAAGGGAGGCTACAGGCCGCAGGCACACATGCATAGAGACGCGCGGAAGTCCGTAACAGTTCCAGGATCGAAGACCCTCCCACTGCTGCAGCTGCCCAGAGAGGGCATGGTCGACCCATCGAGCAAGTAACCCTCTAGTGTCCACGAGGAGTAGTCTTTCCTTTATGCAAGTATCCGCGCCATCTCTCCGGCACCGTCATACGCCACGAAATCTAGAAGAAGATCCGAAAGATGAAAAGGAAACGGAATGAAAGGGAAATGAAATTGTAGTAGGTGAGAAACCACCCTAGTATTCACATACTGACCAGGGAAAATCACGAAAAACGCAAGATCAGAATGGGCGGTCGACGGGAATCGAACCCGGAACCTCCCGAAAGAAAGCCTCACACGTTACCTCGGAGCCATCTCGCTCGGTGTCATTATAGTTAGTGATCGAGAATGAAATTAATACAGTTCAATAGATTTGTAAAACAATTAGTTGAACATTATAGAACAAAGCAGGAAAAGTCACAAAGTTAAACTATTGTGAATGGCTATTCCAATATTGTACGGCAGCAAATATTGATATTAAAAGTAAAATATAAAATATCAACCTCTAAAATGTACTTTTTGAGAAGAGTCAGGGATTTCACAAGTAGATACTTATTGAGGAATGGAAGTATCAGCACATGAGGAAATAAATATATTTGAATTATTTGAAGAATATCACAGAAAACGAAGAAAATTGAGACAGCATACAAATGACTCTGCACATCTATAAATCTCAAGGTAAAGTAACCATTGGATACCCCAGGATGAGGTGGGAGTAAAAGGAAATGCGTTCGGAACAGCCTTTAGCGTAAACCCTCAATTAAGCACATAGTGATAATGAAGCATCCTTATATACTTTTCTCCATATACTATTATACTTGGTGAACAATGCTTGATGCAACCGCGGGACCGGCCGGCAGTTCTAGCCGCTATGTCGGCGGATGTGGGGAGTATATTTCCCCTCCGCTGAGGAGGTTTTAGTGCGAGTTGAAATCTTGCGCAAGTAATAAGTAGCACATACAGCCAGTTTCTCATGTGTTTCAGTTCAAGATGTGTTTCAAGATAGAGCTACCACTAACAACATATGGCCCCCTCGTTCCCCCGATTTAACCCGCTGCGATTTTTATCTCTGGGTGCATTAAAAGAGAAAGTGTACAAAACAAATTCACACACTTTAGATAAACTTAAAACTAACATTCGTCAAGAAATTGCTGCCATTTTTCAGAGGTAACTGCAGAATGAAATGAGCAATTTCCTAAGCAGGTGTCAGAAATGCTTGAACAACGAAGGGAGGCAGTTCCAACGTCTCCTTGCTTAATGTACGTGAATAATTTATTTTATTTTTAAGTGTTTATGTTATATATGTTAGAAGTAACTTACGCGACAAACCGTAGTATATTTACTGCGGACTTCCTGTCACTCGTAGCGCCGACACAGCAGCCAGCCTCGGCGGCCGGCCGCACCCGCGAAACCGGTTGCGTGAAGGATCGTTCACCCCGTAGTACTTGAATGACCGGTAGGTGGCGTGGTAATCAGCAGTTATGGCTGCTACTACTCCAATTAAGGGTTTGGTTCCCAGAACCTACTATGTGCTGCTTAGGTACTAATAGCTTAGACAAATTCCCATGATCTTCAAAGCTTTCCATGACACACCAATATGTTCACCCTCACTTTCATCGGACTGACGTAGTTATTCATGATAAACGGTCCAAACTGAAGAGAACCTACTCAATTCCTCCATGATACAGAACAATCCCGGAGGTCATCAAATTATAGGTGGCAATCACAAAAACAAAACAAAAACATTTTTTTATAAAATGTGTACTTGAGATCAGTGATTGGGCCACTGAGCTTAAAACAACGTTCAGAATAACTTCTGAAAGACAGTGTATTAATTATTATTGTTTATGCTTCTAGTTTTAGTTGCTTCCTTTAATTGGGTATAGAAATAGAGTTTTGAGGCTTTTGCAACAGAAAAGCATTTCAGAAAAGTGAGCGCTTGTATGTCTGAACAGAATGCCTAAAAATGAAATGAAGAAAAAGTACCAAATTTCATTTTTAAGTCAGACACCTTTGTAGGATATAAGGCATGAATTTTCATGCAATTTCCAGACATGGAAATTTTACTAAGAAATCAAGACATTTATTGATCAACATTTTTTCTCGCAAAATCGTTTCCATATTTTACTTTCGTTTTGAGACTTGGGATTCAGACAGTAATGGTGTGTGCTATAGCAACAGATCCTTGTGCTAGCGTAAAGCTAAATTATCTACCTCGAAACTTTATTTTTATAACTATTGTTTGTTCTGATAGACCAATAGATATTGAAATAGTTTTTTTTTGTCAGTGTGCTTCATCTTTACCTTCTTTTTCAGTAGATGTTGCTCACTACTTCCCAAGACCATTTATTTTCCTGAGACATAGCAAACAAAACGCAAGTCCAGTTTGTAGGTATATACATACTTGTCAGTCACGATATGAATGCGCATGGAGTAGGGCGCCAGTGTTTTGTTGACACTACCTAACGCCATCAAGTCCAGAGCTGAGAGGTGGTGAGGGGCAAGACGGTGGGAGAATATACGGTTGCATAACGAAAAGAGTACTACATTTTGCAGGCCTCAACCTCGCTGGTAAATGCAACTCAAAGCTGCGGATGTATTCTTTACCTAACTGTCCTTCCGATGCCCCGTCCACTAGTGCCGTAACTAGTTCCTCTTTCCACCACACGCACTCATATCGTGGGCGACTAGTACACGTCATAGGCCGACAATACCGCAAGCACGGTTTGTCACGCGATCCCTTGGACTTTAGCCCCCTGCGTAATCATTAATCATTTGCGCGGTAGGCAACTGTACATGCAGGTGCAGCTAACAAGCTGAAAGTGAACTTGCTGTTCTTCTCTCCATACCATACAGCTCCTTCACTGAGCTTTCAAAAAGCTTGGGTTCGTTGAGAGGGCACGGAGATTAATCTCGTCCTCCGTGATGTAGTGATTATCATGCTAGCCTCAAGTTCCCGACGAAGCACCATGGATTTTTTTCGGGCGTAAAAATCCTTAGCAAGGCTTCCTTCGGAAGGGAAGCAAGGCCGGTCGTAGTTTTATGGCACGTAAAAGAACCTCAAGCCTGATAAAGAGGCCTCTGAGTAAAATTACCGGTCTTTTACGCCCAATATAGAATGGGACGCTAAGGATCACAGCAGTTAAAGAGCATCAATAAATAAAACTGAATTCTACGAAGATTAGTAAATTGATCTCCAGCTGGTCAGCGCATCTGGATGTAAACATCAGGCAACAAGCAGCATCGTATTTGGATCGACAGTGTCTGGACAGTCGCACGTTCTTGTTGGTTTGCTTTTTACGGGTATAACACCAATGCATTCCATTGGTATTTTTGTCTCCAACTGATCCTGAAAAGTTGGTGCTAGAATTCGTGGACAGCCTGTATTTCAATCATCGATTGTACTAAACTCACAAGAAACTCGTTTATCCGGACGGAAGGTAATGTGGATTAACGAAAATCCGGGAATAAACTATTAAATTAATACAAACTTTGATGTACAATAGTAAAATTTGGATCAGTGCAAAAGCAGAGAGAAGAGAATTGAAAGCCGTCCAGAAGAGATCTATGACGCTAATAGGCATGTCATGAAAACTAATGAAACACAATCTTAAATACCTTTAAGTTTTGTTGTTCTGTGACAATGACCATGGTAGCTGTACTTATTAGTTTGAAGGGTGCAACCGCCGGCGATCTCTAAGCAACCTGCGATACCAACATTACAAGCGTATACATTCATATATATTTATCAAAGAAATCCGCAAACTTTCCTGGTTAAAAAATAAGCAATAATCAATCTGTATTGATGAGGTCCGGATAAACGATGCTCATGTAAGTATATGGTGGCTAGAAAAGAGTATAACCAAAATGAGAAGCATTAGAATTTAATTTTGCATAATTGCACATCGTAAAAGATATTTCCATTATACTGGGCAACAAGACTGTAATGATAGTATTAGGACGCGAATTGTTTATGCAATGAGCGGTAGGGAGTTTCGTAATTTTCATACCAGGGTCTTAATTACTATTATAGTCAAGTTGTGTACGACTGATTTTGGTCGACCACACTATCATTTAAAAACTTTTGAGTTTTTACAAAAACCGTACGTAATTAAATACCGATCGAATGGCAGCATTGATGACAGTACCTTGAGCGTGTTTGCGACGCAGCAGATGACGCACTTTTGAGATCACGGTATTTATTAAGTTTTTGCAGGTAACGTGAAAGCTACACATATTGAAGCAAGGGAAAGGAACTAAATTTATTAGAATGGTAAAATTATAATGAACAGAATTTATTTCATTTTAAATACACATGTTTCACCGTTTTTCTGGGAAATGGATCCCATTGGGCTGCTGCTTTGAAGGTGTTAAAATGTATGGGCGATAGAGGAGCTACATACGCCGCCAAGTAAGATCATAATAGTTACTGAAGTATTATGGATCCATAATAGTTCAGTTACGTCACATGCAATCAGCTTATTATAATGTGGTCGACCAAACATATTTACCGTAAAGTCTGCTAGTAAAGCTTTCTTATATCTTTCCTAAAATCTGCCACTCTTAGGAGTTTATGAACACCTGATGTAACCTGATATCAGGAATAAAATTAACTTTGCCTTTTAGTGTCTTGTGGAAATTAGGATTAAGAGCCCCCTCCATCGATTATCCGACCCTGTTTTGTGACTCTGAGAGCGTATGTCACAAACATGAGTTCCCTTTCAGTCACCTCTGTCTGCAGGTTCAGCAGTGTGACAGTTACTAATACTAAAGGAGAACACTTTTTATCCTGTTTTTATTTACACATGAAGACACAATATTTATGCGTCCTCGTAGCTCTTTAGCCATATAAATATTACGATTATAGATACAAAGGAAGTAGCGATAGTCAAATGTTTAAGAACTGGACCAGAAATAACTGAAAATCTACACGACTTTAAAGAATGACAAAGCATTGAACAATTCGAACCATTAAAACGGTTATTTCGGAAATGGCTGATACCACAAAGAAAGCTATTTGAAATAATTTGTGTGCTTTAAAGAGATATACATTGTTTTCTTGGTAGTATGATTTGTTTATCACTTAACATTTACCAGTTATACAAGATTATATATCGTGACATGACCGTGTCTTTAAAGCGACACAAAATAAATCAAATTTAAAAAAAATATATAAAATTTCTTTCAAATGAAGTAGACTTCATGGGTTATTCCCGCAAAATTCAAGATATAATTTCGTTTTGTCATGTAAATATCTTAAAGATATGATATTTAATCAAAATCATTGAAGGCATTTTGAGAAAATCAAACATTTAGGAACATTTGTTGCGATACATTCACATGACTTTCTCTACCGTCCATCGTTTATTACTGAGTATACAAGCTATTCCTACTAAAGCTTATTTTTCTATGTATTCGCTTTAATTCAAATAAACCTTTGCAGAAATAGCTGCATTGTACATTTCGTTATAGATGCAAAGGGAACAGCGATAGTCAAATGTTTAAGAACTGGACACTATATGCCAGCCTTAAAATTCCAAACATATTTTCATGCAATTGCGAGAAACAACGAATGTTGAAAGGACTTCAAAGAATGACCAGGAAATGAACAATTTGAACCATTAATGACCGATATCTCAGATTTGGCTTATGCCACAAAAAATTATTTGAAATAAATTGTATGCTTTTAAGAGATCTACATTTCTTGTGTAGTATGTTTTCGTCTATGGCTAAACGTTTATCAGCGATAAGAGAGTATGCAATTTTCCTTCCAAATGAAGAGGTCTTCAAGGACTATACCCCGAAATTTCAAGGTATACATTTTATTTGTCATGTAAGTGACTTTAATATGTGGTATTTATTAAGAATCGTTAGAGCCATTGCTTAGAAAATAACAATTTTCGAAGAATGCCCCATTTTTGGGGTGCTTGGAGTTGTTTGGGATTGAGGGATATTGTTGAAAATCTTTGTGTCGCATCTTGGAAGATAGTGAACTCAAATGCCAAGTTTAGTATTTATCCGAATTTTCGTTTTTGAGTTATACTGTTCTCTCTCTCTCTCTGTCTCTCTCACATACACGGACTTTTTTGGATTCAGGGGGCCTAAAACATGTATTTCCGGTGAAATCTCAGTATCGAACTGTTGGATGGAATGCAATACCTTCTCTAGCTACTATGTAGTGGTAGAGAAATTAAAAATGTTGTATGTAAAGAGTGGTTTGGGGTGGAGGAATTTTCCTGAAAATCTTCGTATCGTATTTTTGGAACTTTAAATGCCAAGTTTGGTATTTATCAGACCTTTTGTTTTTGAGTCATACTGTTCACAGAGACACTCACAGACACGAGCCTTTTTCTAGAAATCTGATGTGTTGCGCTCACATGACCTTCCGTACTCTTGTACAAACTATTTATACAAACACTTATTCTCCATCTACTTCATGCCATTCGAGATAAAAATTTGCAGAAATTATCTTATTGCTAAATTTCTTGTAGGTGCAAGGGGCATATGGTAGGCTTTAAACGATAGTCAAATGCTTTAAGGGCTGATCGCCATGTGGAGCATTTCATTCTCTCTGCATGTCCAGGACATGAAAAGAAATAAAAAGTAAAATACCAATAACGAATTTCCATTTGAGGAAATGCATAAGTATTGAAAAATTCAAACAAATAACAAGAAATATATCGGAAATGGTTCATTCCACAAAAAAGGTATGAGACATAAATTGCGTGTTTTAACGAGAGTCTGCATTTTTTGTGTAGTAAAATTCTATCCCTTACTGTTTACCACTTATGTAAGTGTCATAGAGAATGAGGTGAACTTTTGGGGGCATTTCCAAAAAATTCAAGGTATACATTTAATGTGCCACGAAAATATCCTAAACATATGATGTTTTAATCAAAATCGTTGCAGACCTTTTTGGAAAATAAGAACTTTTCGAAAACTTTTCTATGTAAAGGATAGCTTGAGGTGGGGGATTTTCTTGAAAATCTTCGTGTCGCATCTTGGAAAGTACTAAATCTAAATGCCAAATGTAGTATTTATCCGACTTTTCGTTTTTGAGTTTAGATGCTCTTTCTCTCTCCCACACACACCCCAACCGTTTCTTAAAATGCTTTTTTTGATTCAGGGGCCTCAAAACCTATTTACGGTGAAATTATGATATCGAATTTTTGGGTGGAATGCAATACTTCTCCTACTTACTACACGTAGTAGAGAAAGTAAAAATGATTTTATTTAGGGAGACTCAATGCACGTGTTTCCAGTGAAATATTGATATAGATTTTGTTTTTTGGGAGGAATGCAATACCTTCTCTACCTACTAGGTACGTGATAGAGAAAGTAATAAACAGAGAAAGTAAGAAATTCATAACGAAAATTGTCACAGTATGAACATGTTTTAAATTGTTTCATTTTTACTTTCTCTACTACGTATAGTAAGTAGGGAAAGTATTGCATTCCACCCAAAAATCCGATACCAAGATTTCACCGGAAATATATGTTTTGAGGCCACCTGAATCCAAAAAAAGCATTTTTGGAAAAATGTCCGTGTATGTGTCTGTGTATCTGCGTGTGTGGGTGTGGGTGTGGGTGTGTGTCTGTCTGTGAACAGCATAACTCAAAAACGAACAGTCGGATAAACACCAAACTTGATATTTAGTTTCAGTATCTTCCAGAGATGCGACACGAAGGTTTTCAAGAAAATCCCCCCACCCCAGATTACCCTTTACATGGAACATTTTGCGAACATTTTAATTTTCTCAAAAATGGCTCTTAACGATTTTAATTAAAATATCATATATTTAAGATACTTTCATGACAAATGAAATGTATATCTCGAATTTTATGGGAATGTCTCCAAAAGTATTCTTCATTGTGAACGACTTTTGTATAACTGGTAAACATAAGAGATAGACAAAATTTTACTACACAAAAATGTAGATCGTGTTAAAATACACAATTTATGTCATATACATTTTTTTATTGATTGAACCATTTTCGAGACATTGCTTGTTATTACCTTAAATTTTCCAATACTTTTTCTCAAATGGGAGTTCGTTATTCATTTTTTTATGGCCTGGACATGCAAAGAGAATGGTGCGCCACATTGCAACCAGCTCTTAAAAAATTTGACTATCGCTTAAAGCCTATCATATTCCCCTTGCACCTACAAGAAAATTAGCAATAAATTAACATCTCGATTAACATGAAGCATATGGAGAATAAGCGTTTGTAAAAATAGTTTGTACAAGAGTAGAGAAAGTCATGTGAGTGTAACACATCAGATTTTTATAGCTATCTTTAACTTCAATGGTTATATCGGGAGCTTTAACTTAAGAAACAACCTATTAAGGGCTTAATCTTACAGAATATGTTTCAACGATTCCATCCTTCCTTTTCTTCCCCAGCGCAGAATTCTTTATGCATTTCTTTCCTGTAATTTCGTTTGTAGATTATTTAACCGCGAATTTTCACATGAAACACACCCACATCCACCCTCCCATGCATTCTTCTGGAGTCTAAAAAACTACGCCGGCTCAACCAGAAATTGTAAGCTAAAAGCTGACACTCGATCACAGAGGCGTCAGATCATACAACATATTTCGCTACTGATTGACTGTCTCTCCCCCCCTCTCTCTCTCTCTCCCTCCCTCACACACACACAAACTTACAGTTCCATACCCGATTTAAAGAATGCCATTTAGAGAATTTGTGTCAAATTGGATAATGTATTTATTTAAATAAAAATATGCATACATCGATCCCTACCAGTCACACTGATCCACAGAATGTACATGCTTTTATAATACACGGAATAATAAAACAAGATTAAAAACGACAGAAAAAAAGGAAAATAGTTACTGCTGCAAGAAAGCCCCATTGCACGAGTAAGGCAAATACATACATATATACTAAAATATAGCATCTTAAATATAAACAACCCACAAAACAACAGCAAATCGTATTGAGGCTGCCTCTGTGGTCTAGTGGTTACTATGCTAGTTTTCAAACCTAAAGTTTGCCTGATCGATTCCCTACTGGAGGGTGGGAGGTTTTCTTTAGTCAGTATTATTCCTCATCCTCTCCAGAGACTGGACGTACGAGTGAAGGTGTAAATGTGTGTGAGTGAAGTTAATGCTTAAATAGAAAACCCGAAGTAAATAAAGCAAAAAATTAACAGTATAGTAAACGAGTGAACATAACTGACGGTGAGCAATTATTCCAAAGGCAAAGTGATCGATACGACCTTAGATGTTAAAGGCGGCATATCAATAGAAAGAAAAACTGTATTGCGCTACATCATTGTGCCATGTTATATTAAACTAAAATGGTTAAAAAATCTGATGTGATATATTAACATGGCTTTCTCTACTCTCTATCGTTTATTAATGGGTATACAAGTATTCTTAATAAAGCTTGTTTTTCTATCTACTACATTTTTACCCAAATAAACATTTGCAGAAATTGCTACAATACACATTTCGATAGGGCGCAAAGAGAACAGCGATAGTCAAATGTTTAAGAACTGGATACTATATGCTGGCCTTAAACTTCCATACTGCTTCCATGCAATCACGTGAAACAACTGAATGTTGAAGAATGACCCAGAAATGAACAATTCGAACCATTAATGACGGATATCTCAGAAATGGCTTATGCCACAAAAGCTTCAAAGGCTATTCCCAGAAAAATCAAGGTATACATTTCATTTGTCATGTAATTATCTTTAATATGGCATTTTAATCGAAATCGTTACAGCTACTGTTTTTACAAAATAAAAATATTCGAAAAATGTTCCATGTAAAGTTTAGTTGGGGAGGCGGATTTTCTTGAAAATCTTCGTATGGCATTCTTTGAAGACACTGAAGTTAAATACCAATTATGGCCCTTACCCGACTTTTGTTTTTGAGTTATGTATTTACAGTCACACAGACAGACAGACAGACAGATACACATAGGAAATGTAGCCAAAAATGCTTTATTTGGATTAGGGGCCTCAAAACATGTTTTTCCGGTAAAATATGGTATCGAATTTTTCGGTGGAATGCAATTACTTCCCCTAGTACTATACGTAGTAGAGAAAATAATAAGATAAATTAACACAATATACTAACAATAAGTGAAAGAATGATATAAAACATCATACAAAAAATAAAGCACCCAGTTGGTACGTTTAGCCCTGTTTACTCCCCCCCTTCTCAGATCTCCGCTCTCTCGCCTTAAGTAAAAATTAACCTAGTCCCTCCAGTTCTTCCCTGCTTGCCAACGATTTTTCTAGCAATCCTACCTGCACGTTAACACAGAACTACGCAGGAAAATAGAATGCTTGTAGTTCGGTTAAACAAACTATAAAATAACGTTCATTCATATTTAATATTCGACGTGTAGCATACGCCCACCGACTGCCCTGTTTGGATACGCAATCTTTTTGCTTAATGGTTTACAGTGTCTTTGGGAAATTGGTTGTTAGCCTTTAATGTGGCTGGGCTTTGTTTTCTTCATCTCTTTAGTTGTGAGTTTAATTAGTTTGGGGTTGTGGGACTTGCATGTAAATCCACTCCTCCTGAGGGAGCAGACCTTCACTCTCTGGGCTTGAATGAGCGGCAGTTTCGCTGATCAATGCTCTTTGTTGCAGAGAGTAAGCAAAATGACGGCTGTGAAAGCCCTACTACTTCTGGTCAAGCAATCTAGTCTTACGCACGTTAAACATTTTGTTCCCACAGATAAATATGTGGTAGAGGCCGAATCATTACTCATATTATATGTATCGGAGGGAATCGATTTAATATCGGGTTGCGAAAATGTATTTCCCTGTCAGTTTAGTCATGAACTTTGATGAATATTTCAGGTTTACTGTTATAGGATTAGGGTTAGGACTAACTGCTGAGGGGACTTAGCACCCCGACTTACAAGATCTTTTGTACCTAAAACCCCTGCGGGGATACCTCGGGAGGGAGGGGTGAGGTGAAAGGTGTCAGAGGGCGACCGGACCAGGAGGCATAATTTTACGATTGAAACTCCCCGGATGGCAGCTGGTGCAACTGGCCCCCTTCCCCCTGCAGATTTGCACATCTCACTGGGGGGCCCGGGATTTAGAGACGTCCCCATTCGGGGGACGAATGTTACATGGAGCATCTTTTTGCCCTGCCATGCAACGCCGAGTCTCTCGCCGACACTTTCAATCCTGAAACAGACTAAGCAGATGAAAGGTGAAGTGAAATGAGAATATAGATAAAATGCAAGGAAATTCGAGGGATGTAATGAACCTTCCCAACATTCGCCTAGTGATCCGGGGAAAGCCCCGATAAAACCATGGGTATGGAAGGTCGACAGTAGGAATCGAATCCACGACCTCCTGAATGCGGGTCATATACGTTACCGCTTGAGCTATCCCGCTCGGTTACTACGTCATAATATTTTTGACCAATAAAACGGAACGGAACGACATCTTTCAACCAATCAAGGCTGCTTATTCCCACAATCCGTAGCATTTGTTTGTATTTTCTTAACTGGAATTTGTTTGCCACCCCATTTATAACCGAATTCCATGCGTGGCCACGTAAAGAATTTAATTGTTCGAATAAAAGTGAAACCAAGTCTACCAAGGTTTCTCGACTAGTAATTAATCGCAAATACCTTATATAACAATACAGAACATTCTACCAATTTTATATGTACAGCACTAGCGACACGACACACCAACGCTACTAGTAGTTTGGGCCTGCAGAAGTTGGGGCAGTTGAAATTAGCAAAAGGGGAACATTTACAGAATTGTAACCCTTTCTTCTTTCAATATTCATTAATTTAATTTATGGAACTTACTTATGGCAACTATTAATCCATCTTCCTAACAGGTCTTCATACCACTAAAATATTCCGCTAGATACCAGTAGCGTGTCATGATCAATTGTTCTCTTGTTAATAGTTGTGCCAACTATACATATGATATTCATTGAACTCAATGAACGAGTACCATACATCTGATTATTCCAGTACCGGAAACTCCTCGAAAATGTTAGCGACATGCCACAATAGTGCGATCTAGCGATAGAGCCTGATTAAGTAATATGGTGACAAAATAAGACTATCAACATGTGAAAGAGTTGCATTACTTACGAAGGATTTCACACAAAGGAGAACTTTAGGCAGCATTGCTGGATGGTAAATCCGGGAAAGAGTGTGCTGTATTTAGCTGCAGTAACTATGAATGATTCATTCTCATTCTTCCGATTTCCAAAAGACCTAAGCATGTAAGTAATTTTGACAATTTTCTTTCCAACAAGTTTATCAGTAGATAGGATGTCTGATCTGTACAACATATGCTTTTCGGCTGCAAACTCCTTTTTGGTCAACCACACTATAATAAGCTGATTACATGTGACGTAACCAGACTTATGACATACGTAATACCTTCAGCAACTCATTATGATCTTACTCGGCGAGGCACACAGTTATCCTTTTGCCCACACCTTTTAACACCTTCAAAGCAGCAGTCTACCGGATACATTTCCCGGTAGACTGGTATTGTTGGTTATATATTCAATTAAGTTCTTATTATACTTTGAACAAGAATCTTACTTAATTATATATTTATATGTAATTAATCCATAGAAAATTAATACTTATCCAAGGAATCTAAAATTTCTTTAAATGATAAAAGTAAAATGCCTGATTCAAAAGGAGTAGCTTGATAGGATAAATCATATAAATTATTACTTTTACTATATTACATAAAACAGAATTAAACTGTATATAAGCAATAAAATATGTCGAGTTAAAATAAAATAAATTCTTTCATTGTAATGTTAATATTCTAATAAATTGAGTTAATTTCCTTTGCTTCAATGTGTGTTGCTTTCACGTTACCTGCAAAACATCAATAAATGCTGCGTTGACTCAACAGTGCTGCCATCTGTTGCACTACTCTCAAACACACCCAAGGTCGTGCCATCGTTTGGCATTTAATTACACACAATTAACAAGATAAGATATTTTTGTAAAAATTCAAAGTTTTGAAATTATAGCGTGGTCGACCAAACACAATCGTATGCAACTTGACTATGATGGTAATTAAGATGCCCGTATGAAAATTATGAAACTCGCTACCGCTCGTTGCATAAACATACTCGCGTCTTAATTATTTCCATTATGTTCTTGTTGCATAATATACTATTACACAACTATTTAATGTTAATGTGTATTAGAAATTGACACCAGAAAGAAACGATGACTTTATATTTGATTTCTTTATTAAAAACTAAATTGAAGTCGTATAATATTAATTTACTTCTGGAAAAAATGAATTTAAAAACATATATTGCCTTTAACTGAGAAATCCCTGAAATCTTAAAAACACGCTTTCGGAGGATGGAAAGCTTGTGATGGCTTCGAAAGTTTAAAGCTAAGAACATACATGTTGTCGAGTTCATGTCCATATGTTCTTTCAAAATTAACTGTTTAATGCACAGTTTAAATGTTCTATGCAGTTGAAATCGCATTTAATTATGAGGAAACAGTGAGCGGAGGAATCTTATTTACCGTTGAAACTTAAAGGTTACTCACTAGTATATTTCCAACTGTTTTGTCAAAGGCCTCATTTAGTTTTCATGAACAAGCTAAGGACCAGGACAAATTAAGAGTGAAGTGAAGTTTACTACGCATCGAGTAGGATGGAGTGAGGTGGCGCATTGGGTTGTTGTTTATCTGTGAGGCCGTGTATAATCCGGTTCGCTACTAGAGATACAACACACTGTGTGTCTCATTCCGACGTGTATGTCTTACTTCATTTTCCACCATCACTAGACTGTAATGTTTACAGCAGTAACTAAGGCAGCGTATTGGCGTCTTTGTTTATATCAACAGTACTGTGTTTTCAGAACTCTATAGTACGATTGCACATACATTGGTTGCTAACTTGTCCCAGATCCTCAGCCTGGCCATAAAATTTTCGTTCATTTAATCCCAAACAAAAAGCTTGGATAGAGGTTAGGTTATCAAAGCTTAAGAGAATTAGTCTGATTGGCCGGTAAAGGTACCATACTTGCCTTTTGGTTAATTTGGTAAAAAATTATAATTTAGGGGCGCGAAATTCATATAATAGTGGCTTAAGAGGAGATATGAATACTTAAAGACAGCTAGAATCCTCCGGGTACCCGCCCATCCATTTTAAGGTACTTTCTTAAATAATAAAACCATCCCAATGTTAACAATTACTCCATTTTGTTAATAACACGCATGCGCGGAGGAAACTGCCAAATTAGCGTAATTCGCGAGAATAGCGATGCCAGCGGTGGCAAATGCCCCGTTCCTGATATAACCATCATTTGAATCCAGGTTACACGCTAATCGGGTAAATATGGAAACCACAGGTTGCTCGTCTCATACTCGTATGTTATCTCTATCTCCCGGTATTGTTTGCTCAAACGTTGGCGGCCCTTCGGAATGAACTCCATGAATTACGGTAGAGACAAAGCGCCCACTACTAGCCGAACCGTAAACAGTAATCAGGGAAGTTAAGTATGGTGGTATATCGGATCCTCTGTTCTCCATGGAGGGAGAGCGAGATGGTAAAGGATATGTTATAGCAGTTGAGCGGAATTAAGTTATGAAGCACTTGCTATGAAGCGTGAGTTGTGCGAGATATGAATCACTTCAAATAAGCGGTGAAATTAACTTTTATGAACTGTGAGAACCATGAAGTTGTAGTGGGAAAGCGTTGTGCATCACTTGTAGCTGGAAAACGTTCCTATGGTTGATACCCTCTGCTGCAGTGTTATTGTCTCCGTGTATTGTTGCTCGTCGGCTGCTGTTTTCCCCATTCCTAATCAATTACCTATCTAACTAATTTCACGGGTCTCAGGTTTTCGTAGGCGAGGCAAATTAAAATACACTGCATTTCCCTTAAAAATGTGGTTTATTATCAAATAAATCTAATGGGCAGCTAGCTTTTCCAATTATAACAATTCCCAGCATTATAATAAATTAGGAGTCTAACTGCACACGTTTCCCATCCAATGCACACACGTGCATTTGTCGTCCAGAGAGTAACACTGTGTGTCGATGAGATTCTATAAGAGATGAAAATCTCGGGCTTTCTTCCCCCTTTTATACCTAAGCCTAGTGACGCTTACCTCCGCGCCTCAAAATGTAATTACATTTCTAATTGGTCCTCAAACCGCGTTATCTTATTATGTATGGGAATATTCTGCTCCAAGAGATTTCGCATACGCGTTCTAGTGACGGGACCGGAAGCAGATTCAATATCTCTGTCTCTTTCCTTTCTCTGTCTGTTTACATTTCTCCTTGCTGCTACCAGTTCCCTGCTTGGTGAAAGTTGGGCTCTACCTAGAATTATCTTTTACCTGGAATTAGCTAGCTCGCCCGTTCGTTACTTATCCAAGTTACAATCTGCTGCTGTACAATTCTTGGTTGCTAAATATTCTAACATCTTTCTTGGTGAATTATATTATTATGTACAACTATTGTTAGATATTAGTTTATATGTATATAGGCATATAAGTATATATGTGTGTATGGTATATCCCCTTTCAAAGTGCTTGAACTATCAGCTTATTAAAAATGAGCCGTTTCTTTACAATTCATATGAGGAAGCTTTTATTTTGAACGCCTCCTTCACTAGGTATAGATCGCGCTTTAGTACAACTACATGCTCGAAAGTGGAAGCTTCTCTGGCCAGATCAGGGGATCTGGCGGCATTTACCGATATTTAAGTGTTCGGATTTCTGTTGGAGGCCGTTTATTTCTTGTGCCTCAGCTCTGTTACTCATTACCATACATCAAAAACAGCTGTGCAACATCGCGAAGGTTTCCCACGCTCGCTTTTCTGCAACATTACTTTTAGCTCGCTACGACCTTAGAATAAGCTTAAGAGAAAATTAAGAAAGAAAGAAAAAAACTGCATCTCATACACAGAATACAAACTTAAGCTTCTACAAACTACTCTGTGAGAGGAGAACCTTCTCTTCTTTTTGTGGATTGTGTTCTGTGTAACCACGGTCTTATGTGTTGCAATTATACTCCTATACAGTTAGTCATTACTTTGACCTGAATTGTGTTGCTCGTGCTGTATTTACATGACTTTCTCTACTCAGTCTTCTTCAAGGTATTATTACAAAAGCTGATTATTTTATCCTTAATGTTAATATAAACTATTTCACTCATGCCGTAAATGGGAGATAACGATCAATCACGTTTAAAGCAATGATTTTGAACCAATCATGGCCATGAGTGTACTCAATGTTTATCGAAATATCTATATCACCTCCTGCTTTGGGCTGCTCCTTTTTACTTTCTCTACCACGTACATAGTAGGTAGACAAGGCAAAAATTTGATACAGAGATTTCACCAAAAATACATGCTTTGAAGACCCTGAATCCACAAAAATATTTTTAGAAAAAGGTTCACGTGTGCGTCTGTGAACAGCTTATCTCGAAAACGAAAAGTTGGATAAACACCAAACTTGGTATTTAGGTTCAATACCCTCTAAAAGATGCGACATGAAGATTTTAAATAAAATCACCCCAAACCAAACTACTCTTGACATTTTTTATTTTCTAAACTGGCTATAATTACTTTGATTAAAATGCGTAGATTAATTATATTTACATGACAAATAAAATGAATATCTGAATTTTCTGGAATAGCTTTTGAAATTACCTTCATTCAGGAGGAATCTTGTATAATCTTGTATAACTACAGATATATAAACTTTATGCAATAGACGAATACATATTGAAAAGAAATGTAATCTCTTTAAAATACACAATTTCAAATAACCTTTTTTGTGGCATGAGACATTTCCGAGATATTCGTTATTAAATTGTTCGCATAGTTCATTCTTATTAAGGCATTTTCAACATTTGGTTGTTTCTCGCGATTGCATGGAAACAGTACGGAATTATTAGGCTAGCATACAGCATCAAGTTCTTTGTATCTATTACGAAATGTGAAATGTAGCAATTTTTGCAAAAGGTTTATTTGCATTAAAATGAAGTGGACAGAAGAATATGCTTTAGTAAGCAAAGTTTACATACCCACTAATAAGCGATGGAGGGTAGAGAAAGTCATGTAAATGAAACACATCAGATCTTTTAATGTCCTGACGAGGTTGGAGCATAATTTTGCAGTGAATCAGCCGGTATGACATTAAATTCCCCACTGATGCTCAGTGGTTAGAGCAACCGGGAGATCCGCGGTTCAAATCCCGGCTGTGGCATTGAGTTTTTCAGTCATCTGATTCTATCTTTCCAACCTTGCCTAACACTCGGTTTGTGTGGAAGAACAATTAATGACATATAAATATGTTATGATTTTATTATAATAGTAATATTTTTTGGTAAATCGCTTCATTTTGTTCAGTAGTCTTAGCAAATGCCACTCATGATTTCCAATCATCTAGATAAATTCTCTCAGTTCGTGACTCCAGGATTTATCGATGGCTTGGAAACCACAGCATTGCAGCGGGTAACATCCGTCACACATTTACACATTTATTTGTTGGTATAAGAAGCGTATAGTAGCCTAAAGCGATAGACAAATCTTTTCAAAGCGATCGCTACACGACTACTTTGAAATTCTGTTCTCTTTCCATGGACACGAAAAAGAAAGAAACAGAAAGAATAGCGATTTGCAGTTGAGAGAAGTATAAAATATTTGAACATTCAAACTAATAACAAGGAATATCTCGGAAATTGCTAACGCCACAAAAATTGTATTTGGCATAAATTGTGTGCTTTAACGTTTTCTTAAAGTTGTGTGCTTACAATCATACAAAAACCAGAACAAAGAGGACTTCACAGTCTATTTCCAGAAAATTTAGATAAACATATTATTTGTTATTAAAATATCTTAAGCATATGGCATTTTAACCAAAATCGTCTGAAGCATTTTTGAATGGGTAAATCAACATTTTTGAAAAATGTTCCATATAAAGAGTAATTTGGGGTGTGGAATTTTCTTGAAAATCTTCGTGTCGCATCCTTGAAATATGCTGAACATAAATACCAAGTTTGGTATGCAACCGACTTTTGAGTTCTGCTGTTCACACAAACACGGTTTTTCCTCCGTGGTGTAATGGTTACCATGATAGCCTCTAGTTCCCGAGGTCGCGGGTTCAACCCCGGCGGAGGGCGATGGATTTTTTCGGGCCTAAAAATCCATAGTATGGCTTCTTTCGGAAGGGAAGTAAAGCCGGTGGTCCCGTATCTTAGATTTACGGCACGTAAAAGAGCTTCAAACCTGATATAGAGCCTCTGAGCAACATTTCCCGTCTTTCACGTCCAATATAAAATGGGACGCTAAGAACCATAGCAGTTAAAGAACGTCCATAAATAAAAAATAACACACACACCTCTTTGTCTAAAAATACTTTTTGGATTCAGGGATTCTCAAAACGCGTATTTGCAATGAAATCTCGGTACCGAATATTTGGTTGGAATGCAATACTTCCTCTATAGATAAATAGTAGAGAAAGATAATACATGGTATAGTTATAGATATAGGTAATTCAATGGTGGGGAACACCTCGCGCGCTGCGACCTGCACAAATCTATTGCGGCTACCACCCCTCAGAAGTGAGGGATGAGCTGAAGAAAACACTTGAGGCTACAGGCCGTAGGCAAACACGCCACAGAGACGCGTGGAGGTCCCTAACATTTCCAAGCTCACAGACCCGTCCGGTTGCTGGAGCCGTCAAGAGAGGACAAGAACGACCAATCAATCAAGCAGCCCTCTGGTTTCCACGGGGAGTACTCTTTCCATTGAGCATACATCCTCTCCATCTGCCCGCACCGCCATACGCCACGAAACCTATAAGCTCACTATAAGATGAGAAGGAAACAGAATGAAAGGGAAATGATGTAAAGGAAATCGTGGTAGAGAAGAAACCACGAAATACCCATGGGCGAGAGTGAGGGGTCAACAAGGATCGAACCCGGGACCTCGGGACGAGTCTCACACGTTCCCACGCGCTGCCTCGCTCGGTAAAATACAGCTATAATGAAGAGGGTAGTTATATACGAGGTTTAAGCTTTTGTATCGTATCATCCCGTTGACTAATTCAAACCGTGTCTGCAAGGAAAGAAAATAAGGTTTACATTTTACCTGGCATTTAAAATTAACATTTTCTAGGTTTTGATTCAGCAATATTTCGCTGAAGCGACCGTATAAATCAATGTTTGCTTGAATGTCCCACAAAAAGAGATCTGGTGCGTTGCGTGTACTAGACGGTTTGTAGCTCCTCGCAATAAACTTGTTCTTGGCACAAGACTCAGAAAAGTAGGTCCTTTCCTCTGGAAGGACTTCGTTTTGTTAAGAGCAAAGTGCCGTAACTCTGCAAAGAAAGCTCAAGGACTGAAAATAACAGTCAAGGACCTGTTTTGTAACTCCTACCTTGTAGGAGTTACAGTTTGACGAATCCATCTTAACTATAGAGCACTTTTGGAGAAGAAAGAATACACTGTCGACCTGCGAACTAAATTAAGTTAAAAGAGCAGAGCTAGCAGCTGAACTTAAAGTTAATTTTCAAAGTTTTAAAAGAATCGTGCTGTGTAAAATACATTCACGTCGCAAATTTTTTCTTTTATATAAAATTTACGTCTTGTTTCTGACCAGCAGAAAGCCAATATTTTACATTATTTTCAAATGAATTACACTCGTTATGGTACTACTGACACAATTAAATTCTCTATTGTAATTCATAAATACTTGCACGATACTTACTTACTCCCCATTTACCGAGCGAGGTGGCTCAGCGGTAAAACTGCGCTACTCGCATTTGAGAGGTCCCAGGTTCAATCCCCGGTGAGCACCCACGCAGTTTCGTGGTTTTCCCGGGTCGGCAGGCGAATGCTGGTGTGGTCTATTTTCCACCACGACCTTCCTGCCCCCATCATCTTTCTCGTAGTTGTTTCATTGTTATAGGAGCAGAAGATGTTCAGCGGGTTACAGCTGAGCGGTGGTTCTGCGCTCTGCGGAGATCTCTTCCCTGAAGTCGTTACGGGACTGCTCAGTTAGGACCTGCCTCCGGGTGCTCTCGGGCTGGCGCCCCTTAGGTGGACCCCTTTAGGGGTTAGTGGGTAGGTCCGCGCGGCGTAGGATGTGCTAAATCTGGAAACATTAGAGACCCCGTCTATGCTTACGCCCGTCGGCATCCGGATCGATGCCCTTCGGGTCTCTATCCTCATTCCTCCCTCCCTCCCTCCCTCCCTCCCAGGGTCGTCCTCCGTGGTCTAGAGGAACTAAGCTAGCCTCTAGTTCCCGAGGTCGCTGGTTCAAACCCGGCGGAGAACGATGGATTTTTTCGGGCGTAAAAATTCTTAGTATGGCTTCCTTCGGAAGGGAAGTAAAGCCGGTGGTCCCGTCTCGTAGATTTACGGCACGTAAAAGAACCTCAAACCTGATAAAGAGGCCTCTGAGCAAAATTAATGGACATTCATGCCCAATATACAATGGGACGCTAAGGACCATAGCAGTTAAATAGCGTTCATAAAAAAGCCTCCCTCCCAGAGGTCACGATAGAAGCACAAGGGCCTGCGTGCGCTGCTCTGCCTCGTTTGCGGAGGCCCCTCCGTTGGTAGTATTCCCTATTTCTGGTAATGATATTTGAGGTACCAACCCCAAATGAATATATTTTAAACGATAGGAAGAACATCATACGACTTTCTCTACCCACTTTCATATCACATTAAAGCTTGTTTATGTAGGTTCAGGAGAAACGAAAACACAACACTTTAAAGTATATTACTTAAAATAGTGGGAAAACCAAACGAAAAACAGCGAATTTTTCACATATTTGATACTAATTACATATTTAAATAGTTATACAATTTTTCCGTAAGTATTTTGTATGCCTTATTTACAAGTTATATAAAATTGCATAACGTTTAATAGGAATGAAGAGGCTATCCACAGAAGGCTCAAGATATACATTTGTCATGTTAATATCTGAAACATTATAGTTTAAATAAAACAATTAAGGTATTTCTTAGAAATAAGAGAGAACGAACACTTTTACATTTAAAGGGTATTTGAATTTGCGAAGGGGTGTTCTTGAAAATCTTTTCTGAGCATCTTCAGACGTTGTCTGGTCCAAGTCTGATATTTGGTATTAATCAGACTTTTTTATTTTTTAGTTACGCTGTTCGCATACACACACAAATTAAGTAAGCCCAGGGTCTACGCAGCTTACTTACACAAAATATGTTTTTCACAGTGTAAGACCCTATAAAGAAGTGTTATCCAGGTAACGCTAGCCGAGATTCGAACTTTGGTTATCCTTATTATCAGGCACATACCCTATAGCTACACGCAAATTGGCTGTGCACGTTTTATCTGCTCTAGAATCTGATATGTATTTAGATTAATTTTCGACTTAGTAAAATGAATAAACTGAATTTGGCTTTCAAATACTTCCCTTAGAGTTCTATCTTGGATTGGCTAATTTTTACACGAACTCCGTTACACTCGAACAAGTACATTTAAAAGCACAACCTCATTTTTATTTTCTATACTACGTATAGTAAGTAGGAGAAGAACCCAAAATTCGATATCGAGATTTCACCGGACATACATGTTTCGAGAGTCCTGAGTCCCAATAAAGCATTTTTAGAAAAACGTCCGTGAATATTTTTGTGCGAGTATGTAAAGTGCATTAACTGAAAAACTAAGAGTCGGATAAATATCAAACTTGATATTTAGGTTCACTACCTTCCAAAGATGCGACACAAAGATTTTCAAGAAAATCCCCCCAAAACCCAGACTATCCTTTACACAGAAGATTCTTCGAAGTCTTTGATTTTCTAAAAGTTGTTAATATTTTTATTAAAATACCATATATTAAAGATATTTACAATGCAAATAAAAAAAATCTGATGTGATACATTCACATGCCCTTGTCTACCCTATATCTTTATTAGTGGGTATACAAACTGTTCTTACTCAAGCTTATTACTTTCTCTACTACTATAGTAACTAGGGGAAGAATTGCATTCTACCCAAAAATTCGATACCGGATTTAACCAGAAATACATGTTTTGTACCCCTCAATCCAAATAAAGAACTTTTGGAAGCATGTCTTTGTGTGTGTGTGTGTGTGTCTGTGAACAACATAAGTTTAAAAAAGTCGGATAAATACCAAACTTGGCATTAGTTCAATATCCTCCAAAGATGAGACAAATCTGTAAAGATTTATTTGGATTAAAATGTAGTAGATAGAAAAATAAGCCCGAGTAGGAATAACTTGTGTACCCACTAATAAACGAAGAGGATAGAGCAAGGTATGTGAGTGTATGGCATCAATTTTTTTTCTATCTACTACAAATCCAAACAAACCTTTCCGTAAATATCTACATTACACATTTCGTTATAGATACAAAGAGAACAGCGGTAGTCAAATGTTTAAGAACTCGACCCTATACACTGGCTTTAAAATTCGATAGTGTTTTAATGGAATTAAGAGAAACAACTGAACGTTGCCAGGAATTTAAGAGATTGACCAAGTAATGAACAATTCGAACCATTAATAACGGACACACATGTTAGAAATGGCTTATGCCTCAGAAAATCTTATTTGAAATAAATTGTATGTTTTAAAGGGATTTAAATTTTGTTGTAGTGCTTTCGTCTAGCGCCAGTTATACAAGATTATATAGGGTAGTTAAATTATATTCCAACCCACTCGCGGCTCTCTTTACTGTGCGAAACAGTCGGCAGTCGCCGGGAAAATTACGCCGACAGAAGCGGACTAAAATCCTTATTTTATAATACATGCTGAAAATGTTGACCTCCTGCACTCAAACAGGCAGCATATCTCGTGTAAATATTCTCGCTCATTCTACGAAGCTCAGCAGCAGGGTTTCTTGTGATTGGTGCGGCTTTGGAGCGTTCGCCTCGAAAATCGCTGAAAAAACTAGCGCAGTAAACAGGTATGTATATCGATCTTCTGCGAGAAATGCTACACGTCTGTTGAAACTGAAGCCCTATCGCTACACACGAGTGCAAGCGTTAAAGCCAAATGAACCCGCTAAACGTGTGAATTATTGTAACTGGTTTTTCGAATCCGTAGAAAGGGGTTTCATTGACCACAGCTTTTGTTTTTCACTGATGAATCTTGGTTTCGACTAAGTGGATTTGTGAATACAGTCGCTACTGGGCTTCAGAAAAACCTGTGCTACTGGATGAAGCGCCTCATTTGGATCAGAAAATTGCAATGTGGTGTGCGATAAGTGCTAGAGGCTCATATTCTTTGATGAAACAATAAATTCAGACGATATCAGAGGTTAATTCTGAGGTCATTTTGCAATCGCTTGACAGAAAAAGAGAAATCAAATGGTTGGTTCCAGTAAGATTCTGCAACAGCACACACGGCTGCCGAATCATTACATGCAATAAGAGAGGTGTTTGACGACAGAATAATGAGTGTTGATTTGTGGCCCCCTTGTTCTCCTGACCTAACGAGTTGTGATGTTTATTTATGGGGTTCTTTAAAAGACAAAGTGTATCGTTGCAATCCTCGCACACTACGGGGGCATAGAGAAAACATTGTGCAAGAAATCGCAAGAATTCCTGCTGCTGAGCTTCAGAGAGTGAGCGAGAATATTTACACGAGATATGCTGCCTGTTTGAGAGCAGAAGGTCAACATTTCCAGCATCTATTATAAGGTAAGGATTTTAGTCCGTCTCTGCCGGCGTAATTTCCCCGGCGACTGCCGCTGTCTCGTGCAGTAGATAGGGGCCGCGAGTGGGTTCGAATATAATTTAACTACCCAATACAAAATTCCTTACAAATGAAGAGGGCTTCACAGGCTATTACCAGAAAATTCAAGATATACATTTTATTTTTAATATAAATATTTTTTTAATATATGGCACTTTAATCAATATCGTTACAGGCCATTTTTTACACAATCAAAATTTTCGAAAATGTTCCGTGTAAAGGATAGTTAGGATGGGGGATTTTCTTGAAAATTTTCGTGTCGCAACTTTGGAAGATGCTGAACTAAATACTAATTTTGGTACTTATCCAAATTTTCGTTTTTGTGTTATGCTGTTTTTTCTCACACACCTTTTCTAAAAACGTTTTTTTTTTTGGATTCAATGAGCTTCAAAACATGTATTTCCGGTAAAATCTCGGTATCGAAGTTTTGAGTGGAATGCAACACCTTCTTTACCTGCTGTGGACGTGATAGAGAAAGTAAAACTACATTACTAAACAATATTAAATACATTGTTAAGTCATGCGGAAGGTTTACTTTCTCTACTAGTAAGTAGGGGAAGTATTGCATTCCACCCAAAAATTCGATATCGAGGTTTCACAGGAAATACATGTTTTGAGACTCCCTGAATCGAAAAAAAAGCATTTTTAGAAAAAGGTCTGTGTGTTTGTGGATTTGTGTCTGAAGTGTATAACTCAAAACCGAAAAGTCGTATGAATACCAAATTTGGTATTTAGGTTTACTATCTTTCAAAGATGCGACACAAAGATTTTCAAGAAAATTCCCCAACCCTAGACTACCGTTTACATAGAAAATTTTACGAAAATTTTGATTTTCTAAAAAATGGCTCAAACGATTTTGATTAAAATATCATATATTTAAGATATTTTCATGAAAAATGAAATGTATATATTGAAATTTCTGGGAAAGTCCCCAAAAATCCTCTTCATTCTGAATGGCATTTGCATAACTGGTAAACTGTAAGAGATAGACAAAATTGTTCTTCACAAAAACGTAGAGCTCGTTAAAACACGTAGTATGTCATATGCATTTTTGTGTAGTGAACCATTTTCGAGATATTCCTTGTTATTTGTTTGAATTTTCCAATACTGAAAACTTTTTCTGAAATGGGAATTCGTTATTCTTTTTTTTATGTCCTAGACATGCAAAGAGAATGAAATGCTGCACAAAGCAACCAGCTCTTAAAAGATTGGACTAACGCTTAAAGCTTGCCATATTCCCCTTGCACCTACAAGAAAATTAGATAAGATAGTTTCTGCTAATTTTTATCTAATTAACATGAAATAGACGGATAATAAGCGTTTGTAACAATAGTTTGTACAAGAGTAGAGAAAGTCAAGTGAGTGTAACACATCTGAATTTTTTTATCGCAGGCTTGCGAGTTTAGGGTTAATATAGGAGCATTCAGTTTTCATATGTATATACATTTTGTGATTCGAATCACTTACTTCTTGCACACTAAATCAAGAATCCATTGTTCTGTTTAGGATATTTTATTCTAACATGTATGTAGCCCATCGCGGTCATTATACCAGAGAATCTAGGTGTAGTACATCCGTATTTGAAGGGTTATTCGTTGGAGAGACCTGTCCTTAAAACAGTGCACCCTCGTGGACAAAAAAGAAAATGAGTCACCCCCAGACTCCGTGACGATCGGAGGACTTCGTGTATCTTCGTAGCAGCTGTGTTCACAACACGTAGAATGGTCTCTGTCCTGTGAGCGCAATGGTCACCTCATAACGGTGTTTCTCGGTGGTGACACTTTTAAGCTACTGAAAATAGAGGACAGAAAGACGTTTGTTGGCTGAGGGTTTAAGAAGGTACCGCTTGTGTCCATACACTCCTCGGTTCAAATCTCGCATTAATTATTGTTGTTTATGATATTGTTCATTTTATAACTGGATATGTGGAACATAGTATTGCATTAATATAACTTTAGCATTTTAAGTTTTAGGCATATGCATGCACACAAAAACGCAGTTCTTCTAAAACACTAGTTTTAAATAACTAAAGAAATAAATGCAAATAAACCATTATCGTTTAAAACTAAAACAGATAGAAATAAACAAAGTTAATATCGAGGCATGAACCTGAACATCTGGCTTCATTTCCGGGTTATAGATGAAATTAAGTCCCTGTAGCAACATGGACGAGGAGCTACAACATCCCAAGTTTATTGAATTTGTGCCCAGAACCTTGTACTAGTCCATTAATTCCATCAAGAATCAAAATATTCTCAAGTATTACCGTGCATTGCACACTGTTCAGTGTGTCGTCAAGCCTACCAACAAACCTAGACTGTATCGAAAATAAGTAGTCACTATGTGTTGATTAAACTTTAACAGAAAGAATAAGTGTTTGCTACATGCGAGAAGGGAACCTGCCGTCTTAAACACGGAAGTACCCTACGCTTTGCCACTGAGCTACAGGGAAAACACATTGAACGTAGCATGTTTAATAATGCCGTACCACAACTTGCTGTAGCGGCTACACAACTGTATTGCATATGGTGTAAACAAGGCGCTGTGCCATGTAGGACTAAAGTTGATATATAAATTAGTATCATAATCCACTGAATATGTTTTTACATTATATAGGATAGAGTATAAGAAATCGTCAGTTTTTGGAAGTAGGTATAGCAGTATTTAACTAGTCAGGAACAAAATAGCTGTTTTTATTTTAAAGTTATTTTGAGTAAGCAAACAAAATCGTTAGTGGTATAATAATTATTACTGAGTAAACGGGCATCTGAGTTCGGTTTCTGTGTAAGATATTCCTGAAAAATTATTAAGGACAAATCTGACAATATACCAAAAAGTTACTTTCGCATTCTTAATGCACAAATTAATGTTTTTGAGGTTTACTTTTATTCTTACAATTCCCAACTGTCCTGAAAACGGCTGAGTGGTGAAATTATTGAGTTCTGTTCACTTGCCAGTTTGACATAGGTGTAGAAATGCCAATTTGACCTTTTGGCAAACTTCGAGTGTTTACAACCCGACACGAATTTGTAATGAAGCGTTTCTAAACTTAACTCCCCAAAGTAAATACAAGTTTGTTTGTGCCAGATCATCCCACGCTTTTCTCCTTAAAATAAGAATGAATGGAGAATTCTTTCGACAGCATTACCGAAATCAATACTTTTAGTAAATATTCCACTCTTTCACTCCTTTAAAAATCTACAGCTTTAGTCACTACGATTTAATTTATTTAAAAGCTGTTGAAATGTACGTGCTGTTTTAGAAAGCAATTATTAGTAAAAGAGAACTTTCATTACGTATACATGCTCATCTGTACGCCAACATCCTACGAGAAGCTGCAAATAGTGTAGGTATAATTGAAATAGGATTCAGCTTTTAAACCGATTAAACTAGATACTCTACTGTAGTCCAAGTGTACAGGCTTTGTTAATAAACAATCCTTAAAAGTCATACATATTACATGAGTAAGTCTCAAATACTTCATTTAACTAGAGAATCCTGCCGAAGAAGAAATCGTAAATCTGAGTAAGTAGTATGCAACTCAATCAGGTAGGGGACTAACAAAAGAAGACTACGCCGTTCCTTCAATAATCAGCGTTTACTTTTCTGCTTTTCTGATTGTAAGTAGTGCTAAGAAGACACTTCTGGATGAAGGGAGAGTGGAGAGAAAAACGCTTTGCAGTAAAAGTGGCGGCAGCAGCAGCTTTAAAATATTTACAGTAAAGAACTTGTCTTTTGTTATGGACTAAGGTAAGGGTAACGACAACGAGCGGAATGGCTGAGCCGGTAACATCTGTGCTCTGTATTCGGGAGGACCCGGCGACGGCCCACTCTGACCCTTGGGTTTTGGGGGTTTTCCCTGGTCGTCAGGTGTATGCCGGAGTGATTTCTTTCATCCCCCCAATTTCCTGTCCCTCCATTTTTCATCCCATTAATTATTTCATTCATCCTTCACTCTGTTTGGTCTGTTTCAGGGTTGAAAGTGTTGGCGATGGTGTTTCGATGCAGCGTGGCAGGGAAAAAGGATGCTCTCTCTCAACTTTCTCCGTTCCTCGGCTGGTTGCCGGAAGGGACCTGTTTGTGGGGGCCCACGGTCTGCCTTCCGACTGCCGGGGCGTCTCCTTCTGGAAACTGTAGGGACCCTGTTATTACTGTGTCGTCACTCCTGGTTCCGGCCGCCCGTGTCTCCCTTCACCTCGTCCCTCCCTTCCGGGAGCTCCCCCGCATGGGGTATTGGTACAATATCCTTATTCCTGGATCGGTGCCGAATCTTCTCCGCTTCACAATCCAAGGGCAACGACAAGGTTTTCTACTGGTGAAACAAAGAATTGGGAGTAGTAATAGTCCCGGGTTAGCCAATTGGATTAACGATAATCCTGCCGCTAGGGGCGCTAGTGTCGCTAGTGTCGCCGCGGAATAAGAGCGACGGCGGTAAGTTTGAAAAGCGCCATGAGCGGAAGGATTATCGTTATTGCAATTGGTTAATCCGGGACGAGATAAAAGAACTGAGGATTAGGGAAAGATGAACGAAAAACAGGAAGTGACGTGGAGGGTTTTGATTGGTAAAAATAAGACGAAATGTGATTGGTTCGTTAATTTGGGGTGGAAGATGAAGGAAGGAAGATAAAAGAGTATAGAGGACACGTGATGGAGAGGAGCGGAGCGGCGAGCTGTTGTCTGTGCGGAGGTCGGGACTGAAAGAGGGAAAAGATGGCGAACGAGGGATAAAAAGTATAACAAAAAGTGACGTGTGAAGTTGTGATTGGTGGGAATAAGAAGTGATGTTATTGGTGGAAAGGAACAAATGAAAATTGTTGATTGGTAAGAATAAGAGAGATTATGATTGGTGGAAAGAAAAAGGTGTGGGAGTGGGGTATGTTGGAGGTGATGGGAAAGGTAAGTTTTCCTACCAACAAGATTTGCAAAAGCCTCTCCAGAACTCATCAGGAATTTTTGAACGTTGGATGGTAGTTTTCTTGAGTGGATAGAGAGATGGGGCGATAAGAGACGCGGTGGCGAAAATGGGAACTAAACAAGATGGCGGAGATAAGAGGTCTAAGGACGAGGAAATTTCGAGGTTAGTGGTCAACATGGCGGACGCAAGAGGTGGGGGCAAGGAGACGCGGTGGTGAGAATGGGAACTAAAAGAAGATGGCGGAAGCAAGAGCTTAGAAGAGCAGATTTTGAGGTTAAAATAGTGGGAACTAAAAATGGCGGAGGGTCGGCGACAAGGAGATGCGGTGGCCAACGTGAGAACTAAACAAGATGGCGGACGCAAGAGGAGGGCAAGGAGATTTGAGGTTAAGATTTTTAGGTTAAAACAGGACGTAAGCATGGAACGAAATCCAAGATGGCGAAGGCAATGGTGTGGACGAGGAGATGTGAGGCGCGGTGGCGAAAATGGGAACTAAACAAGATGACGAAGACAAAAAGTCTAAGGACGAGGAGATTTCAAGGTTAGTGATCAACATGGCGGGCGCAAGAGGTGGGGGCAAGGAGATTTGAGGTTAAGATTTTTAGGTTAAAACAGGACGTAAGAAGGGGAACTAAATCCAAGATGGCGGAGGCAAGGGTGGGACGAGGAGATGTGAGGCGCGGTGGTAAAAATGGGAACTAAACAAGATGGCGGAGGCAGGAAGTTCAGGTTAAAAATATGAGGTAAACGTGGAGAACTTAAACCAAGATGGCGGAGGCGTAGTGGTGAAAATGGGAACTAAACAAGATGGCGGAGGCAAGAAGTCGAGGGACGAAGAGATTTGAGGTTAGGGTCAACATGCGAAAGATGCCGAACGCAACAGATGGTGACGAGGAGATTTGATGTTGTGAAAACTAAACAAGATGGCGGACGCGCGTGGTAAAGAAGATTTCACAAAAGAAAAAATAATATCATACCTTGAACGAGAATGGAAGCAGCCAAGTAACTAACACGAAAGTTGAAAACACAAAAGAGCACAGAAATATAATGCTTGTGTAAAAAGGAAGGCAGGAAGTGACGTGGCATGTTATGATTGGAGAAAATAAGACGATTTGTGATTGGTGAAAATAAAACGTGATTGGATTGGACAAAGGAATAAATAAGGCGAAGTGAAGGTGATTTGCAGCGGTATTGACGATAGCCGTGATCGTTAACGCATCTGTTGGGATTGAAACCCAGTACCAAAACCCAACACATTAAAAAGTTACTCTTTGAACCTTCGTTTTGAATGTGACATCACAACTTCGAATTAAACGTGAACTTTAACGGTATTTTAAATAGGAATGTTGGTGGAATGTGGACTTCTTTTTTACTTTGGGACTCAAACCCGGTACCAGAACACTAAACCATGTATTTCTACTGCAACGCTATTTTAAAATGTGGTGGAATGTGGAGTTTGTAGTTTGGGACTCAAACCCAGTACCAAAACACCAAAGGATATATTATTACGCCAAGCAGGCCGGAAAAATAATTATGCGTGTGGTACTTACCTCTTACTGGTGTTGATGCGTCACCAAAAGCGCAGCAGCTTCAGGCGACGCGAAAAAATAAAAGCAAACTGTTTTTGAAAATGCTTAACCAGCTTTAAGATCAACCAACATCACTACGCACTGTTATACCTAGGTTTTTAAAGCGGTACAGACGCCCTTTGCACAGACGTAATTTAACTATACCAAAAACCTGGTACTGGACCATCGTAATGGTCGTTAGCGTACGTAGGAGCAGGGTTCTCATTGCCGGTCGAAAGCGGTCAAAAAAGTGTACGACGCAGGTGTTCACAGTAGCTACTGTCGAAGTCAACCGTCGAGGTGTGAATGAACGAAATCTGTTCTTGCCGGCAATCTAGCTCGGAGATGTGCGGAGCGGTGGCAAAAATGGGAACTAAACAAGATGGCGGGGACAAGAAGTCAAGAACGAGGGGATTTGAGGGTAGTGGTCAACATGGCAGACGCAAGAGTGGTAATCAGCAGTCAATGTGCGTCACAATATGGCCGCCGCGATTAAAGAGCTGCAAACTGCGCGATAACTTGAAAAATATTGCCCGGCATGACGCACTGCGCGGCGCGCGCGTTTGCCGTAAACCGTTACAGTTGCCATACTTATATTATCCGTCTTTTTTTTTTAAAAAAAACCTTCGCCATCTTAGTTCACAAATTCACCGCTAATTCCTTCTCGTCATTTAGGTGGCTTCCGGCATCTTAACTAGGCTTTTTCCTCCTGTGGCGTTCATGTATTTGAGTCTGGCGCTCTTTTCCAACTGCAAATTCAGCGCCACTTCATTAGACAGCGGAATATGAGGATCCACAATGAGTGCATTGTTCATGAATGATCTGAGATCACCGTCATTTAGATAGTACATAGTAGGATCCACGGGGCCGGGGTCACTGGGATCCGCGGAACTTCCACCTACCATGGTTTGAGTAGCCATGGAATGATCTACCTGGTCGTGCTGTTGTGCAGCGGCAGAAGTGGAGGGGATGGCAAAAGTTGGTTGGAAACTTCGCCCGGCGGCCATGTTGTTGTGGGGGGAGGTGGCTTCCGGCATCTTAACCAGGCTTTTTCCTCCTACCATGTTGTTGCTGATGGTGCGGTTGGCGGCCATATTCGACAGTTTATTGCAATGCGTGCAACAAGGGCACACAGCCATTTGTTGCTCGCGTCGAAAGTTTGTGCGTGATTTTTCTCAGATTTATGCACCGCACAACACAAAATCACTACAGACGACACTGATAGTTTTAAATATTTGACACTGATGTTGAAGTTGAGGCGGGGCACTGTTTTAACTCCACACGCACTTAATAAATCACATAGCCGTGCGGAAATACTTAACTTTCTGCGAAAAGCGCTAGTGGGAGTGCAAGCTCAACCACTATTAGCAACATGTAGCAAGCGTTATAGTTCTGCTCACGTTAGTCTCGGAGAAAACAGTAAAAGAACGATTCTCATGCGCAGCGGAAGAAGCAGTACGTGAATGACCGTGTGCTGATGAAGCAGTCGATGTGCGTCACAATATGGCCGCCGCGATTAAAGAGTTGCAAACTGCGCGATAACTTGAAAAATGACCGTGTGAACGGGTGCTGATAAAGCAGCCGATGTGCTTCACAATATGGCCGCCGCGATTAAAGAGCTGCAAACTGCGCGAACCAACTTCCCAGAGACGCACAGGTAGTTTGCGTACCTTATCGCAGGTGTAAACAACACTACAACCTTCCTCATCAAACCACTCATATATGAAAATAAGCACACAAACAAACAGGCTTCATGGTGATATATATTTCAACTGAAAATGTGCAGTGCAAACAAAATAAACATGAAACAAACAAATTCCACACAATGACAAAATTGAAAATGTATATACTTTAACACAAAAGTGTGCAGTGCAAAAGAAAATAAAAAATTAAATAGGCACACACACTATAATAGTAGCGAGATGCAAGGGAATTGGTAGGTTTTAAGCTATAGTTAAATACTTGAAAGAGCTTGTTGATATGTGGAGTAATGGATTCACTTTGCATTACCATCACAAAAAAATTAATAAAGAATTTGAGAAAAAGTATAAGTATTGGAAAATTTAAGGGATAAGAAACAATATCTCGAAAATGGTTCACTCAACAAAAAATGGATATGACATAAAATGTGTATTTTAACGTGATGTACACTTTTTGTGTAGAACAATTTTGACTATATCTTATGGTTCACCCGCTATGCAAAAGACGTTCATAATGAAGAATACTTTTGGAGCCATACCCAGGAAATTGGAGATATACATTTGATTTGTTATAAAAATATCTTAAACCTATGACATTTTAATTAAAATCGTTAGAGCCATTTTTGAGAAAATTAAAATTTTTGGAAAATGTTTCATGTAAAGGATAATCTGTGATGGGGATTTTCTGTAAAACCTTGGAGACGCATCTCTGGAAGATACTGAACCTAAAAATCAAGTTTGGAGGTTATGCGAGTGTTGGTTTCTGAGTTATGCTGTTCACAGACACACGTATTTCCTGAGAAATGTCGGTAACGAATTTTTGGGTGGAATACAAAACTTACCCTACTTACTATACGTAGTAGAGAAAGGCAAAATATAGAAAGAGGCCTAACAACTGTTGCAGTATTTACCAACCGACGAGAAAAGCCACGAAAACAAGGTAAAAGAGCTGTAGAATTTGCCGGAAACTAAGGAAACTCAGGCAAAAAAAGAAAAAAAAAGAGTTCTCTGCACGAATGTGTGTGTGTGTGTGCGCGAGTACCCAGCAATTACCCACCAATAAGGGAAAATCGCTAAATAGGAGGAAGAACTAAAACAATTGGCTACCGACGAGGGAAAATCATGAAAAAATACGTTTTAGAGGCATATTCCAATTTTATATAAGCCTTACGCACAAGAGATGTAGCTGAAGTGCGAGGATAGCAAGCAATGAAACAAAAAGAGCTTTGAACTACGCAGGACAAGCACATTTTATTTTTATACACAGAAAATAAAAAATAAGAATAAAATGGCTTACCTGATTCGTTGCTTAGACGAATGGAGGAGGATTCTGCACAAAGAATTGCTGAAATGAAAACGAGATGGTTGAATGAGAACAAAAAGAAGAGAGAGAAGAGAGTGAGATCAAGAGAGGAAACAAAACCTACGCAGAGAAACTCTTACCACAAACATTTCCACAATGTCCACAAAATGCGCTCTAATAGTATGCATCATGATTTGTATGAAATCATTAGTTATACCATTGTTTGTACACACAAAAGTTAGGAAGTCTATTAAACCAAGGCAGAACTGTACGTGTTCATGATGCAACTGCGTTAATGGCGTTAGAAACGGCTGATGTGAAACTAACACAAATATGGACCGCCAAGATTGTAGCTCTTGAACAAAAGCGTCCATTTTTGTACACACGCCAAACTGTTATAACGAAAGCGTTTAATATGCAGACAGCTAAAGCTAGTAATTAGAAAAGGAAATAGGATGCGGTTAGGGTAAGGAGATTACTATTTTGATATTTGGTGAGAAAAACAAATAAACAATACCTCTAGACGAAATGCGTTGAAAAGGAATATGAACATGAAATAAGCTGACAACCTATTAATTTCTGGTAGAAATAAAAGTGGTAGGCTATGTGTGAAAAAGGTGTGCTAGGATAGGAACTGAAATTGAGGTGTACGAAGAGAAGATTGCACGCACTACCAATTTAGGATGTGAGATAAAACAGCGGGTGACGACGCAAAGAAAGTACGCAATGATAGAATATGATTTGAAACAGGATGAACAACCGAAAGAGGGTACGTAAGGATAGGGAAAAGTCTGAAGAAGAGGGTGGTAGAAGAAACAGCGTCGCAAGGTAAATCATAGGAAATGCAACAGTTCGGTACGAGCTCTAAGAGTATTCTAACGCCTACAGTTCTGGAAGAACCATGAAAACAAGATAGAAAGAGCTTGAGAAAACGCTGTAGCAAACGCCTACGGACCAGAGAAAAATGTCGAAAAAGTAGAAAGTGCTTTAGCAAGCGCCTACAGACTAGGAAAGCCACGAAAGAAGAGGTTTGTGAGCGAATGTGCATGTGTTTGTGTGCACCCAGCATTTACCCACAAACAAGGGAAAGCCACGAAATAGGAGAAAGAACTTAAACAATAGCCTACCGACAAGGGAAAACCACGAAAAAAACAGAAAGAGGTACGACAACCTCTCCAGCAATGGCCTACCGACCAGGGAAAAACTATGAAAACGGAAAAATAGCATGCATACGTATACGGAGCAGATAAAACCCCGAAAAATAGAAAGAGTTTGTGAGCGAATGTATGTGTGTGTGAATGTGTGTGTGTGCGCGCGAGTATGTGCTTAGTATCCGTGCGCCAACAAGGGAAAACGACGAAATTATAGAAAAACTTCATCATTTGCCTACCGGACAGAGACAACCACGAAAAACCTGATAAAACCACGAAAATTAGAAAGGGCTTCGTCAACCACTACAGCAATCGCCTACCAACCAGGGAAAACCTATGAAAAAGCAGAAAGAGCTTGCATTCGTCTACAAACGAGGGAAAACCCCAAAAGTAGAAAGAGCTTTGTGAGCGAATGTATGAGAGCGTGCGTGTGTGTGTGTGTGCACGCGCACACACACTGAGCTACATCCCTCCAACAGGGGAAAACCACGAAATACGAGAAAGAACCTAAACAATTGCCTACCGACCAGGGAAAACCACGAAAAAACTGGGAAAACCACGAAAAATAGAAAGAACTTCGGCAACCGCTTCAGCAAACGCCTACGGACCAGAGAAAAACTATGAAAAAAGCAGAAATGGCTTGCATTCGTCTACCAACCAGAGAAAACCCCGAAAAACTAGTTAGAGATTTGTGAGCGTGTGTGTGTGTGAGCGCACTGAGCATGCGTCCGTAAACAGGGGAAAACCACGAAATAGGATAAAGGACTTAAGTTTAATTGTCTACCCACCAGGGAAAAGCACGAAAAAAAGAAAGAGCTATGGCAACGGTTGCAGCAATCGCGTACCAACCAGGGAAAAAGCCATGTAAAGGTAGAAAGAGTTTGCATTTCTCTACCAACCAGGAAAAACCCCGAAAAACAGTAAGAACTTCATCGTTTATTGGTTGGCTGCAAGAAGAATGTACAAGCAACTGCACCACAAAGTGTTTTACCGATGCTAAAAACAAAAAATAAGTTTTTTTTGTGAACGGCACATGGCTTGCCTTCACCGGTCCGAAGTGGTCCTCAATGTCTGCAAGGAGGCGTCCCACGGACTGTTGCCAATCCCTCGGAACGACGGTGACGACGTTGTCGGTGACGAAGTAGCACACTGGATCTCCAATTCGCTTCAGGTGACAAAACAGCACTAGGCACTTGTGTGCCGTGGTGTAAGCCGCAATCACGGCATTGGTAGCGTGGATCACCTTGGGACTCTCCTCGGAGTTACCTCAACACCACGTACATGACCTGGTTCGTCACGGGTACGCAGGTCTGCACTACCACTTCCTCGGCGTTGAGCAGGCCCAGGAGGCGATCGTACCGGTACACCAGCTAGCACGTGGACATATTCTCGCGCTGTGGTGTTGCGTGTGCGAGGTATGGAAACTGAAGGACGCAAAACAGGCACGACCGAGGGTTAAAAAGTAGAACAAGTAGTGACGTGGAAGTTGTGATTGGTGAAAATAAGACGATCTCTGATATGTGGACAAATTGAAATAACGTGATGTGATAGGCGAAAATAGAATCGATGGTGATTGGATGAAAAATGACGAGAAGGAATTAGCGCTGAATTTGTGAACTAAGATAGCGAAGGTTTTTTTTAAAAAAAAAGACGGATAATATAAGTATGGCAACTGTAACGGTTTACGGCAAACGCGCGCGCCGCGCAATGCGTCACGCCGGGCATCTTGCTGAATATGTTTGTTTTATTCGAAGTTGTGATGTCACATTCAAAACGAAGGCTCAAAGAGTAACTTTTTAATGTGTTGGGTTTTGGTACTGAGTTTCAATCCCAACAGATGCGTTAACGATCACGACTATCGTCAATACCGCCGCAAATCACCTTCACTTCGCCTTATTTATTCCTTTGTCCAATCCAATCACGTTTTATTTTCACCAATCACAAATCGTCTTATTTTCTTCAATCATAACATGCCACGTCACTTCCTGCCTTCCTTTTTACACAAGCATTATATTTCTGTGCTCTTTTGTGTTTTCAACTTTCGTGTTAGTTACTTGGCTGCTTCCATTCTCGTTCAAGGTATGATATTCATTTTTTCTTTTGTGAAATCTTCTTTACCACGCGCGTCCGCCATCTTGTTTAGTTTTCCCCACATCAAATCTCCTCGTTACCATCTGTTGCGTTCGGCATATTTCGCATGTTGACCCTAACTTCAAATCTCTTCGTCCCTCGACTTCTTGCCTCCGCCATCTTGTTTAGTTCCCATTTTCACCACTACGCCTCCGCCATCTTGGTTCAAGTTCTCCACGTTTACCTCATATTTTTAACCTGAACTTCCTGCCTCCGCCATCTTGTTTAGTTCCCATTTTTACCACTTCGCCTCACATCTCCTCGTCCCACCCTTGCCTCCGCCATCTTGGATTTAGTTCCCCTTCTTACGTCCTGTTTTAACCTAAAAATCTTAACCTCAAATCTCCTTGCCCCCCACCTCTTGCGCCCGCCATGTTGACCACTAACCTCGAAATCTCCTCGTCCTTAGACTTTTTGTCTTCGTCATCTTGTTTAGTTCCCATTTTCGCCACCGCGCCTCACATCTCCTCGTCCACACCATTGCCTTCGCCATCTTGGATTTCGTTCCCATGCTTACGTCCTGTTTTAACCTAAAAATCTTAACCTCAAATCTCCTTGCCCTCCTCTTGCGTCCGCCATCTTGTTTAGTTCTCACGTTGGCCACCGCATCTCCTTGTCGCCGACCCTCCGCCATTTTTAGTTCCCACTATTTTAACCTCAAAATCTGCTCTTCTAAGCTCTTGCTTCCGCCATCTTCTTTTAGTTCCCATTCTCACCACCGCGTCTCCTTGCCCCCACCTCTTGCGTCCGCCATGTTGACCACTAACCTCGAAATTTCCTCGTCCTTAGACCTCTTGTCTCCGCCATCTTGTTTAGTTCCCATTTTCGCCACCGCGTCTCATATCGCCCCATCTCTCTATCCACTCAAGAAAACTACCATCCAACGTTCAAAAATTGCTGATGAGTTCTGGAGAGGCTTTTGCAAATCTTGTTGGTAGGAAAACTTACCTTTCCCATCACCTCCAACATACCCCACTCCCACACCTTTTTCTTTCCACCAATCATAATCTCTCTTATTCTTACCAATCAACAACTTTCATTTGTTCCTTTCCACCAATGACATCACTTCTTATTCCCACTAATCACAACTTCACACGTCACTTTCTGTTATACTTTTTATCCCTCGTTCGCCATCTTTTCCCTCTTTCAGTCCCGACCTCCGCACAGACAACAGCTCGCCGCTCCGCTCCTCTCCATCACGTGTCCTCCATACTCTTTTATCTTCCTTCCTTCATCTTCCACCCGAATTAACGAACCAATCACATTTCGTCTTATTTTTACCAATCAAAACCCTCCACGTCACTTCCTGTTTTTCGTTCATCTTTCCCTAATCCTCAGTTCTTTTATCTCGTCCCGGATTAACCAATTGCAATAACAATAATCCTTCCGCTCATGGCGCTTTTCAAACTTACCGCCGTCGCTCTTATTCCGCGGCGACACTAGCGACACTAGCGCCCCTAGCGGCAGGATTATCGTTAATCCAATTGGCTAACTCGGGACTATTACTACTATTGAGATGGAATATTAGAGCAGTATTATCTTCACATCTGGCTATTTCTGCTGTCCTTTGTTTAACTCCTCCATCCTAGGCAGGTATGTCAAGATTGCATACCGTTGACAGTGTTGTATTACAATATACTTTGATGAGACCCGATGTTGAGGAAAAATCTTGTTCTTCTCGAGTATCCGAGGACGAAACCCAACATAATAGATGTTCATTATGGTCACAGGCCAGGAAACGGTGGGTTTTATTTGTCGCCTGTTACTTTTTGGGAGTTTGTTTTGCTTATTTGTCCTCTTTTACCCTTTTGAGGTATTAAAGGCTTTTTTGTAACTCCAGCTTATTTCAACCATTTTTCTGCTCTTTCGCATTTCGAACAGAAAATGATGGTTTATGCAGATTAACATAACAATTTAAAAACATCTGATGTGTTACACTCACATGACTTTCTCTACTCTTGTACAAACTATTTTTACAAACGATTATTCTCGTCTACTTCATATTAATCGAGATAAACATTTGCAGAAACTAGCTTATTGCTAATTTTCTTGTAGGTGTAAGGGGAATACGGTAGGTTTTAAGCAATAGTCAAATCTTTTAAGAGCTGGTTGTTATGTGGAGCATTTCATTCTCTTCGCATGTCCAGGACATAAAAAAACTAATAACGAATTCCCATTGAGATAAAGGCATAGACCATGGAAAGTTCAAACAAATAACAAGGAACATCTCAGAAATATTCACTTGACAAAAAATGTATGTAACAATAGTGTTTTAACGTGATCTACATTTTTTGTATAGTAAAACTTTGTCTATCTCTTATGGTTTAGCAGTTATGCAAAAGTCATTCAAAATGAAGAGGACTTTTGGGGACACTTTCAGAAAATTCAGAATATAGATTTCATTTGCCATGAAAATAAGTTAAACATATGATATTCTAATCAAAATCGTTAGTCAGTTTTGAGAAAATCAAAATTTTCGAAAAATGTTCCACGTAAAGGTAATCGGATGGGGGATTTTCTTGAAAATCTTCATGTCGTATCCTTGGAAGATACTACTCAAATAACAAGTTTGGTATTTATCCGAATTTTCGTTTTTGAGTTAGATATGCTGTTCACAGACACACGCGGACGCTTCCAAAAATGATTTATTTGGATTCAGGGCATCTCAAAACATGTATTTTTGGTGAAATTTCGATATCGAATGTTTGGGTGGAATGCTATACTTTCCCAGCTTACTATATGCAGTAGAGAAATAAAAATATCCCAAAGAAAAAATACTTTATCTAAAGTTATTCACAATGTATTTTTTTCATGAAGTTTTTCACTAGAATCTCGTATTTTTAAGCAAAAACTTAAACTTTGAGTGTTGTGATAAATTAAGTGCATCAATCTCTCACTACAATACGTATGCATTACTGTACATATATCGAGAGTTAATAAATCATGAGACAATTTGGGGGAAAATACACACGCACACACACACGCACACGCACACGCACAAGCACACGCACACGCACGCAAATGCACACGTATAACTACTGCTTACATAATAATATTGATTCCTAAAGTAAGCAATATATACATTATTTACATATGTTATTAAAACTAAAATTATTAAAATATTAATTAATTTGCGCCATATTTTACGTTCTTTTTCCAGTTATTATGTCATGTTCAGGAATTTTAAAGGATAATTTTATAGGTATTTTTAGACAATTTATAGGTATTTAACTTCCGAGCCCTACTTCTGTATTTTTGATTCAAAACGTGAGCTGTCATAATGTAAATATATAACAATATGGGACAAAAAGAATGTGAAAAAACAGACATTTTGATAAAATGGAGGAAAAAACAGCAACTATAAAAATGCTGACAGAAAAGGTCAGCAAAAGAAAATAAAAACAGAAGAATGTTCAAGTAGAAACTGGGTTTGAAAGGTAATAGATGCAAGAAAAAAAAGGAATGACAAAGGTAAGAGGTGGAGGAATGATTATAGGGGAGCTAAGGTTGTCAAAGGGCTACTCAGTAGTACGATAAGGCAGGACGCCAGGCAAACTGAGTAGCACATGTGGTGCATAGATAGCCGGACTAATTGTACATAGGTGAAGCTAGTAACTAAACAAAGTATTGGGATAAATTTATGTAAAATAAGATGTACAAATAAAATCAAATTCAAATGCATAGAAGCTACTACAGATTATTTGGAAAAAATACCTCTGAACCAAAGAGAGAAGTTTATAAAGCCACATTCACGAGTTTGGTGCAATTTGAACATATGGTGTTCTGAAACGCAACTGAAACGTACACAGAGCGTTTAAAGCATCAAAGGCCTGTTTAGGAGAAAGGCACAGGGTAATCATGTTGAAGACGATCTAGGGGAAGGATACCCCAACAGAAGACTCGGGTCCTCTAGGTTAGGGGTTACTAGGGTTGGAAATCCACCAGTGTAAACATTGTGTACTTATAAATCTCAGAAAGTAGCCGGGCTAGAAACTATCACACGAACTATTTTGTTTGCGGACGATCATTCAATAATTTCATAATCAGAAGATCAAATTATTACTATCAATGTGTCATCGTAAAGTTTGGAAGGCTTACCTCACGCCATTCGCATTCAAGTGACCCCCTCCATCGACCAGCCTGAGGCTTCGCTGCACTTGGAAGCTAAGAGAGTCGCCTTGGGCAGAGCAGAACCTGATTTCTCCGCTCTTTGGTGAGCCAGTAAAATCCTCGCAATGTGTAGTTCACGATTGGGGAGTGTTTCGATTTTGATCGTAAACACAATAGCTCTAATATTCTGTTTGTAAACCGCAGCCCTGACTCACGTAATACTTTTCTTGTTTAAGGTGAATACAAAAGGTTAATTTGGACAAAAGTATGTCATACTGATCAAGGTTAAGGGCGCAAGTGACGAACATTGTACTAAATGTTAACAGATTTAACCGAGTTTTAAAAGGATGAAAAGTACGATTACTTTTCAATTTTAATGGGGGAAACTAATATTTGGAGTAGTTTCTCCATTTTGAGAATTGTAGATTACTAAATTATATTTGTGAAGATGATTTATTCTTAATTGACTAATTTTGCTAAAGTCATTTTACACACACACACACACAAACAGAAATTCCCTCTTTATAGTATTAATATAAATATTTCTAATTATTTAATTCCCTATTCTGTCTAAATGAAAAATCGTAAGAGAAGGCTTTAGACAATCCTTTTCAAGTTCTAATAGATGTCTGTTCTCTTCTGCAGATAGCACCTATATTTCTGATGCGTACAGAGATAATTTTTTTTAAAATAATGTTTTCCATAAAGTGATATAAACAACAGCTGCAGATACCTAACAGATCCTTTGATAAAAAGACAGGAATAAAAATAACCTAACATCATAACTAAATTTTCATAATACATTATACTGAGATTCTTCCGAGTTTTAACATCTAACAATTTGATAAAGAGACGAATCAACTAGATACAAACCCTCAACTGAAGAACCTGGAGCAAAATCACTTAAAATGCATGAAAAACGCTTCTAACTAACGAAAACTAATGATTCATGTACACATTTTCTTAGAAAAGTCTTGGCATAAGGATAACCAGGTAATCAGATCCAGATAACCAGAATCTTAGACATAATTGAAGGGCTATTGATACTAACGTATAGAAGAACAATATTGTGTTACACAGAATGTGATCATACAGTGGAATGTTTTATTTTTGTTGGTTATATTCCAATCCAAGGGAGATCCTCAGTTCGTGCCTAACCTTCTGTAAGGTGGGAATGGATAAAAACCGCCTTTTTCATTGCCACAGCTGCACTCTACAAGGCAGGAAGTGAAAAAAGAAATTAGGTCAAAATTCAGCTTCCCGCGACTTCACCGTTAAACTGTATTCTCACAACATGTGACCTTCTCTACAATATTGTGACTAGCACACCTCAGTCCCTCTTCCATCCAAGAGGCATTATCGATGCCCTTTATGTAGAGCACAGAGCTGTGCTGTAATTTTAGTCCACCACTTTTTGCTTCAGTTTTCACACCGGCTGTCGGCTAGAGGCTGGATAACTATGTGTCCATTCACAGGGCGTCCGAAAAAGCTTCGGCAAATCGCTACCCACAATCAGATGGTTAACGTTTAATATCGAACAATTTTCAGTTGAAACGTACAACCCAATTATGCCAAAATCCTAAGCATATGAGGTTCTCAGATGGAAACTCGTACATTTCGACTTTTTTGTCGGAAGCCGTCTTCTTCATCCGTGCAGTATCTCTGTACCACGCTGTTTAAAACCAAACTAATTTGCGAACTCTAGAAAGAGAGTAGCACGTAATACATCCACTGGATATCCACAAACGCGTATTTGCTTGACTGTGTCTGTAGTCCACGCCACTGATCAACATGGTTTATTATGTAAGAGTGAACGTGGAGGCTTTCTGCTGACTGTGGTCGCTTTGAATAAGAAAGTATCACAAATTTGATGTTTGATCAAACATTATCCCAGCAGAATCTGTTTTCATATCCAAATATTCAAACCCCAGACTTCTACAGGATGTTACATTAATGCTCCTGAAATTGATGATTTGAGTAACAGAAACGTAAATTAGTCTAACTTTCAATCAGCCGTAGTTAGAATAGTTTCTCTTTCTATAGCAGAGTGAGGAGCGATAACGTCTTTCCCGTCAAAATGCTGCTGGGCTTATTTAAATGAGAAACAGATCGTTTGAAAATAGTTTACGCTATAGGGGTTCGGAGAATTTTAGGAGGTTATTTTTTTGTGAACAATTAACTATTTCTACTTTCTCTATTACGTAGAGTAAGTAGGGAAAGTATTGTATTTCACCCAAAAATTCGATACCGAGATTTCACCAGAAATACAAGTTTTAAGACCCCCTGAATCCAAAAAAAGCATTTTTGGAAACATGTCCGTGTGTGTGTCTGTGAACAGCATAACTCAGAAACGAACAGTCGGATAAACACCAAACTTGGTATTTAGGTTCAGTACCTTCTGGAGATACGACACGAAGGTTTTTAAGAAAATCCCCCCACCCCAGATTACCCTTTACATGGAACATTTTTCGAAAAGTTTAATTTTCTCAAAAATGGTTCAACGATTTTGATTAAAATATCATATGTTTAAGATATTTTCATGAAAAATGAAATGTATATCTCGAATTTTCTGGGAATGTCTCCAAAAGTCTTCATTGTGAACGACTTTTGCATAACTGGTAAACCATAAGAGCTAGACAAAATTTTACTACACAGAAAATGTAGATCGCGTTAAAATACACAATTTATGTCATATAAATGTCATCCATTTTCGAGATGTTGCTTGTTATTCCCTTAAATTTTCCAATACTTACACTTTTTCTCAAATGGGAATTCGTTATTCATTTTGTTTGTCCCGGACGTGCAAAGAGAATGGAATACTCCACATAGCAACCAGCTCTTAAAGGATTTGACTATCCCTTAAAGCCTACCAATTCCCCTTGCACCTACAAGAAAATTAGCAATAAGATTAACATCTCGATTAACATGAAACATATGGAGAATAAGCGTTTGTAAAAATAGTTTGTACAAGAGTAGAGAAAGTCATGTGAGTGTAACACATCAGATTTTAATGAATAGTTACAGACCTTTATAAAATGTTAGTGTTGGTAAAGTGTTATATCAAGTAAGCAGACCAAGTTCAGGTAATGATGCGTTACATGACGGGGCAATCAACTATCCCGATATCATATGACCGGAAATGTAACGACGTGAACATTTAGTACTGTTATTTGATGAGACAGACAATGTATTGTAGCATCAAACGTATTCAGGTGAATTGTATGGATCACGCATCATCTTTAAATATAGCTAAAAGCAAAAGTCAGGAGGATTGGAGTAATTCATATTTGTAGGGCATTCTTCGGATCCAACTCCAGTAATCCATCTTCCAAAGAACGGCATACTGAAGAAGACAGGTGTTCCATTATAAGTTGAAGACGCTTTATGGTAGATTGTATAATAGTAGGTGAAATTTTTATTCGGAATGCAACAATACCATGCTCCAGAAAGTTTCTGTGAGAAAGCTAAGACGATCTCAGAGAACTTCCGAGCCAAACGTTCGGTCCTAAGACTATTAATAATAGGATGGTATCCTCCTAGGTGCATGCTATGAAAATAGAGCTCATATATCGTAAAGAGGTATAACAACACAACTATTTTGTTACTGTGAAAACGAAGTAATTGCGGACCTATAATGATTAAAGTCAACATAAATGTAACAGCAATTTCTCATAACATACCATGCAATGTATTATGTAAATTAATGTATAAGGGCCATCCAGAAATTAAGTTTCCAATTTTGTTTCCTTTAAAGTAAACGTATTTAGCCGGGAAAATTGCGCATGCGTAACAGATCTGTGACGTATCAATCATTAGCCCATAGGACAGGTCCCGCCGGGTGCCAGCAGCGCGGCAGCAGTGGCCCAAAATGGCGGCTCTTATTCGTTCTCCCGCCGCCTGCAAGGTTCGGTCAGTGATAAACTTCCTTATTGCACAACACATAGCGCCGATCGTAATTCGTCAGCTCTGTCAGGTCTACGGGTCGAACATTATGAGCAAACAGATGGTGGGCACGTCGCTGGAGTAGGCAGTTTTCCGAAGGTCGTCAAAGAGTCCATGATGAAGAGCGCAGAGGGCGATCGTCCATCATTAATGATGACCTTGTTGAACTGGTGCGGCAGCGCATCATGGGGAACCGTCGCTTCACGGTTACGGAGCTTAGCAGCCATTTTACAGATATCGCGATCCTTGTTGCGTGAAATTGCCATTAAATACCTGCTGTTCAGGAAATTGTGTGCCGGGTGGGTGCCGAAATTTGTGATCCCGAGCACAAAACGAAACGCTAAGGAGCAGCACTGACATTTCTGCAGCGGTATCATGAAGACGGCGACGAGTTCCTCGACAGGATCGTCAGGGGTGATGATATGTGGATTTCGCACTTTACCCCGGAAACCAAGCAGCAGTCAATGCATTGGCGTCACAGTAGATCTCCGATCAAGACGAAATACAAACAGACTGTGTCGGTGCAGAAAGGATGTGCATGGTGTTCTCGGACAGGAAGGGCATTCTGCTCAATGACTTCCTGCCCAGAGGTGAAACAGTGAACGCTGACCGTTACTGTGAAACACTGCGGAAATTGAGATGTGCCATTTAAAACAAGAGGCGTGGAATGTTTACTACAGGTGTTGTGTTGCTTCATGAACAATGCTCGTCCACATACGACTCGGCTCACAGCAACTGTTCTGCAGGAGATCGGCTGGGAGCTGTTTGATCATCCACCATACAGTCCTGATCTTGATTCCAGCTATTTCCATCTTCTCTTACAGCTCAAGAAATTCCTGTTCTCCGGTCAGCGTTTTGACAAGACGAAGAGCTGAAGACGACTGTCACACGCCGGTTCCATTCACAGGCGGTAGACTTCTGCGACACTGGAATACAAAAATTGATCCCACAATATGACAAGTGTCTCAGTTCTTGCGGTGAATGTGTCAAAAAATAGCTCAAACATTGCTTTTCCTGTTGCCAATAAAGTTTTTCATGTAACTACGTTTTCTTTGTTTTAAAAAAACAGAGAATCTCATCCTCTGGATGCTGTATAAATAATAGGTACAATAGATAAGCGAACTAAACAAATTATTTGCCGATTTTTTCACACAATAACAAAGAATCCGAATATCCCATTCTTTTGGCGCAGAAATTTGAACAAAGACACATTTTCTTCTCCTTATCTAGTACCTCAGTGAGGTAATCAGCTGTTCTTTGAAGCCGGAATTATAAAGGCAATCATTATCATAACATTCTGAGAAGGATAGCGATATAAAATAAGTAATAATATATTTAAAATCAGTGTATGTATAAAAAGGAGAAGCATTGTGAAAATAGTTGACTGTAAAAGCGACAGAAAGACCAGACAGGCACAGTTTTGTTAATTAGGGACCAACCTCAGGTAGAAAGGGTAAATACCATTGAAGCAAGTTTTTCCTGGTAACCGCCGAGGACAGCTGCACTGAGCCTGGTGAAGGTCATTCTAGGCTTCAGGACACCCGTGTTGTGACGAGCGTTTGAGGGGAGAGTAGGGGAAGTAGTAGCTTGTTTTTCCTTGTGCAGCGTGGGTAAACACAGTCTGCCTGAGCGATTGGTGAGGACGGGATGACATTCTCGTCGTGTGGAGAAGAACATGCTAGAGGGTAGAACGCTTAGCTGTAGTTAATATTCTTCGGTCTTGGTAAAGACAAAGTATCTTCGTATGCATTTAATAGTGATCGGCAAACCTAAAGTATTATTTTAAATAGTGAATAAAAGTGTCCCAAGACAGCGTTTGTGTGTTTCTCTGTACACACCCACGCATACCCCGAGGTTAAGGTGGAGCAGCCATGGCAAAAGAAGAACCAACTGGGAGGAGACAAGCAGCAACCGTGAGGCAAAGGTAGTGCTTCATTGTTGGAGGACGTAGCGTGGCTGCGTCATCTTAAATAGGTCAAGTATACCCTAGTTATTGTGTTGATCAGACCTTTTATTTATCGCAGAATATTTCTACTTAATGCTGTCACAAGTACAGTATTACTTCCCGTTCTTTGCGCAAAACATGCCGTGCAAATATTTCTACGAAATTCAAAATGGTATTCCGATCCGGAATTTAAAAGGGGAGCGGCATAATCTCAACATGTTTTTTTTTCTTTCGAAACCACTCTCTGGTTGAAACAGATTCCACGAACGGTTACATTATCTTGTTAAATTGGTATTTCATCACAGGTTTTAAAATACTCAGAGCATTCCGCGCTTAAGCATGTCTACGTAAATGGAAGATCTCATTCTACTAAATGATTACGCAATATTTGATTTCTTTCAGCACCAAAATGCGGCTAAAATAATAACGATTCCTTCCGAAAAATTCTGCTCACGCTCGTGGTGGGAATAAATATTATCAGTCTAGTCGACCCAAATTGAAATTCTCCTCATCGCTTAATATAGCTTTATTTTGTTATTCTACAAAACCCAGTCTAGTCACATCCTGAGTAGACAGTTTACGCCGTCGTTTCTTGAAATCGAGACTTTATCTATAGCTAAAATTATCTAAACTGTTTGACAGTCACTGTAACTGTAAACAACTTGCAATGAAAATTTGTTTTTGGGGATTTGCTTTGGGTAAAAGTAATTCTTGAGTTGATTTTGAAAGTTCTTTTCGCTCAATTATATCTGCTTTTGTTTCTATAATTTGCGTTCAAATAAAATTAATAACGAACTTTAATATCTTGATGAATACTTGTTTTAAACATATAATTTTGTTTTCTCTTCGCTTAACAATACTTTACCCTGGGCAGCGATGCATGATGGTTACATACCTGCATTTCCTTCGGACTGTGGAGTTCTATTACTGTATGCAGTAGAGGTAACCTTATATTCCGTAATTCGTGACGTGGACTGTCTCCATAGCTATTTACATGCCACTAGCGAATAGTGATGTTTTATATGGGCGTTTTTAAATTAAATACAATATAATCACTTCATGCCAAATGTTGCAGCTTATTTCACCTTATTCTTGCAATATATACTGTGAAGCAGTGAGGCAGTATTTTTAACACTTAAATGATTTCAGTCAAATTATGTAATATGAAATATAATAACAGCCCGCCTTAAAACAATATGTGTATGTAACAATTATATATTACAGTCATTGTATATGTTTATATTATTGTATACATGTTCAATAATGTTATGTGAATGTATTACATAATTTAATAATGTAGGAGCTGTGAGAATAATAGGTTAAAAGTTGCTAACAATGAAGTAACCTTAAATTCTACTAGTCATTGTTGGAGCAATAACAATGTAAATTTTGAGACAGTTCATAAAATAGCCAATCAACAACCAGAAAAACGTTAGTTAAATGAAAGTATTTTATTGGATTAGCAATAGCCAAACAGAGACTTGAAATACAGAAATTTACAAATTTAGGCGGTAGAAATCAAGTCAGTTGCTTGTAGACAGCGCTCATAACTGGACGCGTTGGTTGTTGACAGTGTTCCTAATCGGAGGCGAGATGTATCCTCGAGAAATTTAATACGTATTTTGTGTGAGAAAATAGTTTACTGTTTAAAAAGTGCAAGTAATTAACAAAAGCATCTCTCAGCTCTCTATATCAGTGAAGTGTTATTAAAATCGTGTCAAGAATTAATAAAAAGGAGTGAATTAAAAATTAAAATCTGTGTAAGCCTACATTCTTCAGCCGCATCACGCCCTGTTCAGAAATTCATGTCTCTAAAAATAATACTGACGCAGTCGAGGCAAACATAAATATGGAATATTTAAAGATACAGTAAAAATGACAAAGTTACTATTTTTTTAAACATTTTTAGAACGAAGGCTTCCAAAAACATTTTACCATAGTGCGGTTGCAACTACTTCAAGTTCGGCTCCCCAACAGTTGAACTACAATACAACTCCTACTTCAAATTGGCTTTCCATATGTGAAGCAACAACCTACTTCAGATTGGCTCCCAAAGCGTGGGGCAGATAATAATACAACAAAATACAACTACTTCAAATTGACACCCAAAACGTGGGAAAAATAACTAAAGATACTATCTACTTCAGCAGCTATCACGTAGATGGCGGTATCCTTCAACGCCGGCCGACTGTCTGCTTGGAGAGATAAGGAGGGCGACGCTATCACCCAACGTAAATTCCAGAAGCCCTGTCGAGAAATAATAAGATTTTTCTGGGTGGTTCTCACCCCGCCACCAACGAACTCTCTCGAAACTCCAGCGGCGAAAAGTGCTCGCGACGTCAACGGGATAGCGGATTGTTGTTCTTCATGTGAAATAAAGCGCTGGTTACTCAGCGAGTTCTACGAGTGAGGCTGTGACTACAGTTGTGACATAGTGAGGGCTGCTACAGAGATCTTGTGAAGTAAAGTGGTAGTGAAAAACTGGACTAAATCGCATTAGTGAAATTACAATGAAAACTGGAGTAAATTACATTAATGAAATAAGAGTGAAAGTGAACTAAGTAAAATTAGTGAAGTGAGAGTGAAAACTGAATTAAATTACATTAGTGAAGTGAGAGTGAAAACTGAATTAAATTACATTAGTGAAGTGAGAGTGAAATCGCTTAACGTCTATCAGCTACACAAGATATATATGTTATTTGTCATACAAATAACTTTTATATATGGTATTTTAATAAAAATTATTACAGCCATTTTTTTTGGAAATCAAACATTTTGATAAAGGGTAGTTTGGGGTGGATGATTTTGTTGAAATTTTTTGAGTCGTATCTTTGGAAGGTAATGAACCTAAACGCGAAGTTAGGTATAAATCCGACTATTCGTTTTATTCAGGGGATCTCAAAACGTTTATTTATGGTGAAATATCGATATCGAATTTGAGAAGAATGCAATACCTTTTCGACCTAATGGGTACGTGGTAGAGAAAGTAAAAAGTGCCTGCAAAATAATTTAAATCTGTATACCAAACTCAAATTTAATAAAAATTGGGAGCAGTATGATAAACCGTAGGGTTCCAAGGGGCATATTACCACACCAAAAAGAAAGTAATTAGAAATAAAACAACGTCTTAACAATGGTCGTTAAAATGTGTGCAGTATGTTTTCTGTTCCCAGTTATGATACCAAAGTCAAAACAATCGGAAGAAAAGATTTTTGGATTTTCACAGATGCATTGTTTTAAAGCAGATCTGCATTCTCGCTAAGGGAAGGTTTTTTAAGAACATACATAGCCTGCAGAAAGAGACAAGGGCACGCTGCACGTTCATATCCGTCTCTTTAATCTAGTCTAATAAAGAAGCACCTAAATAAAAGAACAAAGAATGTAGAAGGTGTGCTGGTTATTCTGATATGAGAACGTTGTTCGTCTTATGCAAACAGCGGTTCAGGTTTTTATTCCAAATGAGCACGACCTGAATTTTAACTGCAGTAGAAAGCGAGTCCTTTTAAGCATGATAAATGTAATTACGTGGCATCTTGTTAAAAAATCTATTTCACGTTTTTATTTATAGCAACGTTTTCTCTTAGCCACTCCAGTTCTCCAGGGGATCTTTTGAGGTTGTTCAACAACTTTGAATGTGTATAGCTCTCACTTTTCTCTTGTTAATAACCACTTGGGAACAGTATATTATAAACTATGCACTTTCAGCTGACTGTTTTTGTACATAGCGATAAGAAAATAAAACACTCCGACATGTGCGAATATCAAAATCTTTCTCAGAGCCTTAAAACGGATTCCACTCCATGCTCTGCTGTTTCCAAACTGAAAACAGTGTAAAGAACATGCAACGTGACGATTTAGCGGTTATTTTGCTGCTACATGTGTATAATTTATACCTACAAGCAAAAATTTAATTTGGAAATATTTCAGAATACAGCAGATTACTGCTTCAAAATAATACGAAAATACAAATCTGCAATATTGAATAGCATTATTACTTTCTCTACTACGTATATTAAGTAGGGGAAGTATTGCATTCCACCCAAAAATTCTATATCGAGAGTTCATCGGAAATACACGTTTTGAGGCCCCCTGAATAAAGAAAAAGCATTTTTAGAAAAATATGCATGTGTGTGTGGATGTGTGACTATGAAGAGCATAAATCAAAAACGAAAAGTCAGATAAATACCTAACTTGGTAATTAGTCCCAGTATCTTTCAAAAATACGACACAAAGATTTTCAAGAAAATCCCCCACCTTAGGCTACCCTTTACATGGAACATTTTTCGAAAATTTTATTTTCTCAAAAATGGCTCTAACGATTTTGATTAAAATATCATATGTTTCAGATACATATGAAATGCATATCTCGAATTTTCTGGGAATGTCTCCAAAAGCCGTCTTCATTCTGAACTAATTTTGCATAACTGGTAAACCGTAAGAGATAAAAATAATTTTACTACACAAAAATGAAGATGACCTTTCTTCAAAACACACAATTCATATCATATACAGTTTTTTATCGAGTGAACCATTTTCGAGATATTCCTTGTTATTTTTTGAATTTTACAAACTTATACTTTTTCTCAAATGGGATTTCGTTATTTGTTTTTTATATTCTGGACATAGAAAAAGAAGGGAATGCTCCACATAGCAATTAGCTCTTAATGATTTGACTATCGCTTAAAGTCTACCATATTCCCCTTGCAACTACAAGAAAATTAGCAATACGATAGTTTCTGTAAATTTTTATATCGATTAACATGAAGTAAATAGAGAATAAGCGTTTGTAAAAATAATTTGTACAAGAGTAGAGAAAGTCATGCGAGTGTAACATCAGAAATTTTTCTATCAAAAGGAGATATTTACAACACAACATTTCATTTGGGTATTTTTACTTTCTCTACCACGGAACATAGTAGATAGAGAAGATATTACATTCCACCCAAAAATTCAACACCGAAACCTCACTGGACATACATGTTTTGAGGCCCCCGAATAAAAAATAGCATATTAATAAAAAACATCATGTGTGTGTGCGCGCCTGTGTTTGAATAGCATATTTCAAAAACGAAAATTTGGATAAGTACGAAACTTAGTATTTAAGTTCAGTATCTTCAGGATTCGACACGAAGATTTTCAAGAAAATCCACCTATCCCCAACTACCCTTTACATGGAACAGTTTTACAAAATTTTCGTTTTATAAAAATGGCTCTAACGATTTTGGTTAAAATACCACATATTAAAGATATTAAATGATAAATAAAATGTGTATCTTGAATTTTCTGAAAATAGCCTGTGAAGTCCTCTTTATTCGGAAGGATTTTGTATAATCTTGTATAATTTGTAAACGCCAAGCAATAGATGAAAACGCACTACACAAAAATATAAATATCTTTAAAATACACAATTTATTTCAAATAACGTCTTGCGGCATCTGCCATTTCCCAGACATCCGTTATTAATGTTCTGAACTCCTCAATTCTTTGTCATTCATTCAAAGTCCTCTCGCCATTCAGTTATTTCTTTTGATTGCATGAAAACAGTGTGGAATTTTAAGGCCAGCATATAGAGCTCAGTTCTTAAACATTTGACTATCGCTATTCTCTTTGTACTTATAGCGAAGTGTGTAACGTAGATATTTCTGCAAAATTTTATCTCGATTAAAATGAAGTAGAAAAATAAGCTTTAGTAAGAATAGTCTGTGTACCTACTAATAAAGTTAGACGTTACAGAGTCATGTGAACGTATCACCTCAGAATTTGTTTGCTTCCTTTAACCTCCAAGGTCATATCGGAAGCTTTACATTTGGAATAATTACTCATCGGAAATGACGTTCACTCGTTTTATTTTCGTGTTAATCCTTAGATTAGTTTGCTTTGGGTTTTACATTTAAACATTGATTTAGCACAGACATTTATACTCACTTATATTTCAAGACTCTAGGGAGGATGGGAAATAATTCTGGCTAAAGAACAATTCCCATTCCCCAGCCGGGAATCGAAACCAGGACCTGGAATTTCGAAGCTAGAATGCTAACCACAGACTATAGAGGCAGTCTAGTGTTATTTGATAATTCCAGGATAATTATAAACGAAAATCAAATAAAGGAGCCATGTTTGGTTTTTTTCTTTCTCTACTGGTTACCTAGGTAGAGGAAGTATTGTATTCCACCCAAATTTTAAAAGGTACCTAGATTTTAGTGGAAATACGCATCTTGAGGTTCCCTCAAAAAGGTATAAAAAGAACTTTAGGAATAAGGTGTGTGAGTTAGTCTACCAACAGCAGAACTCAAAAACTAAAACTTGGTTAAATAGAAACTTGGTACTCAAGTTTACCATCTTCCAAGGATGTGGCACAAAGATATTCAAGACGATCACCCTGCACCAAATTACTCCTCATATGATATAATTTTCGTTACTTTTGATTTTCTCAAAATATTGTTTGATTAATACACAGTACGTTTAAGATATTTCCATGACAAATAAAATCTATATAATGAATACTCTGGCAATAGCCCATGAATTCTCTACATTCTGAATTACTTTTTGATGATTATTAAACCGTAAGAGGTAATGAAAATCTTTCTACACAAACAATACAGATCTCTTTAAAATACCCAATTTATGTAGACTAAATTTTTTGTAGAGTTAACCATTTCCGAGATATTATTTGTTATTGGTTTGAGTGTTCAAATACCTATAATTTTCTCAACTAGTCAGTCGCTATTAGTTTTTACTACCTCTACCACGTACATGGTAGGTAGAGAAGGTATTTTATTCCACCCAAAACTTCGATATCGAGATTTCACCGGAAATACATGTTTTGAGACACCTTGAATCTAAAAAGCATTTTTAGAAAAAGGTCCGTGTGCGCATGTGTGTCTGTGAATAGAACTCAAAAATGAAAATTGGGATAAATACCAACTTCGTATTTAGGTTCAGTACCTTCTAAAGATGCGACACGAAGATTTTTAAGGAAGTCCCTCACTCCAAACTATCCTTTATATATAACATTTTTTGAACTTTTTGATGTTTTAAAAAATGGCACTAACGATTTTCAATAAAACACCACATATAAAAATATTTACGTGATCAATAAAATGTATACTTTGATTTTATGGGAATAGCCTGTGAAGTCCTCTTTATTTGGAAGGAATTTTACATAATCTTGCATAACCCGAAACGTTAAGCAATAAGACGAAAACGTACCACACACAAATGTAGATCTCTTTAAACAAACGCAATTTATTTAAAATAATTTTGTTTTGTAGTATCAGCTATTTCCGGGATAACTGTTATTAATGATTTGTTGAATACTTTGTCACTGTTTTTTAAAGTTCGATCGATTTTCAGTTATTTCTCGCGATTGCATGGAAATAGTATGGAACTTTAAGGCCAGCGTAGAGCGTCCAGTTCTTAAATATTTGACTATCGCTGTTCTCTTTGTATTATAACAAAGTACATAATGTAGCTGCTTCTGCAAAAGTTTATCTGGATTAAAATTAGATAGGGATATAAACTTTGTAACAATAATTTTTATATTCAATAATAAACAATAGAGGGTAGGGAAAGTCACGTGAATGTAACAGTCGTTTTCTCGTGGTCATGGACTTTCAAAGTCATCACATAACAACATCGCTTTTAAAAGTCTGACTATTGCCTTACCTACTGTATCCTAAAAGAAATGTGTATTTATAATGAAAGATTATCTGGATTAGCAAGAAATAGGTACATAGAATAATAAGTTTTTGTAAGAATAGCTTGTAGAAGGGTGAGTAAAGAAAATAATGTGAATGTAGCAATCGGAGTTTTAAAATTACGATGTAATAAACAGTTTGTCTACCTATATCTTCAACACAGATTCCAATATTCAATCAAAGTAATGTAACAGCTTGGAAAGATGCTTTAAAGTAAGGTTTGAAAGAAGACACTTTATTAAACCTCACAAAAGTGTTTTGTGCAGTTTTTTTGTTAATACTGGAAAAACTGGACATAAATATGTTGAAAAATATCTAAATTAAAAATCATCTATCAAACTCATAAGTTGAAAAAAGCATCTGATGTGATACATTCACATGACTTTCTCTACCCTTATCATTTATCCGTGGGTATACAAACTATTTTTACTAAAGCTTATTTTTCTAACTACTTTATTTTAATCCAAATGAAAAGTTGCAGAAATAGCTACATTATGCATTTTGTTACAGATTAAAAGGGAACAGCGATAGTCAAATGTTTATAAGAACTGGACGCTATACGCTGACCTTAAAATTCCATACTGTTTCCATGCAATCGCGAGAAACACCTGAATGCTGAAAGGAAATGCTGAAATGATCACGTAGTGAACAATTCGAACCTTTAATAATAGCTCAGAAATTGTTTATGCCACAAAACGTTATTTGAAGTAAATTGTGTGTTTTCATGAGATCTAATTTTTTGTGTAGTACGTTTTCGTCTATCGCTTAACGTTTAGAGTTGTATAGGATTATACAAAATTTCTTGCAACTGAAGTGGGCTTCACAGACTATTCCCAGTAAATTAAAGATACACATTTTATTTGTCATGTTAATATCTTTAATATGCTGTATTTTAATCAAAACTGTTGGACATTTTTTAGAAAATTAAAAATTTCGAAAAATGTTCCATGTAAAGGGTAGTTAGGGGTGGGGGATTTTCTTGAAAATTTTCGTGTCGCATCCTTGGAAGGTAATAAACTTAAAAACCAGGTTGGGTACTTATTTGACATTTCGTTTCTGAGTTACGCTGTTCACACCCACATCTAAAAGCCTTTTGAGCCATTTCTGGCTCGTCCCTATGTCAACATTTAAGCTGACCAGCGATAGTTCCATCACTTATGTGTTGCGCCTACCGGGACTAATGGCGCAACCATCATGGAGGAGGCTGGTTGAACATACGTCGGTGGAACGCGAGTGCGTTCTCTCTCTTCCTCGTCCAGGTGGCGCTCACGGCGACTCAAGTCACGTGGTTCGCTCCTCCGCGGGTCTTCTGCTTAGCTAGCATGAAGAGGAACTAGTCTGAATTGGGATTTGCTAGCGGACGACGTACTAATTGTAACGCAAATTAATTATTTGAATTCGTTGCAAGAAGAGCTCTCAAACTTTCAAAATACACTGGGTGCAAAGCCTAAGGACGAGATGGGTAAAGCAACATAACAAATGAACTACTTGGTGGAAGGAGATGAAGGTGCGGGAGAATGTTTCCAGACGTCTCTCACATGTACACAGAAAGCTGGACGTCACATGGCGTGAGTGTAGCGAGCCTATAGTGCCAAATACGTCTGGTCCCGCAACACGGAACAGTTGACGAAACAGGGCAAGACGGTGTGTGGCAATTAGGGAGCTGTTACGGTGCACTGTAATGGTGTTCTTCATTGCAACATGGCCCGTAGACACCATTTGGATAACTTCACAGGGGAAGAATCATCGGGAAACTGGAAGAAGGGCGAAGTATGACGAGTGTTGCTCAGGAGTTTGAAATTGCTCACAGCATTGTTTCACGTGCATGGGGAACCTTTCAAACCACGGGCACTGCTGTCTCAAGGATAGTTAGTGGTCGACCACGCTCAACTACAGCAACAGGCAAGAAGGGATCCACGCCAAACAACGGGTGGAATTGCAACCACATTTAACAGGACAGCTAGGCACGCAATCTCACGATACACAGTGGCACGGCGACTACACAGCGGTGGTCTCTTTGCCCGACGACCAGTACGTTGTGTTCCATTGACATCCGCACATCGGCGGCACCGTTTGCGATGGTTTCAAGAGCATCAAAATTGGACCAACGAGGAATGGGGTTGCGTGCTCTTCTCGGATGAGAGCAGATTCAGTCTAAGTAGCGATTCTCAATGTACCCTCGTCTGGCGAGAGGTGGGAACACGTAATGAACCCAGGAATATCCTTGAACATGATCATTTTGGTAGTCCGGGTGTTATGGTTTGAAGAGGCATAGTGTTGCATGGGCGCACCGACCTCCAAATCTTTGAACACGGTAAGCTCTCTGGTCAACGTTATTGTGATACTGTAGTCCTTCCCCATGTGCGTCTTTTCAGGGGTGCAGTCGGCCCTGACTTCATTTTTATGGATGACAATACGCGACCACATCGAACAGCGCAGGTGGAGGATCTCTTGGAAAGAGAGGATATTCGGCGAATGGACTGGTTAGCCCGTTCCCCCGATTTAAATCCCATCGAACTCGTGTGGGATGCTTTGGGGAGACGCATTGCAGCACACCCACATTCACCAACGACGATCCAACAATTGTCAACAGCGCTGGTGGAGGAATGGAACGCCCTACCACAAGAACTGCTTACCAACCTTGTTGGCAACATGGGAGCACAATGCAGAGCATGCATTGCTGTCCGTGGTAATCATACACCCTTTTAAGCACCGTGTATCTGTTTTTGCAAATCTAGGGAGTCATCATATGTCGTATTAACTTTAGTGTAGGTTATGGTCTATGAATAAAAGTGGCATTTCTGTTCGTCTTATTGGATATTTCGTTTAGTTGCCTACTGTAGCATACCGTAGCAGTTCCCTCTATGTATGATTCAAGTTTCATCGAGCTATGTTACTTGGCAGTGTCACAGCATGCGAAGATTACTTTCGTCCTTAGGTTTTGCGCACCAGTGTAGTTTCATATTTGTAAAATTCCATGTATATTTAAAGAGTGCTTTTTCAATTAAATACATTTATATAACAACTGTAAGAATCATAATCGTTCTGTGTGTTGTTAACCTGATTTCTTTCCTTGTCACGTATGAGTCAACCACTATTTATTTAAAGTTTAAAGTGGTCGTTTTCACGTTAAGAGAAGAAAAGAATATACAGGGGTCCAGCACGCAATAAATTGCGGACGTTGCACTTCATTAAAGTAGAAATATGACTTTAGATATTGTGAGTAAAGGGAATATGTAATGAACTTGAACTATTTTCGAATTAATAACACGATGCAATTACGATATTTGAAGAAATGCATAGGTGATAATTTTTCTAGGTGACAATGATGAATCGTAATAATAATTATAACTGATCAGCATACATTTTTTGATTCAGGGGCCCTCAAAATATGCATTTCCGGTAAAATCTCGATATCGATTTTTTGAGTGGAATGCAATACTTCCCCTATTTTTTACTATACGTAGTAGAAAAAGTAATAATGAAAATCATGAATACATAATAATTTGTTATTGCTACATATACGCAGCGAATAGCTCAGGGGTAACGTCTGTAGCCAGCATTCGGGAGGTCGTGGTTTCGATTCCCGCAGTCGACCTTTCCGACTATAGGCGAATGCTGGGAAGGTTTATTACTTCCCGAATTTTCTGTTCCTCCATACCCACATTCTCATTTCACTTCATCTTTCATCTGCTGGGTCTGTTTCAGGGTTAAAAGCGTCGGTGTTGCATGGCGGGGGAAAAGGATGCTCTATCTCTATGTAGCTGTTCGTCTCCCGGAATAGGGGCAGTCTCAGAATCCGGCCCCCCCAGTGGAATGTACAAGCCTGCAGGGGGAAGGGGAGTCATCCGGGGAGTTCCAATCTGTAAAAGGCAGAGACCTTGCCCTCTTTGACCTGTCGTGCCTCCTGGTCCGGCCACCCTCCTCCTCCTCTCAGCTTATCCCTCCCAACCTGGGGCACCCCGTCAAGGGTTAGGCACAAAGATCTTGTAGGTCGAGGTTCTAAGTCCCCCTCCGCAGTTAGTCCTAGTCCTAATCCTAATCCTTATTCTCTCTCTCTCTCTCTCTCTCTCTCACACACACACACACACACACACACACACACACACACACACACGTATATAAATAAAAGCGTCTCTCCATTAATTTGACTGTTAGAATTTTTATAAAGGTATGTCCAAATACATTCATTGAGATTGTAAATCATATTAGGTATATAACATTACGTCATAAAGACTGTATGGCATATGTACAATACTTGAAGATGGTAACGGATTTAAGAATGTCTACTATTAAATGTATTTGTGCTGTGTGCTGAAATAGACCCCAGTGGGAAAAGGCTCATTTAGTTGTATAGCAAATGAATTCCTTTTTGGATTCTCGCAGATTTTTAAAATGTATTGTGCTGATTTTAGCTGTTTATATAGAATTATGCTAAAGTTGCATTAACTATACGATTTCAGATGCTCATTAGAGTTAGGGAACTAACCTAATAGTTATTTTCGAGCGGTTATTAGGAACCTAGCATTTTCTTGACCTACAACGGCTGAAACTACCAATGAAGCATTAATGTTTCTTACTATTACCGCTCACTGAACATTTGAAAAACAGCTACATAATATTTGAATAATTATAGTAAAATAACAATAACTGAAACCTTGCATTTTCTTTTGAACGTATTTATCTACAATGGGTCTCATAGTCACTCAGTTCCAAACATCGTTTCCCCTTTCCAATGTTTTTGCTGCTTTCTAGTATAGCTATCGGTGTCCCACCTGAAGGGGGTTCACAAAAATGTCATTCAAAAGATAAATTATGAGGAAATGAAAAAAATTCTGATGGGTTACACTCACATGACTTTCTCTACTCTTGCACAAACTATTTTTACAAACTCTTATTCTCCATCTATTTCATATTAATCGAGGTAAACATTTGCAGAAACGATCTTTTGACATGCAAAGAGAATTACATTTTACACATGGCGACCAGTTCTAAAATACTTGACTATCGCTTAAGACGTACTATGTTCCCCTTGTTTTGTAATTGCAAGGACAATATAGAAATACAGTAGCCTTTAAGCATATACATATATCTTAATAGCTGGTTGCTAGGTGCAGCACCATTCTCTTTGCCACAGATTAATACTCTTTGCATATCCAAGACAAAAACATGAATAACGAATTCCCATTTGAGAAAATAAGTATTGAAAAATTTAAGGGAATAACAAGCAATATCTCGAAAATGGATCACTCAACATAAAAAAATTGCATATGACGTAAATTGTGTATTTTAACGCGATATAAATTTTTTGTGTAGTAAAATTTTGTCTATATCTTATGGTTTAGCAGTTATGCAAAAGCCGTTCACAATTAAGAATGCTTTTGGAGACATTCCCAGAAAATTCAAGATATACGTTTATTTGTCATGAAAATATCTTAAACATATGCTATTTTAATCAAAATCGTTAGACACATTTTTGAGAAATTAAAATTTTCGAAAAATATTCCATATAAAGGGTAATCTGGGGTGAGGGATTTTCTTGAAAACCTTCGTGTCGCATCTCTGGAAGATACTGAACCTAAATAGCAAGTTTGGTGTTTATTCGACTGTTCGTTTCTGAGTTATGCTGTTCACAGACACACACACACGGACATGTTTCCAAAAATGCTTTTTTTGGATTCAGGGGGTCTCAAAACATATATTTCCGGTGAAATCTCGGTATCGAATTTTTGGGTGGAATACAATACTTCCCCTACTTACTATAGGTAGTAGAGAAAGTAAAAATGAATAACGAATTCCTATTTGAGAAAATAAGTATTCAAAAATTTAAGGGAATAACAAGCAATATCTCGAAAATGGTTCACTCAACAAAAAAAAGATGCATATGACGTAAATTGTGTATTTTAACGAGATTTAAATTTTTTATGTAGTAAAATTTTGTCTATCTCTTATGGTTTACCAGTTGTGTAAAAGTCGTTCACAATTAAGAATACTTTTGGCTCATTCCCAGAAAATTCAACATATACATTTTATTTGTCATGAAAATATCTTAAACATATGATATTTTCATCAAAATCGTTAGAGCCATTTTTGAAAAAATTAAAATTTTCGAAAAATATTCCATGTAAAGGGTAATCTGGGATGGGGGGATTTTCTTTAAAACCTTCGTGTCGCATCTCTGGAAGATACTGAACCTAAATACCAAGTTTGGTATTTATCCGACTGTTCGTTTCGGAGTTATGCTTATCACAGACAGACACAGACATGTTTCCAAAAATGCTTTTTTTTTTGGATTCAGGGGATCTCAAAACACATTTACAGTGAAATCTCGGTATCGAATTTTTGGGTGGAATACAAAATTTCCCCTACTTACTACACGTAATAGAGAAAGTAAAAATTTGAACATAACATGGCAGTATGCGTGATAAATGACAGTAGATCAAAGAGGTGTTGGAAATGACTTCCGTAAATGACGCATAAGACGTCGCAAGTTTGCTAGCTGCCAGATTCTCGGGTGTCAGGATATACTGCCATAGCTCACCGAGGAGGTGTGGTTTTTTTTTGTACATCCGTCAATGTACATCTTACAGGTTACCTCACAGGAAACAGTCGGATCGGACCAGATACGGTGATCTTGGGGGCCATAATGTTTATGAAATGACTCAGGGAGAAATGATTCCATCTAAGCCATTCTTACTCGAGAAGTGTGGCATGTTGTACGATCTTGTGGTACCACCCTCGTGTCAGCTCCCGATCGCGAGTTTTCGAGAAAGTTCCACTTGTAAAGCGGAATCGAAAAAATAGGCCCTATTATGCGGGCGTGGCCCTTCATGTCGATTCAACACTGCTCCACTGTTATCCAGCTTCCACACTAACTTTTGTATGCAGTGGTTTGACAGCCTTTGTGGACCAGCAAATCGAGCAAAAAACTTTTGCTCACAGGAATCATCAATCCAATATTGTTTCACAAGAACACGCGCTCTTCAAAAGAAAGAGATACATTGTCACAAGCACTAGCAGGAAGTTACGTCACATCTGTTATTCCGCTGAACTGGAATACGAGCGCCAAACACTACTCGAGGAACCTCTTTTGATACATGACGTAATGGATTATATTCTATCCAAATGCGATCGTATTCAGCAAAAGATTTACGCAATGCCGTGACAATTTCTGGGGTCCCTTTTGAGTGGGGCACCCGGTATAACGTTGCCTTCAAGAGTGTCGTTCTACACTTCACTTGTTGCATTAACACAGGGCCACCGCAGTTATATTTACTAACACGCATTTGCAACACGCGCAATTAAATGTTACAAAAGTGAATTTAACTGTAGAAATCACCTCCACTCACAGACAAAAGATAACCGAATGTGTGTTTACAGATACTGGAAGTCATTATTATCGCTAGGGCGGCAATTTCGACGACTTACCGTTCATAATGATTAGAACAATGTATGACAAGCGACGCGACTATACCTGAACCACAGAAGTATGTCGATCCATATCAACAAAACCTTCGTCAACGTATGTCCAAAAATCTGATGTGTTACATTCACATGGATTTCTCTATTTTCAATCCTTTTTAATGGGTATACAAACTATTCTTAGTAAAGCTTATTTTTTGATCTACTTCATTTTAATCCAGATAAATCTTTGCAAAATAGCTACATTATAAATTTCGTTAGAATACGAAGAGAGCAGCGATAGTCAAATTTTTAAGTACTGGACGCTGTATTGAAAAAAATGGAATCATTAATAACGATATCTCGGAAATGGCTAATGCCACATAAAGTTGTTTGAAATACGTTGTGTGGTTTAAAGAGATATACATTTCTTGTGCAGTACTTTCTCGTCTATCGCTTAACGTTTACTACTTATACCTACAACATTATACAGAACACCTTCCGAATGAAGAGGACTTCAATGGCTATTCACAGAAAATTCAGGATATAAATACTGTTTGGCATGTAAATGTCATTAATATATGGTATTTTTAATAAAAATAAGTGCCATTTTTAGAGAATAAAAATTTCGAAGTCTATGTAAAGGTTAGTTTGGGGTAGAGGCATTTTCTTGAAAATCTTCGTGTCGCATCTTTAGGAGGTACTGAATCCAAATACCAAGTTTGGTGCCTATTCCAGTTTTAGTTTTTGAATTATACTGTTCATAGACAGACACACATACGCGGACCTATTTCTAAAAATGCTTTTTTTTTGGATTCCAAGGCCTCAAAACATGTATTTTCGATGAAATCTCTGTATCGAAGTTTTGGTTGGAATGCAATACCTTCTCTACCTACTATATACGTAGCACAGAAAGTAAAAACATGGTCCGCCTTTCTGTCTTTCTCTAACAGTAAGTATTTTTGTGGATTGTTAATAGATATTTTTATCGGATTCATTGAGGCCTTGTTGTCCCAGCCACAAAGGGGTAATCGCTAAATTTAACAGCGACATGATCAAAGAGGCTAGTCACTTGTAAACTGTTGCAGTGTTCCTTTGATTAGCGAGGAAAATCTATAAATGTCATGTAATTAGAGAAAAATCACAAACATTTGCGGTTACATGCATGTATCTGTACAAACAGTACAAGTGAATAATATGAACGCACTATACGCGTTTCAAGATAGCTCCTGCTAGAGTTCCCATTATTTTCTGTTCATAGTGATTCGTATTGAAGGTGCCACAGTTAATAAATCAACATCAAGAGTAACATTATTATTCAAGAACTTATTGCTTTATTATTATTATTATTATTATTATTAATAATTATGTTTGTAATTCCTTCTCATTAGCATCTTCGATGTTTTTATAATCTATTCCACTCTATCCTTTCAGTAGTAGACAGACAGCTTTTACTTTTCATTAAGATCTATCCGAATGCACAGCTCTCAAGGAATTATTACAAGTATTATATTTGGGTTTAAACAGTTCTACGGGCAAACAAAATATTGCGATATTTGAACGCAATAAAAATTAGTACTGATTACAGAAAACAAATTAGAACCGTCCTGCGCCGTGGCGCTGTTGGCTAGAGTGTGGATCTCTGGTTCCCGGCTACGGAATACGCCCGGGTTCGATCCCACACATGGGTATGCGAATTTCAAGTTCCGGGTATATGAGGGGTGCCCACTCAGAATTGTGAGGAAAGTGAGGAGCTGTGATAGCTGCGGTCACGGCCACTTAGGCCAACATTCTTACTGGGGGTGGCGTGATGCTGCATATATCACCTCCCCGTATTCGCTAATGACCTAAAGTTGTGCGCCCTTAAACAAACCAAACCTCCCCGTACCGTTTGGATGATCGCCCACCTCTGCCGTGCTTACGTGGGCGTGAGACCGACAGTCGGGTTGGCAGGTCAAGGCCCTTCATAGACCGTAGTGCCACGGCATTATTTATATTATCATCATTATATAAATTAGGACTACATTATAACTGTTAGCTTTGTCCAAAATTATAATGAACTATTACTTTCTTGGTGCATAGTATACTCAGTAAAACGGGAATCACCTTTAGGTCGAATTGCAGTTTCGTTATAGGTGTTGAATATATCTATTCTAGTACTATAAAAAGAGAAAGTTTAAATGTGTGTGAATGATAATCTCAAAACCACTCAGTCCGATTTTAATAATCTAAAGAAAACCCTAGTATTTCCGATCGACATGGACTCAAGTCATAAACTACTAAAACACTAAAAAGTGTTTACACAACCTATATACTAGAATAAAAAAGAATCGGAGTTACAAATGAATATACTTGCGAAGAAGGCTTTGATTTTCGTTGAGATTGCCATGGTGTAGTTACTCTATAGCTGTTACTCTACAGAAAATTAATATAAAATAAGACAAATGTCGCTGATATTTCATTCCAAACTTTCTATATACCTACACAGTCACGATTTAGCAACTTAGAAAACAGAAGACGAAAGGAAACAAAACAAAACAAAACAAAACAAAAGATAATCGGATCTGATTATAAAAGAACAATACCGAAGCAAAATATTGTAACAAATAAGTTGCTGCGAAAACACACCAGGTACTCAACGTAGCACAAGCGTTACTCTCGGGTCACTTTGGCACACCCTCGAATGCAACAAAACTGATCTATCGAACCAAATAAAAACTAACTGACTGAGTTACAACTCCCAATGAAGTGCACTGTTCACTTGCACTATCACTTCTAACAGAAACTCAACTCGTCGTGAGCAGTCTCCCTTATATAGGTCCCGCATACAAAGCGGAACTTTCGAGAATGAGGAATCCTCTGGAGCGTGGAAGTGGCACATAATAGCAATTGTTCCACGCGCCCATTGTTCTATTGTTTGCGTGCTTGTTATCGTTTTCAAGGGCGGCCGCAGGCCCCGCCCAAGTATGGGGCCAAGACGTGCCTACTGGGCCGCAAGCAGCCTCGCGCGCGCGGTCACAATATTTTAATAACCCTCACATAAGAAAGTTTTTGCTTTATTCCTTTGTACTTATGTTATCAAGTTGGGTATAGTAGGGCGTACTAAATAATTGTATATAGGGAGAAAATTGCTAACACTAGAAATCCGTGAACCTATGTCTTTTCCAAAGAGGCGTTGCAAGTGGTGGCCTGGAAGTGTGAAATCTTCATATTTACCAGCTTCAGCTCTATTTATTTATATATGTGAAGGGTTTCTGGATTATGTGAAAACTATGTAGTTTTTGTGTTATTAAATAAGGGACCAAAGGGAAAGTACAAAGGTTTAACATTTCACCTACATTATCTAAAAGGTTATTCGACCATTCCGACTGGCGATTGTTCCACCGGCAGAGGATACTTATAGCCTATTTTACAGTTCCACAATTTGGAAGTCTATCAGGGGGACGTTAAGGAAGTTAGTTAGACCTTCCACCGTCATTCAAGTCCTTTTACGTGAATGTCAGGGGTTTTTTCATCCGCTTTAGGGATGAATAACTTAGGGACTGCACGAAATTGGAACTATAATTGTTTAAGGGGAGGATTAACCATACAAATTTTCTACATATTCGTATAATAATTTCATAATGAATAGGGGAGGTAAACGAAGTTAATGAATTCGTCTTTCTAGTTTAAAAAGCTAACCTTGGAGCATCGGGAAAGCCAGCTAGTATATTATGCAAGACACCTGCTTAAAAAATTAGGTCCTCTATTTCCGATGCTCTAACTGTCATCTTTATTCTTAAAACTTGTCCTTTCTCCCTCGTCGTCCTCTTCTTAAAGAATAATGCATGACGAAGTTTCAAATTAGATTTTGTTGGAACGTCTTTATGAACTGAAATAAATGTAAGTGGAATGAAATAGGCTATTACATTTTAAATGGAATGATTCACGCTGGTCTGTTGTCCTCGTAATGCTTGTTGAAAATTATTCTGCCCAAATGGTTGAAGGAAACGAAGCTTCAGGTGTGTATAATAGTTTCGAAAAATATAATCCTGAACTGTATATTGACATCATGCCCTGTATGAATGTGTTATTTATGCCTTGAGGATCAGACTTTTGTTAGATATTAACCAGTTTGTTTATTAGAAAATAAATATTAATATAATCCGGAGAAAATTTAACGGAATTACTAATATAAAACTTAATATAGAGCAATTTACATAGAATAAACACTAAGTATAGCTCAGAAATATTTCTGGAAGTTTGTGTCATTCCAGATATTAGAATAGCTCATTCAGATATTACATTAAATGCATTTTGTTACTACAGAGTATTTCCCTATAATCCAGATCAATGTATGTACTTTATACTTTTGACGTGCAGGGAGTAAATAATTGATTGCAATTGACACTCTAAGAACCAGGGAAGAATTCGGCTTCTCAAAATTTAAACTGGAAATGTAAGTCTCCGACAAAAAGGACACAAAGACTGTCCATAATGGCGTTCAAAGTTCCTTTCTCCATGCCCTTACAAATTATTAATAAGATAAAATATCTGTGTTACTATCCACGATTTCTATACCATTATAACTTACTTCATAGCTACTATACAAATTCTTATAAAAATCTGTTTTTGTCTATCCTACTAAATACGACAAAATACGTTGACCGAACTGGGTTCAATACACATTTGGTACAGAGCGTTCGCTATATTGCGGGGCTGCGAATCGCTGTATGCGATACTTCGCGTACTGTCTATTACACTGGGGGGGGCTTTCCGTTTTAAATGTCTCGCGTTACTTACGAGTGACGGTAACATGTGTGGGTACTAACCTTGTTATAAGTAGTGTTGAAGGTGATGCCCAATCCATGTTAAGACATTTTGGCATTTAGGATGAAATTTTCATTCACGCACTTAAGTTCTTCTCGTGTAATTATCATAATTTGTTTTTATATCGTCCTTAAGCTCATCTATGATTGAAGATTGTTCCTATAAACTTTACTTTTTAGGGTTCGAATGATACACCAATTTCGCCAATATTTACCTTTGTTAGAATATTTCGTTTTCGCTTCTTAGGTTTAGCATTTTGGATCCCGTTGTCCTAAATTGATTAACCAGACGTGTAACAGTTTCTCTATCCGGAACTGGAATACCAGGAAATTTCTCCTGAAACAGTCTACACACCTGTCTACATGATTCAGTTTTTACGTATATACCGTACCGTAGCGTACCTACATAAATATTCGTTGTTTAAGCGTAAATTTGTCGGTAGGCTTTTCAGTGGACTAGTAACAAGACAAGAACAGCAGCAACAAGAACACTCTTAAGCAAATCACACAAACACACATGTATTGAATAAAATTTTACCTCCGAGATGCACAATGCACAAACTACACGAACAGAAGTTAGCAATTGACGCAGTAGGAGTATAATACAGCTAATAAACATAGCCTTGAGCGGGTCATTCACCATTAGTGCCCAGCAGAAAAATAACCTAGGTCACTGCAATGTAAGCTGAGCATGCATACACGCAATCTGTGACCCCACCATACAGCGACCGCTCTGTAGTAGCTGCACAAAAATATAAAGGATTGAATACGCTTGGTATGAGCTCACGGGAAGCAAAATTCCTGGCACTTCATAACACGTCTGACTTAAGATACTGAAAAAATTAAGCTAGCTACAGTTCTGAAATGTTTAATGACACAAAAATATGACATAAGTTGTACATTTTAAGGAGATCTGCAACTTTTGTGGCAACCTATTTGTCGCTTGCAGTACTCCAGTTATACAAGATTCAATCAATGAAAATAACTTCAAAGATAATTTTGAGAAAATTCAATATGTACAGCTTATTCTTCATGCAAAATCTCAATCACATATTTTATCAAAACGTTAAAGGCAATTCTGATACAAAAACGCAAAAATTCCGATTGCGTTCATGAAAGATGATGGGCTCATACTTTTGAGTTATGAGAGAAAGAGAGAGAAAGACCTTTTTTAAACATACTTTTTTAGGGAGGGGTTCATGGGACCTTAAAATGTTTTACGATGAAATCTGAACACCAAATTTGTTGTTGAAATGTAGGGCGTTTCAAAAAGAAGGAGCAGGTGCTGTATCAAAGCAACGTGAAAAACGGATGCGGATTTTACTGTCACAGTATAGAAGAAAGTTAAATTTTTAATACTTGATGAGACTGTGTGCATTCAACAAGAACAGTTTGTTGCACAGAATATCAAAGGCATAGTCATTTTTGCTACAAAAACTGGATCCTAGTTCTCAAACTTTCGTGCCACAAGCAAATTTGCCCATGAATGCAGCTGTTTATTAAATCTTCGACAGAAGAAAACTTTTCATTTGAACAATGGGTTCAGAGCCTGTTGTGGAAAAAGATTATTTTTTTTCCTGTGCTCATCGTTTTTACTTTCTTTACCACTTAATTGGCTTCGAGTGCACCCCATTGGCTCCTGGGTCACATAAAATGTACCCAGTTGGCTCCCTGTTGAAACTGTAAGGGTTGACCATGCATATTTTAATTATTGTTATGGTTGGCAATGTCATTAATGACTTTCGTTGTTTAGCTGACGAGTTATGAGTTGCCAGTACCGTTGACAACGTAATGTCGAATATCTAGTGAGCTCGACTGGCCAGTACTGTAGTGTGACATGGAGTTCGAAGTTGTTTTTAGCGAAAAAGGGAAAGCGGTTATACCGATGCACGGCTTTAAATACAGCTTTCTCAAAGATTTAAGCCATGCTAGAAAACGATGGAAAAGTACAAAAATATCTTATAAAGCATATTTAATATTTAATTTGAAAATGAAATAAGTTTTAGTGAATTAAATCATAACCATGAAAAATAATCAGAAGTTTCGCTTAACCAACATAGGGTTAGTGACTCAGTTAAAAGGAAAACAGTCGAAGATCCTTATGAACGATTATTGCGCAAGGAACTAGAACAGCATAGTGCAGATGTTGACCCATTAACGCCTGAATTATTGTTTTGTCAACTTTTATTAGATTTTTTAGTTTATTATGTTTCTAAGTAACACAAATGTACTGAATAAAATACAAAAATGAGTATTCATTACTCAGTTTTGAAAAATATTTGCCGTTACTTCCACTATCTAGTTTTATGGTATACAATTTTCATTGATACATTGTAGTCTGAATCTTCAGCAGGGTGCTATTCTACATCATTGTTAAAGGTAACACTGTCTACCCAAAATTTAACTATTTGAACTAAATATGAAAGCATAGTGTAATTCCACAAAAATGCAATTATGGTATATACACATCAGTGTTTTCTGCATTTATAAAATCCCCAAAATCTAATGAGTATGAAAGACAATAAAGCAGTCGATGCACAATCCAACAGTATACTTCAAGCACATTGTTCTCACACTTTATCTACAGTTGTCATTAGCACACGTTTTCCTTTTTCCTCCTTCCGTCGGCTGGACAAGGTGGTCAGTTCTGTTAAATCTCATAGAATCTGATATGCGACTTCTAAGAGATATCTGTGAAGCTGCTGGTCTTCCAACTCCTTTTAGTACAGTCTGGTATCTCTTGAGATAGATGTAGCCATTTCTCTTTTGAAATACAGCCGAAATATTCGTTGTCTTCGGACTTTATTGTACAAAATCCACATTATTGTACTGAATGACCACATCTAGCATCCACGTAAACAAAGGCCAGTACCACTTTTTTGCTTCGTATCCCAATGCGATAGCAGGCAATATTCCGGTCCATCTGGTCAGTACCTCCCATAAAGATGTATTTGGCGACTAGCCTTGGCCTCGAAATCATTACATTTCGCTCCTGCTGCTGTGAAAATCTCTTCACTTGATCAAGTTCTTAGCACCACATAAGAAGAGATTATGACTAATGAGTTATCCATCCTTCGAACATAAAGCAGATCATTCTTCTCTAATATTGTCTCAAACTGCCCACGATCTTTTTTAGAGAATACTTGTTTGTTTTCCAGGGGACATCCTTTAGAGACTCTATTTTCTCTAACACTACCAATGGCAGAATAGCCATAATGCCTGAGAAATGAGAAAAGTGGTGCACTGGAAATTAATTATCCATGAAGAATTTGTAGTTCAGTTTTCTCTTCTCCTCTGGAGCTTCGTTAACCAATAAGAGTAAAGGACTTCCCGCTTTAGCAATTAACTATTGTAGTCAGCATTACAGTTTGATCCTTTATCCTGGTACAGATAAAAATTGACCAAATATCCGTCCTTGGTGTTCGGGCTGCATATCTTATAGTCAAATCTACTGGACTTGCCACGGATGAATTGCTTGCACCCATGTCGGTCGAAATATTTGATCATGCATTCATCAAATGATAATTTTTCCTCGGGTATGAAATTATCAACGCGTATCTTCTTTAACTTTTCCATTATAGGCCGCATTTCCCACGCCTTATCATTATGGTCAATTGGTTGTCTGAAAAGTGCAGAAGCCTACAGATTAAGAAATCTGTCTTATCTCATTGACCAATAAACAGCCAAGTTCTTCGTGGCATCATTTGAATTCCAAAAGTGCCTTTTAGATGGCAAGTTACTGCAGTCGCAACATATAGAATGGCAATGAAGTAGTTTGTTTCTTCTGCTGTTATCTTTGGATCCTAAAAATTTAAAAATAATGCATAACGCCTGGTTTCCTCTACACCTATTCTTTCACTGTCTGGTAACCTTATTTCAATGTTAGCCAGGAATTGATGAGCTGTCAGGTTGTCAGATAATCCGTCTTCATTCCTATTTCCGGAATCCTCGTCTGTATCTACGTTTGGTACTGGTGGCTCAAAAAACACATCACCATCAATATCGCCACTCTAAATTAACTCCAGAGCTTCAGATACTGAAAGCCCTTTTCTGAAACAATATAACTAAATATACGTCTTACTGAGTATATCCGCCTAGCGTTGCCATATGGTAACAGGAACTATAAAGCCATAATTTCACCTGTTTTTCTCCGAATCACCTTGTAACTCCCGGAGAATATATATATATATATATATATATATATATATATATATATATATTGCACTATACAAAGAAATGTGCTACCAAGAAATAATCCACATAACTCTAAGCATATAAAAATATACTTACCCGAAGCGGATGTCCATTTCTGCTCCACAATCAGCGACAGCAGCCTTTCAAACAATCTCTACGTTATTATTGTGACAAATATGACAATGTACACTATATTGTCCTAAACACTGTTCATTTACAGAGCGATTTGCAGTGGTACCAAACAAAAACCTAATTTTTGAAAGTGCAATAATGGCTTTAAGAATGTGTTACGTCGTTACGAAATGGCAACGCTAGGCGTTACTGGATTAAATTAATTAGTAAACAGTATTCAAAGAGCAAGGCTTCCAGTCACACCAAAATTATCAACAAATTTACAAGAATTGTATGAAGTTCTTGAATCAATTTAAATAGAAACTAACAAAAGTGAAACTTTTTTTATTAATTAACGGCATTGAAAAACAAATAGCTGTTTTCTCTTTCCGGTTGAATGTAGAATTTCTTTATACTTCTTGATGGAACATTTGGAACTTCCCCCAAACTATTTTGTCAACATTTTATTGTTCATGGTATGAAACATGGTTATGATATCTGTTGTTTTTTGCTGTCGGACAAGACCAATAAAAGTTACGCTACTGTTCTTCAATCGATAACTGAGGAGTATGATGCATTTGGAGTGAAGTTATGTCCAAAGGGACTGTGAACAAGCAATCCATTATGGCGTTACATCCACATGGACAAACACATCTTTAAAATTTTGCACACTTCATCTATGCCAAACTTGGTTTAAGAAAATAAATGCTTTGGGACTAAAAAGTGAATATCGAAATCCTAAATCTGAGACAGGAAAATACTTAAAATTATTTTTTTGGCTTGCTTTATCTAAATCAGAAATTAGTAGATGATGTTTTTACAGATGCAATAATGCCATGCAACCACAAGACGATATTGTGCGACAAATTACTGATTATTTTTCATACTTCCTTCTTGTTGGTTTTCTCCATTGCTGTGGACAGAGGTATCACCTTCGATGACTAGAACGACAAACTGTTGCGAGTCTTTACAGTCAAAATTAAATACAATGATGTATTGTTACATGCTGGGTAGAGGTCTAAAAGTTCATATGAAAATTAAATTAATTTCTAGTACCCAGCACGTACATAGAAGGGATGTATACTTACTTGGCTGCGGAGGACCGAAACGTGGTATGGAGGTTAAGAGGAAGATGTGGGTTTTCACTGTATAAAATCCATAACACAAATCTACTGGCACATTTCTAGATTTATTTCCCAACCGTTTGGGGTTCCTACATTATTAAATATGAAAGGTGAGGGGAAGATGTCCACTAATCCAAAAGCCGGCTTGCACGAGTGATCTGCTTCTCTCTGAATCCTATGATGTCGTCCTCCGGGACTAGTGGTACCGTGCTAGCCTCTAGTTCCCAAGGTCGCGGGTTCAAACCCGGCGGAGGCCGATGGATTTTTTCGGGCGTAAAAATCCTTAGCACGGCTTCCTTCGGAAGGGAAGTAAAGCCGGTGGTCCCGTGTCATAGATTTACGGCACGTAAAAGAACCTCGAGCCTGATAAAGTGGCCTCTGAGCAAAATTACCGGTCTTTCACGCCCAATATAGAATGGGACGCTAAGAACCGCAGCAGTTAAAGAGCGTCCATAAATAAAACTGAATTTCAATTTCAATTTTCTGAATCCTAAGTAAGACGGACACTATATCCCCCACCATGCGTGGCTAGCAAAGCTATTAGCCAGGAGTGACGTAAACAACAATGTGTCTGGTAATGAAAATGTAGAAGAATAATATGTCTGACAATGACAATGTAACTCCCCACATTATTAATGCGCCATAGTATCACTCTCACCAACATATCAAGATGCACAGTGTTAATAAAACTGTGAGAAGAAAACAGACAATAGAAAAAGAATTTTTTTCAAACAATCAATAATAAAATACGAATCAGGGAATATGTCTAGTTTACAGTTCCTCATAAAGGTTTTCTTAAAATTTTTGCTTGTCAACTTTTGAACAGATGTATTTTAATGTTATTTATACAATTTTACTGTACTTATAATGACGATGTAATACTGCTCTGTTTTTGAACAGATGTATGATAATGTTATTTATACTATTTTACTGTACTATGTTATACTATTTTGTTCACTCTTAGATTTTGGTCAAAACAAAAATTTCACACGGGAGCCAACTGGGGTATAGCTTAATATGAGCGTGCAGAAAAGTGCATTGGGGACTTGACCCGGTCTGGCACCTTGGCTTCCAACCACAAATTCGGTACCGAGATTTCACCGGAAGCACACTTTTTGAGATGTACTGACCCCAAAAAAGCATTTTAGGGAAAATTCGTGTGTGTGTGTGTGTGTGAGAGAGAGAGAGATAGAGAGAGAGAGAGAAAGAGCATATACCTAAACCACATACATAATTAAAACATGAAACTTTGACTTCAGTACCCTCCAAGCATGCAAAAATACGTCTTAAATTATTTTAATTAAAGCACTATAAATTAAAGACACTGAATGACTATTTCAAAATATGTCTATAGTTTTTGTGAATATCCTGTAAAGTTCTCTTCATTCGGAATGGATTTTCTGTAACAGCTAAACCATCACAATGAACAAAACATTTGGAAAACCGTAAGGGATAGAAAGCTTAATACAATAAAAAGGAGAACTCATTCAAATATACAGTTGTAAAATACGTTTTTACTACAGTAAAATAAAAACCACTTAAAAAAAATGTTAAGGATCTCAGTAATGAGATGAAGCACAGAACGAAGGTAAACCGAAGTAACTAAACATATTTAATTAAACAGACAAATTAAAGACTATGAAAGTAAGTGGAAATTCCGCATGCAGTGAATGGGAAGCATATATTTTGCTTTAATTATAATCCGAGGGTAGGAAAGAGTTGTTTGGCAGAGACAACTTTTGAGAGAATGAGGTATTTAAAGTGCAACAAACATAATAAATAAGAAGCAATCTTGGGAGTAATGATATATTCATTGTAATAATTTACTTGGTCGACATTTTTCAATTCTCGTCACTCAGCTCTTGATGTTGTTAGGCACAGTAACGTTTTCGGGAAGCGTCGTTCCATCTTCAGCAAGGAATGTCGACTGAATCGACAATGTAACAAACATACCTAAACTCTGATAATGGGATGTTAATGTATTAAATGCCTATGAAGACAGCGCTTACGGATAAACCAATGCCAAATCAGTTTACCTTTCTTCTCTGCAAGAGCACCTTTCAAAATTTCCATGGCTGGTATCATCAGGTCTGTATTTTTATCGATCGTGCAGCTTGTTTCATAATTAGTTTAAAAATCGATAAGCAACGTAAACTAAAAACGATATAAAGATAATGGTTGGGACAACATAAGCTGGTGAGAAGGTTCTCGGTGAAGCACTCTATTGGCAACTTGGGGTTTTCACTAACTTCATTCATTCATCTCGGAAACACAGACGCCCCTGGGTGTAGTCAACCTCATACATAAATGAACACTCCGACATTTCTCTCGGGAGAGGGACGGTTTCAGCTCCCTCGTACAGATGGCGTGGCGGTAACCCAAGGGGGTCTTGTCTGGGTAGAGGTTTGTCAACCAAAATTTCCAGCATGCATTTTTTAAAGGCTCTCAATAAGTCTCATAGGTCTCCTAAATTGAGAAAGGAAAACCTACCTACTACGTGTGTTAATAATCTCTCTGTCCTGAGATATGCACGACCAGATGACCTAACCCACCATGTTTGAAAGAATTCTTAACGAGACCATATTGTTGTACTTCATAGCTTCAGCTCTTAAATAATTATAAGGAATTTACAAAACTAGGACCTTGGCGGGCGTGGCGAAAATACCTCCTTTTCCCAGAGTCTCAGAAATATGCAACCTGCGAGATATGACCAGTAATACGTGGAGTAGTAGTAGAAATATGAGGGCACTGCCACTCTGGTGAAACTGCTGAGGAAGTTCAAATGTCATCGCGAATTATCTTTTCATCACTCCTGCTCTTCGAATTTTCCCTTTTAATGTGTTAGTTATTACTCCATAAATGTGTTTGCTCCATATTTTCTTATTTATGTATTCGTTTTTATTTCCAGTATGTAACATTAGCTGGTTTTCTCGACATGTCTTTTTAAACTAGTGCGACATTTTAATTTTATTTGCCATCACGTGGTACTCATGAAATTATTCAATGGTCTAGAATATTTTATAGCGAGACCTCCTTTCCCCCAGTAATTTATCAAGCGGGATGGCTTAGGCGGTATGCCTGTGGCTCACATTCGGGAAGTGCCGGGTTCAATCCGCGACGACTGCTCATTCTGACCTATGGGTTTTATCTCGTATTTTTTTCGGGTCGTCAGGCAATGCTGGAGTGGTTTCTTTCATCTCCGAAAATTCCTGCCCCCATTTCGTCACATTAATCATTTCATTCATTCTTCACCCCGATTTGTCTATATCAGGACTTGAGGTATCGGCGATGGTGTTTCGGTGCAGCGTGGCAGGGAAAAGGATGAACTTTCTCCTACCTCGGCCTTCGGCTGATTGCCGGCGTATAAGGACCACCCTTTGGGGAGGTTGAACCCTATGTAGGGCGGGGTCTTAGGTCTGCTTATCCGACTTTCGGGCATCTATATCTGGAAAATATAGGGACCCCATCTTTACTGTGCCCTTACTCTTGGTTCCGGCAGTCCAGTGTCTCACTTCACCTCATCCCTCCACTTCCTCCCGGGAGCGCTCCCTCGTGGGACATCGGTGCAATATTCTCATTCCGGGATCACTGCCAAATCCCCTCCGCTTCACAATCCAATCCAATCCAATGGTAATATGTAAATCCTTGAATATGTTGACATTAGGGCTTTTTGTATTATGTGAAAACTGTGGCCTGCATGTTATTAAATAAATATGGGACCAAAGAGAAGGTATAAAGATACAAAGTTACTGGGCCATACCAGAAGTTGTTTCGCCAGCGGAAGATATTTAAGGCTATACAAATTTTTCATAATCTGGAAGAATGCCCGGAGGAGGTTAAGGAATTCAGAAACCTAACATCCGCTGATATTTCATATCCATTTCCGTGAATATTGAGGCACTTTCCACACTTGATTAGGAGTACAACGGGTTATAGTTATGAGATGAAGAATATATTACACCATTAAGCTCTTCTGGCTCATTGTAGAACAATTTCATACAGAATACGAGGGAGGTAAATGAAATTAAGTCGCCATTGGTGGTTTAAAAAGCCACACGTGCAACATTGGTAAGACAACTAGTATTAAATAATAAATAGGGTGTCAAACTGCGTCTTTTTTGACAAATGAAATACCGGTCCTATTTATAACCAATAGTAGGCCATGTTATGAGTGCGTTTGTAGTACGGCGCGAGTGTTTTTGTTGACAATGCCTGACGTCATCAGACATGGGATCAGAGGGAAGTGATGAGTGTAGAATCCCACAATGAAAACAGTACATTTACAGGCCTCAGCCTCGCTAGTAAATGCAACTCGGAACTGTTTTTTGCGGATGTTTTCTCTACCTTAATGTCCTTCCGATGCTCCGGCCACTTGTTCCGTAGCTGTTTAGTTTCTCTTCCCACTGCAGGCACTCATATCGTGGCCGTTTAATAGGCATTCGTTATAATGAAAACATTCGAAAAGGTGTCAATAGAAAATTAATAGACATCAGCCAAAAGGAAAGTGAACTACATGATTGTAAAATTAAACCTTCTCTAAGATTAGCAAATGGAATAAAGTTGAATTGGGGTAAAGAGGCATATATACTTAAGAAGAAAGGAAAGATCAAAACGGCATGGTTTAGACTGGGAGACTAAAGGACATATAAATGGTTGACGATGATACAGGCAGGAGAATGTCCATTTTGTGATTTGGATGAAGATTGGGTACATATTTTGGCGGAATGTGCTCAATGAGAGAGCCAGCGAACAATTAAACTACTCAAAGATTCTTAAGTCCTGCTAGAAGGAAATTGGCATGTTGGGATCTACTGGCTGACCAGAGGAACTGGCAAAACATGGATAATTTCCTGGCTAAAGTGCGCAAAGCTAAGTCCAATTTGTTCAGTAAGTCAGATACAATTTATCTCTATTTTTCCTACATTTGTTTTTTCTACTTTTGTTTGTTTTTGAACTTTTAAATTAATAGATACACTATACACTTTAAGATACACTATACTAATATAGTGTAATAACTTTAATCATTTACCACCAACAAAGATAACTTATATACGTACTTGACATTTTTATCCAAAACTGTAGATGTGCCCAGTAACGTCTGCAGTTTGAAACAAAACTCTAAAGAACCATATACTCTGGCCAATATTGGAAATATAAGTATTAAAGTTCCTGAATGCCGAATAGTTTAAGAGCGTTTATGTAGGTAAGCAGTTATTCTTTTTGCCCTTGCTTGTATTTAATGCAAATCCATTATAGATTGAAGTGTCTATGATAAATAGAGAAAAATCTGTGAGGCTAATGGCAGAAACTACTCAATATTTTTCACGATTGAGAGTATCACTGATTTTCTGGATAGTTACAGACCATACATGGTGTTTAAAATGTTTAAAATTGCTGGACTGTTACGAGATTAGGAGTTTAAATCCTCCACTTCTGTTACTTTGCTGAATATTAATGCCGGCTGTTACATTTCACTTACTCTGTCACCTACCTATAATGTATAATGCAGTGTGTAGTTATAACCTCGTATTTTTAATGGAATAATTTGTTCCAATTATAGTATATATAATTTCAAAATAATGAAATTAGAAGGTGCGCAAATGCAGTGTTGAGAACCACAATGTTGTCCCACACTAAAATTTGTGGTGCAACAGAACAGAAAGAAATCACGAAAGAAAATAAAATAGCAAAATACATTTTCACCGAAAACTGTAATGTTATACACTGTTAATAAAATTAATGTACACATGTTTTTATATTCCAAAAGAGGTAACAAACAATAAGTTGCCCAGTAGGCATGAGCACCTTTTCCGTCACACACCTATCCTATATTGCACAGACAGTACCGCCACCGTAGCTTCGGAAGGCATTTTACCAACCTTCTGAAGGGGCGGATACAGCAGGGAAGGGTGTGTTTGGAGCGTTCTGCCTTTGTTGTTCAACTAACCAGTGGTGTGTGGTAACTGTAGCTCACGCAATGTATGGAAATATTTCGGAGGTGCATCGAGAAGCCAATTTACCACTTTAAGACATTGCTACAGCAATGCCATGCAGCATTCGCATGGACATTTTATTAAAATAATGATTAGTAAATGTGTCATCTTTGTGAGTAAAAACTATAATTTACTCCAGTTTTATATTATGTTGCCATTAAAATATTTTTTCGTGGAGATATTGTGCAAATCAGGATTTTATTTGGTTATAAATTTAAACATGCTTATTGTAAGTGCCAAGTAAAGCTATTGCTCAAAGCTACACAGGGTGGACCACTTAAGTTGAGTCTGTACAATATCTCCAAAAACTAAGTGTTATAGAAAGAAAGGCTTTAACAAGCTTGATATTATGGGGGAAGTAAATGTCACTAGTCGTGTTTTGTTTGGAAGACGTTATTATGGTCATTTTAGGGTAAATTTAATGTTTTAAATGGGAACCTACAATTAGGCTCAATTAAAATGTACCCCAAAATGACCATCACAACGTCCTCCAAATAAAACACGACTAATGGCATTTACTTTCCCCCATAATATCAGGCAACTTTTATTCCAGACATTACTTTCTACAACGCTTAGTTTTGGAGATACTGTACAGTCTCAACGTAAATGGTCCACCTTGTATATTCATATGCAAATAATACTATATAGAACTGTGCATGCAAAACAAAACGCCACTGAATGCGCAAAAAGGTAAACAGATGCAGATACACACCTGCTTCTTGTTATACATTCTTCACCTGTGAAGGTCAGTAGATGCCGGCTGAGGTGACGGCACATGTAGAAGCGAGTGTACTATACCTCTTTACTTTCCCTACTACGTATAGTAAGTAGGGGAAGTATTGTATTCCACCCAAAAATTGGATACCGAGATTTCGCCGGAAATACATGTTTTGAGACCCCCTGAATAAAAAAAAACATTTTTGGAAACATGTCCGTGTGTATGTCTGTGTATCTGTGTGTGTGTGTGTGTGTGTGGGTGTGTGTGTGTCTGTCTGATTGTGTGTCTGTAACAACATAACTCAGAAACGAACAGTCGGATAAACACCAAACTTGGTATTTAGGTTTAATATCTTCCAGAGATGCGACACGAAGGTTTTCAAGAAAGTCCCCCCACCCCAGATTACCCTTTACATGGAAAATTTTTCTAAAATTTTAATTTTCTCAAAAACGCCTCTAACGATTTTGATTAAAATATCACATGTTTAAGATATTTTAATGCCAAATGAAATGAATATCTCTAATTTCCTGGGAATGTCTCCAAAAGCGTTCTTCATTGTGAACGACTTTTGCATAACTGGTAAACCATAAGAGATAAACAAAATTTTACAACACAAAAAATGTATATCGCATTAAAATACACAATTTGTGTCATATACATTTTTTTGTTGAGTGAACCATTTTCGAGATATTGCTTGTTATTTCTTTAAATTTTGCAATACTTATACTTTTTCTCAAATTCGTTATGCATTTTGTTTGTCCTGGTAATGCAAAGAGTATGGAATACTCCACATAGCAACCAGCTCTTAAAATATTTGACTATCGCTTAAAGCCTACCAATTCCCCTTGCATCTACAAGAAAATTAGCAATAAAATTAACATCTCGATATCTCGATTAACATGAAGCATATGGGGAATAGGCGTTTGTAAAAATAGTTTGTACAGGAGTAGAGAAAGTCATATGAGTGTAACACATCAGATTTTTCACTGTAAGCTGAAAGGAGAAGTAAACAGAACTTGCATGTATCACTACACCGAGCACATGGCAGCACCACGTGGAGGACGAGGGAACTAAGGACCCGTGAGAGGAAATACTTTCAGGCAGAATGCGAATACAATATATTGCGCAGCTCGGGAATCATTAGCTTATAAACATTGAGAGTAGACAAATAAAAGTTTTACCTGAACAGTTCGGCATCTTCCATTAAAGGAACTGGATTAAACTGTTCTTAACCTTAGGTTTAGTAATCATTCATTTAGTGACTAATATCAGTATACTACCTTTGCTTTAACCTTTTATGAGTCAACAAGTTAAATGACGATTGGCACTATAGGTTAAAACACAACAGAAAACAAACGCGACCCAAGCTATCCGAGCAACAATTCGGCATCACTAACAAAGAAGTTCAATTATCGCTAAACAGTGACCAACCATATTCACTGTCGATTTAAGGTGGATACTTTTCACAGAATTTGTTAAAAGCATTTAACACACTTGTCTTCTTTCCATTTCCCGCGTTTATGTTTTCCACAGTGGCAGAAGATTCTAAACCGGAAACGAACTGCAGTGCCTGCGCATGGCCTCTTAAACCCTCTGCTGTAACAGTTTATTTAGTTATAGGTGAATATGAACAAACACATTTAGTTTCATAAATTTAACTGTTACAATAATGAATGTTTTAAATTTCTCTGCACGAGAATAACCACAAAATGTTACGATCTGAACGAACTGTTTTTTGTAGAGGAAGACGATATGCTAAGCGGGAAAGGTTGTAGTTTGCCCACCAGCCAATGAGATGCTGTCTTGTCACGTGGTTTTGTTTACTTCTCATTTCAGCTTATAGCGGAAAAGGTATAGTCGTGAATTGCTGTACAGCTTGCTGATAAGCACGCACTCTCGAACTAAGAATGAAATAATGGACGTGTTAAAATTCACAAGTCCTCGTTGCAAGACGCCAGGTATCCCTTAAAGGAATTTGCTGCATCTCAGCAAGAGGAACTATATACGATTTTTATTACCGTCAGAAGAGGAATATAACGCGGTACAAAGGTGCCGTTGTGTGGGAGTAGCGTGTCTGCTTCACATTCAAGAAGCCCCAGGTTCGAAACTCGGTTAGGGCGAGTTACCCGGATGAGGCTTTTTCCCTTATCCTGAAACTTGGGTAACCAAGTTCTATGGACCACGGGTTAATTTAACATCATCTCACCCATAATTCGATATGATCTACCGGTTAAAGGATGTTAAAACATAAAAATCTTGGCCGAATATCATAAGTGTGCTTTTATTTTACGTTTAATGTTATGGTTACACACCTTTTCTTTAATATCTCAAAGCGTTTGCCTGTGCACGTTTTGTGGTTTTTTCTCGCATTAAAACAACGCAAAAGCTACCACTAAAAGCAATTAAAACCTTGGGGAGTTTCAGGTTTGCGAAAATGAGTGCTACGGAGCCGGATCGGACCTCCAACATTAAATGAATATTGGTGCAAAAGGAGTGGTATAAATTGAGATGGAACTGTAGATATTAAGCCACTTCTTTTGTTTTCGCTTGGTTTTATTAATTTTGTTTGAGAGCCAGAAAATATACCTTACAGTGAAAACATATCTGCTTTAAGACGAGGTAAAACCCAATAAAAGCTCACAAGAGCTGAATAAAAGCAGCTGTACTCTATTTTAAAGGGCTAAACAATCATAGCGCTCTGAAACAGTCAACTATAATGTTATTCAATACAAAAACCACTCGTAGAGACCGGAATTTGAGCCAGGTAACTTATGAATAACAACAAATAACTTTAACCATTCAGTTACTAAGGGGCTGTGTAAGCCTACCATTAACGCGCTGAGCTATATCGACATTCTATCCTGAGAAGAAATCCAGAGGACAGGAAAGAATGTCTATAGGATGTTCTGAAAGTAGCTGCAAGAATAAGGCCCTTATTTTATTCACTTTATGTATTTTTTCCGTTGTACAAAGGCTTAAATCGCGCTACAGATATTTTTGATAGTGCATTTAGAGAACATACTATATTAGTCCTGTTGGCTAAGCGTTTTAACAATAGTAATTTATGCAGGATCTGGATAATCTTAATGATTCACGACTTGGATATAACAATATATGAAATATTAGCTTTATAAATTGTAGGAAATAAATCATAAAATAATTCAGCAACCATAGCTGATATAAGAGCGTCTTCAGGTGTGCTCGCCTCCTACACTTAATTTGTTATTACCTGGCGTGTTGGACCGATAAGACAGCCACTTGCATGCATTCCTTTCCTGGGATAGAAGCGAGCTGGTGTTTCGGACTATGATGTAACCTATTATCAGCACAGCATGGCAATTATGAATTCAGATCTTAGTTATTCTATAGTTAATAATGTACGTTTTTTTTGCATCTTATTAATGAGAAAAAAGAATCTCTCAAAATGGTTTCATCCTCTCTCAATAAATCAGGAGAACGTTATTGCTATAGGAAATAGGTAATTGCTATTATTAGCATGCGTGCCAAATGAGCTAATTACGCACACTGTTGAATGCAATAACAAACTGTTTGTAACGATAGGATTGCACAAAGTACGCTGTGAATATAGCAGTATTTCTATTTCCTTGGGCAGACGTTCTGAGGGGCAGCTAACTTAGTTTGAGTTATGCTTTCGTTAATATTAGAATACTATAAGTATACTGACGATTATCGGTGCGCGGTATGGTTTGTGGATTATCCATGTGTGCTTACACTTGAAAAAATATGTATTACTCACATTAACAGGCAATGAACCTCTGGAATACGTACAAGAAACTGCATACTTTCCTTTAGGAACAGAATGGGCAAAGCGATACAGAGGTGGGCAGAATTCAGTTTTGCGCCAACAACATAACACAACGCAACCCTCACATGAAACACAGAAGTAAGGCATTGCTGCGAGGGAAGGGGGGAGTTATGGTTGTAAAGCTCATGCAGTGACGGTTGATAGCAGTTTAGTTCACTGTTATATTGTGTTTAAGTTGACTTTCTACATTTTTGAAAGGTTTTACACTCTCCGTGTGATGGTTCTCTGAGATAAATTAATATTATTAAAAGTGGGAAGTTCTTGAGGTCACATAATTTCCACAGATTTTGTCATAGCTTCAAAAATTCACGTCTTGAAAAGGTTTTAGGGACCGAGCCATCTCCCAGGCAAGTATGTAACTAGCATAATAGTTTTGTATTTACAGCCATCAATTTTTGGGACTTTTTATACAATGTTCTTTGTAATTATCTCTTGAAAAAATTTCGCACTTTCAATTCCTAAAACAAAAAAATAATAGTAATAATAATAAACCACAATAACTTCCCCGTGCAACACATACCTTTAATTTCACCATATGAAGCACATGCACAGCAAAAAAAAAACAAAAAAAAAAAAAAAAACAAACAAAACCTCCTCTCATTATACACGAAATTTCTGTTTTCGGGAAAACGATGGTTTAGTAGACATACTTTCACGAACTCCACCACTTGACTGTTTACTTCCAACCATCCTCTCACCTCTAGCTAGCATCACTGACCCAGCCTGTGTACGCTTTCAGTCGTATTACGTTGTGACTACACTCTGAGTCACGACACAAACATTGCCCACCTCTGAAGTAATAGCATGACTCATCGCAGCAGCAGCATGGTCTACATTTTGCCCCCTAAAATTTATGCTTCTGTACAAATTCTACAATATAAATTTGAAAGGTCAAATAATGAACATGTGTTATATGGTTCGCAAACGCAGTGTTGAACAAATAATAAACAGAGGCAAGCGATAGATATCTGGCAAAGGAAAATCTTCGGTATAGCAATGAGAGGTAGAATACACAATGAGGAAATAAGGAAGAGGACACGATTAAAAGACTTCGTAACCACAAGAAGCTACCTAAAATGGAAATGGGCAGGCACGTTGTGAGTCAGCAGCCTAATAGATGGACACAGTGACTTCTTGGGACCCAAGGATTGGTAAGAGGAACGTCGGCAGGCAGAGTACCTGCTGGGCAGACGAACTGAGGAGGACCTTCGGCAGCAGATAGATCACGGTAGTCAAGAGAAAGAAACTTGAGTCAGTAGGACAATAAACTAGGTTGATCTTTCTTGGAATGGCTAACCGGGACTGCAAAATTCAGCTCCCTTTCACTTGAAAAAGGCCCTTGCCCAAAAGGGATGTATATGGGGTAATTGTGAATACAAAGTTAAAAATGTCATGAAAAAACTGCGCTTAAATTCAAATTACTGTTTCATGCTGATATTAATAGGACCCCCTGTAGGAGATTAAGAAAGGAATACACCTACGTGAAAGAACAAAGGAAGGAAATTCTATGTTCTTTCCATGACAATGCGAAAAACAACTGAGAAGAAGAGCCTTTAACAAACTTAATGTTGAAAAATTCAACCCAATTATAATGGATATCTGGGACAGTTGATCATAACTTGATGCCAGAGTAAAAGTTATTTAAAATAAATGTGTGTTTTAAAGAAATCTGCAAAGATACTGTGAAGTAGCTTTTTGTCCATTTCTTATGATATACCCGTTATACGAAACTCCTTCCGAATGAAGAGGACCTCAAAGGCTATTCCCAGAAAATTCAAGATATACATTTCATTTGTCATGTAGACATCTAAAATATACAGTATTTTAACACAAATCATTATAGCCACTTTTAAGGAAAAAAGGTAACGAAAAAGTTCCAAGTGAAAACTACTGGGATGGGGGGGGGAGATTTTGTTGAAAATCTTTGTGTCGCATCTTAGGAGGATGATGAACTTAAATGCCAAGTTTGGTGTTTATAAACGTTTTGTTCATACAGACACATACTCGGAGAGAGGGAGAGGGAGAGAGAAACACACACCCACACCTTTTTTTTAAAAATGCCTTTTAAGGTTGATGGGTCCTCCAAGCATGCGTTTTAGGTAAATTTTGGGTGGCTTCTAGTTTAGGTGCGTAGTTCAGAAAGTAAAAAACAAATTTAAGAAAGAAAAATCTGATGTGTTACACTCACATGACATTTTTACAAACGCTTATTCTCCATCTACTTCATGTTAAGCGAGATAAACATTTGCAGACTCTTATCTTATTGCTAATTTTCTTGTATATGTAAGGGGAATATATATTTACAAGGGCAATATAGAAATACATTACCCTTTAAGCACATGCATATCTCTTAATAGCTGGTTGCTAGGTGCAGCACCATTCCCTTTGATCTTTCTTGGAATGGCTAACCGGGACTGCAAATTCAGCTCCCTTTCACTTGAAAAAGGCCCTTGCCCAAAAGGGATGTATATGGGGTAATTGTGAATACAAAGTTAAAAATGTCATGAAAAAACTGCGCTTAAATTCAAATTACTGTTTCGATGCTGATATTAATAGGACCCCCTGTAGCAGATTAAGAAAGGAATACACCTACGTGAAAGAACAAAGAAGGAAATTCTATGTTCTTTCCATGACAATGCGAAAAACAACTGAGAAGAAGAGCCTTTAACAAACTTAATGTTGAAAAATTCAACCCAATTATAATGGATATCTGGGACAGTTGATCATAACTTGATGCCAGAGTAAAAGTTATTTAAAATAAATACTCTTTGCATATCCAAGACAAAAAAATGAATAAGGAATTCCCATTTGAGAAAATAAGTATTGAAAAATTTAAGGGAATAACAAGCAATATCTCGAAAATGGTCACTCAACAAAAAAGTGTATATGACATAAATTGTGTATTTTAACATGTGTTATCTACATTTTTTGTGTAGTAAAATTTTGTCCCTCTTATGGTTTACCAGTTATGCAAAAGTCGTTCACAATGAAGAATACTTTTGGAGACATTCCCAGAAAATTCAAGATATACATTTTATTTGTCATGAAAATATCCTAAAAATATGACATTTTAATCAAAATCGTTAGAGCCATTTTTGAGAAAATTAAAATTTTCGAAAAACGTTCCATGTAAAGGGTAGTCTGGGGTGGGGGATTATCTTGAAAACCTTCGTGTCGCATCTCTGGAAGATACTGAACCTAAATACCAAGTTTGGTGTTTATCCGACTGTTCGTTTCTGAGTTATGCTGTTCACACACACACACACACACACACACACACACAAACACAGACAGACACACACACAGACATGTTTCAAAAATGCTTTTTTTGGAATCAGGGTGCCTCAAAACATATATTTCCGGTGAAATCTCGGTATCGAATTTTTGGGTGGAATACAATACTTCCCCTACTTACTATACGTAGTAGAGAAAGTAAAAAAAATGAATGCCATAATCAGCGTGGAAACGGGCAGGTTAAATCTCTTAATTTTATTCCAGAAACCATGTTTTTAATAAACAGAATGAATTTAATTTAATTTTTTTAGGGAAGTTTGATTCCAACTTTGTTTTTAATTTTTGGTTGGGGGTATCAGCCCCTCATTAAGAGGAGGTCAGAATTAATTTCCCCTTAATGAGTTTCACTGCGATCTGTCTAAAAATAGATGACTAACGCAATGTAATGTGCAGACAGAGATTCTTAACCAATTCGCTTCAAGTTACTTACTAATCGGCCACGATACGAGTGCACTGGTAGGAGGGCGCCACTGTTTTTGACATGCCTAACGCCATCAGGGCATAGGATTACAGAGGAATGAAGGGAAGGGCGATAGAGGAATATACAGTCGCTCAAAAATTAGTACTACATTTGCAGGCCTCAGCAAATGCAATTTGAAACTGTGGATATTTTCTTTACCTGGCTGTCCTTCCGACGGTACGAGGGATGGTGTGGTTTGTTACCGTCTTAAGTCCAGTAATTGTTCACTTTATTTCAATTCGTGTTACTTTAATGCTTGTAAACTTCAGGGTGAGTATGATTATTTCTATACATTTCCTTTATTTAATATGACTAGCGAATCGATCTTGTAGAGGGAAGTGGCGTAATATTTCGGCGAACGTTTCTTCTGAAAAATACATACAAATAAAGTTTAAACTTATTGGCATCATCGAATTAATGTCGCCATTATTTCGATTTATTTGTAAATTACTTTGGACCACAAGCATCTAAATACCAGCATAATGATATTATTATTATTATTATTATTATTATTATTATTATTATTATTATTATTATTATTTTCTGTATGCCCAGTGATTAAAATGCTTGAAATAACAGACGTAAAGTCATTATGAAGTTACCCTAAAGAGTTCCATAGTCACGGAAATGTTGACAGCCACTGCTTTATAAGCTTAAGGGCAAAACGGGCCTTAAACATATATGAGCTGTTGTTTTCCGTGGTACTAATATAAATATAGTTATTATTAACTTAGGGCAATGCATTCGCAGAAAACTAAATATAAACAGGTTTTTGTTAACTTTTAATTAACTGTACAAAACCTTTGGGACGATAATTGCTCATCGTGGTGATTATAATTGCTTATATACGAATATAAAACTTTGTTTGTATGAAACTGTTTATTATATCTGTTCCACATTTTTATTTTGAATTTAAAAACCGAACACAAAGAAATTGCCATGAAGGTAGTAATTTTAATTAGTGTATTAGAACATAATCTTTTTGGGAAGGCGTTATTAACCTGCGGGAAATATTTAATTAGAAATGAATAATTTAATATTTGCTAATAAATGAACAAACATTTGTAACTCCTTAATATCTGAATGCTTTTAAAAGCTTCAAACAGTAGATCATTTCAAACTATGTTACCCAGAACATTCCGCATTGAAAACAAATACATTTGAGGTTTAACACTGAACATAGCTAAATACCTGTTAGATGCTTAAAATGGCTGATATAAAGAAAACGGTGGTTTAGAATGGAAGTACAGGTTATAAACGTATTTACAATTGAGACAGTATTTTTAACACTTAAATAATGTCAGCCTAATTATATAATATAAATATATTAACAGCCCGCCTTAAAGCAATATGTGTAGGTAATAATACATAAAATGTATGTAACAGTCATTGTATTATGTTTATATTATTATGTACATGTATAATAATGTTATGTGAATGTATTACATAATTTAACACTGTAGGAGCTGTGAAAATAGAAGCAAAATACCTTCCGTAGCAAACGAATTACAATGTAGAAGCCGAAAGTTGCTAACAATGAGGTAACCTTGAGAAAACAATAAATTAGAAAGTTTAATAATGCTACTAATAATTCTTGGAACAATAATGTTGTATATAAAACAGTTAATAAATAGCCAATCAACAAATAGAAAGACTAAAAGTGAAATAAAAATATTCTGTTGGAGTAGAATTAGCCAATCAGAGACTTGAAATAGAGTAACTGTACGAACTTAGGAGGTAGGTGCCAGACGCTAGAAGGCAGCGTTCCCGAGCGGTTCGCTCGGTACGTATTCAGTGTGAGACATAAAAAAATTCATTACGGCGTGAATAATATAAAGTTTACGTGTTAGAAAGTACAATTAACAATAATCTCACAGCTCTACAGTAGGATACACCAGTGAAGTGTTATTTAATCGTGTGAAAGATTAATAAAAAGTTAAATACCATTATAATTTGTGTAAGCTTTCATTCTTTAGCCGTACTACCCCTGCTAAGAGATATGTGTTTCTGCAAATTACTACTGACGCAGCCGAGGCATACATATATAATATTTAAATAAACATTAAAATTGAAGAAGTTATTTTGTTTTTTCACGTATGGTACCCATTTGAAGTAAGAGTTGTGTTGTAGTTCAAATGTTGGGGAGCCGAACTTGAAGTAGTTGCAACCGCACGTATGGTACCCCGTAGCCTTCGTCCCAAATACAAAACTTATTAAGTTTGTAATTTTGACTGTTTCTTTAAATATTATATATTTATGTTTGCTCTCTATATATATATATATATATATATATATATATATATATATATAGAGAGAGAGAGAGAGAGAGAGAGAGAGAGAGAGAGAGCTCTGAGATTTTTTTTTAATTAAATGCTTGCACTGTTTAACACGTAAAACTATTTTCGTCTCATACAAATACATATTAAATTTCTCAAGGACGTGTCTCGCGTCCGGTTAGAAACACTGTCTACAACCAACACGTCCAGTTATGAGCGCTGTCTACAAACAACTGACTTCTGGATTTGTAAATTTTTGCTATATTTCAATTTTTGATTGGCTAATCCTACTCCAATAGAATACCTTCATTTAATTAAAGCTTTTTCTGCTTGTTGATTGGCTATATATAAACTCTCAAAACTTACATTATTGTTGCTCCAATAATGACTAGCAGCATTATTAAACCTTCTTACTCATTATTGCCTCAAGGCTACCCCATTGTTAGCAACCTTTAACCTATTATTCTCACAGCGCCTACATTATTAAATTACGTAATACATTAAGATAACATTATTACATGTATGCAATAATATAAACATATACAATGACTGTAATATACATTTTACAAATTATTACATACCTATATTGCTTTAAGGCGGGCTGTTATTGAATTTGTATATTATATAACTAGACTGAAATTATTTAAGTGTTAAAAATACTGCCTCAAACTGCCAACTTTTAGAAATATTTAAAAAAAAATATTTTTTTAAAATATTTTCTGAAAGTCTCCTGAAAGAAAGAAACGTAACCTTTTTATTATTGCACTTCCTATTTTTCACTGCCACTTTTATTTAACACTCACTGGTTTTTTCACTACACTCGTGTACAGCAGAATACTTCATATTTTGTTCTTCCACTTGTTTGACACTTTAAGGTCAATGACCTGGTGTAAGGTTTGTTTATTTACTAAAATTATTAACACTTGTTACCCTTTCTTTACAATTTATTTCTTAAGCATTTTTATTATTTTCTTACAATTTGTAACAATTTATATCTTATACAATATTAATGCAGTTGCTATTCAGATTTATTATGTTTTTCTTACTAACAATGGATTATCTTTTATTACATCTATTTATCTAAACTCTCTTTTGTTATATTGACAATTGGTTACTTTTAGTAAGGATATTATACTTTTTTAAATTACATTGCTTTCCTCTTTTATGTACCAGTTAATTTATTTTCTTTTTCTGCCACTCATAACCTGCATACTTTATTTTATTTTTATTCTTATGCCACAGGCTGTTTAGACATGCCTTAATCTTATGTTGTACATTTTTATTCCATAACTTTTTCATAATTAAAGCTCTAAATGTTTCAAAATTCATATCACAGTGTACTAGCATATGTAGCCGTTCTAAGGTTTTGTTGTCCAAGCATTTTCTAACAAGTATAATTTTTAATGCTTTAGGCACATTTTTCAATTTAAAATATTCTACTAGATCATGTATAAATTGTACTGGATTTGAGGAAGCATTAAAATAAGGTAAAGGTAATTCATTAAGCACAGAATAATAGTTTGACATTTGATTTGTTTCATGCTCATGTGTGTCATCATTTTATCTTGTGTTTGAGAAGCTGATGCTATGGAGAACGCAGTAGCGTCTCTTGTATTATTTGTTAACAAAGTTGATACACTTCTTTCTACACTTTTATTATTGTCATGCATTTGATAAGCATTTACAGAACTAGTCACATTTGTATTTATCCTTGGCACACACGTACTTAAATTTTCAAAACTATTTCTAGGTTTATCTATTTCTTTGCTACTTTCTTGTACTTTATCTTTAATTTAATCTATCATTGACTTTAATTGTTCTTGCCCTGTATTTGCTTCTTTTATTGCATTTGAATTTATTTTAGCCATTTCATGCATTTTATTTATTTCCCCTGTTAAATCTATTTGTACTTGTACAAGATCTGCATTTGTATTTTCTACCATTGTTTTTAATTCTTCACTCTGTTTATCTAACTTGTTGCAAATACCCTGTTTAGTATTAACTCCATTTCAGTTACATTTTTATCAATATGACTTTACAATTTCTGTTCTAGCTGCTTACTACCTTTGTTTACTTTTAAATCTATATCTTTTTGAAGTGCCTTGGAAGATTGTTCTAGTTTTATTTCTAACCTCCTACTTTCAGCTTTACTTTCTTTCATACAATTTTATATTTGCTTTGCTAGATCATTTTTATACTAGATAGCTCTGTATTAATTTCAGTTAACTTATTACTTTGTTTAGTTAATTTATTATTCATTTCAAATCTCATTTCAGTTATTGCTTTTAGAAGGCACATAAAATTCTGTTCTGATAAGTTAGATGCTCTTGTTGGCTAGATGCGTGAGGGTTTCTTTCTTTTGTTGTTCCCTGCATTACCATATGTAAAGGTGATTGACCTTGCATACTACTGCTATCTCTTTCTATGCCTACCTGTGTATTTACAGATAACTGTTCTTCTACATCTAACCTATTTGTTTCCTCTAGCTCTGATTGTAAAGTTACATTGTACTCTATAATGGCTGCCCTATCCTCTCCCACTTCCATATTTTCATTGTTTTCTGTTTCCATTTTATTTTGTATAATTTATTCTGTTATATGTGGTTTGGAATTGCTCAACTTTAATTTACCGCTTCTTAACAGCATGAAATTATCTTAATAACAATATATTTTCTAAACTATTTTGACAGTTATATAAATGTATAATGGAATATTCTGACCTTTAGTTCTGGCTGTTAGTAAACCATTTTTTTTATTCTGGTGCTCTCTCGTAGATTGTAGTTGAATTGTTGACTGCGTTCCCCGTACTCCTGAAAGAATTGTTGCTGTCCTTGGATGCTATTGATGATTCCGAAGTTCTCTGAAGTGAAGTCTTGTAGTTTCGTCGATTCTGGTAATTCTATGAGGTTCGTTGATCTCTTCTTTTTAGTTATTGTCGCCAATTCTTGTTTCTTTGAGCCCGGCGCAGCTGGGCGACAATTTGAAATAGATAGTATCTTTACTATATTTACCCCACGTTGGGCGCCATTTGAAAAAGTTATTTTGTTGTTTCACGTATGGTAAGCCAATTTGAAGTAGGAGTTGTATTGTAGTTAAAATTTTGGGGAGCCGAACTTGAAGTAGTTGCAACTGCACATATGGTATCCGGTAGCCTTCGTCCCAAATTTAAAAATTATTAACTTTGTAATTTTGACAGTTTCTTTAAATATTATATATTTATGTTTGCCTCGGCTGCGTCAGTATTTATTATATGTTTTTAGAGACATGAATGTCTTAGCAGGGCGTGGTGCGACTGAAGAATGTAGGCTTACACAGATTATAATTTTACTTTACTCCTTTTATTAGTGCTTGACACGATTTAAGTAATACTTCACTGTTATAGAGAGAGCTGTGAGATTTGTTTTTTTTATTAAATACTTGCACTGTTTAATACGTAAAACTATTTTCGTCTCACATGAATATGTATTAAATTTCTCGAAGACGTGTCTCGCGTCCGGTTAGAAACACTGTCTACAACCAACACGTCCAGTTATGAGCGCTGTCTACAAGCAACTGACTTCTAGATTTGTAAATTTTACTATATTTCAATTTCTGATTGGCTAATCCTACTCCAATAGAATACCTTCATTTCATTAAAGCTTTTCCTGCTTGTTGATTGGCTATTTATAAACTGTCTAAAAATTTACATTATTGTTGCTCCAATATTGACTAGTAGCATTATTACACTTTCTTACTCATTATTGCCTCAAGGTTACCTCATTGTTAGCAACTTTTAACCTATTATTCTCACAGCTCCTACATTACTAAATTACGTAATACATTAAGATAACATTATTACACGTATGCAATAATATAAACATATACAATGACTGTAATATACATTTTACAAATTATTACATACCCATATTGCTTTAAGGCGGGCTGTTATTGAATTTATATATTATAGAATTAGACTGAAATTATTTAGTGTTAAAAATACTGCCTCAAATTACAAAGTTGATTTTTTTAAACGTGGGGCGAAGCCAACCGGAAAGTTTGTACCATACACATAACTCCTAGTAACATATCTCCCGCAATGCGTGGTGCAACCACAAAATTAACGCTTTCACAATAGAAAAAAAGAAAAGAAGACAAAGGTTTTTAACTTTTGTCTATATATTTAGTCTTTTATTGTGTTGTATTTTTTGCGACCGAGCGAGTTGGTGCCGCGGTAACGTGTGCGACTCGCATTCAGGTGTCGCAGATTCAAACCACCCAGGATCGACCAATCTGATCGAAGGACCTTTTGAGGGTTTCCTCGGTCGCTAGGTGAATGTTGGGTTGGAAAATTTGATCCGCGAATTTTCCTATCATCCCTTTTATCACTAAATTTCATTTCCTCCTTCTTCCCCGCCATACCAGGCATTGGACAGATCACCCATCCTGGATATGCTATGATCTAGAGTTTGTTGGCTCCTCGATAGCATTGGCTTTTAAGTCCTACGAAGAGCAGGGTAATCCGTTAAAGAAGATATTTTTTGCGCCAAAATTCACCGAAGCATTGCCTTAACAACACTCAGTTAATGAGGGCATAGGCAAATGGTCTGTGGTGTTATCCTTCGGATATCTTTTGGGAGATGTAAAATAATCCCACAATAAAATGACTAAAATTATGTATACGGAAGAAAGGTGGCTGAGGATGCTGCTATATCTGTCAGTACCAACATAAGTCCCTGAGTTCCACTATCGGCCACTTTTACTGCACCCGAGAGTACATAGATTTCTAGTGAAATAAAAATCTTTATTGAAATACATGGAACTTGCGAAAGAAAGCATTCAGATTCTCTGTTCTTGCATCTTTTATGAAAAATTTTCCAATAATACCTGCATATAGTTGCTTGAAGTATACGTCCAGAGCATTTTGCCTCATTACACGAAGGGAATACGGGTCAAAGGAGATGAAAAGAAGATATTTCGAATATTAGGTGCATTCTTATAGAGAAAAGAATGTCTGTTTCATACTATGCGGAATTTCATGTTTTACATCTCCAAACCAGTGTGGGAAATTACTTTCCGTACTCCAACACCAATCTTTTTGTCTTCCCTTCAACTTTTTATTCAACAACTTAACTGAAACTTGACGGCGTCCATCTCATTATATGCGGCACAATATTTAATCAATATGTAAGGTATTTCGACATAGTATTAGGCAATATATTGTCGTAACTGCAGGAAAGTGTTTTTTTTCAGGACTCGTTTAGCTGTTCAATAAATTTCTTACTGGTCCTGAAAAAAACTCACCTTCCTATGTAGTTACATAAACTATTTTGAGAAAGTAATAGAACTACACTAATAAACTAGCGTGCTATTCTGAGGAACTGGTTTGACATTAATACTTAAAAATAGGAGGTATTCGATATGATATCTGTAATGGAAGAGAATATATTGAAAATAATAGTTTATTCGATACTTTCTCACATAAACCCCGAAATATATCTTCACACTCTCAGACTTTGTATGAGCACAAACACAATACACACTGACCTTTATCCGACATATTCTCTGAAAGGAAGCCCTGGAAAAAGAAGCAAACTTCAAAGTTGGACCCTCAGGTTTATTAGGTGGGCATGAGATCCATTACGAAATGGAGGTAGATACAATGAATTCGTGTATGTACCCAACAAATAGACCCTTATTTAAACCCTCTGAATGGTATGCACTACGAAGCGAATCTTGCACTTTGATGAATACCTACTATGAATAACTAACATTAGTCAATGGATCAATTACGATAATGATAATAGAAATATTTTTTATTTCTAGTACGTAGGTATTATATATTTGTATTTAAAATTAATTTTCCAAGCACCCTCTGAAAGAGAGGAGACTCATATGAGGGAGCATTCCAGTGGGCATACAAATTATATCACTAATAGGCATGTAGTTACATAATTTATCACAAGTAATTTATCTTCCCTTTTATTTACATATAGTAAAAGCTTATAATACTTATAAGTTAAGATCCCTATTTGTTTAAAAGGAGGCCTACAAGATGTGCTGCAAGAACCATTGCCTATAATGTTAAGTACCTTTTTACGTAGAAGAATAATTTAATTGAGTTGAATATATTGCCATAGAATAGCAATCCATATGTAAATATACTCTGAAATGCACGATATATGCATTTTATGTAGTATGTAGGATCTTTATTAAATACACCTTCCAGGAGGTATATTTTTCTTCATAATGTTTTGCAGACACATCTTACCTGCGCATGCAAAGTCAATTTTGGATCTAGAAGCCTTCCTCATTAATTTAACAATGGTTACCATACTCGCCGGATTTTGTTTAAATTTAAAAATTATGTTTTGAAGCTTGTCTATATTTATACTTGAAACCCATTTGCAAAATTAATAATGTAACTACTTGTGTGATTAAGAATAAAAAAGTTAGCATGCGACAGAACAAAATAATATGGAGTCCTCTGGAAATAATTCCGAATTAGCAGTTATATTACAAGGCAGGTTATTAATAATAAACAGAAACGAAAAGGGTCCTAATACAGACCCTTGTGGAACTCCATATTTAATATATGCTTCTGCACTTGTAGCTCCGATGACATGAACGACATGGCTTCGATCAGTTAGGTCAATCAACTCTATTCAGTAGATTTAACTGTATAATAATCTAATTTTGATAATGGTACATTATGTGGTATCTACATCTGAAGGATGTCATCATTTAAGCCAGGTAAGGATCTCAATGCCCAGGTTTTGCCATATTTGACACGTTTTTAGAAAAACGCTTTGAAAATAGGAGAAGTTTGGAGTACAGATGAATGAGTAGGTTACACTTGCCTCGTAACAGAAGCTACAGTGATACTCCGAAAAAGTTACAGGAATTATATTGTTTGTTAGTGGTATTTGGTTTTCGAAACAATTTGTAGCGAATTATCAAAAGGTACTAACACCTAAATTTTTATTTAAGTTTGAACGACGGAAGTATATAAAATACCTGTTTTTAACAAATATTAACATACGTACTTAAAGTTGGAAGGAAATAGGCACACTAGGTTTTAATAATCAGATATAAAAGTTCACAAGCTTACATAAGTATTCAATGAAAACAAATAAAATAAAACGGATATATTTTAGAAATTGTGGAGTTGCAATAAATGAAATTATTTTATTTAAACCTTCAATACAAATACACTATAACAATTTATTTTACTTTTATTTGAAATAGCTTAACAACACTGTAAAGTATTCAAGTCTCTCACAAGAGCGATACCCCAAGTGTGTGGATTAAGCGTATGTACAAATGCTCAGCCCATAGTTACAATAAGCGCTCATGAAAAGTAAGATTTATACACAACGGTGGTAAACCGTGACGAAATCAGGCACTTATGAAGAAAGTCAAGATAACAACAAATGTAGATCAACTGCTATACTGCCATATACTTAATAAAACTTATCTATGAATTAGCGTGCGGAGAAAATGACGCAATGCTATATTTTTCTAAAATAAGAACTAACACTAAAACGTGTTACTATTTTTCATTCAACTCTGCAAATAGAATCAGAGAATGAGACCCATACCTGTTTCACTAGGCATCGCATTCTCTACTCTCTGTGTTACTCATAAGCAACAAATTGCGACCAAGAATAAACTTACTCGAGGCGTCTCAGCAAAATGTGCAGATAGAAAGGAAATCGTCTGCCGGAAGTTGGCTGGGCTGGCCAAAACAGGCTTCATGCAAAGTTCGAACCTATGGAGTGGACAAAAGGCAACTTTTAATTTTTATTCTCATCATTAACCACAGCAAGACTTTTCCAATCAATGATCATATCATAACACATTGAACACTACAATTATTACACACATTTATTGCACGCAGAAACTGATATAAATGGAGGGCTATTAGTAAAATAAATAGTTGTTGTTAGCGTATCTCTTGGGAGGGTTAAGTGACGATTCAAAACATATTAGGAGTTAAACCCCTCGGCGACACAAACAGAAAGTCGGGGTCAGTTCACTGCTTTACAGGTCAAATCGTCCACTAGGGTCGCGAATATCGACTTATAGAGTTGCAAAATAAAGGGTGCCAAATGTGCCTTTATTGAACACAAAAAATATAGTCAGTAATACAGGTAATCCTTCATATTTCTCATTACACTTAACGCAGTCTATAACGTACGGAACTGGACCATTTATGCGGATCTTCTGATGCAACTGGTTCGGTGCATCTCCTGAAGCCTTGTAATACCAACATGCAGGTCAACTCTAGGGTATCCCATATCAAGTATATGACTATAGGCAGAAATCGTCGAAGGTTGTCCAGACAAATTTCAGCAATGACTATACATTGACAAAAATTTATGGGTTCGAGGTAGCGTAGGTTGCACAGGTGTTTGCATATATCTGCTATGACTACAAAACAAAAAGCTGAAGAATTAGATGACAAGCAGCGGGAAAAGCGAGAGGGAGGCTATGGAAGGAATTACCGGTGGTTGCAGAACGAAAACTGAGAGGGAGAAAAAAGGTGGGAAAAATTCTGAGAAAATAAGGAAGGAAAAACACGCGAAAAATTTTGTGGAAGGAAAATGTAGAAAAGAAAATACGAAAATAACAATGCTAGGGTAGGAACTGAGAGAGAAAAAAGACGCGAGAAAATCCCTGGGTGACGATGGCCGAGGTACGAAAAAAAGAAAGCGGGAAAAAGAAAAGCAGAGCATGGGAGAAAAGCATTGTGAGAAGTCATACCTGCATGCGAAGCGACGGAGAGCACCGATGTGGGCGGGACAGAGCAGGATAAGAGATGATACGATTCATGGGAGTTTTGGAGAGGGAAGGGGTTATAAAAAGCGAACGCAAGGGAAAATATTTGACACAATGGCGATAACGTTGCCAAAGGAGAGTTCTGAGAGTTTGAGATAATTTAACTCTAGGTGAATTTCAACCTCCCCAAAGGTAACTCCTCACAAGCATTAGAACGTCAACGAGCCTATGTCGAATGCCCGCAAAGGTATGAAACCAAAAACCAGCTTATGATTCATACACGCAGAATGCTCGGTGATTTGCCAATGCCGCAGTCCCGAAGGGATATCTACATGCTAGTTCTCTATACGGGGTTTCCTTAAGAAGTGTTCGTGTGTTGTGATCTCATCACATCCGAATTGGTTTCAGACGTCATCGTTCAAGCTGTGGACAATATCGTAATAAAGATGTAGTAAGAAGACTCAAATCGCCTCACATTGGAAGGTTTATTTTACCCTCAAAATTGGGTTTCATTACTTCAGCAGGATTTCAAAGTTATCAGCGTTGATTTAAGGGAGAATTCAGCAATAGCCTACCATTTGCGGAAGTATTTTCTTATGCCTTTAGACCTTAGTGAATGTGATCCATTTTTCATTAATGTTTAAATCAGAAGGGTGACGGATATAACGACCGTGATTTTATACTTTTCAGGGGAGCACAATTTCTAAATGGTAATGACATATATACTGTCTTCCTTTATACCCGTTTACTGTTATTGAGTCCTGTGCAGATATTCTCAAAAAAGACACAAGGCGGGTTCCAGCGTTTTGGCACACATTGCTACATCCTCTAAAACACCAAAAGAGACCTTTCAACTCGTGTAAAAGGAGCGGATTACGTTCCTAAGCGGAGACTAACAGATTATCTGAAGGGCTCGGGTAAAACGCACAAGATAAAACGGGTGCACAAAGGAGGTAAGACGTAAGAAGCGGCACTATGCTCTTCTTAAAATTTACCGATTAAATCAAGGTCAATAATACGAGATTTTGCAAATTAAAACCGCAAAAGGCTCTTTCTGAAATCACACCCATAATATTATATTGAAGTCGAATACTATCTCGGTTTGCATTTTGTGGTCCTTGAGGTACTAATAGTCAAGAAAGACGGCTCCACTCTGGACGAAAATGATAAAAGAACTTTGGTTAACAATACCCTAAATTGTATATTTAACCAGGTATCTGTATGTATAAACAACAGCAGTATTTCCATGTCTTATTGAAACCCACATTTTTGAAACCCTACTCAAACATTCCTATGATGTGAAGAATGGATGCCTTAACTCATCCTACTGGTTCAAGGACACAGTTAAGATGATTTAGAAGGTACCTCAGTTTCAAATGTCGTTTTCAATTTACTCAAAAGATCCAAATGATCCAATTCATGGAAAGTCTTTTCCACGGTCTCTTTAATTAAAATGTGTTATTGCTGAACAACGAAGGAGCCACCACTCACACCGTCTATGCTCAGGTCCACTGCGTCCATTAAGGCATCGCAACGAGACATGCTTGCCAAAACCAATGCTGTGGTACTCTTTAAGGATTTCAGCTATCAGCTGAAGCACATTGCTTGGAAGAAGGAAGAACCTCTCCAACCTTTAATAACGTTATCGTTGGAAAGACTCCCAGGTGCATAACTTTTGACATGATTTCGGAAAATTTGCACATGGACGATTATCACCAATCATCCTTTGAGCTTGCAACACTTTGACGTTTTGTCCATACAACCATTCATCAAAAGCAATCCCGTTCCTAGAGTGGTGGATTTTGTGATATCATTCTGCAAGGATCAAATGTTTACCGCTTTGGCTTTCAATAACAAGGGTATCAACACACCTAGTGCCAAAATACTAACGAGTACACAATTTTCTCTTTCGATCCTATAGCTGACATTTCATTCGACAGCAATTGCATTCTCCTCTCCATCAGGGTAGATGTAAATATAAGGCTTGAATTGAGCAAACCAGTACCAGAATCCGTTGCCTACACGTGCTCTCAGAAATCAACAGACATCAGGATGTTGCTCATATCATGAATACTCTTCAAATTCATCCGTGTCTACGCAAGTGCCCACAGTTTATAAATATATTCGTATAAAATGAAACTTGAAGGCTTTTACTTGTTCCGTTTTCGATTGCCATGGCCATCAACACCGATCCTAACACTAAAGCTTCAGCCATTGGATCTGCATTTTCGAGTTGAAGGATGGTTATGGAGAATATTTTAACAGTTTCACCTTGTCCATGGTTTTCCATTTTCTATAATGCTTTTGCAGATCAAGGTGCACCACAATACGCAATACATACAAGTGAAAGCTTCGCCACGTGCGATAATTAGGTGTTACCTATTTATCCCTCCGCACAGGTATTGCAATTTATCTCCTCCATCTATTTTACTACATTAAAAACCTCCGAATACGAATACAGCGACAATTTCATTTTACAATACCATTCGGTAAGGTACTTCTCCTCTACACAACCCTGCCGGTGACTATCGTCGTAACTATAAAGTCGACGCACGTGTGTTACACACTTACTTTTCGTCGAGTAGCCGAAAATGTAAGCATTCCCTCTCTTACGTTTGTCAATATTTCCTCTCTGGGTCCCTCCTATGAATGTTTTATGTTTTCTAGGGAACTGGTGCATTTTCTCGACGCATCCAATACGATGTATCTCTTAGCAAATAAATTTGGATGTTCTTCAACGCATATATCAGTAGCGATATCTCCCAAGGTCATCGCCAGCTGTGGAAAACGCAAGTCGATGACCTTTGAATCCTGGGGACTGTAGAAGTTGGTCGAGAAGCTCGGCCCAAAATCAACGCCCATTGTAAATCACCACCAAGCAACCATCGTCCACGGAGCCGCCTCCAAATCAGCCATTGTCGTACTTTGTGCTAAAATTAACTGTCCTCGGCCGCTCCTGAAAAAGTGGTCCACGGGTACAATAAGAAAATCACCCTATTCACAAAAGGGTGCTATTCTCCCCTTTTTCACAAAACGAGTGTTTCAAAAGATGCTTTGGCCATTTATTTTTCGAGAAATGACTCTCCTCCTCCCCAAACCCTTCCTTCACCCTTTTCCCCCCATCAACTACACACGAAAGCATGACCCAAGCTTCGCTCATCTATCCGCTCTACACTATCACTTTCTCTGGAGACGTGTGTTTTTAATCTATG